>OX422210.1:565578732-566267526 GCA_949130495.1 Sambucus nigra
TTGAGGTTTAATTTCTGTCTTTTCACACACACACTATGGTTTAAGACATTTGAATATGAATTTATGGTGATTATTTTTCGAAACGTTTAAATTGTACAATTTTTAAGTATTTCGATATTTATTTGAGTTAATAAAGAATTTTGTGGGTGTATTAACTGCAAACCCTCAGGAGACAAAACTCGTCCTGCTAGGGTAACCTAGGGGTTTAAAGTCTTATTGCGTATGCTCAATGCAATCGCTTGCCTGCGAAAGTGGAATTTTATTTTAATAAAAGGAATTTCAAAAGTCAACTCATTTCTCTTACATTGCTCGGGACGTGCAAAGTTCTAAGTTAGGGGGATTTGACTAAGCATAAATTCTTCTGAATTTATCCTCCTAAGTTGGTAGTTTTAGTACCTCGAACAACGTAATTGATTTGTTTTTATCCCATATCATTGCTAATGACTTCTTCTAACAAGTACCCCAAGTTTCGTGTATTTCTTACTATTTTTACAGATATTTAGTGCAAAGAAAAGAGAGAAAGAAACCGAAAGAAAGGAATGGAACAAAGGAAGACAAGTCAAAGGGAAAAGGCGTAACTCTACACCCAGAGTTTGGATTTGAAGCCTAAATGGAAGTGAAGATAATCAAATCACAAGAGTGTAGGAAGAAATGGAAGTCAAATCGAAGCTCTGGATCAAAAGATATGGCAAGTCAAAATTGGAGAAAGAAAGTCAAAGTTAAAATTAATTCTGGAAGCTGAAGAGTTTCAACTCTGGAAATTTCTTGTATAATTATTTTTTCTTAGTTGTAAAACGTGGAAAGGCATTGGAAAAGTCATATTTCGATAATATAAAAATCCAAGCCCTTGAGTAAGGAAGAGAGGAAGAGAGAGAGTTCCTTTTGGCATATAATTTGATATTTTCTTAGGATTTAGAAACCCTAGTTTGCAAGTTGAACAATAGCTATTCAAGATTCAAGTTTCAAGTTCAGATTTCCTTCTTCTATTCAAGTATTGCTAATTTCTACTTTCCATTTCTTTCATATTGTAAGTTTAAATTGCTCTTGTAGTTTAATTTTGTTTATCAATTCAAGTTTATTTTTAATGCATAATAGACCTATGATTTCTTGCACATTTAGAATTTTGTTTTTATTTAATAAAATTATGTCTAGCTAAGTTTTTTAGGGTTGGGATGCATGAACCCATCTCAATGTAAATTACATATGTAGAAAATAGAATTTAAATTAAAATTTTGAAAGAGTCGTGCAAGATAATTCTACAATCATTATAGGTCTTTTAATCTCTCTTGCCCTAGGTACTTGGGATGTTTAAGAATATAATGTGCGTAAAATTGTTTAGCACCACTTTATACTTCCCTTTGATTTCATATGATGCGGGATTGAACCTCATATATGTAATGCTTAGGATCTATAAAGACTGGATTCATTCAAACTTCTAATTTATAATTTTAGTATTCTGCTAAGTAATTACTAAGGATTGGGGGATTGTATTCCAACCTAATTTCTCTTATATTCATAACAAGCATCTTTCCATTTTTGTAACTATTCCTATTGGCATGGTTAATTTAGAATTTAATTTCATTGCAATTTAGTCATAAAAGAGTTTCAAAAATCACAAATATTCATCTTTTCTTTTCTTTTTAAGAATCAAGTTAAGGTTAAAATTCATTACTCCTTCTTCATTAAGATTTGTAAGTCCTACTCCCTGTGGATACGATCCCGACTTATCGGATTATTATACTAACACGACAGGCTTACACTTGAGCCTATAAAGCACGTACTTTAAACACATTTGTGGTCACGTGTTCAATCCCACATCATATGAAATCAAAGGGAAATATAAAGCGGTGCTAAACAATTTTACTCACATTATAATCTTAAACATCCCAAGTACCTAGGGCAAGAGAGATTAAAAGACCTATAATGATTGTAGAATTATCTTGCACGACTCTTTCAAAATTTTAATTTAAATTCTATTTTCTACATATGTAATTTACATTGGGATGGGTTCATGTATCCCAACCCTAAAAAAACTTAGATAGACATGATTTTATTAAATGAAAATAAAATTGTAAATGTGCAAGAAATCATATGTCTATTATGCATTGAAAAGAAACTTGAATTGAGAAACAAAATTAAACTACAAGAGCAATTTAAACTTACAATATGAAAGAAATGGAAAGTAGAAATTAGCAATACTTGAATAGAAGAAGGAAATCTGAACTTGAAACTTAAATCTTAAATAGCTCTTGTTCAACTTACAAACTAGGGTTTCTAAATCCTAAGAAAATATGAAATTATATGCAAAAGGAACTCTCTCTCTTCCTCTCTTCCTTACTCTAGGGCTTGGCTTTTTATATTACCCAAATATGGCTTTTTCAATGTCTCCCCATTTTTTACAACTAATAAAAAGGAATTATACAAGAAATTCAAGAGTTGAAACTCTTCAGCTTTCAGAATTAATTTCAACTTTGACTTTCTTTCTTCAACTTTTGCTTGCCATATCTTTTGATCCAGAGTTCCGATTTGACTGTCGTTTCTTCCTACACTCTTGTGATTCGATTATCTTCGTTTTCATTTAGGCTTCAAATTCGAACTTAGAGTGTAGAGTTATGCTTTTTCCCTTTGACTTGCCTTCCTTTGTTTTCTTCCTTTCTTCTAGTTTCTTTCTCTCTTTTCTTTGCACTAAATATCTGTAAAAACAGTAAGAAATACACGAAACTCGGGGTACTTATTAGAAGAAGTCATTAGCAATGATATGGGATAAAAATAAATTAATTACATTGTTCAAGGTACTAAAACTACCAACTTAGGAGGATAAATTTAGAAGAATTTATGCTTAGTCAGATTCCCCCAATTTTCGGAACACACGTCATGTTCCCTTTTCCGCGGAGAACACCTTCCTCTACCCAAAATCTGCGAGTTATATCATCCTTAACATGCTGCAGTAACACACTTGTAATAGGATCTTCCTTAGTCTTTTGTTTGAGTTGAGGCAGCGAATCACTTGCAATTTGGAAAACCACACACTTATTGCACTAGATTCTATCTCATCCTGCAAATTCGATTTTCTAGCTCAATGCATGTGATGCATGATTTTCACTTCCCGATTTATACAACAAGGTATAATCGAACATGGACATAAAATCGTACCACATAACTAGCTTCGTAGTTAGCTTCTTCATTGAGTTAAAGCAACTAATAGAAAATTTGTGTGTATAAATTATGAAATAACGCCCCCAATAAGTAATGCCTCCACATATGGGTGAAATATCCAATTGTTTTGATCTCATTCTCATGAACTCAATATCACCTTTCAGTATTATTCAACTTCCTTCTTTCAAATGAAACTGTATGACCATCATGCACCAAAGAACCGGCCAATACAAAGTCTGATGCATTGGTATGAACTTCAAACTCCTTATCAAAGTCTGGAAGTCACAGAATTGGATGGCTAGTCACTGCAACCTTTAACTTGTCAAATACCTCCTCGAATTCGTAGGACCAGTACCAAGGTTGATTTTTTCGTAAAGGATCAGTAAGGCATGCCACCTTCTTTAAAAAAAAACTTGATGAACTCCCTGTCTTAGTTAGCCAAACCCAGAAAACTCCTTAATTTTTATACTTTTGAGGGTGTTGTCCAAGCAACAATATCGTCAACTTTCTTCGGGTCTATAGGCCCTTTTTTCAAAGTGTGCTTTAAGGTAACAAAATAATTTTTCTTTCAAAAACCTTTTTCACGCACCAACTTTGTGAACTAATTTTACTCAATCCCAATTTTATCAGTTTAATCCTAAACATGAATCTAGGTGATTAAATCAAGTAAAATAAAGTAAAGCTCACAACGTCGGATGCACAAGGAAATCGCTAAGGGAAAAAACCTCGAACGGTCCAAGCCAGACAATCGCTATGATACGGTTTTACAAAGGAAGACAAACAGACTTACACAACGACTCGAACGATATTCCTAAGTCGGTAGCTCGTTCGAAAGATATTCCTATGTCGTTTGAACGACTTGGCCATGTCGGTAGAACGACTTGCCATGTCGTTTGAACGACATTGAGATGTCGTTTGAATGACTGTTTATGTCGTTTGAAGTATCTAAACTCAAGGAGAGAATTCACACGACTCTAAACAATACTTATCTCGGAATAAACAAAGATAAAACCTTTTAAAATCATTTATAAATAAAATATCATCCTTAAAACATTTTTCAAGCCCTATAAACATTATGCGTTCATACCTGAGAGTATCTCGGAATGCAATATGATATGAAGACGTGAAACGTGCACAAATAAACACAACACGATTTATCTTTGAAGCTTGGTCACTACTTCTTCAACATAAACACGTCATAGACTATGTGGGTATCTATGTCTTCGAAAACAACGTCAAAGACTATGTGGGTATCGTGACAATATAAAAAATCTATCTATGACTCAAACAAGTTTTGTTCCGAAAATAAGTCAATTACATACAAATTAACTCAATTAAAAATTTTGTCCTTACAAATCTCCCCCTTTGGCTATTCCGGGACAAAACCTAACTAGTGAAATGTCAGAGCCGGGCCGTCAAGCCGTATGACACCTAAACCCCATCCCATAAAACCTAAAATCAAAAAATATAGGACAAGGACAATTATATGAAGGTTCGGCAAGCATGAACTATCTTAATGTGATGTGGTCTTGAAATCTCGAATTATTGAAGTATACCTACACACATGAAATAGACAAATACCCAGTGAAGTATGGAGGAACAAATGATATAAACAATACAATTATGTAAAACAAACCATTTGTTAAACACGTGAGCAAATCATGATACCAGTTTGTGCAAGACAACATGAGACCAATATATAAACATATGATCAAAAACATGATACCAATTTGCAATGTAAAAAGAACATAAGTGCTCATCAAACTCCCCTTACATCATATACCATCTCTCCCTCTTTTTATCTTGAACAAACAATAAGTGAAAAAGATAAACAAATAACATCCTATCTAGAATGAAATAATTATATGAAGCATATATAGATAAACATGATATATGTAGCCAGCTAAAAATAATCACAAAGTACCAAATCGTAGCTAGCAAACAGTCACAAAGAATGAATCATCGATATAAGCAAAGATGTGACTAAATAAATCAATGCAGTACAAGAATAAAAGCATGAATAAGCAATATCAACAGCATATAAACTATCCAAACAACCCGAAAGTACCAAAACAGAATGAATTCATCCTATATATGAAGCAAGTATTAAAACAGAACAAGGCTCAAAAATCCAGACAAGGTCGTTCGAACGACTATGCCGTGTCATTTGAATGACATAGTCATGTCGTTTGAACGAGGTCAAAAACTACCTAAAACAGTAAGCTGTCGTTCGAAGTAACTATCTAACAACCCTAAAAAAACACCCTTATAATGATCATACCTGACATAATTATCGCCTCGGAACTTGTGTCGTTTGAACCATACTTCGAACGACTTGGATATGTCGATCGAACGATATCCAGAAGTCATTTGAACGACATCAACAAATTTTGTATTCCATCTCTAAAAATGGCAAAGTTTTTCCCAGTGAAAAAATTAGCTCAAAACAAGTACTGAAAATACGAAACAGTAGTAAAACAGACTCAAAACGAAAAAATAAAAAAAAGTATGAGTTACATGCTAACATGGTATCAATGTGCTCAAACATGGATCTAGAA
The DNA here is from genome assembly GCA_949130495.1 of Sambucus nigra. Classification (NCBI taxonomy): domain Eukaryota; kingdom Viridiplantae; phylum Streptophyta; class Magnoliopsida; order Dipsacales; family Adoxaceae; genus Sambucus; species Sambucus nigra. Next base: position 565,584,447 of record OX422210.1, read on the forward strand.
TGAATGGGCATAACTACAATAAATGAATCACAATATGAACACATCGAAATGATCAAGAAGCTCTAATTGAAAGTTAAATGTCATCAAACTTAGTTTTAGCCATGTGTGACAATTAATATATTGAGATAAATGAACTAAACAAACAATATGCACACAAATCTAGAATTTTAACGATTCAACAAACAATAGCGTCTTGACACGATTTTTCAACATTAGGATCCATGGTGCAAACCCATTATTATATTTCCATCCAAACACCCACATATATTCATATTTTTCTTTTTCAATAACTTTTAAGGTTTCAACTTTTCTCAACTTAGAGAAATCATATTGGCCCTATTTTGGCATATGTTTCTTTTTATTGCCTTAATTTTTTCTCAGGCACTTTTAAACGGTGGCTTTCACAATGAGTTTATTGCACTCTCGCAGCCCTTTCCCGTGAACACCCATCATTTTTTCAATATAATTAATATCAACCCTCACGGCAAACGGTTCTTACATGCACACCTCCTCCTAAGTCTTATTACGCATAGAAGACAAAATTGAGAGGAAAACGTCTCACCAAACTCAAATATGCATGAGAAGTCAAATATTCTTATAAACTCATGCATGTGTGCGATGGAATATATAAAAAGTTGAATACAAATGCAAATCAACTTCGAAACAACACCATTTAGACAATGGTTAAGATCATTCTACGCATCAACAATTATGACCAAATGTCCTAGCCACATGGATAATGAATGATAGGGGTCCAAGCACACCAATATGCCATATGAAACCTGAAAACTCATGACACAAAAAATGAATCGAAAATCTTTATGTGTTTTTCAATAAATATTTTTGACCAAAAAATAAAATCTTTTTGTATTTTCAAAAATATATGAACCCAAAAATATTTTTGTATTTTTAAATAAGACTCAAATTAATGAAAAATATAATTCAAAGAGATATGCATGTCATAATACTAGCAAAATATATATCATGAAGCAAAGAATAGCGTATGACAAACATGACTAACACAGTCATCCATAGGAAATAGCATGTGAAGCATCATGTGCTAGCATGTGAATCAACCAACGAAGCATTTAGCATCAACAAAATAGATTTTCTAACCCAAACAGGTGCATACCTAACTAAACGGGTTTTGGGAACTGACGGGACACTACTTTAAACTTCCTAGGGTCTTGTCTAAGATCATATCAAAAATGCCTAAGGTGACCTTTCCTACCACAATACGAATATGTGTAAACACAACAAGGAACGGGACCTTTATGTTATACCTATATAATCTCAACATAGAATAAATTTTAATAATCTACGAGGATATACAAAAAATGATCGCCTCATCACCTAAAGAGGTCGTCTCAGTAATTGGAGTGCTTGGCCCACCTATTTACCATGAGATTGAATAAGCACATATCCCTGTGAAAGTTCACACGCAAAACATATCCTGTCAACCACATGGGATCATGGCCGCCAAGTTGGTTACCTTATGATTATCTGGTCGTTTCGTTGTTTAAAATAGTTTCGCATCTCAAGGTTATTATAAACGTGTATAAAGATGTAACTGCCCAAATTATAAGAGCACTCCATCTCTTTGTAAATATCTGATATCCACATATAATAGGATACAGATACGTAAATGGAACCACTTTTTGATACCTTCTCAAACTCAGAGTTATATCATAAAAACCTAAAATTGTAACCACACAAAAGAGCGCAATAATACCATTGTGGACGTAGGTTTTCAATTCAAGGGCCTAACCACGTAAAACTACTTGTGTGCTCACTGTCTCTCATCCCCATTCTTCACAATCATTATTTCATATCAATTATTTCTCTTATTATTTGTTACTTCCATTTTTGGGCGTTAACAAATTGGCGTCGTCTGTGGGAACGTTGTCACAAGCCATTGTAGTTCCTACCTAAAACCACTTGCTCAGATTCTCAACAGAGATTTTTTGAATGGCGGATCACCTAGAAAGCAATCGCGTGGCAGAGATGTAGACGCCACCTACCCCCATTGGGGTTGGCGATCTGCATAGCATATTAGTAAGAATTTCTAAGGGGCAAGAGGCGATGCAGGAAAATGTCAGGAAATTGACACACACCCTCCAGACCAGGACACCAATGCCCAACCCAAAAAATGTGACTCCCAGAATTGAGGCATCCAGGAGCGGTGACATGCGACTTCCTTCAGCGCCTCACAAGGAGAGGCAGTAACTGGAGAATCCCAGGAGATTGAATTCGGGATCTTGTGCTAACACCAGTTCCTCCAGGCGAACCGACTCGCAGTGGGTCTATATGTACCATCCCGAGGCAACCTCTTCTATCAAATCACCCAGCCACTTTAACAATCAGTCATTTTCAGAGGAACACCCTAGCGCGTCCGAGTGACTAAGTAGAGGATCAGTGTTCGACCAATTGAGCCTGTGTTGCAACCACTCGAAAATACCAGCAGCAGCATGCGATTGGTCCTAAAGAAGCATATCAGAAAAGTTCGCTACCAGGATCTCCCACCGTTTCGCTCGAGCGTAGGCATAAGCCGAGAAGACCTCCTAAGAGGAGAGTTTGGCCGAAAGCTGACGACAAGCAGATGAACCAGCCGTGGAAAGGCTCCATCCAGCGCTTGGAAGATAGCCTCGGCGAAATGGCCAAATCAAGGAATCCCCTTCAGCGTGATTTCACAAAGGGATCGCCCTTTGTGCCCTCTGTCGTAGCATACCCTACTCCAACAAAGTTTAATCCACCAGTCATTACTCCAAAGTACGATGGGAAAACGGATCCCATCCTACATATTGAACAATACTAGGCCGTCGCAGACATATACTTTATCTCGGATGAAATGAGATGTCCGGTATTCTTCAGTACCATAACCAGCTCGTCCCAGTTATGGTACGATAGTATGCCCAGGGAGAAGATCAAGAGTTTTAAGCAGCTAGCCAACCTATTCGTTAGCAATTTTTTCTTCGGCGCTAGGCCAGGAAAGTAAGTTGCCCACCTGCTCGGTGTTCGTCATAGGGCAGATGAAAGAACTTGTGATTACATCACCTGGTTCAACACTGAAAAGTTACAGGTAGTAGACTACAACGATCCCACTGCCATCACAACCTTGATGAGCGGGTTGAGACCAGGCAAGCTATTCTAGGAATTAGCCAAAGAGCCGCCCAAGACCATGACTAAGCAATTAGCAAAAGCGAGAAAGATTATGAATGCCGAAGAGGTGATAGTGGTTAAAGAGTCTGACGGGTCGAAGCCTTCAGGTGGAAAGAACGACAGGAAGTAGGAGAAAAAGGACAAGAAGGGCAACAAGCCGAGAAAGTATGATGAGTACACCCCCTCACGATTGGAGTCCACCACATCCTGGAGGAAATCCGGGAAAGTAAAGATCTCAAATGGTCGGGAAATCTGAAGTTGCCAGCAAATAAGAGAAATAGAAGCAAGTACTGTGAATTTCACAAGGACCACAGCCACAATACAGACCATTGCATAGCTTTGAAGAACGAGACTGAAGGGTTGATAAGGAGGGGCAAGCTGGTAAAATATGTTGACAGCAATGGCCGTTCAAATCCATAAGAAAGTAAAGGTATGAGACGTTCAAAGTCGCCTTGCCGAAGAGTAGCTAACAAGAAAAGGGTGAGGGACAACGATTCGGATGACGACCCAGATCTCCCTAAAAAGCCCAAGGAAGCCATACGTGACGTTGGCATGATAGCTTTCGACTGTCACTTCATTGTAGAAGGCAGAGCCAGCGGTGGAGAAGACCTCAAAAAAAGGAAGGCCTACCTCAACGAGGCCCAATCTTGTGAGTAAGCACAGGTCAACCTGACATCAAGCTCTGGCGACAGGCTACGAAAGGTGAACAAAGACAAGTTAATCGTCGGCTTCTCAAAGGATGACCTCTTATTGTTGTTATATTCCCACGACAACCCTCTGGTAGTCATTGTGGTCATCTAGGAAGGACAAGTAGCAAGGATCCTAGTGGACAATGGAAGCTCTGCAAATGTAATGTTCTACAGTTATTACAAGTAGCTGACATTAGAAGGCGTGGAGCTCACACCCTACCATCAGCCTCTGATCGAATTTTCAGGAGAAAGGGTGTACCCATTGGGGACAGTAGAACTGGAAGTTATAGTCGGCGTCTGGATGATCAACCGAACAAAGAAAATATAGTTATTTGTCCTTGACAAGAACACGCTTTTAGCCTAGAATGTTATCTTTGACAGGATCAGCTTGAAGAAATTCAAAGTTGTCCCATCTACAGTGCACCAATGTTTGAAGTTTTCAACCCACTTTGGGGTAGGTGTCATAAAGGGCAATCAGATTATGGCGCGCGAATATCATTTCATTTTAGCAGATCAGGAAAAATAAAAAAAGTCGACAACCACCTACCATATCGAGACCATTGATCCCCAAGATGAGGCGAAACTGGTCAAATGATAGCCTATCGAAGAGATCGAGACAGTCCCACTCGACGATAGCCACCTAGACAGATATCTACGAATCATGTCATCATTGGATTCTCTTCTGAGGAAAGATCCTATCAGCTTTTTGCGACAATACAAAACAATGTTCTCTTGGAGCCACGAGGATATGTCGGGGATAGACCTCAACTTCTTGTATCACGAGTTAAATGTGATGCAAGGCGCTAAACCGGTCTAGCAGAAACGAAGAGTTTTCGACGCCAACAAAAATCAGATTGTTCATGAAGAAATCCTCAAACTGCAGAAAGCTAACTTTATAGACGAAGTCATGTAACCGGAATAGTTGGCCAACATCGTTATGATACGACTAAAAAATGACAAGTGGAGGATGTGCAACAATTTTAGCGACTTGAACAAAGCCTGCTGACTATTTCCCGCTGCCGAGGATTGACGCCACGGCAGGCCACCAACTGCTCAGCTTTATGAACGCATATTTAGGTTACAATCAGATCCGAATGAAGCCCTTGGACAGAGAAAAACTTCGTTTATAATCCATTGAGGCATCAATTGTTACAATGTCATGTCGTTCGGCCTCAAGAACTCGGGAACTACCTACAGAGATTGGTAAACAAAGTCTTTGAGGACCATATAGGGGTTAACATGGAAATATACGTGGACGACATGCTCATCAAGAGCAAGGTGGCCGCCAACCACATCAGGGAGCTCGGTCAGACCTTCGAAAAATTGGAGAAATATCAGATGAAGTTGAATCCCGCCAAGTACGTCTTCGAAGTGAAGGAAGGGATGTTCTTAGGTCTTATTGTGAACCAGCGAGGGATCAAAGCTAATCCCGACAAGATCCAGGCCCTTCTTAGCATGACTTCCTCGACAACGAAGAAGGAAGTACAAAGACTAATCGAGCGTGTTGCAGTGCTCAATAAGTTCGTCTCAAGAGCCACTAACAAGTGCTTACCTTTTTTCAAAGTGCTGCGAAATTCCTTTGAATGGAACGAAGAGTGCGAACACGTGTTCATAGAACTAAAGCAATATATGGACTCCCCGACCATCCTGTTGTGACCTATTGGAGGGGAAACTCTTTACTTGTACCTCGTCGTATTTGAATCAACAGTAAAAACCTCTTTATTATACCAGTAGAGCCTACCAAGGGGACGAGGTTCGATATCCGTAAATGGAAAAGCTTGCCCTCGCACTAAGGGAAGCCTCGCGAAGAATGAGGTCTTATTTCCAGGCCTACACCATAGTGATCAACACTGACTTACCACTATGGCTCATGGCATGGGCGGTGGAACTAGGCACGTACGATATCCGTTATGAGCTGAGGACCGCAATAAAAGGGCAGGTATTGGCAGACTTCATTGCAGAGTTCACTTACAACCAGAAACTAGCAGAGCAGACTCCCCTGGGAGAGAGTTTTACGCCTACTAGCGAACCACCATGCTCGGAAGAAACCATGAGAACAGGATACTCAGAGAAGACTCCCCAAGGAGAGAGCCCTACCAGAGGATAAAAGGACAGTACGACGAGTCTCACCAGCTCTTTAAGTGCAGGAAAATAGAGGAAGGCGACTTCACACGAGATTGCCCAATAAGGAAGTTATATGCTGACAGGTTATCCTGTTCGGCAGGAAGTGGCGATGGCATCATACTCGCCACACTAGATGATATAGATGTGGAATACGCCTTATGCTTCAAATTCGAAGCCTCCAATAATGAGGTAGAATATGAGGCCCTAATCGCAGGGCTCGACTTAGCAGCGTCCATGGGGTCCGAACATATTGTAACACACAGTGACTCTCAACTGGTCGTCAACTAGATATGGGGAGTTTACGAAGCTAGGGAAGAACCCATGGTGAAGTAACTAGCCATAGTTCGACAACGGTTAGGCGGATTCACCGAGGCAAAAGTGTTGAGGATCCCCAGGATGGAAAACTGCGAGCAGAAGCCCTAGACAGGTTGGCTTCGGCAACCAGAACATCATTAAGAAGGACCATACTGATCAAAGTGCTTGCGAAAAGGAGCATTGAGGCACCACTTCACGTACTAGATATAAGCCTGGAACCTTCCTAGATCCCATACGGGCGTACATTGAAGAACGAAATCTTTTGACAGACTCACACGAAACCAGAAAGTTGTGCTATAAGGCAGCCCAGCATGTTTTAGAAGTAAGAGTATTGTATAGGAGAGGGTACACCGTCTCACTTATGAAATGTGTGCATCCGCACGAAGTTAACAAGATCATCAAGGAGGTATATAAAGGGTGTTGTGGGGCACATTCGGCCAAAATATCGTTAGTTAAGCGAATAGTAACCTAAGGGTATTACTGGTCGACCATGAAGGCGAATTGAGCAGATTATGCGAGAAGCTATGATAAGTGCCAACGATTTGCAAAGATCCACCATTCCCCAGGGGCTCCATTAACTCCGGTTGTGTCCATTAACTCCGGTTGTGTCACCCTGTTCATTCGCTATGTGGGGTATAAACCTAATCGGATCGTTGCCGAGAACAAAAGGACAGGACAAGTACCTCGTGGTGGCGGTGGACTACTTTAATAAATGGGTAGAAGCGGAGCCCCTGGTAGAGATGCTGTATGAAAGGGTATTTCAATTTATTTAGAAAATAATCATATGCCACTATGGCATGCCCTTCGTATTTATCACTGATCACGGCACATAGTTTGGCAACCAAGACTTTGAAGACTGGTGCACCCGATCCAAGATTCGAAAGCGACACTCGGCACCCGAGCATCCACAGTGCAATGGCCAAATCGAAGTCACCAATAGGACGACCTTCGTTGAGGCAAAAGGGGAACTGGATCAACGAGCTCCACACGACTCCAAGGACAGGCACCGGAGAAACACCATACATGCTCGCGACAAAGGCAGTTGTCCCCGCTGAAATAGGGCTCCTTAATCACGGAGTCCTTAATTTTGATTCCCCAGTAAGTGATTTCGTGAGAAGGTTAGACCTCGACCTAATCGAGGAAGTTAGAGAGAACGCAACATTGCGTGTGGCCGCCTATCAGCAAAGGGTGGCACGCTACTACAACCGTCGGGTAAAAATGAGCGTACTGAAAGAGGGAGACTACGTTCTTAAAAAGGTAATACAAAAGAACAACAAGTTGGAGCCGAACTGGCATGGACCATACAGAGTAACAACTGTCGTAAGGCTGGGGACTTACCGAATTGAGACTTTGGAGGGTAAGCAGTTCAAAAACCCCTAGAATTCGGAGCATCTTAGGAAGTATTATTAGTAGCCCGTTAGTTATTTAATTTATGTAGCACGCAACATTTCAATTAATAAAACGAAGTTTATTCTCTTGTTTCATTGATTTTTGTCCATTTGATAAGTATACAAATTGGGGCAATCAACGGCATCAAATAATCATACCAGGTTAATAGCGTAAACTCTGAATATTCTAGTTGGAACGAACTTGTTCCCACAAATCCACCAAATCCTTGTATGACCTCGCGAGTCATGAACGAGGTGGTCAGCTACATATACGACCTCACAGGTCGCAAACATTGTGGTCGGCTAGAAAAGTTGTACAATCTCACGGGTCGTGAACAGTTAAATAACTTAACCCCTTGAGTTTTATAAAATCCTTGTATGACTTCATTAGTCACGAAAGAGGTAGTTGGATACACCCGATGTGTGACCTCATAAGTCATAATACAATATGGTCGGCTAATACATGTATAACCTCATGAGTCGTGAACAGTTATACTTGTGTCAATTCACAGGTACACTACCTAAAAGCTCAATACAACCTTATAGGTCGCGAACACAACTGTCAGACAATATTTTCAACAAAGCTATAAGATATAGATAAACAAAGCCGCATTTTAAAAGGCAGGAACGCGGTAAAGATTATATCAAAAGAAGATGCTCAAAGTTACAGACCCAATGTCAAGCAAAAATATGATTCACAAGAAATTTGTCAAGTCAAGCATCAACAGGTGGGGTGTCACCCTCTTCTCCAGCAAGGTTGGTTGCCTCCTCATCATCTCCTTGCTAGCTATTCACGGTTTCAGCAATGTTGGGGAAGTGTGTAGCCACCCTCTTTTTCAACTCTTCGTACCCATCCAAGAAATAGCCCAAGCATTTAATATTAAAGTCAACCGATGATTTAAAGGCTTCAACGGTAGCAGCACCAGTACTTGCCAGAGCATCCCGAGCAACCTGCAGCTCTTTTTCAGACTTCTCCCTTTCAGCTGCAAGAGAATCGTTTAGGCTCTGGATCTTGGCAACGTCACTGTTGGACTTCTCCTTGATAGACACATTTTCTTGCTCCATTTTGCTCAGTTCCTCGGTTCCGGACACCAGGTGCCCATCCTATTCCTTCAACTCCTCAGAAATATTTTCATAACTAGCTTACAGTGTCTTGTTCTCCTCAACAAGCTCCTTACAGGCTATGTGATTAACCAAGGATTTCTCTCTCAAGACGGTGCAGGCCATAGACGCCTAAGCCACAAATAATAAGGCATGGTCAGAATACTACAGTGGGACACTTGTAAATCACTGACTGGGAATCAATAAGAAATACGTACCACAAATAGTTGATGCTGGGCCAGAGTCCACGGGGAATCAGGATCGGAGCAGAGGAAGAACTCATAGTTATTTATATGACTCCAGTAGCCGAGCAGGTCCAAGGCATTCTTGGCATGGTAAAAGAAAGAATTTGGGTGACTTCAAGTCCTCATAGGTAACTTTGTGCTCGGGATCGAAGTCAAACTCCATAACCTTCCCATAACGAGATGTGTGGCCAGGACCTGACTCGGCTCTAAGCTCGAATGCACGACTAATTCCCCTTAGAAGCTTGCAAAGGGGTTGCTTATCTTCCTCGTCTGCTCTCGACTTCTTGTATCCTACTAAAGGTTTCATGAGGGCTTTCCCCTTACCCTTATCAGCTTCAGCAGCCTCCTCACGCTGGGTGGTCTGGTTCGCTGTCCCAAAAATGGCATCCTGCTCGGCCTCCACTTGCTTTTAGCCGACCCCAGCTCTCTTCTGGTAAGCCTCAGTCATTACTTTGTGATTAATAAAGCGAGGAGCCATGCCTAGAGTTTCTTCCGAAGGATTTTCTTGCCCACCGAACAAGACGAATGAACTCATATATCAATATGAACAGCCAACTAAGGAAGATGTCAAACAATCTGACGTTCAACTAAGGAAGATGTCAAACAATCTGATGTTATAATTTACCTGTTCTTAAGCCACCTGCCTTGTCAATAGCCTGATCACCAATCTCAAAGTGGGTTTCCCTTGCCACCCAACCATCTTGGGAACTTCAAATTCCAAAGGGATCCTGTCGCCTGGAGGAGTATGATACCCAACAGCACTAAACTTCTCCACAATAAACAAATCCTCGAAAGTGGTAGGTTTCTTCTCACAATAAGTGACAACCAGATCGACCAACGACTTGGGTATCTTGGGAGCCCGCTTCACTAAAATAGTTAAAAGCAAAATAACCTCGGCACAAGAAAGTAAGCCAAATAAGGAAACAAGAGGACGAAAGTAGAAAAGTGTTACCTATGTCATTGGGTCCATTCCATTCTCTGGGGCCCTATATGACATGTCCCTTTCATGGGCCCTAAGCTCCTAATCTCCCTTGATAAACACCTACGAACCCTTCCAACTATGATTACTAAAATGGACCACTGTGACCATCCAATATTAAGGTTTCCATGCAAAAAAGTAACAATAACCGGGGGCTTTGGCATTGTCTTTCAAGCTGTATACATACCTAAAAAGGTCCCCAGTCAATTCAAAACCTGTCCTAAGTTTTCAGAACATCACTTCCCCCAATATAGTCTTATATGCATTTGAAGGCAATTGAGTTAAGGTCACACCGTAACCTCTCAGGATGGAACGACTGGGGTATGAAGAGGAAGCCTTAGTCCTACCTAGAGGGCCCACAAGGGAAGGCAAATTTCCTCTGAGTCTTGAACAGAATAACACATCTTAGAAACATCAGGCATTCTGGTCTGAATAGCCATGGGGAGGGCATATCCCTCTCTTATGGCATCGAGCTCTTCCTCATTCACCGTACATTGATACCAACGGGCATCTGTCTCAGCAGGGTTATATCTACTGGAAGAATCAATAGGGTCTTCTTCCTCATCCTCATCTTCCTCAGAAATCTCAGCATGAGACCCAGCCACAGAAAGGTGGGGACCCACACTTTCTGGCCTACTATCTTCAGCCTTGTCCGTAGCAGGGTCCTTAAAAAGAGAATCAGGTTTCAGGGGATCCATAGAGATTGTGTTTAAAACTCACCCTCACAAGCAGAGCGGATAGAACAAGAGGTTTCTAAAATAAGGGAAGCAATGTAAGGCACACCTAGGTCAATGGAAGAACCACAACTAGAAGGAGAGTTAGGTGTAAAATGGGGATGACTTGGCTCCTCCTCTAGTCTAATCACCAGAAGAGGACGGGGAAACCTCCTCTCAGTGATACCAGGACGCTCAGGCTTTAAGCTTCTAATAAACTCGTAAACTCTCTGGACCTGAGGGGGGAAATTCATGCGTTTTCTCAAGTACTAAATCAGTTAAACCTAGGCCAACCAACTCAATGGTCGTCTAAACGAAGAAATCACCAGGTGAATAGCAAGAATCAACCAACAAAATACCAGAACAATCAAGCCCTAGCTAAAGAAAAGAAAGGCATACCTGGAAAAATTAGACGATGGCGGAATAAGCTACGAAGAATGAAGGAGGAGGCGCTGAAAAATTTTGAACTAGAAATAATCAAGCTTTCACAACGATGGAAATGACGCTCAAAGACTCTCTCTCTCTCTCTTCAACTCTGTGAAAATTCTCTAAGTGAAGCAAACGAAAGAAGTTGTGTGTATTTATACCCTTTTATCAGAAGATTGAACAAACGCTGCAGAAAAACGTCAGCAAACCGACAGAAAATTAAAACGGTGGTAAAGAGTATCAGCGCGCATGACCGGTCACCATCACTATGCAGAGAACTCCTTAGTTGCTTGACACGTGTCCTTGATACGTCATGAAAAATTCGAAGGGAATCTGCTGGACTTTGGCTGACAACGATGAGCCGACCAAGGTGATCTAACCTCCACCAGCAAAGTGTGAGCATCACGTAAGACCTCTCCCACTCACTGGGCCTCACATTGAGACATTCGTGTCACAGGTCTTGGGGGCTTTCAGTTATGCCTATATAATCTCAAAATAAAATAAATTACAATAATCCAATAGGATTTACGAAAAGTGCTCGTCTCATCACCTAAAGAGGTCGTCTCAGTAATTGGAGTGCTCGACCCACCTATTTACCATGAGATTGAATACGCACATATCACTGTGAGCGTTTACACGTAAAACATATCCTGTCAACCACATGGGATTATGGTCGCCAAGTTGGTTACCTCATGATTATCTGGACGTTTCGTTGTTTAAAACAGTTCCGGACCTCAAGGTGTGCACATGTGCATTATAATAAATGTGTATAAAGAAGTAACTACCCAAATTATAAGGGCACTCCATCTCTTTGTAAATATCTAATATTCACATATAAACATGATACATATACGTAAATGGAACCACTTTTTGATACCTTTTCAAATTCGGAGTTGTATCAGAACAACCCTAAACTGTAACCACGCAAAAAAGCGCAATAATACCATCGTGGACGTAGGTTTTCGAACCACGTAAAACTCATTGTGTTCTCACTGTCTCTCATCCCCGTTCTTCACAATCATTATTTTGTATCAATTATTTCTCTTATTATTTGTTACTTCCATTTTTGGACGTTAACAGTTGACCTTTTCTAACACCCTCGGATGTGGTTGACGCTCTAAAATAAGCAATGGTCTTGGCTTTAATATTCGAAGCACTAGAACAATATAAGCTACTACCATCACTACTTGAATCACTTAAATCATTTTTCAACTTCAAAATTTTGGACTCAAGCAAAGAATTAGACTCCTCAAATTATAGGGATTCCTTCCTTAAATTTTCAATTACCCCTAAAAGTTTATTCGCTCCCCTCAATGTGAGCAAACTTATCCCTAAGAGTCCTCTCACGCGCCTTAAATTCATTAATCAAAATATTTTCTTTAACGGTACATACCCTAGAATTCTTAAAGTCCTCTAAATCCTTTTCTAAAACAAGGACACTATTCTCACTCTCTTCCTTAGCCAAGTTCAACTATTCAAAGTTATCATATAAAGCTACAAACTTCTCACGAATAATATCTCTTTGAGTTTGAAACATTTACAAATATTCAATCATATGATTAAAATGAGAATTTTCTTTTTCAAGAATTTCAGTTCGTTTTGCAAACTTCAAATTCAAAAGATTTAATTCGTCAAAACTGTGAAAATCCATCGGGATAAAAAAGACCCAAGAGTGATAAACAAACATGACTACCAAAAAGCAAAAAAATAAGGATCTACACAATAACGAAGTGTTTCTAGCTCTGATACCAATTTGTAGGCCCATTTTTCAAAGTGTGCTTTAAGGTGACAAAATAATTTTTCTTTCAAAAACCCTTTTCCAAATTTAACACGCACCAAGTTTGTAAACCAATTTTACTTAAGCCCAATTTTATCTTGTTTAATCCTAAACATGAATCTAGGTGATTAAAGCAAGTACAATAAAGTAAAGTTCAAAACGTCGGATGTACGAGAAAATCACTAACGGAAAAAACCTCGAACGACCCAAAATAGATAATCATTATGATACGGTTTTACAAAGGAAGACAGACAGACTTACACAACAACTCGATCCCTACAAGCCTTGGCGTTCTTCTTCTCTTTAACCGCTCCTCCACAGAGACCACGCAGAAATCCTTCCACGATACTCGTCCATAGCACACGCGTCCACGAGTGCCTCGGTGTCCACCGATGCTTCTTTGACAACCGTCTACGATTCGGAACACGGCCTTCAACATTTCTTCACCGCAAAACTCCGACGAAACAACTTGTTCAATATAGATGAACAAGTTCCAATGGTTCAAACAAGATCTCTATAGCAATGTATGTATGAAAGCTAAGATCTTGAAAACAATAAGGATGATTTTATCTTTGAAATCCTTAGAAAACTTATGTAGAAAAACGAAACTGTTCTAAACTGTATTTTGGTTCTGCACACTTCGAAATTATGAGAGAGAAAATGCCTTAAATAAAAAAGGTTAAAGTCAGAAGCTCGTTCGAACGATATTCCTATGTCGTTCGAACATCTTGTCCATGTCGTTCGAACGAAGGCGAGATGTCGTTTAAATGACTGTTTATGTTGTTTGAAGTATTTAAACTGAAGGAGAGAATTCGCACGACTCTAAATAATATTTATCTCATAATAAACGAAGACAAAACCTTTTAAAATCATTTTAAACATTTTAAAATCATTTATAAACAAAATATCATATTTAAAACATTTTTCAAGTCCCATAAACATTATGCGTTCATACCTGAGAGTATCTCGGCATGCAATATAATATGGAGATGTGAAACGGGCACCAATAAACATGGCATGATATATCTTTTAAGCTTGGATGCTACGTCTTCAACACAAACACGTCATAGACTATGTGGGTATCTACGTCTTCAAACAACACGTCATAGACTATATGGGTATCGTAATAATATAAAAAATTTATATATGACTCAAAGAAGTTTTGTTCTAGAAATAAGTCAATTACAAACAAATTAACTTGAAATTTTGTCCTTACAGGGTCCATCTTCACAGACCCTTCAGAAATTAAATAGCCAAGAAAATTGATTTCCTTCTGGCCAAACTCCCACTTCTCTAGCTCCAAGTACAAAGTCGCCTCCTGTAACTTATTAAGGGCAATTCGTAAGTGCTCAATATGTTCTTCTAAATTGTTACTATACACCACTATGTCGTCCAGGTAGTTCATAATAAAATCATCAAAGTAATATTTAAATACATTATTCATCAAGGTACAAAATGTTCCAAGAGCAGTAGTTAAGTCGAAAGGCATCATTAAGAACTCAACTGAAAAATACCTCATTACACAAGCAGTATTCGTCTCATCTCCTTCTGCAATCCAAACATGATAATAACCCGAACGGAGATCCATCTTCGTGAAATATCCGGCCTTGCCCAAACGATCAAACAACACGATCGCAATTGGAATCAGATAGTTATTCTTCACCATAACTTTATTCAATGCACGATAGTCCACACACATTCGCATTGATACATCTTTATTCCACTGATCAGGGCTGGAGCACCATAAGGTGCCTTTGAAGGTTGAATATGTCGGGAGATGCTCGTGTTAACCCCTTGGTTTTTCTAGCCGGCCTCCAAGTCTAAGCCTTGGAGTCCAAGGAAAAATGGGCATGTGATGCTTTGGTGTGCGCTAGTTGTTGGAACCTCGCGCGACCAGCGGTACCTTTCTATTTTAGATGTTAAGATACGGAGATTACAGTCCATCATGGAGGAAATTAAACTTAAATAAGTTTGATTTTTATGTTTACACTTATTTGAGTAATAGGTTGTTGTTTCTACTATTCCTTGGAGTCGAAGCTTGCCTTAGAAATTTTTCAGTGGACTTGGAATTTCCTTATTGTCGACGTGGTCGTTGAGTTATTTTAGGGACGGAAAATTTGTCACAACCTAACTTTAACACAAGTTATGGGCGTGACAACCCTCAAAACAAACGGAAAAATCCTAGTTTTCCTTAAGGCAAGTGATCCCGAAACATGGTTAAATCCATGCATGGAAGCTTTGGGTAGTGGGGTAGTTCATCGTTTATGACAGTTTATGTCCACTCCTACCACTCTAGAATTTTTGTTAAGAGGTATTATAGGCAGAACTGACAAAACTCCATGGGTGTTCCTAGGCTTGTGTCTTTCTTGTGGGCATGTTATGCGCATCGTAACATCATTGTGGGATCTTGTGGTGCATGATTTTAGGATTTGGCATTTTCCCGTGCACGAGGAAAAATGTCTTGTGCAGTGCAGACTGCACATTTTAGCACTCGGTAACGCGTTCTTGGGGCGTGGCTTATTTCGCGATGATGGGAAAATTCGCTTCATGGATTGATGATGGTTCAAAAGGTTGATCGGCATATTTTGTTATGCACAAAAATGGAGATAGCCACAATTTCGTGGGCTTTGGACAAGGTAGCTGAAAATGGGGAAGCTTGCTGAGTTACAGCAGTTTTGTGGTGGTTTCTAACAAGGTGCATGGGGAAAAACATGAGTGCATGAGGCAAAAACTGTTATAAATTTGTATTGGACAGCGAATTTTGAGCAACTTTGAGCTCAAATTTAGTGGGATCCACACCACAATAATTGTGTGACCATATACAAATGCGTTCTCTTTCGTAAGGAGATGAACGTAGTATATTAACATGTCCAATTCTATTAAGTTATGAAAGATAACTATGTCCCCAAAGTGACTCATAAAGCAATGAAAGTTAATGAATTAGGAGTGTGCAACTCTTGTCCCACATTGCAAGAGTAGTGGGAATGTGAAGAGTTAATATACAAAAAATTGGCACTAAGGTTTGGTGCCTTGGAGGTATCCCAACTCTTTAAAAAGGAGATGGTCTAAGCTATGCTTGGATTGACTTCCGGTCAAAGATTCGCTTGCACGCCGGTTCGGCACGATTCGGTTCGGGCTTGGACTTGGGCTTATAAAAATCCTTAAAATTTTGGGTCGAATTTAATTAACTTTCTAAGTTGTAATAATTAATTGATTCCTAAATTAATTAATTAAAATGTTAAAATCGTAATTAACAGTTTGACAGTTAATTAAACAGTTTTTCTCGACAGTCGGGGTCATTGTTATATATACCTATTTATCCTCCAATTTTTTACTAATAAAATATTCTCCCTCCAATTATCTCCAAACCCGAAATGTTGTTCCAGTTTTAGAAAAATATTTTTTGCATCACTGCATTCATTTCATCCACATTAGTTATGTTGTTTGGTTAAGTAAATACACAGAATTGTGTTCGCTGGGATTATAAATGGTTGTGCTACTTGTTTAATCCAAAAATTCATTCTATCTTGGGAGGCGATTGTTCATCAACCTTAAAGCACTTATTTGAGAGAATAAATTTGCCTTAAGGACACTGTTGATAAATAGGGCTTGGATTCTTGTTATTACTCATTTTTCTTACACGTATATTATGCATCATCGTCTTCTTTCAAGTAAGTCTCTCAAATTGTATTTATTCTTATTACGTTATATAATTACTACATTTTATTCTGTTTTATTTTGAATTTATAATGTCAGTGGCCTAACAATCTTAAGGCAAATTTAAAAGTTTACTGTTTTTTAAATTCACACATAAATATTATTTTATTATTACAGAAATTATAATTTTTGTACCAGTTTACATTTATAATTAAAAAATTCGAATTTTAATTATTCTTGTAAAAAATTTGTTTTGTACATATTTTTTAAAATCATGTACTTTCTAAAAATTTCGTTTTGTATAGACTTCAATTAATTTTACACAACTTTTTTTAATCAATTTAGACTAGTAAAAATTACTATTTATTATTTATTTGATTCAGTGTTATATATTTCAGAATAGTGTTTAGAATTCTTGTTAGAATTCGTTTGGTATTAATTATAATTTGAGGAAATAAGTATAACAGAATTTGGTATTTTGTTTTGAGAAATTCATTACATATTAGTATTATAATTGATAAAATTCTACTTTTGTAAATAGAATCACAAAGTACAAACACAGTCCCACCGACCGTGAATGTGACTCATGCTACTATTGTTGCCCCCGTGAACATGCCACGTGAGGAGAAATCGAAAAATTTAATGAGGCCGATTTCAAACGTTGGCAAGGATAGATGCACTTCTATCTCACAACCTTCCAATTGACAAGGTTTGGATATGAAGATTTTCCCCCTTTGCAAGAGGGAGATGAAACTGAGAAAGTTGTTGCCGTTGAAGCATGGAAATATTCTAACTTTCTGTGTCGAAACTACATCCTGACATACTTGGACAAGACGTTGTACTATGTGTACATCACCATGACAACCGCTAAGAAATTGTGGAATTCTTTGGAGAAGAAATACAAAATGGAAGATGCGGGGTATGAAGAAATTCATAGTGGGGCATTTTCTAGACTTCAAAATGGTTGACTCCAAGCCGATTATTGCACAAGTGCAGGAACTACTGGTATTCTTCCTGACATTCATGCTGAAGGAATGTCATTCAGTGACACTTTTCAAGTGGCGGAAATAATTAGAAAGTTGCCTCCATCTTGGAACTTGTTCAAAAATTATCTCAAGTACAAACGCTATGAATGTTAAAGAATTGGTAGTGCAACTGCAGATTGGAGAAGACAATCGTGAATCTCAAAAGAAAAGTGGAAAGAACATCGTGGAGTTCAAGGCTCGTGTGGTTGAAGGTCCTAAATCCAAATGTAAGCGTGATGGGGAAGGTACATCTAAGTAAAGAAAGAAGTTCAATGGAAAATGCGACAATTGCGACAAGTCAGGACACCGCTCAAGCGAGTGTCGCAAACCAAAAAAACCAAAAAGACCTATGCTCAAGCAAATGTGATGAAGGGTGCGAACAATTCCGATGGTATCGCAGATATAAATCTTTCTGTTGTTGTCTCTAAATGCAATCTGATAGGAAATACCAAGGAATAGTGGGTGGACACTAGGGCTACATGCCACATTTGTACAAACAAATGGACGTTTACTACTTATAAGGCTTAGAAAAATGAGGAGACCCTCTTTATGGGGAACTCTTCAAGTTCTAAAGTCATGGGACAAGGAAAGATCGTTCTGAAGATGACTTCGGGAAAGGAGCTTACTCTTAACAATGTACTGCACGTGCTTGACATCTGTAAAAATCTGATTTTCGTATCGCTTTTAAGCAAGAATGGGTTTAAACTTGTGTTTGTTTCTGATAAGTTATGTTGTTCAAAAATGATGTGTATGTGAAAAAGGGCTACCTGTCTGAGGGCTCTTTAAAATGAATATAATGACATTGATACCAAAGGTATCCCCAATGAATGAAATTGCTAGTTCTACTTACTTAACTCAGTCTTCTAATATTTGGCATGCTAAATTAGGACATGTCGATTTTGATACCTTGCGTAGATTAATTAATTTCGAATTTTTGCCAAAATTTAATATTGATAAAAATCATAAATGTGATATCCGTGTGGAATCAAAATTAACAAGATTGCCTTTTCATTCTATTGAAAGGATCACTGAACCATTAAATTTAATTCACAGGGATATTTGTGATTTAAAATTTGTACAAACTAGAGGTGGAAAAAATTATTTCATTATTTTTATTGACGATTGCACAAAATATTGCTATGTATATTTATAACATAGTAAGGATGAGGCTATTGATGCATTTAAACAATACAAGAATGAAGTTGAGAATCAATTAAGCAAAAAAATAAAGGCTATTGGGAGTGATAGAGAAGGTGAATATGAATCTCCTTTTGAGGAATTTTGTTCTGAACATGGAATTATCCATCAAACCGCCGCTCCTTATTCTCCTCAATCAAATGGCATTGTTGAACGCAAAAATCGTACATTGAAGGAAATGATGAACTCTATGTTAATAAGATCAGGAGCTCCACCGAACTTGGGGGGAAGCCATACTATCTGTTAATTACATTCTTAAGAAATTACCATACAAGAAAACTCATAAGACACCTTATGAGATGGAAAGGTCGAAAATCTTTATATAAATATTTACGAGTGTGGGGGCACTTAGCCAAAGTGATGATTCATAAACCTAAAAAGGTAAAAATAGGACCAAAGACCGTTGATTGTGTGTATTGGTTATGCTATTAATAGCAGTGCATATCGTTTCTTAGTTTTTAAATCAAAGATTCCGGATATTCATATAAATATGGTCATTGAATCTAGGGACGCTTCATTTTTTGAAAATGAATTTCCATATAACATGACCCGAGAATCTGATTCATCTAAAAGGACAAATGAAGCTACTTCAAGTGTTACTCATCAACCTATTGATCAAAAATCAATAGATGATGAACCAAAACATAGTAAAAGAGTAAGAATTTCGACTTCCTTCGGTCCATATTTTCAAACATATTTGCTAGAAAATAAATCTCAAACATACAAAGAAGCGATATCCTTACCCAATGTTTCTAATTGGAAAGAAGTAATTAACAGCGAAATTGAATCCATTTTGCAAAATCATACATGGGAACTAGTGGATCTTCCACCAGGTTCAAAACCTTTAGGTTACAAATGGATCTTCAAAAAGAAGTTGAAGGCCAATGGATCAATTGATAAATATAAATCAAGACTTGTAGCTAAAGTCTATAGGCAAAATAAAGGGTTGGATTACTTCGACGCATACTCACCGATAACGAGAATTACGTCCATTCGAATGTTAATAGCAATAGCTGCTATTAATGGACTTAAAATACATCAAATGGATGTAAAAACCGCATTCTTAAATAGTGAACTAGAAGAGGAAATTTATATGGAGCAACCTGAAGCGTTCAAGGCTCCCGGACAAGAAGGAAGAGTATGTAAGCTTGTGAAATCACTTTACGGATTAAAACAAGCACCTAAGCAATGGCATGAAAAATTTGATAATGCAATGTTATCAAATGGTTTCAAAATTAATGAGTGTGATAAATGTGTTTACTTTAAAAGCATTCAGAATGGATATGCCATTGTATGTCTCTATGTTGATGATATGCTAATCATGGGTAGTAACCTAGAAATTATTAAAACTATAAAACATATGTTGAGTAGTCGATTTGACATGAAAGATTTAGGTATCGCCGATGTTATATTAAGAATTAAAATTTCTAAAACATCGGATGGACTTATATTATTTCAATCTCATTACATAGAGAAAGTGCTTGAAAAATTCAAGAAGTATGATATCAGTCCTACAAAGACACCTGTAGATATAAATTAACATCCAGCAAGAAATAATGGTGAAAGTATATCTCAACTAGAATACTCTCGTATTATCGGGAGTTATACGTATATCATGAATTGTGCATAATCGGACATAGCATACTCAATAAGTAGGCTAAGTCGATATACGAGTAATCCACAGAGAGATCACTGGAAGGAGATATTAAGAGTTTTGGGTTATTTAAAATACACTCAAAACTATGGACTGCACTATTCAAAATATCCAATTGTACTTAAAGGACATTGCGATGCAAATTGAATATTCGATACAAAGGACTCTAAGTCTACGAGTGGGTATTTTTACCCTTGGAGGTGCAGTCGTATCTTGGAAATCCTCAAAACAAACGTGCATTGCTAGATCGATAATGAAATCTAAATTAATTTCACTAGACAAAGCTGGAGAAGAAGTTGAATGGCTTCGAAACTTCTTAGAGGATGTTCCAAATTGGCCAAAACTTGTGCCCGCAATATGTATACATTGTGATAGTCAATTGGCAATTGGAAGGGCACAGAATCACATGTATAACGAAATGTCACGACATATTCGCCGTAGATATAATATCGTTAGACAACTTCTTTCAAATGGAATTATCTCAAATGACTATGTAAAGTCAAAAGATAATATAGCGGATCCACTTACAAAAGGTTTAAACCGAGAGCAAGTTGAAAGATCATCGAGAGGAATGGATCAAAAGCCTATAAATAAGAATCAATATAGTGGTAACTCAACCTAGCTGACTGAAGATCCCTAGATCTAGGTTCAATGGGCAAACCAAACTACATTATGTTCAGTACGCATTGGGAGGTATTTAATCCTATCCATTCCAAAGATGAGACAGTGCACATCTATCGCGAAATTAGGATAGCTTTTAATGACATCCATATCTTAGTACGTCTAAGTGGGTGTAGCATGATACTCTTTATGGATATCACCTATGTGAGTAAGAAGGGGGGCACTTCTACGAGAATAGTGAAAGGCAAATTCTCTAAAATACTTACGGAACCAAGTGGTGTTCATGGCCAAAACGAACACAAACATGAGAACCAACTGTGTTGAAGAAATATTGTGTGAATATTATTGTCTAGGTATACAGAAACGGTTGACGGTTCAAAGACATGAAGTCTAGTGATTAACCAAGTAAATCCGATAGCATATCACTAAGGAACGTTCAAGGCCACTAGGCTACTTCTCCCGATACAATAAGTTTTCAATTTTACTCAACATGTGTCTGCATCTGCATCTTGCATATCTTTATATAGCGTTGGGGATTGTTAGAAAATGGGTATTGGACAGCAAAGTTTGAGCAACTTTGAGCTCAAATTTAGATGAGACCCACACCACGATAATTGTGGGACCATATACCACCGCGTTCTCCTTTGCAAGGGGATTAAAGTAGTATATTCACATGTCCAATTCCATTAAGTTATGAATGATAAATATGTCCTCAAAATGACTCATAAAGATATGAAAGTTAATGAATTGGGAGTGTGTAACTCTTGTCCCACATTAGAAGAGTAGTGGGAATGTGAAGAGTTAATATACAAAAAATTGGCACTAAGGTTTGGTGCCTTGGAGGTTTACCCACTCTTTGAAGGGGAGATGACCTAAGCTATGCTTGGGTTAACTTTCAATCAAAGGTCCACACGCGCGTGCGCGCGTTCGGCCGGCAGGCCGACTCGGCTCGGGCTTGGCTTGGGGTTGGGCCTAGGCTTAGGAAAATTCCTTAAACTTTTAGGCCGAATTTAATTAACTTTTTGGGTTGTGGTAATTAATCAATTATGAAATTAATTAATTAAAATGTTAAAAATTCTCCCTCCATTTATCTCCAACCCGAAATGCTCTTCCAATTTGAGAAAATTATTTTTTGCATCACTGCATTCATTTCATCCACGTTAGTTATGTTGTTTGGTTGAGTAAATACACAGATTTGTGTTCGCTATGATTATACATTCTTGTGTTACTTGTTTAATTTGAAAATTTGTTCTATCTTGGAAGGCAATTGTTCATCAACCTTAAAGCACTTACTGGAGAGAATAAATTTTTCTTAAGGACACTGTTGATAAACAGGGCTCGAATTCTTGTTATTACTCCTTTTTTTACACATATTCTGCATTATCATCTTCTTTCAAGTAAGTCTCTTAAATTGTATTTATTCATTTACTTTCTGTAATTACAAATTTTATTCTGTTTTATTTTGAATTTATAATGTCAGTGGCATAACAAAAATGTGGGGGAGTAGTTATATGATAGTTTTCATGGAAAAATTGCCCTTGACACATGTCATTCTGAATTTAATGTTTTTAGGCAGTTGGGGTGTAACTGCCATCATCTTTGTATATTTAATACATGTCATGGTTGTGTTTTATGGAGGAAGCCCTCGGCCGAATTTGAGTGTTCCTTTGTAAATTTTGAGTGATTAATAAAATTTTGAAGTTGAGTTCCTGTAAATTCTTGTCTTGTGTTTGTGCTTCTCATATATTGTGAATGGTTTGCTATTTTACTTGCTTTTTATCGTGAAAAAAGTAGGTTATCCGAGTGAACCTCAAAAATAGGTTGGTTAATCAGGTTTGTGGAGTAAACTCGGTGCCTCACCGAAAAATTTTAGAAGAAAAAAAATTATCTTGCGGCAATTGGAATATTGGCTAAGGGTGGGGGAATGTTCATATTCCCAGATTGAGTTTGAGCTTGAGCTGCTGGAGTGCCCTCATTAGCCAATATAATAGGTTTCATTAAAGGACCAGCCTCCATAAACGAAGGAGCAGTATCCACTGAGGTTAGATCAACCTCACCAGGAGGAATTATTTGCTTCCTTTCTTCAATACTACCAGGCTGAAACACCACAAATAGAGGAAGCTTAGCGTGAACTTACAAATGAGGAAGCAAAGTAAAAGTTAGAAATTTTTTACAAGGCATATACCTCAACAACAGATGGATATACGTGGGCAAAAATATCCAGAGACACCATAGAGGTTGGTATCACCAATGGAAAGTCCAAATTTATGATTGGACTCATAAGGCTACAAGGAAGGATTTCCTCATTGAGGAACCTTATGAGAGCCATCACATCCATAAAAGGACCAAAGTGTGGAATGTTTTCAGTTACCTACAAATGAAAAATACAATCAAGTCTTACGAATCACAAGTATTGAGAACAACTAGGTGATCATGTCAAAGTTCAATGCAAACTACCTAAGTTGAAGGAGTTGAGGGGGAATAACGACCAATGGTAACTCAGGTGTAACTAGGCGAATAAATGGAGTTGTCATTTCTAAAGTTCCAACTGTTTCTTCATTCATTGAAAATTTTCTTCATTCATTGAAAATTTCTTCATTCATTGAAAATTTTCTTCATTCAATGCCCACAGTTTCTTCATTCATTGAAAATTTTCTTGCCACGGATTAAGCATGCCTAGAAGAAGCTCGCTCAATCCTTGAAGTTGGGGGTGATGGAGAAGTTGGAAAGATGCTTCTTCAACAATTAGGCTCAAAGAACCTCTCGTGAAGGGTGTCATCAGAAATATACACAGCTTTCATAGGTGGAGGGTTATCTTGAAGAAAGAGTAAAAATATTAGAAAGATACTCTTTCAGCAAGAAGCAACTCAACACTTAGAAAGAAAAAATTGAGTCTCGCTAGGAGACACAGATGGATCAACTTGGGTGGGAGCATCCACCACATCATCACTTGGCCTATCCTCTAAAGTTTTGTATGAGGAAATTGAGGACGTGGGAGTTGGAGTTGGAGTTGGAGTTGGAACCACGCAATTTCCACTAAGTTTCTTCCGGAAAGTCTTTTTGCATTGAGGAGGAGCACTAGTGGGAGATACATGCACCACTTGCTCAACATGAGCAACCTTCTTGAGAGGAACCTGAGAAACAACAAAGTCATCAGCTGGATGGTGTCTTTCCAAACAAGCTATAATCTCATCAGCAGTTGCATGAGTAGACTCCATCTTAGAGATAACTTCAGAAACTAAGAATTTTATTTTCTCGAATAACTCTGGAGCTACAGGAGGATCACTCACATGCTTTGATGATTCCTTAGTGACTTTTGTTTTCTTGGTAGCCTGAGAAATGGCTTCTCCTTTAGAGGAACCTGTTGTCGATGAAGCTTTTCATTTAGTGCCACCAGTTACAACGACACCTTTCTTCTTGTCCTTCTTAAACTCCTGTTGAACTTCGCCAGTTGGAGACAGTGAGGCATTTCTTTGGGAAGAGGTATTTTGGTGGTACTCAACTCAAATTCAATACCAATAGTGGAGATATTTTTAAGACCAAGTTCCAAGGGACAATATTGCTCCACCGCGGGATACACAGGCTTTGTTTTAACAAATTCCTTGAGGAACCTAAGCTATGTTGGCAAATAATGACAGAACCAACCTAAAGATACATCACCCACCCTCTTTTTTCTCAGGAATGACCAATCGCTCATGATTGTCTGCGCACAGAACCACCATATTGCGGCGAGTGAGGTCAAGATAGGCAGGGTAAAATTAATCATCAACTCTATTGCTGCTATAAATTGGTTGAGGATTGCCTAGGTCATAACCATGTTGCCTAGCACACTGATGAGGGTTTTAGGTCTCACTCTCAACATTCCCCTCTATAAACAAAGGAAGACGACTTGGTGTGAGCAGAATCACTACAACGAGAGATGGATCACCCTTAACAGCATGTTCCCCGGGAAGGACCTGCACCGTATAAGTTGTATCCTTAAAGAAAAACCAAGTTTGAGCACTAGTCTCCTCAATGTAAGAACGCTCGTGAAAAGAGTTGTGATTATCAATCAAAGGAAAGAATGCCTTCTTGCTTTGCTTCTTGGAAGAGGAACCCATCAAGAGAATAGTGTTTGTAAAATTAGATACATCATGACGTCCAACGAAGTGTTGCATGTCAAAACATGTTCTATATATCCAGGTGTATAGAGACCCAAGGGTGAGGGCAGCAAGAGGAATGTTGACTCCGGGAGCCAACCTAACTAAAATATTTACCAAGTCTATATGACGTTGATCATTGGTCTTGCCAGGAAAAAAGAAACGAGAAAGCAGGCACAAAATGTACACTGCTAACTTTAAGTGTTGGCCATGACTAGGGCCATAAGGTACATCGAGCACAATGTTGTGTCCATTATGCTCCTTTGTGGGTTCCACATAGGGTTTAAAAAAATACTTAATAAATGGGTCAAAAGTGGCCTTGGTAGAATCACCAGCACATTCACAAACTTGTTTGTCCAACTCAATTCGTTCTTTAGTTTCCTCGTCGCCAAGAAGTGTGTCGTCATATAGGAAAGCACACAAGGATCTAGGCCCATCAACTCACACACATCCTCTAAGGTGATAAATTCACCTCTAGATGCTACGAAAGTGTGAGAAACCACACTCCATCTAGAGATCGGCAATTGAAGAGCGGGGTTATTCTTGGACAAAGTGAAGTCCCCAAACCAAAGGGCAACATAGGCCAGACCAATCTTAAAGAGAGTATCATCATACTTCTTATAGATAAAGCTTGACCAAGCTGCAAAATCATTTGGGGAACCTGATGCTCCCTCGAAGTCAACATGAGAATAGGTAAAATCACCACTATATAACCTAAAGCTTAACACACCACGGGGGAGAGGTAACCTCCTTAGGTATTGTCCACTGGTTCCTCAGCCATTAACAAAGGCTCATCCTTGCATTTCACAGTTAACAAAAATATATTGGCTTGAGTCCAAAACTCGTCATCGTCCCCAAAGAACGGAACACGAAGGCAAAAGTCATATCAAGCTCACGCTGTGCAATTTTCGACGATATAGCCTTGACGGAGCTCTTCTCGATGTTGCTTGAAGAGTCCATAACAATTTTGGGAGGTTTTAACCTTGGAAATGCACTGAAAGTGGTATAAAAATTGTGTCAACGGAAAAGGATAAGTGAAAATGGGTTCAAATGGGCTTTTCAGGCAAGTTTGAGGCAACAAAAAAGCTCTGAGCTCTTTAATGGCGTAAATCATAAGTATGAAACGAATAAATGTAAAGATACTTAAAGAGTTGGAAAAATAGTTGCTAGAGGCTTTTCGACAATTTGATTGTCGAAAAGATAAAAGTTGTGAAATTTGGAGGCAAAATGATGGTTGCGTAAATAATCGAAGCAGTTCAGTGTTTACCCCAAGACGTTATGTGTCAAAAGGGGACAAATGTGACCAGTGAAGTGATTCGAGCATTTAATGCTCGAAATATATGAAGATTTGGGCTGACACGAGCATAATCAAGTTGTGTCAATTTGAGATGTTTCGGGCAAAGGTGTTTCTAATGATGGTGTATCAGTCAAAGGTATTTCGAATGATGGTGTATTGGTTGAAGGTGTTTCATATAAAAACTTCTTATTTACACAACTTTCTCTACGGGGAAAAATGTAGGAGGGGCTTGTAGATAAACCTCCTTACTTAGAGATAAACCTCACCATTAAGAGACTAATGACATTTCAAGATAAAGTGGAGCTTAATCAAAGACTAAGGAAGTCTTCCATAAGAAACTAGTTGATTCACCATGTAGTTAGTCTATTTTTATGTATTTATGAGCTATATTGTAATATTTATGAGTTTACTCGATACCATCGATGGACCATGTCTGGCAGGACATAGGAGAGCTTTCATGCTCTATCGAGGAGACTTACTCGGGAACCTCTGAGGGAATTGATTTGGAGGATAGAGAGGAAGGCATCGTTAAAGCATGACTTAACCATTTTAGGTACACCGGGTAAAACACTCAACTTTGCTCGATGGAGCACTACTCGAGCAACCATGAGATTATTTCACAACCACAAAGTTTCGACGTAAAAAAATGATATTTTTATAAAAGTTCTAAGTGATATCATACCATACCTAAACACGTGTCAAATGAAACTTACCTCAGTACAATGTTGAGTTGGTGAGCAGTTGGGCGTAAAGGTGTTGACGCACCTATGGCGATACCTGACGCAACAGCTAATCACTCGAGAATTTCAATCAACATTCAATGATAATGACATGTTAGGTATGATAGTGTGTTCTAGCATTTAATGCACTTTAGGTTCCTCGCATGCAACCTGAGCATACATATACCTCATTTATCCTTTGATAAATCACGGGACTTTTGAGACAAAAGACCTCTTTAAGATATTTATTACAAACCAGGGATTTTACCAAATTCTTACCAAGAACTCAAGCATTTATTGAGCTTTAAACAATATTCCTTCCATACATTGGTGTTTACATGCCTACCTTGAGTATATTTAGAGTGCTTGTTTCTCTCTCCCTCTAACCAACTTCCAATAAAGGTTCATTTATTATCAAAACAGTGGTATTTATTACCCTTGATTGTGATATATACTTGAGTTTATTCATTATCATTAAGAGAATACTTATCACTACTTTATCACCAGTTAAACAAGTTACGTCTCACTACATCTATAAACACCCTAGCATAGAGAACTACTCTCTTACATCTTCATACTGCATTTCCCACACCCATCATTTATAGAAATCTATGACTAGATAATGCCATCTTTAACCAATGTGGTTTTGCTATGCTATTTGATTTCCCATGCTTAGTTTCACTTCCTCTCAGGAAATTCAGGAAATTGCAGGTTGAAGATGAGGTGCATGGGACCGCTGCGTTCCTCGACTTTGAATATTTCAATTGGAGAATGGTTACTCTAAAGATTGACGAGTATAGCTTTGGTGTTCTTTTGCTCGTGCTCTTAACTAGACGGAAAGCTTTACGTGGTGATGGTATAGACCTACTACATATGAGAAACTGTGGAGGAATATATACAAATTGATCAATTAAATGAAATTTTGGATCCCGAGATTTTGGGGGCGGGGGAAGAAACTGAGTAAGA
Source organism: Sambucus nigra (assembly GCA_949130495.1). Classification (NCBI taxonomy): domain Eukaryota; kingdom Viridiplantae; phylum Streptophyta; class Magnoliopsida; order Dipsacales; family Adoxaceae; genus Sambucus; species Sambucus nigra. The sequence continues at coordinate 565,612,638 of OX422210.1, forward strand.
GCAGCAAATACAAGATTTAACATTACTTGCCTTGAAAAACCGAAAATGAATGAAGCTGCAAAAGAACTCCGACAGATTAAGAGATATATTGGTCGAAACATAGTTAGGCCATAAGAAAATCTCCCATATTGGTAAAATCTATGCTCCTCTATCCCGACGAGTATTTGAGTAATTAACCAAAATAACTCTATGGATTTTAAGTGAAAATTAACACAATGTCAGTCTGTCTTTTCAGTGAAAATTATGCATGACACTAATTTAGGTAATGGTTATTGCCAACTTCGGGAAATGAAAAATGTCCCTTTGTTATGTTCAACTAGAATAGAAATGTTTCACCTACAACCAGCCATAATTTGAACATTTTACCCTTTTTTTATAAGTTCGGGTATTTGGAAGAACGGAAGAAAAATAAAATGCAAAACCAAGTTTACGGACTTCTTAAAGAGGACTCCAATTTTGCCCAAAACATGAAAAATGATACTATAAAGGGTTAATTACACTTGGACCTCTTGAACTTTGCCCCTATTAACACTTCACCTCCAGTTCTTTTACTTTTTTTTCAAATTGCATCCTTAACTTTGAAAATGGTTATAATTCACGCCCTATCGTCAAAGACCGTTAACTTTTGGTGAGAAACGTTACACACGTGCGTGGCACATGACTTCTTAAAGGGTAATTTAGTCATTTTGACTAATTTGTATACCCTAAATCTATTTTATGTTTTCTCTTTCTCCTCTTTCCTCTCCCTTCTTCTCTCTCTCTTTCTCCTCTTTCTTCTCCACCCCACCTCCCCAGCCATGGCTGCCACCCCGTGCGTGGCACATGACTTCTTAAAGGGTATTTTAATCATTTTGACTAATTTGCATACCGTAAATCTATTTTCTTTTTTCTCTTTCTCCTCTTTCCTCTCCCTTCTTCTCTTTCTTCTCTCTTTCTCCTCTTTCTTCTCCTCCCCACCTCCCCAACCATGGCTGCCACCGCCTCCGCCCTCACCCACTGCCCCCTCCGCCTCACACCTCCCACCCGCGCCACCCCTTGCCCCTCCTCACCCCGATTAGATCTTTTTCTAGTTTTTTTTTTTGTTTGAAAATTTCGTATTGTTTCTTTTTTGGGGGAGGTTCGATATTTTTGGATCAATTTTTTTATTTATTGGAATTATTTGGATTCGAAAATAATTTGGATCTATTTTTTATTTGGATCTGATTTTTTTATATCACTTTTTATATGTTGGAATTATTTTTTTATGCTGAAAATGCTTTTATATTGCTGGTAAAAAAATTATTTCTAAAAATAATTTTTATTTGATGGAAATCAATTTTTTATAAATTTTCATATGCTGAAAATAAATTTATATTGCTAAAAATCACTTTTTATTTGTTTGAATTATTTTTTATGCTAAAAATGCTTTTATGTTGCTGAATCATTTTTTTATCACTGAAAATAAATTTTATTTGATGGAAATAATTTATTGTTGCTAGAAATCATTTATATACACTGAAAATAAATTTATATTGCTGAAAATAATTTTTTGTTGCTCGAAATCATTTTTATTTGTTGAAATATTTTTCTTATATCCTGGAAGTAAATATATTTTCTGAATTATTTTTTTAGAATTGTGCATGCTAGAAATCATATTTTATATGCTGAAAATAATTTATATTGATGAAAATCAATTTTTATTATTTTTGTGGGAAATAATTTTCTGTAATTATTTTTTTGATATAATTTATTTTTTAGGGAAATAATTTTTCTGTAATTATTTTTTCGAATTTTGTAGATTTTAAATATTCTTTTGGTATTTTCAGAATTTTTAAATATATATTCGGAATTTCAGAATTTTTTCAAATATATTTTAATACTTTAAAATGTTTTTATTGGTATGTAAAGATTTTCTTTAAAAACAATTAGGTCTCGACAAAAATACCTTGTTTAAAGTCATGTGCCACGCACGTCTAACGTTTCCACCAAAAGTTAACGGTCTTTGACGGCGAGGGTTGAATTGTAACCATTTTCAGAGTTGAAAATGCAATTTGAAAAAGTGAAACTAGACGTGAATTGTTAGTAGGGGCAAAGTTCAGGAGCCCAAATGTAATTAACCCTACTATAAATTACGACAAAGAGAGTCGCAGTAAACCAAAAAGGCCATCCACTTCAGTACACACAGAAATGGCAGAAACATGTAACATATTCCATGTATATGGATGAGAAAATAGCATTACATTTCCACATCAGGCTCAGTACCAATAAAGAATAGGATGGATGTTGTTATAATACATCCTCTTGTATTCATCATGGGCATAGATTCATATGTACACAACTTTTTGGAATTCTTGGATAGCAATTTCCCATTTATTTTACGCCATAATTGACATATCACTCACCCTTATTATCTCCATTAGGTGATGTGATGACATCAGCAGCTAATTTCACATCATCCGGGCCATTTGCCTCTCCACCGCTCTGGTAAAAAAATAAGAAAATGGAAATGAAAACCACCCGATATAAATTGCGAAAAGGGTGTGCTCATCAAGAAAAATAGCATAAAGAAAACAAAGCAAATTTTTTACTCCTAAATAAGATTTTACCTGCTCAGTTGTCTTGGCATTAGGGTACCGGCTTATCGGAGTTGGAACCTTAGATATCTCTCTTAAAACTCCCTTCAAAAGCCGAGCTTCAAAGAATGAGATGGCTGATATTAAGAACCAGCTAAACTATGCATCTAAGATGAATTCAAGACCTGTGGTGCTTCTACAACATAATATCGCAGTCATTTTAGAACAAACCTATCATTGCAACATTTGTTTTCTTTTATTTTCCTTTCAAGATTGGATCCACATAGGTCCTCTAGGATTCTACACCTCCAACTCTAATCATCACCAAAGTAATCTTTCACTTTTGCCACCAAAGCAAAAATCAAATTTTATGGGGATGATTTTATTTATTTTTTTTATATTTCTTGGAGTATCCATTTATGAGAGGTGACAACTCTGATCTCTATGTTGCAAGTTAAGAGCTCATGCCACTAGGCCACTTGGGATTATAGGGAAGAACTCGTTTGAAGAAGCCTATAGTCTCTATCCCGAGTAAATTAGAAAAGAGAAAACGAAAAAATGAAGAAATTTTGTCGACCACTTCACATGGGACAATGAATTGCTTTAGACACAAACTATTAAGCATTCAAGAGAGAGGTCATACCTTGGAGCGATGGCAAGTGCCCTCACCCAAGCTACGTCTAGTCCCGGGTTCGAGACTTGGGAGCGGTCTCTTCATATTATAAAACAATATGTGGGGGTAAGGCCAGTCGACATCTACCTCCCCCAGACCTGCAGTGAAGCGAGCTTTGTGCACTGGATACAACCTTTTTTTTTATTAAGCCTTCAAGATACTGTGCCGCACTAGAGTCTATGGCTTAACTAACTAGCTAATGTTCAACAAATAGCTAAGTTATAAATTATTAAAAATGCAAAGAGATACATGCTCCAAAAGTTCCGCAAGAAACTACGAGAAATTCCTATATTGCTAAAATAACAACTTACTTAGCAATATTGACTGCTTAAATGATGCCTATGTTAAAATCATCACCTCTCAAACTTTTAGATAGTGATACGAATCAGGGAACTTTGCAATTAACACGTATATGGCACCAAAATCTCTTCTACAAGTCCATAGTTCTGTGACCTTTTTAATAGTATGAACAAACAAAGACATGACATGACATTATATATGATAACTAGTAGGGCCCAAAACACTATAGGGCATAAATTTATCAGTTGAAAATAAAAGAGATGAGGGATGGAAGATATAGAGGCCGTGCCTTGGTGCGATGGCAAGTGCCCTCGCCCAAGCTACGGTTGGTCTCCGGTTCGAGACATGGAATCAGCCTCTCCATATATGGGGTAAGGCCAGCCGACATCCGCCTCTCCCAAACCCTTGCAGTTAAGCGGGAGCCTTGTGCACTGACCTTTTTTATTTAGGGATGAAAGATATATTTTGACCAATTTTCAAGTATGACATTTGACAAGTTATATGTAAGTTGCATCTTAGATTTAGTATCATTGACCCCGACTTTCAGGGCAGTAATTTCAAAGCACTGGCACCACATCATGCAGTCAATAAAGAGGGTTCTATATGTATATGTACAGGAAATATCAAATATGAATTTAGTAAATTCAAGATCATTATACGGACCTTGTTGGCCCACTTGAGTCCACATGCATTGCACAATGTCCTAGGGCCATCAGGCCCACGACGCATCATCGGGGTGGACTTTGAGCTAATTCCACAATGTCTACACCTGTTCAGAGAATCAGGAACTGAAGCATAAGATTTCAATTGGCAGCAGTGGTGTTAAAACCTTGAAAAACAAGAAACCACCAACGCAATGAAGCATGTGCAAGTAATTGAGACGCTCTCTTTCTTTTCAATAAATAATAAACAGGAGGGAAGTATCTAAGCTGAGGATCATCAAATTCTTAGTTTGGAGAAAATAAATATGACAAAATCTTTTAATACTCACGAAGTTTCCGGTTCATCTTGGCTAGGACTTGCATTCCAGTCTGAAGAAGCTGACCCCGCTTCATCAGATATTGCTTTGGAAGATGTAAACTGACCCTTCTTGCGTTGCATCCTGATAAGTTTGCGAAAAAATAAATAAATAAATAAATCAGGAGATTTCCAGTATGAAAATCACTCTTTACAAAGAAAAGCTGTGAGATAAATGCACAAAAGAGGAGAAATTGATAATAGAACAATTATCATAATGAAATGGATTATTAAAAAAGAACAACCAGACTCTAGATGCCGAAAAGAAAATTCAATCTCTACACGGAAGCTTCCTTCTTTTTTCCCTGCGGTAATCGTTAACTTGTTTTCTTTGTCCTAAAAACTAGTAAGAAGGCTCTTAAAACGGTCCTTCTTCGAAGTCATTTGTTATTTTCCCATCTGAAGTTATGCTAGGCTACCTCAGCATTTTGGCCGGCCACGTGATGAACATGTCCTAAGCTAACTGCATGTCTGAGCAGACAGGTTGAAACTTTGACTAGCCCATTTGTCTAGGATTTATGTGCCATATTACACATGGTTGTTCATGCAATATTTCTTTTCCTTAATAAATCTAATAAAACTAAGCAAGTTCTATATTTCATATTTAGAAATTCTATCCTCGCTTTGTAAGCAATGAAGGTTAGGACTAACATTTCATTCAGTAATTGACAGACACTTCATACTTCATCATCAGATAAACTCTCAGTTCACATAATTAGGAATGTGTAGTAACATTCAATTCATAGTAGCACTCTCTTTAACTTCATATTATCACCTCTAGGTTTTTCACTTGCATGATTCAATAAGTTCTCTTTAACAATAACCATAATTGCATTTCAAAGATTTTTTCAAATTCCAGTACTTATATCAGAATACTGGTTATTCCAGTACTATAAAACTAAACCTCCCCCTTATATAACATGTGGCTGGGGGGGTTGAGAAGTAACCATATCATTAAAATTTAACAAGCCCAAACCGGGTCCAAAAAAAAAAACTTAACCATGAGCCCTAGAAAACAGCCCACACACCCCACTACCCCAACACACACTCACAAACTTACTAACAGACTAACATCAGCCCAACTACTAACATACAAGTATAGCCCGTAACAACAACTCTAAAGGCCCAAGACCATTTTCCGTAGCCCTAAAGACAAACACAATGACGCTGAGGGGTATAAGCACAACTATAAAAAAACACTGCCCCTCATAGCTAATCAAATGTCACCACATTCACCACCCATATGAGCCAATTAAAGAGGATTAGGGATGAACAAAAACCCCTAAAGTGAAAATATTAAAGGCGGACATGAGAATTTTTTTGGAGGGGAGGTTGGGGTTGGGGGTTGGTTTTTTTTTTTGGGGGAGGGGGGGTTGAGATGAGTAGGAGTCAAAAATGAAATAATAAAGGCGGGCGCATTGAATTTTTTTTAAAAGACGGTCACAAGGATTTAACATGGTTTAGCCCCATATGTTGGGCCTACTTCCACGGTGGAGTAATGCTCTTGAGCTACCTCCTCCATCATAAATGAACTTGGTATTTATAGCTCCTTGCTTAAGCTTTGGTTGAAAAAGAGGCAGGAGAAGTTCATTAAATGCGATGGCGCTGATGTCCGAAATGCTAAACCATGGCCGAGATGAAATACATTATTCTTGGTTTGCTTTGAACCTTTCTTTGGTCTTCTCATCTGGCTCATAAGAGGGTTAACATCATTTGAGAGAATGAGTAACGGGTGTTGACTTTAGGTTGGTCGTTAAAGCCTGACCATTTATACAAATCTTAGTATGTCAAAGCATCCCCTTCGTGTTGGGGTGTATAATAAAAGTCCCAACTCATCAACAAATTTTACTATTAGCATTTAATTGAGAATCTACACAAACAATGTTTGCATTATCAGATGTTCTTGTTGAATAAAAGTTTGGTTCACATTACGGTGTTGAACCATTGTTAGTACTAAAGGTCGTACCCAGTGCACAAGGCTCCCGCTTAACTACAAGGTCTGGGAGAGGCGAATGTCGGCTGGCCTTACCCCCATATATGGAGAGATTGCTCTCATGTCTCGACCCCGAGACCATTGTTAGTACTCTAGCAGAATATTTTAGTAGTAACCTATTGTGTTACTACACTGTGTATTGAAAAGAAACATTTTGAGATGGTTGTCTTTAACTACATAAGATAGTTCACATGGCCGTGAGCACTTAAACTCTTAATCTTGATATAGTTCATGGACACGTGCAATAGTTCATTACATTGATCTCGCGTGAGATTCATTCTTAGATCAATAAGTTTGGTAAATTGGGTAATGATGAAAACTGTATGGTAATGGATGGAATCATGTCTCAATATAAAAATTCATGATGTCCCTTTGATGTTGCTTATAAGGTTTGACTATGTAAGACCCAATCCGTGGATTTAACTATCCGACATATCAAATAAGTGAATGGTCTCATAGACAATCAGAGCTCAAAATTATAACTTTGAAATAGTGGAGTGCAATTATTGTTGCGAAAAGATAAAACAATTCACATAACATCGGATTTTTGAGGGAGAAACCCACTGACGGGAAAAACCTTGGGGCAGAAATGAATGGCAAATGTATTATGGTATAGAATTACAGAATAAGAAAAAAAAAACGACTTACAATCACGCAACGCGCTAATTTCACTAACCACTCTTTTGCACCATATTCTCCGAATAAAACGTCAACAGTTGGACTACTACGCTACACAACTGCGATCCATTTTGGCCAAAACCAATGTCTTCAAATCTTACACCAACAAAATCTTCTTTGAAGTAAACGAGCACTTTTTTCGGGGCAATATAACCACCGCTCTACACCAATGATGTGTAACGATATCCTAAGTTTAAAAAGATGTTAAAAAAAAGGCTTGGTTTCTCTAACCCTCACAAAGTGTTTTTCAAGTTGTGAAAGGAAAACCATACTCGAGAACAACATATTTTGGAAAATTAATTTTGTCAAAACTTGCTTAATTATGAAAGTAACTTTCTTGAAAAAATAAATCCCAACTTTAAGAACACAATGAAAAAGAAATGAGATATTTGCTCTTTAAAAGCTAAAAATATTTTTCTCTCCTTTCTCTTATTCTCTCTTTCTCACTCTTGGAGAAATGGAGCAATTCACAAATTATATATTAAAAAGGATGATAAGTGGGGGTATAGCTTAAGTGTAGCACACACAAGGATCAATACACAATTCATTTGGCCCAATCCAAATTGTGTCTCGCCACACACTCCAAGAAAATCTTTTGAGAAAGATCTTAAAAAGTACAAAATCACCAAAAGTTCGCAAACACAAAAGATTGTGTTCGCTGACGCGAAGGCTCAGCAACACTAGGGCGCGCCACAAACCAAAGATTCTATGCAGAGGATTCCAAAGGTCGCGGTCAGCGAAGACAAAGATTCGCAAAAACGAGGACTCGTTTCACTGATGCGACGCCGAAGTTCGTTAGTTTTGCAGATTTTCACAAAACTCATAATTTTCTTCTTAAACCTGTGACCAAGCAAATTCTAAATACAAAAAATGCATTTTCAAACTTAAGTTTTTATATAGTAAGAATATATTGCATCACGTATTATAGCAAAATCAAAAAACACAAAGTTCAAGTTAAAAGATTTAACCAAGGAGGTGAATCTAACCTTTAGTCGATATACCTTTATCCTAAGTGGCTAATTAGGGGTAATGACATGCATGATCAAACATGAGTTTGATGAAGCTCTCCTGAGACCTCTTGGACAAGTCTCAAAGTGATTGGAGAACTGAAGCAAAACAACCTATATAACGTGGGGCACATGAGTATACATATACTCTTACAAATTCAATAATTATAAATAGAATTTTGAATTTTATATAGAATTTAATTAGAATTCTTAATGCTATTGAAAGCTAATCTCCTAATTTTTCTGGGGTCCCATGCTAAAATATCTCTCATCTCCTACGACATTATACGTGACAAAAATACATTAAAAATCGAGGGCCATGCTATTTATTGCCCACATATCAGCGGCTGAGGCTCGTGCTATTTATTGCCCACATTTCACTGGCATGTACTTTTGAAAGGAATCGAATGGAACATCTCAAGGTCTCTCTCACAACTCTGCCTTATCGAAGGCATATCTCCCCAACCAGTTATATGAGGCTAAAATTTTTAAACAACATTCCAGAAGTCGAAAACACGGCGTACTAGCGAAAAATCTCGCATTGAAGTTGATAAAGTCATCAAAAAAATGTTCTCATTCAAGAACACGACAACATAAAGTTTACCTAGGGGGTTTGTTTTTTATGTATATTGGTGACACATGGCGCGTTATTGTGCTCCCGGGAGTAGGCTATCTTTTTTTCTATTTTTAGTTTAGGGTATTATTGTCATTTTCTTTTATTTGTAGTGTTTAATTAGTTTCCAAATATGTTTGGGACTAATTAGTCAATTTTAGTTATTAGTTGCCCTTTCTAATCTTTTTGGATCTTAGCTTGGTTAGCAAGCTAATCTCTCCTATAAATAGGCCCTTGACCTTCTCATTTGTAATCAGACTTGAATATTGAACAAAGAATATAGAAAGAGAAATAGACTATTTTTCTTAATTTAGTTTTATTTGGTGTATTTAGTTGGTATTTTGCAGTTAGTATTTGGTGTGTAGTGTAAAAGTAACGCTTTCGCATTCTTGATTCACATCAGTTTTAAATCAGAAAGAATTTAAGCAATGTTGCCCACAAACAAATTGTTGCCTAACGCTTTGAGGATCATATAGTGCAAGATTCAAAGGTGAAAACCAGTTAAGAACATTAAGTTTTGTCTGCCCAAACAAAATCACAATATTACACGATACGACGTGATGTGAACGTGATCAAATTTCTACGGTTCAAGCTAGAAAAAAACGCAAAAGATATGAGATCTTAAATCTTCTTTATAGATTTGCTATAAACGTAATGTTTGAAAACTAATTATCATATGAATCACATGACCCAGTTAAATAGATCCCCAACACTTTGCTATCCTCAAGGGGGTTCGAATTTTGTAGCACTTTTTGTGAAAGGTCATGGGGGTGTGGTTTCAGTACGATGGGTTTAGGCTCGATAAAAGTTCGTCATGCCCAACGTTACCAGGTTCGGGGGTCACTTTGGTACATGGTACGAGTACGATATTTCTTTCGATATGCGGTGCGGTGGGGGTATACATCTTCGAAACGCTATATTGGGTCACGGTTCGCTTAGCATAGGAGCGTTGTATATAAGAAACATTTTGTACACGTGTATTTGGCTAATATTAATTTGAATATATTTAAATATATAATTACTCAAAATATGTAGTTTTAGTTAATAATTGTTTAAATATAAATATTAAATCATTGCCTGCATATTATAATATGATTTATACTAATTGCTTCGAAGTAAAACTACTCAGACATGATTTGTAAATTTAAAATAAACAAAAATGAAAAATTAAGGTATTGAAAATTTAAAGATTTGCAAAATTAAATAAACAAATCAAGAAGTCTAATAGTATAATATTAATCGCAAGTACTCTGTGCAAGCCTCTCTTTTTTAATGCCTTAATGTTCATGATTCCATTAATCCAGTTTGTGGCCAAAAAAAATAATAATAATAATTACACACAATTAAAGGAGAAGATTGCCTTTTTAATTTTTAATAAATTAGTCATGTTATGTAGGAAGGTTGTACAAATGACTAGAGCAGTTGAATTGTATTTTCTTATTTTTTTCACATCATATCTCTTACCTGCCCCCTTTACTTTTAACTCTAAAGTAAACAACACTCTTCTCACTACAGCCCTTTACTTTTATTGTGATTGAAAAGTCACATAGCACCTTTTTACTGTCAAGATAATTAAGAAGACAACCTGGTGGAAAATTTAGCCCACAAAATAACTCCTTGATTCTTTAAAAAAAGGAAAAAACCTACAACTATAGATTAGTTGCAGAAGCTCTCTCATTTCAGTACCTAAAGAAAGGGTTTTCCTCATTTACCAACAATGGAAGCTTGAATGTGAAGATGTTTACAACGATCAAGCAAAGATCTTTTTCCATCTTCTACACCTTTGCTACCTTCTCCACCTTTGCTGGTCTGTAAAAATTTTGGTTCTTTACTCTCTTTTATCCAAATAAGAAAGGGAAAATTTGGGTCGCTGGGTTTATCATTTTGGTATGCAAACGCACCACGTTCTGGAATGCACAAACCAGTTCTGGGTTTGCAGAGGTTAGCAACGAATTAGGTAACGCTGGTCATGCCAGGGTGTGTTTAATGGATATGGAATGTCGGTCATATATGTAAATGGTTATGTTGGATTATGCAGAGGCCTTGGTATGCAATACAAGGTTTGGATGTGAACCCGCATTATGGAATTAAGAAAAATGGGTCAATTTAAAGTCTCCACTTTCAGATGTAAATAAAGATATAAGTAGCTACAGAATAGTCTTTCTCCTCAGAATAGGGATGCTAGTAGGCAGCAGAAGCACATGAATGCACTAATAAGATCTAAAGTATTAACAATACTGTTGGGTCTAGTAGATTCAATGCTTTAAACATGTATATCTGTCACTTTTCTAAGTATACAAATCTTTTAGATACAAGAATCTAAGCGCTCAATAGAAGTTCAAATCCCAGAGATATAATCAAAATTACTAGTATACACCAGGAATTACATGAAAAGGACAAAACGAGAAACTATCAATAGAGATTGGAGAAGCATCATTTTAAGATAGATTGCACAGTTTACAGGCTACTTACCTAAATCACATACAGGGTGACTAGAATAAAATCAGTGGCAGACCCAAGATTTTATTGTTTTATTTTTCTGGTGGAAAAGGGGGGGGAGAATTTAGGGTTATAGCAACTTTTGACATGACATAAGTTAGCTTTGGCAAGTATACAAACCCAAAGTGACACCCCAAGACAAAATATATTAATATTAAATAACAAAAAACTAATAAATTATCATCTATTTTTTAACACAGAATCCACAAATCTAAAAAAAGTTAACTATAATTCTATAAATGAACAATAATTTCAGTTTTCCAATTTTAATGAACCATAAATAGTTAGCAAAAGACAATAAATCAGAAACAAATTAAATAATTGTTACATTTGTGTATATTACATTTTTATGTAAGTTCCTATGTATGTTAACATGTCCTCCATTTATTGGAGCCTAAGTGAAATCAGATAAGGTCCACTTTAAATGATGGAAATTAGATGAAGCCCCAGGTTTATTTTAGTATTTTTAGTCCTTTTTATTTTTATTAATCATCTTTTATATTTATCGCATTTTTGTTGTTTTGTATAATCGAGTTTATGGGAAATCTTCTAGAAAGGGCATTATTGGAAAAGGTTGTGAAGGGAGTGCTTTTAGATCATGTGACATCATATGGGTCTAAACCCATTTTCCTATTAGGTGTTGATGACCTAATTCTAGACCATTCATATTCCCCCTATATATATATATATATATATATATATATATATCATCTTTCCTCATTTAGTAAATCATTTTGTATTTCTCCAATTTGAGCATTACCCTCTCTCTTTAGTGTATTTTTGTTGTACTATTAACGGTTTCATTTACGTCGATTGGTATCATAGCGAGGAACATTCCACCCGTTGTTGTTGTTGTTGTAAAACGAAATCATAAAACACAAGCAACCAATGGCACCCAGGAGACCACCCAAGTCAATAGGCATATTGCCCAAATGGAGGAAGCCCTAGCCATGCTCACCGAGAAAGTTGAGTTCCTCCTTCATGACTGCCATATCCATGAGCCCTGCCCTCTGCCCACCGAGGCGCCGCTTCAACCGCCGCCCAGCCGTCACCTTCCCATCGCTGACCATCCATCCACCAACCATCCTCCAGCAGAACCCCAGCTCCAGGGAGCTGTTCCAAACCACCGCCCCCAGTCCCATACCAGTCGACACGCCTCCCTCCCCAAAAAGCAACCCCACCGGTCAGAGACCCCACCCACCTACAGCCCGACACCTGGCCTTCCACTTCAAACACTCACCATCCGACCCCTTCCGCCACTGCCCCAGGAAACAACCCTTCGAACCCAACCTCGCATCTGGAAAAAACCGTTACCCACTTCGAACCTCCTGTTCGAACCCCCAGTTGCAAACCCTAGCCAATCTATCCGTCCCTTAGCAAATCTGGCCTACCCGACCCCCGATATAACTGATTTGCGTGCCTCTTTGCAAATCCTAACCTACACGCTTTCATCCCAAACCAGGCCCCTCCTGAAACCCAGTTTGTTTCACCCCAAATCCGACCCATCCAGATCTACCCGACCCCGGGGAGCCCACCCGACTTCCTTAACTCTCATTTTTTGCAAAACACCCGCCGCCAAACCCGACTTGCTCGGCCCCTGCCGCTAGTGACTCATCCCGATTCTGTTTGGGATGCTCGCCCCGTCATTTCAGTCACCACCAACTCCCAAGACTTGACTCGTGATTATCGACTACGGGCCCAAGAGTGGTTGCACCAACCCCTCACCCTCAATCAACCACGTGTCCCACTTAACCATTTTGAAGGTACGAAGCTTCCCCCCGAGCATGCTTCACTCTATGGGGATGGACAAGCCCCAATGCATGAGGATGGTGTACCCAGTGGATCTGACCTGTTTTTGAGAATTTTGTCTAGGATGAGGATGAGGATGAGGACCCGTTCGATCCTCCACGGGAGGACGACCACCTGGCTCTAGCATTCCGCCTTCTAGGAGATATTAGGGTAGATGTTCCGATGTTTGATGGTCATTTGGACCTGGACGCCCTTGTTGACTAGCCTGATGCAATGGAGACAGTGTTCGACTACAAGCGCATCACGGAGCTCAAGTGTGTTCAGCAGTCGCCACCAAATTTCAGGAATTTTCCCGAATTTGGTGGAATGATACGATTCAGCGCAGAGCAACATAAAAGCTTCCTCCAATCAAAACATAGGATCAGTTGAAGATGGAATTGAGAGCCTTCGTTACACTTTCGACCAATGAGTGCGACCTCTACACTCGAGTTCAGAGTCTTAGGCAGGCAGCTCCTCAGTCCTCACTTACACAAAGTAGTTATGTGTGAGATCGAGACTCTATGAAGCAGCCACTATATTCAGGGACTCAAACCGTACATTCAGCCGGACTTGGGGTTACGTAAGAAATCGTCCTTCGTCAAGACGGTTGAGTACGTAACCAATGTCTAGGCCTACCACTGCACTCCTTCGACGGCAGCTCCTGGGCCCCTTCTACTACTGTTGCCCCACCTCGGGCCCCGAATGCACCGCCGGTTACTATGAAGTACTTCACTTGTGGCGTTGTTGGCTACTGATCCATTGAGTGGCCCAAGACATGGAAACAGACACAGCTTGTGACCGATGATCCGGAGCCACCGGAGGAGGAGGATCAAGGCCTGATAGATTGCCACGGTCATCCCCATTGATCGATATTGTTCTACTTTGAGTTCGAGGTCGAACTCTTTTCATATGGGGAGAGTGATGAGAATTAGATGAAGCCCCAGGGTTATTATCCTTTTAATTTTACTAGCCATCTTTTATTTTTATCGCATTTTTGTTATTTTGTATTATAGGGTTAATGGGAAGTCTTCTAGAAGGGGCATTATAAGAAAAGATTGTAAAGAGAGTGCTCTTAGGTCATGTGACATCATGGACATAAGCCAATTTCTCTATTAGGTATTGATGACCTAATTCTAAACCTGTCCCATTCCCCCTATATATATCCCCTTTTCCCATTTATTAAATCATTCTACATTTCTCTCTCTCGAGTGTGTTTCTGTTATGCCATTGACGGATTTATTTACGTTATAAACATCTCTAAACAAATAGGAGATGCATAACATAAACTACAGACCGAAAAAAATCCCCTAAAATTCAAGCCGTACTAAAAAAAAATCAAAAATCCAGCCCCCTTTCCTCCCTTGTCCATACATATATCCAACCCTAAACCAAATACAAAATTTTAAATGTGAATAAAGCTCACAAGAACCCTAAAAGGGAAAGTAACTCAAATATATTCAATGATTTCTAAGAGGCGTTTACATCATGCATATTAAAAAGGTGTACAAGCAACCCTAATATGAGAAAGTACTGAAAATGTGAATAAATTTCACAAGAACATCATGCAATACCTCCTATCTTGTCAGCACCTCTGGCTCACTTCCATCTATGACCAAAACTGCACGTTTTTCTTGGGAACACTCGGCCACCTTATGACCAAATGCACCACACTAAAAGCATTTGAAAGGAAGGGTGCAGTCTCTGCAGCCTTGGCATGGCCTCTGGTGGCTCCTCTCTATCTTCTGCCCAACCCAACATACTTCTCAAGCTTCAATGTATATTCAATGGCTTTCCCAAGATAGGCAATCTCTCAAACTCAGATCCTTCCTGCTGAATGTTGGTCGCTCTCATGCAATCTTATACTCAGTCACCAACATAAGCCCTTATTGTAAACCTAAAACTGATCAAACAAGTCCTTCTCATTAGTTTGTGGGATGAAGGCAAGTGGTAGGTAGTGAAGCCCTCCCCAACCCCGACCCCCCACAAGCTCGCCCTGACCCGACCCCTATTTTACATTCCTTCCCCCAACCCCGACCCTTCCCCATAACGAAACCCTGCAGGGACCCCGAATCCACCCCCAACCCAAACCCCTTAACCATCCAACCAACATTGTATGGAAGAAATTGGAGGAATAAAAATTCTACAAACTAAGCTTACTGGAAGAAATAAATCAGATTGTATAGTCTTTCTTTTTCAATAAATCAAATTTTTGTTTACAAACAAACAGTTGCTCATAACTAAAATCGAACAAATAGTATCAATAAGCAAAAGATATAGATAGGGAATCAGAGGGGAAAAAAAAGAAAAGAAAAAAAGCAAGAAACATCAATATATAGAAATACTGTTTAGGATGTTCTTGTCTTCCATTGATTTTGACCACAAACAGATTTACAAAACTACTGCTAATCCACGAGAAAGTCTTTGAGAGATGCAAAAGTGTGATGTAAAACCCATCAAAGATGCAAAATCGATGAGACAAAGCATCTTTGAGACTTAAGCGTGCACCGTAAGAGGTTGAGAGAGACGGAGGAGGTTGAGAGGGGCAGAAGTGAGGTAAGAGACGGATGGAGACCATGGCTGGCGAGAGGTTGAGAAGGACAAAGAGTTCTTGAGAGAGAGCAGACCCAATGTTATAAAGAGGGAAATGCTTTTCAAACCCTAAAATATAACTATATATATAGGGATATTTTTTAAAATAATATACTTACCCAGATCGGGGTCGGGGTTTATGTACACCAAACCCGACCTCGCCCGACCACGATGGGATTTTTTAATCTCAACCCCGAACCCGCCCCGTTTATGAACCAAAAATTTGCCCTATTAGGAGCGAGGAGGGACGGGACCCCGACAAAACTCACCTCGTTGCCATCCCTAGTCGCAGGTGTTTTATCTTATAGCTCACGTCTGCACCGGATGCTTTACTTTCGATTGTTTACTCCGCACCATTTCAATTCACCATGCGAATATCCTATTAGTTTGGTGACTACACACCCGAAATATTCTTGTACTCCAAAATCTTCTCAATATTCAGTCTACAACCGCATATGTCAATCAAATACAAGAGCTTCGACCAGATGTCTTCATTCAAACTCTTCTGAAAAATCACCAGTACCCTATTCATGTTGTCTGGATCTATCATATCCATCTCCTTAAGTGCCTCATCATCATCATCGTCAAAAGAGATATCAATACGTCCTAATGTGCATGGTCTACAAGGTGTCTAGACTCCCCCAAACCCTGTTGCAGAATTTTCAATGCCTTTTCCTTGAGCAGGGGCTCAAATCAACAATTACCCACCATGTGTGCAACATTTTTACCGATGAGTATAGGGGAGTTCTCAAGCCTTAGTTGAAATATCGTTAATTGTACTCTTACTTGTTTTAGCATCTATTATATTTTCAAACATTTTAGGTTAGGGCTAATATTTCTTAAATATTCTCAGTGTACCCTTTCAATTTTTTACTCTTTTCGGTTATCCTGGAGAATAAGATAACTTCTCTCCATAATAAGGCGTTTGGAAAACTAATGTAATCAATTAATATTTTAGTGAGAGAAAGAGTTTATTATAATTTGTGTTTGCTCTTGTGTGTGGTTTGTCATGTTACTTCACTTACGCACATAAATAAACACGAATAATAATGGGAACAAATGGGTTATCAGTTCTATACCTCTTACTATGAAGGAACCGCTTGTGGTGCCCCTCATCTCGAATCAGCCTCTAAATGTCCTCGTGAACCAAATTGCCTAGTGATCAGTGTTCAACAGCATCGAATGGATTCAACTCCTCTTTCGACCCAAACCACTCAAAAGTCGGCCAACCATCTCCAATAGACCTTCCTTCGTTTGTTGAACCCAATCCCTAATTGTCTCTCTCAGTCTTGGTTGGCTAGTGTTGTGTGGGTCGGTTGGGGCTAAAATTATGGATTGGATATCATGGGTGGGTGAAGTTAACTCTTAAGGAGGTACCCTTGGAAGCAAGAACACTTTGTAAGTTGTTCAGGATTATCGTTCTGCTGCAGGTTAGAGGCTGGGGAAGGAGTCAAAATATTCAACACTAGAGTCGAGCATGGGGTTGAAAGGGGCAAGCAGGTGGGTGATCATCGAATGATTTTGGATCAAGGACTGGTTGGCCATGGGCCTTATTCTAACTGATTTCCGCTAAACGGAACCCTATCAAGCCTAGACCATAAATCGAACACAGTAAACGTCGCGGTGCTATATAGCTAGGTTGCCATCCTCCACCCTGGCCACTCCTCCCTTTGCTTCTTAGTGGCTTTGATCATGGCGTTTTGTCCTCTTAAGTCATTGCGCCTGTAGGACGAGGTTCATTGTGAGCTTAGCGACCCTCCCTCTATGTGAATGGTTGTGCTGGATTGGAGTCGTGGAGATGAGTACAGTGGTTAAGATACTAAATAAGACTCGGTGAGTGATGGGGACTTGCATGCGATGAGTCAGGACAGGTGGACGCAAAGCAACTCCAGCCCCTTTAAGAGCCTAGCTTAAAAACGAGATTGTATTCAAATTCTTCAATTTTTTATTGTTTGCAAACTTTGAAAGGCATGATTACTAAATGTAAAGAGGATACCAAACGGTACTGAGCTCTTATACCAATCACCATAAATCAGATACACAACAGAAAATATAAACAAAGCTCATACCAACTTCCTGTTCCTCTCTCGGCTCGGTTTAAGTCCAGCTTTCAACCAAAACTTGACAACGTCAGGTTGACCAAACCGAGGAACAGAGAGACAGTCAGTTTAGGTCGGTCTCGACTCGGTTTCAATTTTAGGGCATAAACTAAATGAAGGAGAAGAAGAAACCATACAGATACTGTAGAAATTCATATATACACTCAGTTCATAAATCTGCAGAAGAAATCTTCACAAAGATTATTACACAAACCGACACAATAAACATGCAATAAGAAATAGATTTGTTTATCTGAGAGACTAGGGCGCTGTATGGAATATCAAGAATCACATTCTCCAAAATCATCAAGGCTTGGAGAGAGAGAGAGTGGATTCTTCAAAATAGTTGATGCACCCAAATAGAGTGTGATTTGCACACAATACTACTCTAATGCATCTAAAAGCTTGTTGTAAAGATACATATACTATACCAGACAGTTGCTACAATTAGAAAGAAATAAGGTTGTACAAGAGAGCTATAACAACGAGTAAAGTGAGAGTATACATAAAATAGTTAAACACGTATCGATTACCTGAGTGCAACTTCCTTGCGAACATTGTAACGAATTTTTTTATCAAAACATCTTTCTTTCCTCTTCTCCTTAAAACGACTCAAAGAAGCTTCCCTGTGCAGTTGACTGCACCTTACAGGAAACTCACCCACAACCTACCAAAATTATATCCAACATGCTAAAAACAATTTTTTACCATTGAAAAAAACAACAAGTCTCAAAACTAAATAATTACCCTTTGATTCTGAGGAGGTATCTCTGCACTAGGAATTTCAGTAGGCACTTCATAACCACCCAACAGTAACAACACTGCCTGCACCTGTAACAAATAAAAAAAATAAAAACTTGTAATATCTTATAAGATTAAAATAAAAGTATGAGATCAAATAAAAAAGAAACCTTTTCAGGGGAGACAGAATCAAAAACATAAACTTCGCCTTGAAACGAGAGGGTTAGCTGGTCGGCACCAGATGAAATGGGAATTTCTGAGCCTGGAACGAACAAGCCGTGTGAAGCAACCCCAACACCGTCTATACCGCTCATTGTCTCCGAGCCTCCAACGACGCCGTTTTGGTGGTCGTATCGGATGTGAGGGTTGTCGATGGACTCTCCAGCATCCGCAACGTCGTCGTCTTCTTCATCGTCGATATGATGTGGATGTGGATTATTATTAGTATTCATGGCCTCCTCGCTTCCTTACATCTAACCTGCCAGATCCATCTCCCCCATTACAAATTCAATATTTTAAATTCTTTAGATCCCCAATACCTAAATTGCAATTTACAACCATCCACAAACAATGAGTCGCGAATTTAAGTTCACGTATTGGAGTACAACTCTCTCTTTTTTTTTTCTTTTAAAAGGTGGTCCTAAAGTAATGACAAAAATTTATTTGTCCTAGCCACAAGTTTAAAAAAATGAGTTGAATTTTGACACTCACACAACATTGAAAAAATTAAACATTTCAGCCACTCACTCCCGCTCTTCCTCACGATATAATCCTCTTAAACACGTTGTCACCTCAAGTAAGTAACCTCCATTTGAGCTCCTATTTTATACTACAAACCTCATAGAAGTGTTTAGAAGTTATTTGTACCTCATAAAAGTCATTTAAAGAAGTATTTCAAGTCAATGGATCACTCACCAAAGATCTTCAAGAATGACAATCAGTCAGGGGGATTAAACTCAAAAAAAAGACTGAAACATGTCATCTAGAGGTACATGATCACAACCCTAAGCTTATTTAACATTATCTAACAGTATTTAATCGAAATGAAGGAAAAAAAACTAACGCTTCAGCTTCATTCGGCAGTACAGTGTCGAAAACGATGATGGGTTTCAGCATTGTACTGTCGAATGAAGTTGGTTTATAGCGAAAAGTTCCATTCGGCATTATGGTACCGACAGTGATTTAAACATTTGGTATTCAAATGCCGACACGACACCACACCACCGAGTCGGCATTACAATTTCGAAATAACTACATTTGATCGGTAGTTTAATGTCAAGTGGAATAATGTTTTTCCTTTTTATTGCAATTGTTAACATTTGTTACGTAATACCAACCTATTTAGGATGATCCCATGTTTGATGATGACACGATTTGGGGAGGTATTGATGAAATATGCTCTGGTAGCCGTGTTAATTGCAATCCATCAACACCCAATGGCATACCCAACGTAAACACACCAAATGGTTGCTAATTGCAATGAAATTATCGTTATTAACGAGTCGATACTAACGGTGGATGATCGCTCAATATAGTTTACTATGAATCGTTATATGAAGTAAGTTCGTTATATTATGTATTTAAGACTTTGCGGTTTATATATGGAGATATTTTCTGACCGAACTGCTTTGATGCATTGGGCCTAAGAGCGCGATCGAACGTTAAGGGTGGTAATTATAACATCAAATTCAAATAATCCATCACATAAAAGGAATGGGAGGTTTATTATGGGTTGCAAAAAAGGAGGAGTTTACTCGTCACATTATAAGAAATGGACCGAAAAAAGGCCCAAGGATGTTAGAGACTCATCTACAAGAAAGCATGATTGCTCATATTTCTTAGAGGGCGTACCATCATCGGACGGAAAGTGGAAGGTCGAAGTGGTTAGTCGTCTCCATAACGAGATTATTAAGTCCCTAGTCGGCCATCCTTATGCTCGGAGATTAACTCGTGAGGAATATGAACTTGGTTAAGCCAAGACAAGTTTTGAAGACTATAAAGGAAAGGTCGGGGAATAAATTGTCCATCATGCACACAATTTACAATGCCAATGGAAAGTTAAAATCTAAAAAGGTGCAAGGCAAGACAATAATTCTACAATCACTCAAGCTCATTTTGGATCACCGCTATATTTATTGGACAAATAGAGACCCAAATATCGATGAGTTAGAAGATTTGTTCTTTGTACACCCGAAAATTGTTTTGCTTGCAAAGTGTTTTCTCACCCTTGACTTAAAGGACTTCACCTACAAGATCAACTGATTTAACACGTTGCTATTTTATATGGTTAGTGTGACATCAACGGGTCGGATATCTTACATTGCATCTTCATTATTATCTTCGAAGAAGGAAGATCGAATTACAAGGGTGTTAACATGTTTGAGGATGTTTTTATGATCCTACCAACATGCCTCAGGTGATGATAACGGACCAATAACAATCTTGCATCAATGTCATTCATAAAGTTTCCCCCCGAGTTCGAATGATGCTTTACCTATTTCGCATTAACAATAATGTGGAATTGAATTGTAAAAAGTTTAGTATGGCGATGGATGATTGTAAAGCCTTAATACAGGATTGGTCTTTTGTAATGGAGCAGGAGACCTCGATTCAATTTTTATATGTGTGGGCCCAGTTCAAAGTCGACCATACAATATTTCTTAATATGGTTGACTACATTGAAAAGACTTGATTATCGATTCGCGAAGAGTTTGGTCTATTGTAGACCAACAAGATTAAGCATTGTGAAAATAGCATAGCCAATAGAGCAGATGGTGCATATGCTCAACTGAAAAAAGCAATTTGGGTCCTCAAATTGCTCATTTATAGAGTTATGGAAGGAAGTTCATGTTCTTTTAACGACCCGAAGTCACTGAAATACAAGCTCATTTTGAGAGATCCCACAGTTACAATCGTCACACGCACAACATTCCTCAATTTAAGCATTTGCGGGGCACGTTTCACACTACGCACTTTACTTACTTGTGAGAGAGATTGATCTAATTGGCATTGTGGGAATTAATGAGCATGCATGCGGTCATGTCTTGCGTTATATATTTGTCTTACCATGCGCTCGTGATATTGCCTTGTATAATGCCTAAGCAGAAAGGTCGATCCCTCTTGGTGCGGTAGATGAGCACTGACAAAAGCTTAACATTGTGCCGAATATGCCAAAATACAGCAAAGTTGACTACAACCCATAGATTATTGCTTTTAAAAATCGATGGTCAAAGTGGACAAAAGATGAATGAAGGGTACTTTTTTTAAGCTTGGTGATATTGTTAGTCCAACCATTGCCTAAGGGTAGCACACATGAAAAAATAACAACTAAGGGGGGAAAACATCATGTCAACCAAGCATGATCAATATGTTTAGGAAACATCCAAGTCACTTACTGACTTGGTAGTTTTCAACACTCTGTGGATAATATGACAGATGTTAAGGGTGGAAGAAATTGTGGGTATAGGGTTATATCTCTTGAACTTGGTTTGAGTGGTCCAATGATAAATCACTAGAGATACGTCCGAAGTGACCTTATACAAGAACTAACTACCAATGAAGAATTTTAGTTTACTTTGTTTTTGGAAAGCGTTAGGGCGTACTCCTAGATTTGGGCAGCATTGTAATGTGATAAATCATTGTGCGATTTGAAGGGTTGGTTTGTGGTGCCTGAGATGGCATACTTTACCACGCAAGCGTACAATTGTGTCATTGTGTTACTTATCAAATTGTTGTGCCTCACGTGTGTACCTCTTTGCGACCCTCTACCGCAAGATGAGAGAAAGACCATAATAATTCTAAATATCGCTAATGTGCGTTGTGTGCATGTGTAACTTAAGGAAATAGTTTGATCCCACTGATAACATGTATTTGGAATGAAGATCGTGAACCTCAAGCTGAAGGATGAAAACTGCTTTTGAATGACCAGATTATCCAATGGAACTCCATGTGCCCGATTGATGTGGCTACACGAGATATACCGATCGATATCGATTAGAAGATGTTACATGTTGCATTGCAGTTTTTTTGGAGGATGTTGATATGTGTCCTTTTGATTAGAGGATGTTGATATGTTGGTTTGTATTTTTTAGAAGATTGTACTTTTTTGTTGGGTCTTAACTTGTAATTTACGGGTTAAAATTGTAAAGGGGGTACACATGTTTAAATCCAAATTTGAATGATATATCAAAGTTGAATGTTGAATGATATTTTTGTTGGTTTCATTACTAAATGTTGGTTCGTATTTCGATTGTTTCATTAGTACATACTGGTTTTTAAATTTTGTCGAATCCAAATTCTTTTGTTGGTTATTATGTTATTTTAGCACCACAATGTCTATATTACAATATTATGTCGGACCACAATATTGAAGCTTTCTCGAACACCGCAACAATTATAGAAAAGTTATTCTGGGCACCACATTTATTGAAAGACCACACTCGGGCATAGAATGTCGAAAACTTTTGCTCGGCATCTAACCACCGATAAAACTATGTTATTTCAGTAATAATATACCGAGTCAAGGCATTCGGCACAAAGTGCCAAATAGGAAGAAAAGTTAGGAACCATTCGACATTTGGGTGCCGATACGATGTTAAAATGGCGATTGTTGCTTACTATATCGATGAGCTGTCACCGAATGAATGTTATTAGTTTGGAAATTGTTGTCGGTAACATTATACCGAACCAACACCTTCGGTATATGACTGCCGATTAATTAGACATTTATCAGTAGTAAAGTGACGACATAAGGCATTCAACACCAAGGCGCTAACTAGTATGTACGGTTGAGAAACACTCAACAATTGAATGCCATCGGTGTTATTTTGTTGATATTTGAATAAAAACTAAAAACTAACTATAACCATCATTCATAAGTAGTTAAGTCCCATATATTATATAAATACAAATAATTTGGTCACATATTTGAATAAAAAACAAAAAACATGTCATATATCTACAAATGCAAAACAAAACATGTTATATATCAAATTTCAACAAAATCCGTCAATTTCCAACAAATTGTTAAATAAACACACAACTTCCACCACAAACAAGCATACAACTACCAATAACATCCACATAAAATTCAATAAAAAATATTAATTATACAATCATTTCTTACTTCCTTTACCCGATATCTACGGCTTCTCTCCACTGTTTAACTATCATGTACTCACTTGTACCTCGCCTCGCGTGTTACGAGGCGACGTTGGTAAACCTTTTTATTTACCTTCCCAACCCCTGTACCAAAAGTGACGTATAGTATTTTATAGACCTTTTATTCTAACTTCAACGACCCCTCTGGCCAATCGAGCGATCAAGTACAACCAACGATTCATTCTTAACAGTCCTCTGTAATCCAGAACATATATAATTAATATATTTACATAGGCACTTAGATAATTAATTTTATGAAGATAATTCGATAATTATACGAGCTTATCTTATCAGGATGTTGAGGCATTATTCTTCATTCCAAGCCACCACTGAGGGTGTTAAATAATTGGGTGAGAAATTAACAAGAACCATTCCAAGTAACCTGACTTGCACTCCCATGGATCCTAACATATGGGTATAAATTGTGTACCACCCCGTAATTTTGAGGATTTAATATTTAATTATTTTTGGGAGTTATAAAAATATTTAAATTGGAAAAACTTAAATTCATGAGTTGGAGAATTTATTTGAGTGAGCCGAATTATTTATAATTTACGATTTTTAAATTTAATGGTTCAAAATTTCGTGTATCACATTTTGAGTTCGTAATTTGGAAATGACAAAATGTATTTCGGATGACAATTTCGAGTGCGCGGTTGCGTCCGGATGGGTCGAGATAGTCAGAAAAGAGTACCCGGGGGTAGTAATTGGGTCTCGGGGTATTTTTGGGCATAGTCGAGCCCACACGGAGTGAGTTGGGCCATTTTAATTAGGCCCAGATGGCCAAAAACGGGATTTAGTATTTTTAACCTAATTTAGGGACTAGGAACGGTAGAGATAAAATCCTAAACCTAGGGTTTGAGAGAGGATTAGAGGAAGCTAATCAAGAAGTCAATTGGGGGATCTTTTGGATCCAAATTAAAGGACTAATTTGGGGTGTTCTTCATCAACCATTCTCTACACCAAGGGAATCAGACCCTACGAACAATTTCAGGCAAGTGGTTAATTTGCGATAATGTGTAAATGGTGATATCCAATTCATATTTTAGTGATGTGTAAACTAAAATTCGTTTTGGAGATAAATGGGTACAAAATAGGGTTTTGTTAATGGAATACTTGGCTGAGATTCAAACTAAGAAATAGGTGTATTATATATCCCTAAGTAAAGATAAAATGAAATTTGAATATATTTGATGATTAACATGAAATCTTTATGAGTTCTTGGATGAAGAACATGAATCTTGAATGACTTAGGGTTTATTTGATGAACACAAGAGGTCAATTTGCTATAATTTTTTACACAACTTTAAACGTATTCCATTTGAATTGTACTTCGAAATAGAGTGTGAACCATACATTCCTAGAAATTTATTTCTCTTAGCTATCCAATGAACTTGGAATCAGGTCAATCGGAGTTCTGTAAAGGGAGTAATCGACATTTTACTACAGGGTGTTTGATCTGTCAACATAGTAATCTGCCAGAATTTTGACGTGACTTTAAATGTGTGCGATTTGAATTTTACTTCTAATTAGAGCGTGAAACATACATTACTGGAAAGGTATTTCTCTTAGCTATTCAATGAACTTGGAATCAGGTCAATCGGAGTTTTGTAGAGGGAGAAATCGAAATTTTACTAGAGGGTGTTTAATCTGCCAAAAAATTTAGATCTTTCTTTTTAAGCCTCAAATGTCTAAAATTTTATCGGGGAAGTGTTTGGAACCTTGATGAAATATATTGATGGAATAATGATATGGAATTAGGTCTATGATTGAGTGTTGGACTTTAATTTTGTGGGAGAGTTAAAGTGGAGATTCATAGGCTTGATTGTGACGTCCTCTAATTCAAGATGATAAAAATATAATTACGAAAAAGCGTGAGCTGGCTTAAATTCGTTAGGTCAGTGGGTTAACAAGGGTAACTACTGAATTGATATAACAAGGGGTAATTAGGACCCTTAGAGTTGTGTGAATACTTGAATTAATACGAAAGTGAAATAAATTGGTAAAGCAAACAAGTAGGGTGAATATTAGAGAGAAATATATTACGTACAAGTATGAATAATTGGGTTGTGTAAATATCTACTATTTTATAGGATTACTAGGGTTGTGAATGCCTATTGTGTGTTTCCTTGTGATAGGAACATATACTCGGGAAATATTAAGTTATGGGTCAAGTGAGCGAGTCCGGGGATAATGGTTGAGTGACACCAAGTTATTAAATTAATATGTGTGTTAATTAATTTAATTAGAGTCGGATTGTAGGCTCGGGTAGGTATTAAATTAATAGGTGTGATAATTAATTTAATTAGAGTCGGATTGTAGACTCGGGTAGGTATTAAATTAATAGATGTGATAAATATTCAATTTAATTAGAGTCGGACGATAGACTCGGGGAGGTATTATATTAATAAGTGTGTTAATTAATTTATTTAGAGTCGGACCATAGACTCGGGGAAAGTATTATATTAATTGAGGTGTGAATTAATTATATTAGAGTCGGACCATAGACTCGAAAAGATGATAAATTATTAAGTGAGAAAATTAATTATATTAGAGTCGGACCATAGACTCGGGAAGATGATAAATTATTAAGTGAGAAAATTAATTATGTTGAGTCGGGCCACAGACTCAGGAAATTACAGGCTAGTGTACGGGATTTTGAGTACACGGTAAAGCCGGGGTTTATATTATATATATATACGGTGTAGTGATAGTATATATATATATATATATATATATTGTGTGTGATATTAAATATCGGTGACTATATATTTATTCAGTTTATATACTATAGTGCTATCAAGGGAGGTTGCGCGATGTGGGTGAATCTCCTAGCTTGAGGAGTAGGGCGAGTATATCCCCAGGTCATAGCGTCCGATATATGGGTGAGGGGATTATCTCACTTTCAGGGAAGGAATATGACCGCCTCCACTACGTTTATAGTTTGGGCCAAGTTGGTGAGCGATTTCCAACTTGGAGAACTAGGTTTTGTGAGCACACCTAGTGAGATAACACTTTAGAGGGAATCATCCGGCGAGGGTATACTCGGAGGGATGGATATACGTATGTTATATGTGTGGATATTTTAGTAAAGGTACGTATATAATAGTATTCAATATTATATGCGGGTAATAATACGGTGTGTGATGTATTTACTTTATATAACTTGTGACACGGTTATATGCTACTATTTAAGAAGGAATTAATTAAGTTAATTGTGACATAACTTATAATTCAAGAATCATTGTACTCGGGTTAGAGTAGTATGGCAACGGGGAAGTTATACTAGGACTAGTTGGACGGGGTAGATCAACTAGGTGAGGGGTCAAGGTAATCGATAGGTGTGCACAATAGTGGAGGGGTGAGAATGTCCACAAGGGAGTGTGACACTAACTTATATATGAAGCGCATTCATGCATTTTAATTACTGCAGTTAATTCACTTGCTAAATATTTTCAAAATGTTTTGGGCTCTAACCCTTGCTATAAACTATTTTCAAAACCTTTTAGGTGTCCAGCCACAGGGACGCCAGGATTGATATTCTATTCCAGGGACATGGAGTTGCGGCATATGTGGATGCTAGCAGGAATTTGGATTAGACGCATCGCTTATTCATTCCTAGAGTAGGAATAATTCATCAGTTCCAGTTTTATTTACGGCATGTCGCCCAGACTTTCAGTTCAGTTTTCAGATTTGTTTTATTCCGGTGTTGAATATTGTATTGGATTATTTCACTTTGGTGGCCGATGGTTTATTCGGCAAGTTGTGTAATTAATTATTTCAGTTGAGTTTTATTCAGTTGTGTGAATGGTTTATATTTATTTTCGCATGTACTGTTTTGTTTAATTAAAAAGTTAAAATTTGGCACCGGCTTTTGGAATACTAAGTGGTTAGTATGTTTTAAAAAGTTTTCGACAGTGATGCTAAGGATGAACCAACTTGGATTCCTGTTTTAATTTGGTATAGGACTGATCTCCCGGCATTTTATTAGGCGGGGTGTCATAAATCGGTTCATATCGGTTAGTAGGTGGTCCACTCAATTATCCTTGCACTATTTTTCGAGATTTTCAAATTGCAGCTTGTACCGAGCATGGGTACTCCCCCATTTTTCAACTGTTGGTTTCATCTGTTGACGTGGGACCATTTGGACACAAGAAAATTACTGTACCACCCTCCTGGGGTAATACAACTTAGTGATGTCATGGCATATTAAAAGGCCCATATATCTTGCAACCTCCTGGACTGTGTGAGCATCTCTATTATTCTTGTATTGGTCCTATGTCACCTACAGTATTTATATATACAATGTTAGAGTGATAATTTGAAAAGAACATCAGACACTAGTAAAAATAATATTTTAGTAAGTACTCATAACATTGGCATGAGTAATATTGTCACGACCCCGACCCAAAATAGTATTAGGGAACGAGTGTCTTGACATGCCACCAAGGCAACAAATATTCCGATTTAATTGTTTCCTTAAATAAATGCAACGGATATATTATCACATGGTTATGAATCGTAAAATACTGAAAGTAAAGGAATTACGTCATCAGAGCTTTCTAAAGGAAACTTCATATATATTAAAAGTAACAACGGGTTACAACTTAAGAGAAAATTTAAACCTTATTACAAGAGAGCCAGACATGCTCTAAATAAACATTTTACAAAAAGATCTCTAAAAGCTAAATCTTCAATATAGTCCATTTTCATTCCGTCTGTGAGCCTAAACGTTTCCTGAAAAATGGTTATTTATACAACATCAGCTAAAAGACGAATGAGGTTCAATCTCCAAACATTCCAGGGTTTTCAGAAAATAGATACCTATTCAAGTCAAAAGAGAAGGCATATACATATATGGAGAGGAACTTGCAGTAAATAGATATAATTTTGAAATGAAATTATATATATCACAATTGGATAGCTCGGAATAAGAAGAATGCAACAAATCAAATGTGATATCTTTTTCTTTCAATCATATCATTTTGATGGCCAAGTACACTCTAATACCGTATTCTTCTACCGTATTATACCCCGGTAGTTGAGGGTCAATCGAACTAGTTCGTCACAACGCCTTATTTAGGGGACACCGGCGATAACCCAGCTGGGAAGGTCAGTTAGTAAAGAGGTCCCTTAGGCCGAATCACATTTTCAATATTCAATATCCTTTTCAATAATCATTTTAATCGGTATGTTTATATGGACAAATATAAACATATCACAAATGAATCAATCATCGGTATCACATGAGTTTTGAGAATAAAAGCAGTTCACAAAATATATATTGTTTGCATAATATCATATAATCAAAATACACAAGGAATGTCAGAGTACTCACCCAAAATGAAGGTCAAATTTACTGGTATTGGTCTTCGATCACACGTTAATCTGATAAAGATTTAAGTACACGTTCTAAGGTCCAGTTTATACTATACTTTAATAATAACTTCCTCTTTTAAAGGATTACTGAATCCTCATTTTTCAACTTTTAAAACTCATTGATCGAAATTGAAGAATTCAATTCATTGTCTTTCCTCATCAGTCGGTTCCCAGTAGAGATGGAGGGTCACAGGGGCACCACTTAAATACCATCTCATCTAGACAGAACATTTCCGGATTCATTCCCATTAGAGATGGAGGGTCACAGGGGCACCACTTAAATACCATCTCATCTAGACAGAACTTCACCGGGCCTGACTTTGGAATTACTTAAATCGGATCCCATAATAACGAGCAATTTCTTTAAAAAGAATTATTTTTAAAAGCGTATAATTTCAAACAAGTTTATAAAATTAACTTGGATTTGTTCTAAATTTTAAGTTTTGATTAGTGAATTCTTTATTGTATTTTACCAGGATAACTACTAAGTAAAGCTATAAAACAATAAATTAAAACTATAAAGATGCATTATAACATTAAGATTACCTTAAGATGAATATCCCTAAGAACTTCTTCTTAAACTTTCTCACACTTTCTCGCACTATTTCTATCTATAATTTTCAAGGAATTGGTGTCAGTTTCAAATGATCCCCCAAAGGCCCTATTTATAGTTTTCCAAAGATATCCCGGGGTTGACACATGTCCATGCTGACCAAGCTTTTACAATGGGAGTCAGCGTTGACGTGTCGCGTAACGGAGGCGTCTTGCAGTCTTATTTCACCGGTCTGCGACACGTGTTTTAGCTTCTCCTCTAACGACGACACGTGTTTTGGCTTCTCCTCTAACGACGACACGTGTATGGTGGATATGTTCAAAAGAAAGCACGAGGTGTCGAGGATAGGTATTAAGGGTATAAGGGTCATTTCAGACCTGAAGGGCATTTTGGTAATTTCACACCATATATTTTTAATATTTCTTTTAGGTCCCTGAAAATATTTTATTTACGAAAAGGCCCCTTTTTATTTTTCATTTTGGTCCCTGAAACTTTCTTTATTAAAACCAAGTCCCTAAAGCTTCATAAAATTATATTTTCTACCCCAAAACTTATCACCTAGCTTAGGATGTGCCATAAAATCTCAATCCGACCCATTTTACTGTTGATTCTTCAAATTTAAAAAGGGGATCTGTCATATTAAGAACTCGGAATATCATATATGTAATAATATATCATTATTAGATAGTAAGTATGACGAAATTGAAAGAAGACAATTATATATTGGCATAAGAAAATGGGGTCATTACAAAGATCATCGAGTTGTTCGCGTAACTGAATTAATTGGTGATCAGGATGCTTGTCATCCGTACGTGATTACCACCTACATAACTGGGCTTCGGTCTCATTGTATTATATGTTAATAACCCCGCTTCTAGTGTAGAAATGGTCGTATATCCAACATTGCAGTAGTAATAAGTAACTGTTAACTTGCTTTACACGTCCACCCTGGACGCTTAGCCCAACTGTTGATATAGATGAGCAAGCACATCAGTACTCCAAGCAGTTGCACTGACCCTAGACAAGTCTCTCAAATTATGAAGATATTGAATTGATATCTTATGTCATGTCTTATCGGATAGAACCGTACAACCCATCAAAAATAGTATATATCCCCTCTCATTTTATTCAATTTCTTCTCTCGTTGGGTCCTCATTCAACGCCATTCCATTGCAATTTATTTTCAGCCAATCCAAATGAACATCCAAACTATCCCAACACCCGGTTCATACCTCGTCAACTCTGATACCCAACACTCAGACACCATCTTATAAGCGATATTCTTTGTCGTTGACCCTGTTTTTTCCCCTCCATATACCAGATGTACCACTACCGTTATTTGAAGAATATGAAACATATTATCTAATGTTATTGTCATCTCAATGAATAGTAGATGAAATGTGTTTGTTTATGCCTGCCATATCTCTATAAGCGCGCTTACGGATACATAATCGATGAATCAATGAGTCACCTCAAATAAATGACCCAATCCAGAACTAGCTATGAGTTTTTTAAACTTTGGCGTGTTCTTTTGTCCAGTCCTATTGCAACATTTTTGTGAAATTGTATTTTTCAAACAACGACGATCCTGTATAATGAAAAGGGAGAGAATTACATTATAAAAGGGGTTATTTGGATATTGTCCCCCATTTTATTATTGATTATTGAATCAAACACACATTATTTTCCATTATTGGGGTTTGGCCTCAAAATTAACATTTTCTATTAATTGACCGTTAACTCACCGTTATTCGCACTTGTTTTTCCCAAAATGACCCTCATAAAATGCCAACCACCAATAAATAATATGTACATGTATCTTATTCATATTTAAACATTCTTTTTCAAATAGATTTTATTTTAAAACACAACCATATTATAAAAATTAAAAAATAGTTTTTATAAAATAAAATAAAAATTGTTTTGACTTCTTAAAAAACGTATTTTTCTTATATAAAACTACTTCTTTATTAAAAACAAAATTGTTTTTCTATACAAAAACTTTTATTTATAAATTTTTTTATTAGAAATTTGTTTTTAAACAAAATTTGTTTTTATTATAAATAAATTTAAAATATATATTTTTAAATAGAAAATAACTATTTATAACGAACTAATTATAAAGTTGTTTTAACTATTAATTTTTTTTTATTATAAAAAATTATTCTTACAGTTTTTTTATATGTATACAAAATCTATAATGACTATCTTAAAAATGTTATAATAAAATTCATTTTTTTAACTAACATACATTTTTATATAAAAAAGCCAAAATAGTTTTTTAATTAGGGTACAGTTTTAAACATACATTTTTTCAATATAAAACAATGTATGTTATTTCAAAAATTGTACTATATTTATAAAAAATAAAAAAAATTAAATTGTTTTCAATAAATAAAAACTCGAAAAAATGTTAAAATATATTTTTAAATACTTAAAAAATCGTTAAAACCATTTTTTTCAATAAAATTGTTTTTTATTTTTTGAACAGTTTCTTATAAAGAAAATTATTTTTATAAAAAAATGAAAAATGTTTGTTAAAATAATAATTAAAGTATAAGTTTTTAAATAGAATATTTTTTGAATGAAAATAGTCTAATAATGTGTCGTTGTTTATAATAAAAACAATTTTTATATAAAATAGTTTTCTAAGAAAAAAATTATTTTATAAAAAATAGTTTTTTAGATAGATGAGGTAGTTTTTCTAAGAAAAAACTATAAAACAATTTTTATATAAAAAACAGCTTTTTTAAAAAGACAAAAGATTTTTTTAATTATAAAAAATGTTTTTTTAATTTTTGTAAAATAGTTGTGTTTTAAAATAAAAGTCATTTTTTATATACAAAAAAATAATGTTCATTTATGAATAAGATATATGTACAAATTATTTATCGTCTGTTAAACACTTTATAAGGGTAATGAGTTAACGATCAACCAACGAAAAATGTTAGTTTGGAGGTCAAACTCCAAGAATAGAAAATATTGGGTGTTTGACTCAATAACCAATAATAAATTGGGGCCGAGACCCAAAATGCCCTATAAAGTATTAAAAATAATTATGATAATTCACTATAAGAAATTTGTTTGGAGCTGTTTTAAAAAAAAATATTGTTTGGAGCAGTTTTTAAAATATTTTCAAAAGAAAAAATAATTTTGTTTTGTCGTTAGAACTACCTTCTAACGAACATCAAACGGAGTACTTCTTTTTATCAGAGGTATTATTTTTTTTATTCTCATTCAAATCTAGTTCGAACAAGATCACCTGCTCGTTCGAACAAGGTTTAAGTTTGTTCGAATGAGATAAGATTTTCGTTTGAACGAACCTTATGTTTTCATTCAAACTAGTTGTCTTGAATATTTTTTCGTCTCTAAAAACATGTCTTCTATAAATTAGAGTGTTGGTATCAGTTTTCTGAGATACTTTTGGTGAAAAATATTTTTCCATCTATATTGAAAAGCTCTTAAAACCTAGTTTTACCCAAAGACTTTACAGATTTAAGTTTCAATCTTTCCATGGTTTGAGATATTATTTTAGGACACTAAAAAGGTTTTACTCATCTCTGTTGAGTATGTTTCATAAGGTGAATTTCATATTTGCTATCTACACATGGTGGACTCCGTGTTTGTGGTGTTACGGTGAAGAAACGATGTGTTCGTGTTTCGTTTCTAGAGATGGTTGTTGAGACTGTTCGGTGGATACCAAGGCGTGTGTGGACTCATACATTGTGGTATCTTGTGTGGGTGGACTCTTGCGTTGCACTGTGGAGGAGAGGTTGAAGATTGAAGATGCATCAAGGCTTGAGAGGGTGTCAAGTCTATGTCGTAAGTCATCTGTCGACTTTTGTAATTCCTCATCGTAGTGATTTATGTGACTAGGTTGTCTGAAGTTTTTTTTGTTATGTATTTTCCTCATACATCACGCGTGTTATACGATTTGTTTATTTATTTTATCTGCTATCACTTACATGCATGTTTTAGGTTAAGAATAAAAAAAATTGTAAATTTGGTGCAACAACTGGGCCTAAATTTGGTGCAAACTTTTATTTTGGGTTAATCTATTTAAAGTTTTATATTTAATTTAAAAACTAAAAATTAATTTTTTGTTATTTAGACCACACCTCTCCATATATTTTGCCTGTTAGGGTTTTCAAATTGGTATCAGAGGGAATAAGTTATCGTATTTAGATCCGTGTTTAAGCATGAATTTTGGAAGTTTTTATTCGGAGGGTTATTTGGTTTATAGGGCATCGATGTTTTATGGATCTAATTACGCATACTGGAAAATGCGTATGAAATCATTACTTAAAGTGATAAATGAGTGGGTGTGGCAAGCAGTACTTATTGGTTGGTCCCCACCCACAACCTTAGCTGGTGTATATAGAATTCCCAAACCCGTAAAATTATGAAGTGAGGAAGAGTATAGGTTAGTAAACTACAATTTTTTAGGTTTAAATCCTCTATTTTATTCCGTCACACTAGAGAAGTTTTGCTTTATTATGACATGTAAAACGTATAAAAAGGCTTGAGACATACTCCAACTCACTCATGAAGGAACTAGTATTGTTAAGGCTTCCAAACTCTAAAACCTAAACCATTACGATAGAGGATAGTGAAACCTTCGATGAGTTATGCGCTAAATTATTCGATATTATGAACTTGTTTTTTAACTTGGGAGAGAGAATACCTGAAAACCAAGTAACAAAAAATCTTAAGGTCCTTACCTGGAAGATTTAATTCAAAAGTGACGATTTTGAATTCCTTGGGTACTCTGGACTCTACGAAACTTTAAGAGCTTGTAGGTATTTGATGAGTGCATTAATTTGTATATTTTATATCCAAATTTATACAACATTAGTCCCATTTTTTTTATTTAATAAATTCTTAGGACCATTTTATTATAAAAGGATAAAATGCAAGAATAATTGAATTTTGGTTCAAAACAGCAATTCTAAGTAAAAAATGGGTGCTTCAAAATTTTTATAATATTCTTGTGATAATTTGTGAAAAAAGTTCCCGATTGAAATTTTTGCAGGTAATGACGGAATTTGATGCAAATTTATTATCAACTCGAAAAATGCGCGAAAAAAGCTTAATTTTACGGTCGTTCAAAAAAATATATTTTTACACTTGTGATTTGGCATGCATGTTCAGCAAGAAAAAAAAAGACTTTTCTAGTGGAGGGAACTTGAAGAGGTGGAAGTCGAAGAGTTCCACCCAAACCCTAATGCCTCACCCTAAGCCTATAAATAGAACCCTTTGTCTCATTATTTGGTGTGTATAATTTTGGAGAAAGTCACTTTAGAACAATTGTTGGTAGTTTTATTTTGAGAGTATTTTTTATTGAGGGTCAAGAATTATTTTGTGGGAGAAGTTTTGTCAACATCAATTATAAGACACATCATTTGTAAGTTGTTTTATTAATGAAAATTCATATTCATTCTTGCAATTTAATGATGTCTTCCATTATGTTAGCGTAATTTGTTTACTAGGACTAGGTGAAATTTATCATGTTTGATCAATATTATGCGTGATTTAAATTTGTCTTTATTCCCGATATGTGCTAAAGGTCTTAAAAATTCGGTATTCTTTTAAAATGACACGAGAGTGTGTTTTAAACCTTCGGCTTTGTTTGAGAAAAAAATCATATTTCTATTTTTAAGTGTGAGTACTTTTTGATGGATTATACTTGCACTCGATTATTTTGATAGTCCATGCTTAAAGACTATACTTTGAAATCTGAAAGTGAATTTTTAAGGGAATAAGGATTTTAGCCGTCTTAATTTAGAGATGTTAAATTTTATTGGGAACTTAACCGTGTTATCCTCCGAATTAAATACGACGAGGTTCGGTTTAATTTGAGCTATAAAATCGGGACTGACGAGTTTAAATTATTACATAATATTAGTTGAATGTGATAAATGGATCCAAAGTCCTAATTTTCACGCTCCCTTGATTATATCTCTCGTAGTCATACTTTTTGTTTGTGTTTGCTTAGTTTAATTATCACATCTCATTTCTAGACCCATTTCTTCTAGTTGGACAATCACAATTATTTTTAACGAAAAAAATTGATAAATCTCTGTGGGTTCGACCCGTACTTACACTCGCTATTCTATAATAGCCCGTGCACTTGCAGTATTTGATAAAATTGACAACAAGTTTTTGGCGCCGTTGCCGGGGATTTGTTCGATTTTTTTTAAAGAAGTTGTGACTTTCGGATTAGTTTTTTTACTTTTCGCATTTTTGTTAGTAAAAGCTTCATAAAAAAAAATCAACCACTAATATTAATTTTTTTTTAGTTAAAAAAAATCAGCTTTAGGTTGTTTTTTTAATAGATAGTACTTTTAGCACTAGTTTATCACAAAACACATAAAAATTTGAAAAAAATAGGGAAAAAAATTGGGAAATTTCCAGAATCGTTTTTTTTAGTAGGTGGTCCGTAAAAGAAAAAAAAATCCCAAGTGTACCTAACTGTTTTTGTTTTGTAGTAAATACACCACTAGTGCACTTGTCGTGTTTATTTTTTTTTCTTTTCTTTATTACTATTTTTGTGCCGCACTTTACGTTTGGTGTAGTGTAATTTGTTTTTTTTCAGTAGCACATTCAAAAAAAAGGGGAGAAAAAAAAAGTGAAGAAATATTCGAAAAAGTGTACGACGACACACGAAGTGAAGAAAAATATTGTGCAATCTTGCCACGAGCACAAGGAACTCTTGGGAACGTCTGAAACGTAAGTGGCGTTTCCCTCCGATCGACGTCAACTTAAACTTCGGCCCGGCGTAAACAAGTGATCGTAAAAAGTCCACGCCGGAGGTAGGTTTTTGTGTGCTCCTAAGTGATTTAATTTCGCATTTAATTTAGCATGTGCATAAATTGACTTAAGGGCAGAACCCGTGTGAAAGGTAAGGTGGGGAATTCATCACCCTTCCTTGCCCCTAAAATCACTAATTAACCCAATATTTGTATATCCCGAGCCATCACATTTAATTTAAAATCAAGTAGACATTGGTCTGAGGATATCACATAGCTCATAGGAAACCTCTTAACGAGGCTAGAATTGAAAGCTACTCCAACGCAAACTTGTCAAATCGATTCCGTTTCACCTTGTCTAGGATTGATGGTTTTTAACGTGTCTTCATACTGACCACCTACCTGGAGGAAAAAATGGGTTTTGAGGTAATAATCGTAGTTGGTCGTCTTTTAAATTCTCCCTTGTCAAAGAGAAGGAGCTGTCTAATTAAGGAGATTAATTCGAAGACCCCTATTGTCATCGACTAATCTCGGGAAAACTAGATTGTAAAATTGAAATTGAAATTCTCCTCACCTAAATTAGATAATTCAATTTGCTGTGTGTTAGCTAGGAATTACGTGGTTTGAGTAAAAAAAAATCATATAAAAAAAAAGAGAGAGAAAATTTCGAGTGAGCTCAGTGTATGTGAAGTTGGTTTCGAGATCATACCGGTTGTTTGTGAAGTGTGGAGTGTAGCATTCCCGATACTTACGTAGGTCGATTTTCAATTTTCACCAAAATGGGAGACGAGTTAGCACCGCGCGCCCTTAAAGATTACCTTTATCCAACTAGTTCTAGTCAACCTTCGTGTATACGTCTACCCGTGCACACTACAAACAATTTCCAATTCCATTCGGGAATAATTTAATTGTTGCCCGTGTTTTGTGGGACTGAAAAAGAGGATCCCTACCTCCATGTGCGTGAGTTTGAAGAAATTTGTGGGACCATTAAGTACCAACAACTCACCGACGAGATTGTTAAACTTAAGTTGTTCCTGTTCTCATTAAAGGATAAAGCGAAGAGTTGGTTTAACTCCTTAGAACCCGAATTCATAACCACATGGAATCAAATGAGTGTTGCATTTTTACAAAAGTTATTCCCCAACTAAAAGACCATGTCGATACGTCATGCCATCAACACATTTAGCCAAAAGGAGGGAGAAGCCTTATGGATGTATTTGGAGCGATTCAAGGACTTGCTACTGTAATGCCCGCACCATGGGATTGAGATGGGACGCCAAGTCCAAATTTTGTATGAGGGATTCAATTATAATACTCGAACTATGCTCGAGTCGTTATGTAACAGTGATTTTACTGAAAAAAATGAGGTTGACACGTGGTTATTCCTAGAGGCCGTAGTGAAAAAGTCCCAGCAATGGGCACCCAATAGAGAGTCTAGGTCCACCACGTCCAATGAGGGTTTCGCTCACCAAGTCGAACAAAGTTATGATTTAAATGCCAAAGTGGCTACATTGGCTTGACGTTTAGAGGCTTTAGAAACGAGCAAATAGGGAAGTAGAATCGCACCTGCGGTCGTTCAACATATAGGTTCCCCTATGTGTATACTTTGCGATGCATTCAACCACTTAGTTAGAAATTATCCCGCCCTTCCGACCCACAAGACACGTACCGAGCAAGCCAATGCCCTTTACCAAAATAGGCCAAAGTATGACCCATATTCCAATGCGTACAATTCGGGGTGGCGGGGCCATCTCAATTTTTCATGGTTCAAGGGTCAATACCAAGAAATTGGAGGTTAAACCTCTAGTAACCCACCTACGGGTTTCCAAAAGAATGCCCCCGAACCATCATATCCTTTATCCCAAAATATTCAGGCTTTAGAGGATACGATGAATTTTCTCGCTCAAAGTACCCTCAAATTCCTACATTCAACTCAAAGTGTCCTCCAATCCACCCAACAAAGCTTGCATGCGAACACTCTATTCATATCCAAACTCGAGGTTTAAGTGAGCCAATTAGAAAACGCATTGAGTGAGAGACACAAGGGAACATTCCCGAGTCAACCCGAGCCCAATCCTAAAGGTAACATACCTAAAGGTCAATATTTTGTGCAAGATAACGTCGGTTCATCACAAATCCAGGAGGATATCAAAGCAATCATCACGCTTAGGTTTGGTAAGGAAATCGAAAAGAATGTCTCACCACCCACCGAGAGTGAATCTGGGAAACATAAGGAAAAGCAAGATCCACCCTTGGATCCAACTTCCTTTCTACCATCATCTTTCGAGCCATCTATAGAGACCTATGTTCCAAAAGCTCCATTTCCCCAGCGATTGGTGCCCCAAAAGAAAATGGCGCAAGTTGATAAGATGTTGGAAGTATTCAAGCAAATACAAATCAATATCCCATTGCTTGACGCTATATAACAAGTCCCATCCTACGCTAAATTTCTGAAGGACCTTTGTACCTTCAAGAGAAGCATCAACGTACCCAAGAAATCTTTTCTCACCGAGCAAGCAAGCTCAATCATTTCTTATCAAACTCCCGTCAAGTACAAGGATCCCGGGACACCGACTATCTCTATTGAGATATGGAATCATCACTTCGAGAAAGACCTATTAGACTTAGGTGAAAGCGTGAACCTTCTGTCCTACACCGTGTACGAGAAATTAGGATTGGGGGGATTAAAGCCCACTAAAATTACCTTATCCTTAGCCGACCGATCCATTAAGGTGCTTAGAGATATTGTAGAAGATGTATTGATTAAAGTGGGAGATTGTATTTTTCCGGTAGACTTTGTGGTCTTAGACATGCAACACGTATTAAAATCAGCCGCACAAATCCCGATCATCCTTGGTCGAGCCTTTTTGTCCACCTCCGATGCTGTCATTCGATGTCGTGGTGGGTAACTGAACCTGTCATTTGGAAACATGACCATGGATTTGAATGTGTTTAATTTAGAGAGGCCAGCACCTGATGATGGAGAGACTGAAGTCATGTACGTTCAAGAAGTGAACGGTGTCACTACCCCACGAGATAGTGACACACCCGATCTACATGCTTGGCCACCTGATTTGTCTCTAAATATGAGTATTAAAGATTTTAAGAAAGAATTTGGTCATGTTGATGAGGAGCTCACTATTAACGTCCACTATTTATTGGACTCTTTTTGTCATTTAGATGAGAGAGACTGGGATGATAGGATAAATCAATTCGTTATCTGTGAAAACAAGCTTGATCCCTTTGGGAGTATGCTGACACGTGAGGTCTTATCAATTAGTGATGAGATTAAAAAGATCATTCGAGCATTTCCACTCGGTGACACATATTTTGTTATACCGCATTATCCTTTTCCACCACGTCCACCTGTGTCATTTGAGTATTTGGATGCGATCGAGGACATGAGTAGAGGATCATCCGATTTAGAGCCCGATTTATTCATTCTCGAGTTTACGGGAAACCTAGGATTAGCGTGTCATTCGAAATTTCATTAAGATAGTCTCTGCGAGGCTGACCATCTCTGTTATAATGTGATTGTGCATATCGTTAATTTCACTCACCACATTCATTATGTGCCTTCATGTGTATAGTTTGTCGATCGGGTTGACTCTCAATTGTTCAGACTTTTGATTTATGGTGAAAGGAATGTGAATTTAGTTGGAAGTTGGTAACACAAGTGGAAATTCAGGGGTAATATCGTCCTTTTACTTCTGTACTTTATTTACTTTGTCCATATTTCTAGTTTGAGCATACATTGAGGACAATGTAAAATTTAGGTTTGGGGGTAAGGATGGTATTATTTTTAAATAAAAGAAAAAAATCAGAAAAAAATTAAAAATCCAAAAAGATTTTCAATATAATTGGGTTTTAAAACGATTTCTTAATATATAATTAATTCATGGATCTCTAAATTTATGAAATTTTTTACACGTTAGCCATACAATATGATCGAAAATGGATATTGAGGCGAAAGTTAATATGCTTAATGAATAAATGTGGA
The DNA here is from genome assembly GCA_949130495.1 of Sambucus nigra. NCBI lineage: Eukaryota > Viridiplantae > Streptophyta > Magnoliopsida > Dipsacales > Adoxaceae > Sambucus > Sambucus nigra. The sequence continues at coordinate 565,653,028 of OX422210.1, forward strand.
GATTTTAGCCTGGTGAGATTTTTGTGCCATTCATCATTTTTGAGAGATTTAAATCAATCCGAGTTAAAATAGCTCAAACTTTCCTTCAATGATAAATTCGTTGATGATCTCAAATGATGTGCTTTATCCGATTACTAAAAACAAAAAGTCAAAATGTGAATCTCAAGCACTAGAAGTCTTAGTAAGTCCTCTTGAGACACAAATCAATTTAATGAAACTTGAGAAATGAGATTAGGCCATCGTTTGAAAGTCCAAAAATTTGGCCCAACCTCCAACCTTTTTACATTATTACATTGCAAGCCCATTTGAGCCAAAAAGAAGATAAGCCTTTTGTTGAAAGCCCACTATCCTACCTAACTCCAACTGGGAGTTTATAACGCATAAAATGAAGCCATACCCATTTTTTTCAGAATATTAAGGTAAAATTACGGTAGGAAAAAGGCTAAAAAAATAAACAAAAGAAAAGGAGGTTGCAAAAATAATGTATGAAAAGAAAAGAAAAAAAAGGAAGAAGAAAGAAAGAGAAAAAAATGAGTTTGAAAAAAAATGGAGGTTGGAAGAAAAATGCCAAAAAGTCAAATTACAAAAAAAAAACCCTCTATATTCTCAGAAAATTTTGAACTCCAAAGCCATTCTTTCTAGCTAAAATTAGAGCCTACAATAAAACCAAAGTCCTAATCGATCTCAAGTGAAATTATTTATAGTGTGGAGAGAAGATAAATAGGATATGTAGACACCCCATTCTAATACCCCCTAACCTCTCCTAAGGTCCCTAGCACCTCCGTTCATCATTGCAAACCCAAGTCATACCCCAGGTATTGACCTAAAGGCCATTGGGCACTCCTAGGCTACGTTTGACCAAAAGTCAAACTCTTCAGCTCGACCAAGACTAAATGAATATTCGAAGGGCACTATAACCCCTTTACAACGGTCCATCCCGTGCGCGATTCTGACTTACCATGCGGACGAACGACCCGCTTTCCCCCGAAACTCGATCAGGAGGTCACCGGACGCTCTCAGGCTCCGTTTGACCAAAGTCAACTCTTCAGCTCATCTGAGACTGAATGAATCTTTTAAGGGAACTAAAACCCTTTTCCAACGGTCTGCCCCGTGCGCGATTCTGACTTACGGTACGGACGAACGATTCGTTTTACTCCAAAAGATCACCGAACGCTTCCAGGCCCCGATTGACCAAAGTCAACTTCCCGAACCAAGTCAAACTCTTTGGAATGTCGAAGTACATCTCCTAACCTTTCTAACGGTCTACCCCGTGCGCGATTCTAACTTACCATGCAGACAAACGATCCATTTGCGTTCGAAGTTTTCTCGTCCAAAGGACCGACGAGCGCTTCCGAGCCACATTTAACCCAAAGTCAACTCTCGAACTCGGGAGTAGTTCGAAGGACTTTCGAAGGTATCTGAAATACCTTTCAAACGGTTCACCCCGTGCACGATTCGGATCAACGGTTTGTTCTCTACGACTGATTTCCCGAAGGGACCTGAAAGACAATACCAAACGCTAGGTTCCAAGCCCTGCCTATCGGCAGTGTGCCTAAACGCACCTGTCGAATGGCAGCACCAGGTCTCTGTCGATCGTCAATGCCCTGGGCCTATAAAAAGGAGGGCCTAACCTCATTCAAAAGAGGAGGAAAATCAGAGATCCATTACTCTCAACAAGCTCAGAAAACCTCTCTCGAAGTCAGCGTGATTTCCACATCCAAATCCCTTTCCAACCTTCACCTTTCATCACCTTTTTCATCAAACTTGGTGAATTAAGTACACTCCATCATCATCCAAGTGCAAGGACTGCTCTCCAACATCTAAGATCAAGCTCAAGATCTCCAAGAGGGTCCAACTCTTTCAACTCTCTCTTTAAATTCCCCTAACTTCGCATTAACGTGTTTTATTACTTAGCACTTTTATTCTCTCATCTCACATATCTTAATATACTTTTTATTTAGTATTATTGCACATCTCTTATTTTCATATAAATAAAACCCTAAAAATAAGAAAAAGAGGATTTGCTCATAAATTTCAAACGGAATTCTCACATTTTTCTCACAACTAAAACACTTTTTCACACACACACACACACACACATAAGAGAAGTCTCCGATTGGATTTATGGGATATATCCCACCCATCGTTTTGCATACGAACTACGGGGACTTTGATGCCTCTATAATCTACGTAGGCGTCTCGGGGTAAAACCCGAGACTCGAGTCCTCTTTCTACTTTTTTCCTATTTTTCTATATTCTTTAAACTTAACTCTCTTAAATCCTATGTATATATATATATATATATATATATATATATATATATGTTCTTAATGGTGTATTATTCCACATGTGTTATCATTCTCTTATAATGATCGACCCTAAGATAATCGGATAAATCCTATTTTCTAATATTACTTTTAGGAACATTCCTATGGACGACTCGCTTTATCTCTTCCATGATACAAGTTGATGATTCCAATCTCCACTACGTACACACATGCACACATATCATGGAGAAATAAAGGAAAATAACAACAACAACCCATGGGAGATTGTAAGGGCGGAATGGGTGCCTAACACCTTTCCATTTCATAACTTAGCCTCCGGACCCTTTTCGAATCATTTTAGTTTCGTATCAGTATGTCTTTGGATGCTGTCCTTCGGGATGGCTCCCTTTTCTTTTGTCTGTTTTGAGTAAAATCAACTGGCGACTCTATCTCTTTACATTTTTCACCTCATTCACCGACGCCGATCGAAGTGCTCCCGAGAGGGACGCGCGGGACCTAGAGAGATCCTCTCCCGCCGTGAGGGGATGTATCTGGGGATGGCCATAGTGGCGACTCCGCTGGGGATATTCATTTTGAGGGCTAGCCTCTATTTACATGGGCATTTTAATTTCTTATACATCCCCTTATTTTCCCCTTTACTATTCTTGTATACCTCATGCTTATGCTTCTATTCACACGCTTGTAGAAAATCTCCATGTACACTTCACACCACGTGCACCTAGGATCACATATATCCTCATGTTGCACGCATCACCCATACTTGGTATACCATTGGTACTCATACTTTGCTCCCTGTTGGGCATGATCAAGAAAGATACTATCATGATAAGATACTAATAAGATAATCATGCATGGTTCACACGATATCACCAAAGAGCATTATTATTGACCAAATTTTATCCAGTGACTGGAGGGTCACTTCGTGATGGGCGTTGGTCCAACAGGGCGCAATTAGCCTAAGCGATATGACTCTCACCTTCCATTGACCAAGTACCTTCGACGTATATCGAACGGTTCCTCCGCATCGTACCGCTTGACCAAAGTTATGACGAGAAGTATATCGCAGGGAACTCCTTCACGTACGCCAAATATATCGAATTCTCCCTCACACGTACCGTCCCCTGAGGTATATAGTGAGACAATTTATGTACACTCAGGTATATCAAATGGCTTGTCCACACGTACCGATTGCCCTCAAAAGCAAGACGTATATCATGGAAGCCACGCCAAAGGGGGGAACCCTTTCCAATTCACCCAACCAAGCTGTATACCCGCATATAGGTGTCAAGCCTAGGACACACATACTAGATTATCGGTTTCAACCCGAAACTCTACCGAAATTTTGGGTCGACCTGTCGCCCAAATTTTTGCCCATTTTTAAAATGAGACCCTGCCCGTGAGCCTGGTCATAAGTCCAGCCATAACTTTGCATATGTTACAAACCCAACTTTTTTAGGCTCGAGTCCCGTCAGGCATTTCATTTGCATTTAGGAGAATTTAATACAAGTGAGAACATAATAATAATAATCATCATGCGGAGACCCGTCTTCCAAAAACATTTTTTCCTTCTTTATCAAAAATCCAAAAACATTTTTTTTCTTCTTGATAAAAAATCCAAAAAAATTCTCTCTTCTTTATCAAAAATCCAAAAATATTTTGCCTTTCGATCTCAAAAGGGAAACAAAAAAAATGTCAAAAATAAATCCTGTTTTACGCCCTCTCAGGTCAATCGCACGCCCTTGGCCTGGCTCCTTAGTGGCTTCGGTCTTCAGTTAAGTCACCCCGGAGCTCCGTACGTTCCCCTGCTGCTTCTTTCGAGTCCGGTATCCATCCATTTTTCATGGAGAACACCTATTAAGTACCATTTGCGCAGCCAGATCTGACGACAGTTTTAGCTCATCTCGTGTCCAAGATTGACAACCTTCAGACTGAGGTCCGGGAGATGCAACGAAACCAGGTTCCTGTTCCTCAAGTGCCCGAGGCCCTATTTCCTCGTGCTATGGGTCCACCTGAGCCTATATGGGTTCCCGGATAATATCAACAGGCTCCATGTGTCCCTCCTGTTAATGGGTCGCCGCCTGCCCAGCTTCCTATGCCAAACCTTGCCCACCCTGGGACTAACTTACCTATGATCGTCGATCCGAAAGAGAAAGAGTTGAACAATGTCAAATAAGATCTCAAGATGCTAACTAAGAAGTTCGACCAAGTCCGAATCTCTGGAAATTACATGGACTACACCCACATCTCTCCTTATCCTAAGGCAAGGTTACCCGAGAAGTTCAAGATGTCGAATATCGAGAAATTTGGAGGAAGTGGACCCCCAATTGTTCATCTTCGCAGTTATCACCGTTTCATGACTCTCCTAGGGGCTTCTGAAGAAGTGATGGCCCAATTATTTCAATAAACTTTGAGGGATAGCGCCCTCCGATGGTTATTAGAGGAATCGGGTCGACCGAGTTTGAATGGTGCCTGGCCCCATGTTGGAGGCCGAGACGAGTCTGGGTGGTCGTCTGTGACTGATACACCCATCTTAGGCTTGAAGTTGATGTTCTTGTAATATGAGTGTCGTCAGAGGCCAACACCCATATTGATGTGATTAAGACTATAGCTTGTAGTTGGATGCCATGGTGTCATCCAGATGAGACCAAACTTGTACATATCGGGTGTGGATGAGAAGACTGGTCTTGTCTGTAGGATAATAATGTGGTGTGGTCAGCTACCTGGGTGACTTCTGAACGATACTATATTTATGTATATCAATCAAATAATGTTATATGTATGAAATTTAATAGGCATTCATAGGGGTTCACTCTTATTCCCCTTGTTTTTATTTAATACATTTCATAATTATATATTTTATTTTATGAAATATTCATAAGATTTTTGTTTGTACATTTTTTCCATGATAGAATACAAGAAAAAAAACTAATTCAAACTTTAGCATGGGTAAGATAGGTTGGGCTGGGCCTGAACAACCCCAAGCTCGACTGATCTAACCCAATTTACATCCTTAGTGGTAATTATGCTGGTGGTAGCGACGTGAGGGGGAGAGAGCAGTGATTGCGGTGGTGTAAGAGGTGACAACAAGGGATGGGATGGAAGATTAATGGGGTGTGTGTGTGTGTGTGTGTGTGTGAGAGAGAGAGAGAGAGAGAGAGAGAGAGAGAGAGAGAGAGAGAGCAAGATGATTTTTTTAGCATTTATTTATATATTTTTGGGGTTTTTTATTCATTTTTATTTTAAATTAATTTGTTAAAAAAAAGGTCTTATGGGGGCACATGATTTTTTACTCCACCGACTCCCTGATAAAAAATGTACCAAAGTCTAACATAATTTGTAAAGGTTAGTTAAGTTTAAAACCCTAATCAAGAGGTATTTGAGTGGAAAAATAACCCAAAAAGAAACCACAAAGTTGAAACTTTGACATTTATAAGACCAAATAATGTTATTTTCCTTTGTTACATACATAAATTTAAGGTTTAAGTATAATAGCATGAAAAATATCATAAACATCTATGGTTGGGACAAAATAGTCTTAACTTTAGCACAAAAACTAGTGGGAAATTGTGGTATTGCCGGCACAAGATCTCATTAAGAATTGACAATGAAAAACTTTGGTGCCCAAAAGACATTGATTGAACATGTTTCAAAAAGTAAAACCATAATAACCAAATCTATGCTTTATATCACCACACTTTTATGGATCTTTTAGGTGATCCAATACACGAGACAAGTTTGTGAAAAAGGATGTTCTCGATCGTTTCCTCCCTTTAATTTTTTTAGATGTTCAAAACACCTTAGATCTTCTAACATATGATCCCCCCAAAGAAAGCCATGTGTGGGCACTTATGGGTAAGGAAACTTGGTGAAATAAATGAAAATTGATTTTCTCTTACTCACCCCTCACAAAAATGTGAATAATGTTTTGCATATCCCTCTCTAACCCTTGTGTTTTTCTAATGCACCTTAAACCCCGTCCATTAGCATATATGTATATGTATGTGTGTGTGTGCGTGCGTATATATACATATGAAGTGGTCTTGTGTCAGTTTGGGTTTCCATAGAGTTTTGGGCTTGCTACTTGGTATATGGACTATACTGGAGACTCAAGGTAGATATTTAAATTGGTTTCCAAAAAAATATGAAAATACTAAATTAGACCACGCAGTTTACTTTCTTTTATGTTTAACTATAATTAATTCCACTAAATAATTAAAACTACACTCTAATTTATTTAACTATCTCAAAATTACTTGAATAATGAGACCTTGCTTACAAAGTTTGATAGTGCAAAGTATGATTCATCGTGATAAGCATTCAATACCTGCTTGGTGAAATTCAATCTATCGCAAATTAATTTTTACCAGCGTCTTATTTATTATTTGATCTCAATCTTAACTTGTATGATACTATACTGAATTATAATTTCACTGGATGGATATACTAGTTGAATCAAAACTTATAAATTCATCAATGGGGTATCACTATCTAGAATATCTTCCAGACACGAATTCCTACATAATGTGATCTCAGACATATTCACACAATGATTAGTTGACCTACATATAGTATTGACCTAATAAATTGTATCTCACCCATTGAAAATCAAAGTAATAATTATGTAAATGCTTCAATCCTCGTATACCTTAAGATTAAGAATATATGCTCCTTTTGCAAACTGTGAGATTATTCAAGTCTAATCTAATCAACACCTAGACTCGAGTCTCACCCTTGGTCCTATCCAATACATCCATGATATACTAGTACAATCCTCTTTGAACTATCAGACAAGTTCCTAACCCATCAAACAAGTTCCCATAGTCAAGATAAACTACTAAGATTATACACGTGACTTTACTAATACGATGTTAAATCCTTATCTAGGGTGTGAAGTTTTCAATCATGCTAGAACAAAAATTTTAATCTTTTATGATCAGGCTGACCTAACTCACTAGAATTCTTATTAAGTACAATTGATCGACGCATATATTTAAAACAAATATTACGCATTCCCATAAATATAATTCTTATTTCAAATGAGCTTTGGCAATCCTTTATTAATAAATAATATATGTCAAGAATCGTGGTTTTAGAATAAAACCCTAACAATATCCCACTTACTTTGAAATCTATGTGTATATGCATCTAACTCCCAATCCGTCTAATTAACAGTTAATAGTCTTTGTTGCAGAATGATTAACCAGTCGTCATCCGATGCAATTTATGTTATAAACTTATCACTTCCCTTATTTGGTCCCTCTAGCCAAGTGATACCTACACTCAATGTGCTTTGCTCTTTTATGGGTTATGGATTTTTTCGAACTTAACACAATACAATATAATGGTCAATTGCACTGAAGGAACCTCACCCAAGTCACTTAAGAATTCCTGATCCATGCAACCTATTTAGTTTCCTTTGAAGTGTCAATAACTCCGGCCTCCTGGTAGAGTTGGAAAACGATGATTGATTTACCCATCTAACTAACAACTCCACCTCCTAGAGTAAACAAATATTCCGAGGTAGAATTTATGGAATTTTTATCCGACTCAAAACTGAGTCTTTATATCGTAATGATACAAAACTATTTGCTGAGTAAACTGGCAGATAATCTCTAGTACTTTTCATGTACTTAAGAATGTGTTTTACTATATTCATGCCCTCCTCACCTTGATTATGCTGAAATCTGTTGACCTCGCCAACATTAAAGCAAATATTTGGTTTAATACACATTATAACATATATGAGGTTGTCCACCATTGAAGAATAAGGTATATTCCTCACCCTTTCGATCTGATCAGGTGTCCTTGGACATTGATCCTTAAATTGAGTGATCCTATGCCTGAAAGGAAGGTATCCTTTCTTTATATCCCGCACGCTAGACTTAATGAGCACATCATTGATATAACTAGATTGGGATAATCCTAATATCCAATTTATTAGACTTAGCATAACCTTAATAGCAAGGATGAAAATAGCTTGTTCTAACACCACCAAAATTGTCGACTTGTCAAGGTCTAAAATCGTGACAAGTCAAACTTGTCAAGGTTTTTTACCGTGACAAGCCCGTGACAAAACCTACAAAATTATCACGGTTAAATACCGTGACAAGTTTCATTGTCACGGACTTTGGCCGTGATAATTCTGGACAGAAATTAAAAAAAACTGTTGGGCATATTTGTACCTATTATAGCAAAATTATACCTATCCAAAGAGCATATATCCAAATAAAATAGAAATGATGTACCAAATCAACATGTACCAAATCATGGCATATATAATCGATATCCAAATAAAATAGAAATAAAAATATCCATATCCAAACCAACAAATAAAATAGAAATAGAAATATCCAATATCCAAATAAAAAAGATAGAAATAATGCCATGGCACAGGGTCTTGAGCAGGTTAGAGGAGGAAGGAAGGCCACACGATATATGCATTTAAAGTTGCATTGTTCACACAACCACAAAGGTGAGTTCTACTTTCCAGACACCATAAGCATGATGATCACCCTTGCCTCAATTCTCTTGGAGGGAACGTCCATGAACCACCATACCCGAGAGGAAGAACGGGTCCCTCAACCCCCTCGCTATTCCCTCCCCACAATATATGTCCAGTGGAAACACGCTATGTCAACCGATTGCTGACATACGCCGTTCGACAGGAGTCAAGATGGGAAATGGATCATATGGCGGCGAGTCCGTGCGTATCGACGATGAAGCAATGACGTCCTCGTCTACCTCCTTCTTCTTCTCCTTCCCCTTCCCTAACCGACGTTTTATGAAGGCGTCCATATCTAGGACCATCGCCACCAACCTTGATATCTTATCATCATGGGGGTTCACCTTATGTGCCAACCCGGTGTTGCTCATCTTTATTCTAATGATCCTCGACTTTCCCACCCGCAAGCTCACCTCCTAGTTCTCCCCTTACAATTTGTCCCGAGTGCTTAGTTGAGTGAGTTCGTAGCCAAAGATGCTTTGTTAGCATCAGACTGTAACTCATTCACTTCCTTAAGCTTTGCTTGAAACGATAAAAAGTACACGATTAGTTAATTAAGTAAATAAAAAAATTATAATGTAATTAAAAAATTAAACATTTATAACTTACAATCGTGGTTGCGACGCTTGGGGCCACCTCCTTGTCCTTGCCCTTCTTCGTCCAAATTGCCACATAGGCATCGAGCCTATGTGGCCTACCCCCAAGGCCACTCCCCATCTCCTGAAATAAAATAATGCAGAATTAGTAAGTAACGCAAAGTAATTCTAAATTATAATAACATAAAACTAAAATTAAAGAAAAATATAAACTTACCATCCTGTGCTCCACCTCGGCTTAAGATGTTCGCCCGGAGTAGTGCACGTCCAACTTTTTCGTCCGATTTTTCCTTCCCGATTGGCGAGATGCCAATTTTCGCTCATCGATCTCATTGTCAACAAACTTTTGCCACTGTGCCAATGAGATCAGCTCCTTCGAGAGAACGATGTCACATACTCTCAAAATGGACTCCCTGGTGTTCCCAAAGTACCATGACCGTATATTCTTTTTCCACGTCTTATATTGATCCCTCAACTGTTCCAACGTGGAGTCGCGAACATGTGGGGGAAAGCCGAATTGTTCCTGTCAAACAAATAAAAACCAAAAATAAAGTAAATGTTAGTTGCTTATAAATATAAATATAAATATAAATACACTACCTGTAGTGCCCCCATTTGCTAATCTTGAGCTCATTAGGCACAACCATCCAATCAGTGTACCCTGGGCCAACGATCACCTTCAGCAACTCTAGCTGCCTAGTCGATAATTCCGTCTTATTCTTGATGACGGACCCCATTTTGGGGACCTACTGGCCGAGGATCCCTCATTGCATATCGCGTTGGGATGAAATCATTTTCTGCAAAAATTGTTATTATTAGTACAAACATGTATATGGAGTTTGAATTAATGCTCAAATTCTAAAATAACAATACATACGATATCAATTTCAATATATACCAATATCAATACCAATTTATATAAATTTAAATTTATACCAATGTCAATACCAATACCCAATACCAAATTCAATTTATACGCACGCACACTGCTCCCCCCCCCCCCCCCCCCACAAATACCAATACCCAATGCCAAATTCAATTTATACTAATACCAATACCAATATCATGGACTTTGAATTAATGCTTAAATTGATAAAAATCCCAATTAACATATTCACTAGCCATAAAACCAATTTTGATTCAAATCCGATAATAACAAAGCACTATAAGAATACACCCACTGGTTATTACAATCATTACAATGATCAAGTACAAATGAATAAAAAGCATTAAATTATCGTCTGATAATAATAAAACACTAGAATAATACAGCCACTGGTCATTACAAATAATTTGAATACTTATTACAAATCTAAAAATTATTTCAAATTCGGGTTATCATAAAAAATGGATTGATATTCGATAGGAGCAGCCAAGTCATCCACACTACTGTTTAGATGCTTTGGTGCATGTAGGATGATTGACCACAACTCTTTGTTGATATACTCTGAGTAAAACACTTGCTTGACGTTTTGGAAAGCACAAACAAATGACTCATCGCTCACGTGTTCGTTGCTCTTCAACTTGGACAAGTCAACCATGATCAAATTGGTTCCAGTATCAACTTTATAAGCATTTTTATCCTCAACTCTTACCCAATCACAGTAAAATACAACCTCTTTAAAGCTTACATAGTCCAATTCAAATATATTTCGAATTACACCATAGTAAGTCATTTCAGCTTCAACGAGGTTTTTATCTTTTGCGCTCGCTTGAAATAAAGTAAGAACCTTGTATGGAATACCCGAGCTCTGTACATTTGTATTTTCCTCGTACACCCTTTCACCTAATTCGTAATCGTTCAATTGATACTTTTTGTACTCTTGTGCCATGAACAAGGGTCCAGTGGCTAGACGAGCAAGCCTTAATGTCGCATCACCCGTCTTTAAGTGTTGAGAATATAAACACATTAACTAGGTTAGTTGTAAAACTTTCTTGTAATGTGACATTTAATAACAACCATTTTCATTATAATTACCTCGTGTGACAACCACAACCTAAATTCCCTGTCTGATTGTGCCATTATTTTTTGTCTTTTATTGTTCTTATTGGCTTTATATTTTCTGCATAGATCGTGACGAACGTATTACAAAATTAATCATGTATAAAAATTAAAATAATATAAAAGTTAAAATAATTTAAACTTACTTTTTCCATTCTTCGACATCTTCATGTGTGTCAAATAAATAACCAGCTACTTGTTCATGTTGCAAACTCATTAATTGCACTCGTTTGGCCATCACATGACCACCCTCATCGAAAAACTCATCAATGTCATCCACACTGGTCGAGTCAGGCATATATTCTCGAGTGTAGATTGATGATTCCACGGTGATATATTCCTCTGCAATTGAACCTTCAATGTATCATGTATTCTTAACGTAATCTTTGAAAACTTTTATCTGAATACTTATGTCAAAGAAAGATGAGGGAAGGTACTTCTCTAACACACAAATCGCTTCGGTCACCGCTAATTTTGTGTCCACTATGTGATATCGATTGACTACCTTCTCACATAAAAGTAAGAAGCAAATACTAATTTGCATAATATCCCTCCGCAAATCCTTGTGCTTGGAGAAACAATGCTTAAACAATAGAGGAACCAATTACATGATCACATGCTAATAGTGGGACTTACACTTATGTAAATCATGGGTAGCATAATTCACAATCCTTTGTAAGTTGGACAAAAAGTTAAATGAAACCTTCAAATTATATATTATGTCTAAAAGCACCTTCCTTTCCTCACTCATCAAAGTAAACGCACTAGGGGGAATTATTTCCCTTCCCCTACTATTTTCTTTTAACCATAGTTGGGGCTTAAGTCTCAACGCTTTAAGGTCTTTTCGTCCATTTTCTCCATCCTTCGAATGAATCCCCCAAAACATGTGCCCACAATATGTTCAACGATGTTCCTCTTTGCGTGCATCACATCCAATACATGACACACCGGCTTATTCTTCCAATGAGGTATGTCAAATAAAATTGACCTCCTAGACCATGCCTTTCTTATCGCTGTTTCATTCCTAGTTAGGATCTTCATATGCTTGACATTCTTAAATTTTGGATTCTTACCTGGCATATTAGGGCCACAATCAGAAGATTTACTTTCAATTTTTGAACCTGAATGTTTTCTTAGTGGTAGCCTATGTTCAACCTCGCCCGGTAAAAAATTAGAACCTTTATCGAATCTAAAACTATGAGCGGGGGGTAAAAAACTCCTATGGAAATGGTATACATTTTTTGAGCTAGCGGGGAGATGAAGAGATTCAGTCTCCTCTCCATAAATAGGACACCCCAGATAACCATGTACTACACAATCAGATAATGTCCCATAAGCTAGAAAATCATGAACTACCCACATCAACATAGCTTTCAGCATAAACTCTTCTTTTCTAAATGAGTTAAATGCTTGCACACCCTTTTCCAATAACTTGTTTAATTCTTCTACCAACGGAGCGAGGTAGACATCGATGTTCTCACTTGGTGCCTTTAGCCTAGGTATCAACAAAGACATTATCGAAAATTCAGGTCTCATACACTGTGAAAGAGGGAGGTTGAGTGGGGCTAGGATCACTGACCATACACTTTGATTAGCGCTTAGATTTTCAAATGGATTGAAACCATCTGTTGATATTACCAAACGAATGTTACACTATTCTCGAGCAAAATCGGGATACTCAAAACTTAAGCACTTCCAAGCTGTAGAATCAATAGGATGACGCATGAGATTATCCCCTGCTTCTTCCCTAGCATGCTAAGTTATTGCCTCCGCTATCTGTAGTACTGTAAAAAACCTCTTTATTGTAGGCCCAACGGGAAAATATTTCAACACTTTTTGAGGCACTTTTGAGCTTGTGCCTTCCTTGCCAGTAGATTGGACATATTTAGGTTCGTCGAATATCGGACACCAATTGAGATTTTCATACTCCTTTCGGTATAGTATGCAGTCATACACACAAGCATGAATTGATCTATACTTCATTCCCAAACCTTTCAAACTGTTTTTCATAGTAGGATAGTTGTTTGGAAGCGTATTTTGCTTGGGTAGCAAGCCCTTCACCCAATTTAAAATTCTTGTCACTCTATTGCCAGACAACCCATATTTAGTCTTCAAACTATGCAAACCAACCATGGCATGTAAAATTATTTGATCTTTCTCACAACCAGAGTATATTGGTTAGGTTGCTTTAAATTTTAAACTTTGGTAGTCATCGTCAAGGTTTATCCCGATATCTTCGTAACCACCCGAACCTTGTACATCATGAGTGACCTCATTCTCTTCCACTTCATGAACTTCATATGCATCATCAACTAAACCCTCTAGCATATTATGATCTATATTATCATCCTCTCATTGTACATCTTTCCTACTTGTTAAAGGTTATTGTGAAGGTTACTCGAGGACAAAAGGAACTTTCAGTTCTTCGTGAAAAATCTAAATTCGATAACAATCTTGCATACCCCATATTAACAAATATAGTTCAACTATTTTCCACTCAAACATCTTACCATTCTTACACATAGCACACAAACACGAAAACTCTTCATCATTATGACATCTCTTTGCGTATTTCACAAATTCATTAGCACCTTTGCGAAACACATCCCCTAATCTATTTGTCTCACCCATCCACACTTTGCATTTAGGATATTCCATTACAGCTACTACAAATAATAACCTATTATGGGTAAGAAGTGTATATTCATGGATTAGAATAAAAAAAAGTGTGAACATTTAGTTCCCATTTGTAGGTCCCCATATATAACTTTCAACAAAAAAAAATTCTTGAACGGAATTAAGTTAAGGATGAATACAAACCAATTTTATCTTTTGAAAACACTTTTAAATTTATCAAATCACACCAAATTGTGACACGAATTAACTTAACCAAATTTTATCTTGTTTAACCCTAAGCATGCAACTAGTGATTAAAGCAGGTAAAATAAAATTACGCAATACTCACAATGCCGATGTATGAGAAAAAACCAAATAGAAAAAAAACCTCAGACGATCCAGGCCAGACAATCACTATGATAATGGTTTTACAAAGTCTAATGGTTGTCTTATACAATGACTCGATCACCCACGAGACTTGACGCTCCTCTGATCTTCTACCAATCTTCACAGTGCCCACACAGAAAGTAACCATCTTCCACAATGTTCGTCCACAGCAGTCACCTCCACGAATGCCTCGGTATCCACCAATACGGCCTTGTGTCATCTATGATGTTGAACACGGAAGTAACCTTTTTCGCTTCTCTACCGCAAAACTCAATGTTCAAGTGTTGAACAAACCCAACTTGGTGCAACAAAGATCACTTAAACATATGGTAATGATAACTCAGATCTTTGTAAACTCAAAGGATGTGTTTAAGCTTTGAAACCTTAGAAAATAATTACAGAATCACGTACAGTTTGAAAACTGTTTACGTTTTGCACTCCCTTAGAGAAAACTGGAACACGCCTCTATTTATAACAATTTTGAGACGGTGGCAGATCTCATTTGAGCGAGATTCTGTGTCCTTCAAACGACATCAGTTCTTGTTCGAATGACATCATATGTCGTTTGAAAGACGTCGCCCAGATTATAGTTTTAAGGAATCCAACTTTGAAAACAGAGTTTTATTTGAAACCAACTCTAATCCGTCCATATCTGATAAAAACGAAGTGTAAACAAATAAAACATTTTCTTAAAAATAACATCCTTGTTTTTGTAAAATAAAATTCCGAGTTTCATTAACATTATGCATTCATACCTGAGTGATCTAAAAAATGTAATTAAGGTTTGAAGACGATAAAATTCCACCAATTAAATTTTGACAAAATTAATTTCTCAAAGATTTGCCACAACGTCTTCAATTAATCTTTGACACGTCATAGTTTCGTAGTGATCGGACAACAAAATCTACCTATGACTCAAACGTGTTTTGTTCCTAGAATCAGTCAAAACTACATTAAGACTCAATTGGAAATTTGGTCCTTACAAATCTCCCCCTTTGACTATTTTGGGATAAAACCAATAGTAAAATGCCTAAGCCGGGTCGTCAAGCCATATGACGCCTAAATCCCATCCCATAAAACCCAAAGATAAAATTACATCATCAGTACAGGATAAGACTCATAAACAATGGACCGACAAGCATAAAACTGTCTCTGAATGTCTGAATGTGATGTAGACTTGAAATCTCGAATCTCTTTAAGCATACCTACACACATGAAATAGACAAATACCATGTGAAGTATGGAGGAACAAATGATATAAATCAATATAAAAACTCAAATCAGAATCATTTGTTATGTGAGTAACCTTGATACCAATTTGTGTAAACATGAACACAATATGTGCAAATGTGAGAGGCATATAAATCGAGCAAAAAACTCACACAAAAAAAACTCCCCCCTATATCATAGACATCTCTCCCCCTTTTTGTCTCGAAATAGACAATCCGGTGAAAAGACAAATAAATCTAGCAACGAATTTGATTAAATCAACTCATAATATGCTAGATAAACATATGATTAAGAAATGTCAAATCGGTAGCTAGCAAATAGTGAATCCCACAAAGAATATAGCAATTTAAGCAGTTGTGATTAAACGTATCAATGCAGAAAAAGATTAAATCTCTAAGAGAAGACTACATAAATAAAAACCCAGTACCAAAATATGAACCAGAACGACAGGGTACTCAAATAAAAATCAACCAGAAAAGTCAACTGGTCATTCAAACGAGTCAGGGATGTCACTTGAACGAGAAGCAACATCGCTCTAACGAAACTTGATGTCGTTATAATGACATAATCAAACAGTTCCAGTTTTCCAAAAATATTAAACAATGTTGCCAAGTGAAAAAATTTCCTGAAAATTCTAACTGAAAGTGGATCAAAACTGCAAAACAGTAGCCAAACTAAGAAAACTCAAAAACAAACAAATATGAGTAACATGCTAACATAGTACTGATGTGCGCAAACATGAATATGGAATGTATTGGCGTGAACTACAACAAATGAGTCACTATTCCAACACATCGAAACGATTAGGAAACTCTAATTGATAACAATCAATCATCAAACTTTATCATAGCCATATGCGATCATTAAAGTGTGAGCTTAATGAACTAAACAAACATCATGGACACGAATTCGAAATTTTGATGATTCTACAAATAATAGCGTGATGACACGATTTTCAACATTAGGATTCTTTGTGCAAACCCGTTTAAATTTTTAATCCATCCAAACTCCCTAAAATGTATATCATATTTTTTTTCTTTTGAATGAGCTAAACTAATTTGGCCCATTTTTGGCATATGATTCTTTTTATTGCCTTATGATTTTATCGAGCTCTTTTAAATGGTGGCTTTCACGATGAGTTAATTTTACACTCTCGCAGTCCTTTCCCGTGAACACTCGTCATTTTTTCAATTACAATCCTCACGGTAAACGGTTATTACATGCACACCTACTCCTTAAGTCTACTTACGCATAGATGACAAAATTGAGATAAGAACATCTCAGTAAACTCAAATATGCAAGAGTAGTCAAACATCCATATAAAGTCGTGTATGTGTGCAATCATGGCATATATACAAAGTCGAATCAAAACGCATATCAACTTCGAAACAACCCCATAATACAATGGTTAAGATCATTCTAAACATCGATAATAATGACCAAATGTCCTAGCCACATGGATAATGGAAGGAAGGGGGTTCAAGCACACCAATATGCCACATTAAACATGTTAACTCATGGCACAAAATCAAAAATCTTTTTGGCTTTTTCAAAAGATGATGCAATAAATATAATACAAGATTATACACATGTCATAATACTAGCAAAATATATATCATGAATGCCAATACTAGCATATGACAAAGAAATTCAAGCAACTATCCATAAGAAATATCAAGTGACGAATCATGTGCATGCATGTCAGAATCAACCAAATAAGCATTTAGCATCTCCAAAACGGATTTCCTAACCCAAACCGGTGTATACCTGATAAAATGGGTTTTGGGAATCGACGTGACACTACGTTTAAACTTCTAGGGTCTTTTCTAAGATCAAAACAAAAACTCCTAAGGTGACCTTTCCTATCACAATGCGAACGTGTAAAAACACGACGAGAATGTGACCTTTAGGTTGACCTTTCTAACACCCTCGGATGTGGTTGAAGCTCTAAAATAAACTATGGTTTTGGCTTTAACATTCGAACCACTAGAATAAGATAAGCTGCTACCACCACTACTCGAGTCAGTTAAATCATTTTTCAACTTCAAAACTTTTGACTCAAGAAAACGATTAGATTCCTGAAACTTTCGGGACTCCTTCTTTAGATTTTCAATTACACCTGAAAGGTTATCTTGCTCCCCCTCAATATGAGAAAACTTGTCCCTAAGAGTCTTCTCCCGTGCCTTAAATTCATTAATCAAACTATTTTCATTAATGGCACAAGCACTTGAATTTTTTAAATTCTCTAACTCTCTCTCTAAAACAAGAATTCTATCATCACTCTCCTATTAAAAAACTTTTAAAGATTCAAAATTATTATATAAAGATCCAAACTTCTCACGAATCATATCTCTTTGAATTTGAAACGTTTGCAAATATTCAATCATATTTTTAAAACGAGAATTTTCTTCCTCCAAAACATTAATTCATTTTACAAACTTTAAATTTAACAGATTTAATTCATTAAAACTTTGAGGATCCATCGAGAGGAAAACAAACCAACCAAAAGAGATAAAAAAGAAATCACCCAAAAAGAAAAAAGGGAAGCAACACAATAAAATAGTGCAACGGGCTCTGATACCAATTTGTAGGTCTCCATATATAAATTTCAACAAATACTTTTGCTTGAGCGAAATTAAGTTAAGGATGAATACAAACTAATTTTATCTTTTGAAAAACTCTTTTCAATTTAATCAAACCACACCAAATTGTGACACCAATTAACTTAGCCAAATTTTATCTTGTTTAACCCTAAGTATGCAACTAGTGATTAAAGCAAGTAAAATAAAGTTAATCAATACTCACAACGCCGATGTACGAGGAAAAACCCAATCGAGAAAAAATCTTGGATGGCCCAGGCCTGACAATCACTATGACAATGATTTTACAAAGTCTGATGGTAGTCTTATACAACGACTCGATCACCCACGAGACTTGATGCTCCTTTGATCTTCTACCAATTTTCACAGTGCCCACGCAGAAAGTAACCTTCTTCCACTATGCTCGTCCACAACAGTCATCTCCACGAATGCCTTGGTATCCACCGATAAGGCCTTGTGTCGTCTACGATGTTAAACATGAAAGTAACCTTATTCGCTTCTCCACCGTAAAACCAACAATGTTCAAGTGTTGAACAAACCCAACTTGGTGCAATAAAGATCACATAAACATATGGTAATGATAACTCAGATCTTTGTAAACTCCAAGGATGTGGTTAAGCTTTGAAACCTTAGAAAACAAATGTAAAATCACGTACTGTTTGAACACTATTTATATTTTGCATACCCTTTGAGAAAACTGGAACACACCTCTATTTATAACAATTTTGAGACGGTGGCAGATCTCGTTCGAGCGAGATTCTGTATCGTTCAAACGACATCTGTTCTCGTTTGAACGACATAATTTGTCATTTGAACGATGTCACCCATATTAGAGTTTTAATGAATCCAACTTTGAAAACAGAGTTTCACTTGAAACCAACTCTAATTCGTCCATATCTGATAAAAACGAAGTGTAAACAATTAGAACATTTTCTTAAAAATAACATCCTTATTTTTGTAAAATAAAATTTTGAGTTTCATTAACATTATGCATTCATACCTAAGTGATCTCAGAAATGTAATTAAACTTTGAAGACGATAAATTCGTACCAATTAAATTTCGGTATAATTAATTTTTTGAAGCTTTGCCATAACGTCTTCAATTAATCTTCGACACGTCTTTATCTCGTAGTGATCAGGAAATTAAAATCTATCTTTCACTCAAACGTGTTTTGTTTCGAGAATAAGTCAGAACTACATTAAGACTCAATTGGAAATTTGGTCCTTACACCATTAGTATAAACAATCACCTATTGAATGTGTAGCATAAGAACTAAAAGGCTAGTTTCTATGCACACTATCTGTAATTTAAATTAGTTATAAATGTTACTTAACCTTTATGTCGTGCATTCAAATGAGAATACATGCGAGCATGCACCCCCCGAAGCAAGTGTTATATAAGAAGTTGACTTATTGTAAATTTATTCGTGCATTCAAATTCAAATTCAAATTTAATTTGAAATTGAAATTTAAATTCAATTTGTAATATTAATTCCTATTTCCTCCATCTCCTCTGAGGGGTGAGTGGTCCTATACCATTCAAGACCGCATATTTCTTTAATATATTTAACAACTCATGGACATTGTTCCAATTGGAGGAAAATTCGGCCGCATATCCCCATAGTTCGCCAAGTACACGACATAGATTCACAAGTGTGAGTTTTATTTCAATTTATCAATTGAAATAACACTTAACACCGCCTCATCTAGTATGTACCCAGAGAACATTAAGATACGACAACAAAACTTCCCCAAAAGTAACAAGTTTAAGCCACTAAGAATATTATTATACAGAAACTATGTAGTCCCAAACTGTCCAAACGGGACAATTCGAGAGATCTCATTACAGGGGTAATGACTGTCTAACGGGTGTAAGGTCTATTGAATGCGTACGCATAATAACTAGAAGGCTAGTATCTATGCACACTATATGTGATTTAAAATATGTTTCATTTAATTATGCCTTATCACAATTTGAGAGATTTCATTTAATTATGTAATTTAACGTATGTTTCATTTAGTTTAAAGTACGCATAAGAACTAAAACTTATACCAATTTATATCAATAGCAATACCAATTCAAATTCAATTTCAATTTATACCAATTTATACTAATATCAATACCAATTCAAAATTCAATTTCAATTTATAACCAATTTATACTAATTTACACTAATCTCAATACCAATTCAAATTCAATTTCAATTTATACCAATTTATACCAATTAAATTCATTGAAATTGAATTTTAATTTCAATTTAATTCAAATTAAATATCAATATCAATGCAATTCATGTTATAAGGCCGGGGCACATCAAATCGTCTATTTAGTCATTACGATCAATCCATGCAATAATTCACATACACACTTTCTACAACGCCTTTCTATAACACACACTAATTCACACACACACACACACACACACACACACACACACACACACACAGAGTAATTCACGTAAACCTTTCAATAAAAAATATAAAAAATACACATATAAAATTTAATTCCCAACCTGACCCCAAACCCTAACTTTCTTCACTCCCAAATCAAACCCCTAATTTGAACTCCCAAATCAAACACACTTAATTTGGACCCTAAACACTAACTTTCTTCACTCACACACGCCTACACACACTGCCCCCCTTCCCCCCCCCCCCCCACCTACATACACACACACACACTAACCCCACTGCTCCCCCACCTCCACACACACATACATGCCCATGCACACACACATACCCACCTATATACACACACCTACCTACATACACACATACAGACATACACAAACATACACAAAGGAAAGAGAGAGAGAGAGTGAGAGAAAAATGACATGAAAATATATAGAGAGAGAATCGCCATGTAGAGAGAGAAAAATGGTGGGAAAGGAAAACGCTGGGAAAAAAAGAGGCGCCTAGGGTTATAATTAAAAGAGTTGTCACGAACCTGTTTAGGTCTTTGACTGTGACAACTTTCTAATGTTGCCACAGTCAATGACCGTGAAAAGTCCGTGATAACTGTACTTATCACGAAAGTGTCAAGGTCATTGACTGTGATAAAAACGCTTGTTTTTTGTCAGTTCAGTGACCATGACAAGGCTGGCTCGCTCAAAGGTGACAATTTAGCCTTTTTGGTGTAGTGTAAGTTTTTTATATTGGGCTACCTAGACAAATACACTCTTAAGTAAGATAATATACCCACCTTGATCTCAATTAGGATAATATCATCCATGCCATGGATACCACCATATTTCTTTCATGCTTCTTATACAAACAAGTATTATTCGGGATTCTATAAAAATCAAAAGGTTGATTACGTGATCAAATCGAATGTTCTAAGAACTTGATGTTAGATTAAGTCCATAAATGACCCTCTTAATCTAACACACTTTACTTTCTAGACTTCTTACTATGAATTTTCACCAAATAGATGCACTTATCAAGACTGTCATTCTAGATGCATTTTTAATGTTAAAAGAATTTCGATAAACTTTGGCATGGCTACCGGAGATAAAGTTTTAGCATTTTCAAGCCCTTTATTTTTAGTAAACCTTTTCACAACAAACCTTTCCTTAAAGGTTTCCACCTTCCCATCTATCCATATTTTTACTCTTATAGATCCACTTTCACTCGATTGGGTTTATCCCATCAACAAGTGTATAAGCTCCAAAACTAATTTGAATACATAAAATCCATCATGGTATTCATAGTATTAAGAAAAATCTAAAAGTACTTGTATTAGAATTCCTTATTGTAGTTATTGAGATTTCGTTTGTGCTTCTTTGGGATCTTCAAAACACCAACCTGTTAGGATGTCTCCTAACCCTCCCACTATGATGCAACTTCACTTGTGATCCATTATAAGTGACATGTGTTATATGATCACCGGTAATACTCCCACATTAGGTCAAGTATGTACTTCTTATACGGGTAGTCTAGCAACACTGGTACTATAATATTATTTTGTATTATCTTATACGACTACATTACTCCTCGGCACGTGGTTTATCATATCATCCTCTATCAAGAACCAGCCATTGATGCCATCAATGACCTTTTTGTATTCGGGATGTGAGATAAACCAACTTTAAAACATTTGGGATAGCCAACAAAGCAACATACTTCTATCCTTGATTTCAACTTCCTTAGCTCTTTCTTTAAGACATGTATTGGGCACTCCCAAATTCGAACATGTCCTAAAGTGGGATTCAACCCTTTCCATAATTTTATAGGAGTTGAAGAGACCAATTTAAATGGAGCAGAATTAAAAATGTATATAGCCATCTCTTAGTGCAAAATTCCTAAAAGAATATTTCAATCCTACATAATTCACCATGGAATTTATCATATCTAAAGAAGTTATATTTTGTCTCCCCATTACACTATTTTGCAGTGGAGTAGCCTGAGCAAACAACTGGGATATACTCCCCAATTCTGATAAATGATTATTAATCTCTCCCTAAAAAGGTATACACTACCACGATTAAATCGTAAGTTTTAGATTAGTTTACTAAACCCATGCTCCATATTAACAATATACACTTTGAAACAATCAAAGGATTCAAAATTGTCGTGCATAATGTAAACATATCGATACATTTTATCCAAATACTCATTGGTTCACATAAATCAAAATTAACCAATTTTAACAGAATTTTAGTTCCATAGCTTTTGGTATTGAAGGGCCTCTTGGTCGTTTTAATTTCTAAATAAGACTCATATATTGAAAGTAACTCCACTTTCAATTAATTAAATTATTCATTTTATACCAATATTTGAATTTCTTTTTAGAATGACCTAAGCGTACCAGGAGAGAAATTCCCCACGCTACAACTTTAGGTCCTCGTGATTGACCTCAACCCTCAAAATTGGTCGTCCAAACTAACAGTCCTCAGAATTGACTTCGTCCCTCAGAATTGGTTGTCATAACTCAAGGCCCTCAGAATTGACCTCGACCCTTAGAATTAGTTATTACAACTTAAGGTCCCCAAAATTGACCTCGATCCTTAGAATTGGCCGTTATAATTAATGGTCTTAGAATTAACCTTGACCCTTAGAATTGGTCGTCACAATTCCAGGTCCTCAGAGTTGACCTCGACCCTCAGAATTGGTTGTGAAACTTTAGGTCCTAAAAAATAACCTCAACTCTCAAAATTGGTCGTCCTAACTCAAGGTCCTCAACATCAGGCCTTGACCCACCAAATTGGTCCTCCACAGAACAATTTGAGAGTTAACCTCGACCCATTGAATTGGTCTATCTAACCCCTTAGAACCAATTATAACACATCCTCTACCTGCTGGATCGATCATCCTCATCACCCCAGGTCCTCAAAACTAACCTCGACTTGCTAAACTATTCATCCTCATCTCCCTAGGTCCTCAGAATAGACTTCGACCCGCTGAATCGGTCACATTCGTCTCCTTAAGTCCTCAAAACTGACCTCGATCTACTAATTGGTTATCCTTGTCTCCTTAGATCCTTAGAGCTAACCTCGACCCGCTGAATTGGTCATATTCATTTCCTTAGGTCCTCAGAACCACCCTCGACCCTCCAAATCGAACAATCCCACCCTCTAGGTTCACAAAATTGAACTAAAATCCTTTTCCCCAACATCGATATGGTGTTTATCATTCGACGGAATTCATTTGTTCCAAGATCGCTCATCGAGGATCTTTCTATATATACCCCATCCTAGGGCCCAATAATCACTTCCTTAGGTCTTTAACACTCACTCATTCACCGCAAACCCAAGGTCATACTTCGAGTACCGATCTAGAGGCCACTGGGTGCTCCCGATCCCCGTTTGACTCCAATGAAATTCCTCGTTTGAGTAAAGACTTAATGAATCTCCTAAGGTCTCTGAATCCACTTTCCAATAGTCTTCCGCGTGCATGAATCATCCTTATGATTTGCATGAACGATCCGTTTTACTATCAAAAACTGATCTGGAAGTCACCGGATGCTCTCGAACCCCGTTCGAATCTAATCAACTTTCATACCTAAGAAAAAGCTCAATGAATATTCAAAGGGCTCTGAATTCCCTTTCTAACAGTCCACCCCGTGCACAAATTGGCCTTACGATACGAACGAACGATCCATTTCACCCTAAAAACTGATATAGAGGCCACCAGGCTCTCCTGGGCCTCATTTGACCCTCGTCAAATCTTCATCTTGAACTAAGATAAATGAATATTTAAATGTATCTCAATATCCTTTCCAACGATTTGCCTCGTGCAAATGTCTCTCAATATCCTTTCCAACGATTTGCCTCGTGCGCAAATCAGCCTTACGGTACGGACGAACGACCTATTTTACCTCGATAGGTCATCGGGTGCTTTTAGGCCCCGTTTGACCCAGGTCAACTCTCCAAACCGAATGAAGATGAATGAAATCTCTAGGGGAACTAAATACCATTTCCATCAGTCCGTCTCATGCATGAATCGACCGTAGGGTTCAGACGAACGATTTATTTTCCTCTAGGAATTTCCTGTTCAGTGACTAACGGGAACTTTCGGGACCCGTTTGACTTTGGTCAACTCCCTAATAGGGAGTGGATCAATTGATTCTTAAAGGGATCTAAATAATCTTTATAACGGTTCACCCTGTGTGCGATTTTGACTTACGATTTGCGTTTTACGACCATTTTTTCAAAAAATCTGCCTTAGACTGCCGAATGGCACCCCCAAGACCCTGGCTATCGACAGTGTGTCTAGGGTTCTATGCCGAAAGATAGGTCAAGGACAATGTTGATCGGCACACCCTTGACCCTATAAATAGAGGCCATGACCTCACTTTGAAAAGCACCCGTAAACATCCCTGTCAGCAATTCAGAGAAAATTCTCTCGAATTCAGAGTTGTTCCCCTCTTAAGAAGCCCATTTCCTACATTCATTCAATCCTTTTCATACTATTTTGAGTAAATTCTCACCCATGTACTCATACCACCATCATATTATTATGATATCAACACGTTTACAATTAAGATCCACTTCAAGTCTTTATAAGGAGTCTCCAAACCCTTGAATTACTTGGTTTCGTAAGCATCGGTATTGTCCTTGATGTTGTTATCTCTAGATGAAAACATTTCTTTTGCCTGTATTGCACAAGATAGGATGGAGTCTTTATCTCTAAATATCACCCCACATCGATGACAGCTGAACATCCTGATAAATGATGCAAGCCCACGCGCATGCCGAAAAAAGAGGAAGGAAGGAGGGATCCACCTCGGAAGTACCCCCCGGACCTCAAAAACCTCAGGATGGCCACAACTAGTGTTGACAAATCGTGGTTATGGATAAGCTCAAGTCCTAAGGAAAATTCATGATTACGCTAATGACCAAATTAACTTACATAAAATAATTAATCTTTCCTGAGCCAATGCTCAACCGCTTCCTTCACTTCACCCCGAAGCTACTTTAAATGTTAAACTTATTAGGATTTCCTTAGACTCTTCCAGTGACTACAGATGACGATCCTTCCAAACTGATTTTTTTTATCATTCCTGATACTGATACAATAGTCCCAAATTAGGAAAAAAAAAATTATCCCTCATAGTTTAAAATAGTGAATAAAGTAGTTGTACATATTATGCCTAGAATACTAAATTAGGAGGATGATTAACTTGAGACTTTGTGTGAAATTAGATTATGTAGGTTGTAAAATACTAATTTGATTTCGTTGTATAATATACTTAATCATGTTTCTATGTGTTCTTTTAGAATTATTTTTACACATTTTATGAAACTGTTATATTATGCTCTAGGATGGTTAACACTCGAACTCCTTCCACCAGAATTCAAATTGAGTAGACCCATATTGAAATAATTGTGAAATGCCTTCAAGTACTGAGGTCATTAACTCGACAACAATAGGTTCCATACCCAATTCTAAAAGAAATTTCAGACGAAACACGTCGAATGAATGCTCTCAAGGAATTTTTGGGAAGACGACCCCCTCCATTTATTTAAAATCCAAGATCCAGTGAAGCTGAAAAGTGGATGCGTCAGATCACAAAA
The DNA here is from genome assembly GCA_949130495.1 of Sambucus nigra. Classification (NCBI taxonomy): domain Eukaryota; kingdom Viridiplantae; phylum Streptophyta; class Magnoliopsida; order Dipsacales; family Adoxaceae; genus Sambucus; species Sambucus nigra. The sequence continues at coordinate 565,679,264 of OX422210.1, forward strand.
ATATTTAATGGGGTAGGAATATTTGCAAATCTTCAAGTAACCTTAGCATCCTACATGTTTGTTGGTGAATCCTATTTATGGTGGCAAGATGTAGCCTGAAGTCGCAATATAGCCACTCTGAATTGGGAACAATTTGAAGAAATTTTCTTTAAAAAGTACTTTTTCGAGATCGAGAGGAACCACTTAACCATTGATTTCTTGAGGTTGTAATAATAAATTCTATTCGTGGATAAGTACGAAGCCAAGTTTACCGAATTATCCCATTATGGATCTGAGTGTGTGGATACTGAGAAAAATAAATGCAAGCAGTTTTAGAGAGGAATACATTTAAGTATCAAAACTTATGGCACCCCTTTGTACATTCGAGATTTTTCTCAACTCATCAAAGTTGCTTAAATTGTCAAACAAAATTCCCCATCAGTATGAGATGCGCATTCACCCCACCCTATCAATAGGAATAATCACGTTGTTAAAATATTACCACGACCTCGACCTAGCCTTATCCCAATACCAGTGCGTAAGTTTACTCCCAAATCCTCCATGGTACCACCTATCCCCTAATTTGTTGTCAGGAATGCCAGGAAGTAGGACATATTCGCCCCGAGTTCCTTATGTTGAGCCCTTCTACAATTCGACATCAATTAGGTAATTCCTTGACAATACGAGAAACCCATCCTTGCCAAAACAAGCATAGGTCTAACAACATTAAGAAACCTGAATCGGTCCCCCATCGTGGAAATAATTGTGCCATACTGCCTATAAAGAATTCACACGACGTGATAAAAGGTAAAATAATATTTTCATAATTTTTTCGCTCATTTTTTATTTGATTTTGGTTCAAAACATTAGTTTGTTATCCTTAAACTAGCTAAAGTTACACAAATTTTGCCTACATCATTAAATACTCCCTTGGAAATAGAATTACCTACTGGTGAAATTAATACACCTACCCAAGGGTATGAAAATTTTAAAATTCAGCTAAGTTTAGGTGCGCTATTTATGAACCTAATAATCTTAGATATATGAGGATTCGATATCATCATTGGAATGGATGTATCGTCAACACATCACGCTTATATCGATTTCCATTGAAAGAGAATATATTTTCGAGACCAAGAAAATTGTTCTTTCATGCTTCAAGGAACCGATAATTCTGAACCTTCAACGTCCCAAATCCAAAATTCCTATTCTTCCTTAATTCTTAAAATTTTGGAACAATTTAATGATGTTTTCTCGGAAGAATATTTTGGCATACCTCTTTCCCACGAAATAGAATTTACCACCAATATCTACCCAAAAACTTCTCCTATTTTGATACCTCCTTATCGAATGGATCTTTTAGAACTCTATGAACTTTGTACCCAACTAGATGATCTACTTGAAGAAGGTTTTATTTGCCTTAGTTCATATCCTTGGGAAACACCTGTGTTATTTGTGAAGAAGAATGATGGAAGTTTTAGATTATGCATAGACTACTCTAAACTGAACTAGGTGAAAATTAAGAATATATATCCTTTACCTAGAATCAAAGCTTTATTCAATAAAATTATAGGTGTGAGAGTTTTTTCCAATATAGATTACGATCTCGTTACCATCAACTACTAGTAAGAGAAGAAGGCATTCCAAAAATTGCTTTTGAACTCGTTATGGGCATTTAGAATTTACTATAATGTCTTTTGGTTTAACTACTGCCCCTAGCCTTTATGGATCTTATGCATCGAATCTTTAGACCTTTTCTTGATCAATTCATTATCTTATTCATGATGCTATCCTCGTTAATTCTCAAAGTCATGTGAAAAATGCCCAACACTCAAAAACTATATTGGGCACTTTAAGGAACCATAAATTGTATGTCAAAAAGAGAAAATGTGACTTCTTCTTAATGAAGGGAGTCAAATTCATAGGAGATATGATTTCTGAAAGTGGAATCCGAATCAATCCAACTAAAATTGGAGCCATTTATAGTGGAAAACCCCCACCAATGTCACCGACATAAAGAGTTTTTTCGGATTAGAAGGTTATTATCATCGTTTTGTAGAAGGTTTTTCTCGAATTGCTCTTCCATTACTAAAGCTAACTAGGAAGGAAGTACCATTTGTATGGAATACTGAGTATGATCAAGAATTCCAAATTTTAAAGGATAAATTAACTACGGCCATTGTTCAAACTATTCCTTATAGTGATGTAAGCTATGATGTATACACCGATGCCTCATTATAAGGATTAGGTTATGTCTTGATGCAAAAAGGAAAAGTAGTGGAGTATAGATCTCGAAACTCAAGACTCGTGAATGTAATTATCATGTGCATGATCTTGAGTTGGTCGATATGGTATTTGCCTTAAAAATACGATATTATTATCTATACGATGAAGAATTTCAAGTCTTTCCAGATCATAAGAGCTTAAAATATATCTTCACTCAAAGGGATTTAAATCTAAGACAATGACATTGGATGGAATTTTAGGAGGATTATAGGTTTAAATTATACTGCCATTCGGAAAAAGGTAACATTATAATCTACGCTTTAAGTCATAATTATATTGATAGACTTCTAATCTCAATCTCCAATGATATTGTTGCTACCATAGAGCAATATGATCTTCAACTAACCCCACCTTTCTCAAAATTCTCCAACATAATTTCTTATCCAGGCCTGAGAAAGAAACTTCTATCACAACAACCCTAAGATCCCTTCTTAATCAAACAGCAAGCCCCGAATGGGACTCGATAATTCTCATATGATAAGGAAGCAAACCTACGATATAAAAACATATTATATGTGCTCGGTGAATTATCCTTACGGGAAGAAGTGTTGCAGGAAGCTCATCGTTCTAAATTCATGATATATACCAAAAGTTCCAAGATGTATAATGTATTAAGGAAACAATATTTGTGGCCAAATATAAGAAATGACATTGAGAACTTTGTGTGAATATGTCTGAATTGTCAGCAAGTAAAGATAAAACACCAGTGTCTCGGTGGACTCTTCCAACCTATTCTAATTTCAGAATGGAAATGGGGTCATATCACCATGGATTTTGTTAGTGAACTACCTTGTAGTTTGAAGGATAAAACTCTATTTGGGTGATAGTAGATTGACTCACCAAATCTACCCATTTTTTATGAGACAAAACCATAGATTCTTTTCAGAGACTCAGTAAACTCTACATGCGAGAAATTGTCTGACTACATGGAATTCCCCACCCCATATTATCAGACCGAGATTCCCATTTTATGGGAATAATTTGGCAAGCGCTTCAGATCGCAATCGGTATTAAACTTCATTTAAGTACCGCATTTTATCCTCAACCAGATGGACAATCTGAGCGTACGATTAAAACCTTGGAAGATATGTTACGAGATTGTGCTTTAGATACGCCCAACAATTGGAGTGAGCACTTATCACTCATTGAGTTTTCATATAATAACAATTACCACTCAAGTAACAAAGATGCCCCATTGGAAATCTTGTATGGAAAATCATGTCGATCATCAGCATGTTGGGACAAATCAGGAAATAACAAGAAATTTGGTCCTCAAATAATTCAAGAAACTACTGAGAAGATACAATAGTTCAGATAGAGATTTAAGATAGCCCAAGATTGCCAAAAGATCTATATAAGCCATCATCGCAAGCCGCTAGAATTTCAAGTTTTCGATCGGTTATTTTGGAAATTTTCTCCTCAAAAAGGAATTTCGGAAAGAAAGGGAAATTAACACCAAGATATATTGGAGCTTTAACTATTATTAAACGTATTGGCTCTATAGCCTATTATTAAGATGTATCAGTAGAGTTATCTAATATTCATAATGTGTTCCACGTATCCCAGATACGTCTGTATATACTAGTACTAACACATGTTATTATATGGTTAGAAATCTCTGTTCAACCTAACCATGAGCTTGAAGAATGCCCTCTTCAGATTTTAGACTGCCAGGTGAAAATCCTCAAAAAGAAAGAAATTCTCTTAGTAAAGATACTTTGGGAGCATCAAAATCAGCAAGAAGATACATGGGAAACATAAAAAAAAAATCAGAAAACAATACCCTAACCTTTTTTAAGGTAAAATTTGAGGACGAATTTTCTTTTTAGGTAGGTAGATTGTAACACCCGTACACTTCAACTGAGCTAATTTAATAACAAGATACCTAAATTTTCCTTTATCTCCCTTATAAAATACTCAAATTCAAAAACATCCTAGTAAAGTTAAGACTACATCATTAAATATATAACTTTACTTAATTATCTAAGTATCCCCTGAAGTTTTAAATTTACCAAATTACCCCTTGAACTTTTGAAACAAGCATAACTTGACCTATACTTAACCCCCAGACCCTTAAAATTTCATGAATTTACAAAAATTCCCCTAAAAATTCCCATACTAAATACCAAATAAATATATGACTTTCTAACCAAGGGCTAAAGCTCAAAACTTAATATTTATACGTTCCCCCTGCCACATCAGCCTCCACGTAGGCAGAACATGCCAAAATCATATGGTTACATCATGTAACCTTGTGAATTTCAAGTTCCTACAAACTTATCTTCTTAAATCCAGGGAAAAAGCACCTCCACTCTGCACCAATTAACTCCTCCTAACTCCTACCATAAAATTGCCACGATCACCCTCAACAAAACCCACCTCTTTAGCCTAACCAAAGTTTGAAAATTTTCCTTCAAACCGGTATATTGTCATTTTATGTATTAAACTCTGTTCTTTTAACTCCATTTGTGTTTTTTCACTGTTATTATGATCATACCAATCGAAAAAACTAAATTCTTACATGCGAAACAACCCCTGTGCAAAAAAACCTTTAAAAGCTCCATTAATGCTTGAGCTTTAATGGTGAAATTCAATTCTTTGACCCTGAACTAGTTTCAAAGCGAGGAATAAGTTTTTTATGGTCCCAGGAGCTAAAGTGCAATGGTCGTTTATAAAAACGTGTAAGTTTTGAACCTCAATTTCTCAAAAGTGTGTTCATTTTAAAAAAAAATGAAATTTCTAAATTCTCCTTAACCAGACCACCTCAATCATTCAAATCAAAACAAAAACCTTCCTTAAGATCGGAGAAACCTAACCATATGCACAAAATTTGTTGCCATTTTCAATAGAGATTCGAATGTTTGGTCAAAATTTCTAAAAGATACGCAGTAATTGTAACTTGGTGTATAGATTGGTTCAGTAATCATCTCAAAGGGTTTAGAAAATAAGATGTTATTCAAGGTCAAAGTTTTTCCAACACCTAAGTCAATTGTCGAGAGGTTGCAGATGAACTTTTCAACCAGAAACCTTAACCAAGTGTGTGCGGACGCGTGGCCAATCAATTTTTATTTATTTTTTTCCAAAATTTTTATTAATTTTTTTTGTCAAAGTGGTATAAGGTAAGGTAGTGTTTTATCAATCCTAGTTCAATAAACTGAAAAATAGGGGTTTAGGTTATAAATATCTTCCTATATTTATAATTTAACCCCTCCTAACCTTTTCAAGTTGTGAACTTTAACCTCAAATTTGTACTACACTTACTTTGGTAATTTTTGAATAAAAAAATTCTTCTGCACCATGTTTCAAATTTGATGCTAAGCCCTATATTTTAAGTCCCCTAAAATAATTACAAATAACCCCCTAAACTTTAATAAATATAAAATTTTCAGTTATTTTCCTAAACCAACATTATTATCGATTACACTTACTTACAAAGGTGTTGATGTATAGATAATTAAGTATTATCCCATCCCAATCTCCTCTTCAATCCTAATTAAGCCCGTCCGACACAACATATAATTAGGTTTTACCCTTTTATTAGTAAATTTATGCGTACTTGTTTTACTGCTATTAAAATCACACCGTGAGAACCCTATATGATTCTTAGTATGTGTATAATATTACCATACTATTATATTGATATTCCTAAGTTACATTTAATTATGATCAATCGGATCAATTTTAGTCCCTATCATTTAATAATTAATATATGAAAATCATTGTAATGACTAAATCAGTTCACCCTATACCCCTGTGCAAATTATTCTTGTAGAAGCATCAGTATTAACTAGGAAGTAGACTGTCGTGTGGTTCCATATAATTTGTCTACCGGTTTTAAGGTCCAAGATGTTGATAGCCTGAATTTTAGATACATACATATGAGTGCCGCTTTAATAGTATGCCTAGCCAGTTACTTTTCTCCGAAGGTTTTGTGTTGATATTAAAATTTGGTTATACTGATTATGCTTCATTATTTATATAGCCATTTATAATCTGGTAAATATGCGATTATCAGTTTAAATTCCTTGACTTTATTATTGTACAATTTGTACCGTGTTATTTTAATAATCAGTCAACTATATACACACTCCAAGCTTCTATTTACTTATAAAATTGTTATAAATTTGGTAGGATCTGCTTAGCATATTGGTGCTAATTCCTTTTTCCTCCAGATATTCCAAGAGAAAGTGGATAAATCCCGCTCCCCTATTTTTATGATACGCATAAACCATGTTTGATTTTATAACTATATGGAAGGAGACTAAAAAAGATGGGAACAAGGAGTGGCGATTTTTGATGACCTACTTTATGTTTTAGTTTGAGAATAAAATGAAATATTAGAAATTCACCCCTGTAGTGGCAGTACAATAAAGATGCAACATTATCAAATGACTAAAGTTATGTTTTCTACCTTAACTTTAATTTATTTCTTTATTGCTCTCTTGTACATTCATACTAAAAACAGGGTGTGACAATCACTATTGATAGGGTTGAGGTCAATTCCACAGACCTAAGTCAATTCTAGGGGGCCTAAAGAGTTAAAATGATCGATTCAGAGGGTTAAGATCAATTATATGGGCCTAAAGGGTTAAGATAACCGATTTAGGGGTCGAGGTCGATTATGTAGACCTAAAATGCTAAGATGACCGATTCAGGGGGTTGAGGTCGATTTTGCGAACCTAAAGAGTTGGGATGACCAATACAGGGGGTCAAGGTCAATTTTACGAACTAAAACGTTAGATTGACCGATTAGGGGGGTCGAGGTCAATTCTTCGGACCTAAAGAGTTGAGATGATTCAGGGGGTTGAGGTCGATTCTGTGGGCCTAAAGAGTTGGGATGACCGATTCAGGGGGTCGAGCTCAATTATACGAACCTAGGTCAATTTTGAGGACCTAAAGAGTTTAAAATGACCGATTAAGAGGGTCGAGGTCAATTCTGAGTATCTAAAGAGTTGGGGTGACCGATTCAAGGGGTCTAAGTCAATTCAACAGACCTGAAAATTTGAAATGACTAATTCAGGGGGTCGAGGTCAATTATACGGAGATAAAGAATATGAAATGACTAATTATGTGTACCTAGGTAAATTTTATAGACCAAAAGAGCTTGAAATGAATAATTTAGAGGGTCAAGGTCAATTTTATGGACCTAAAGAGTTGAGACGACCGATTCAGGGGGCGAGGTCGATTCTGTGAACCTAAAGAGTTATGTACGCAGAGTGTTTTCTAGTTACGACTCTTCTGGGGAGGGCATCAGTATTGTGAGTGCATGCACATTTTTGATTTTGGTTCCGCTGGGTTGTATGGTGGTGATGATAACTTTGTAGGTGACGATGGGTGTGCTTTTGAATCATGCATGGGATTAATGAGAACTTTGTAAATGTTTGGTTTTCTCTTTAATGAGGTTTTCTCGGAGTAGTGACGTTCTTGATCTCACGAGGATTTTTCGGTGAATTTTTATTAATTTTTTAGGCAATTTTTGGATTTTTGTGGCATTTTTTTGACAAAATTTTGAAAGGGCCACCAATAGGCATAACTTGGGAGGTTCATATCAGCATGAGACATGGACTCCTGGGCTTCTGGGAGGATTAATGCTATTCCCAATAGACAGGTCAAAGGGACTACCGATCGGTACACCTCTTACCTTCCAATAAAAGGGGGGTGGCCCTCTTCATTTTTTCACACCCTCACGTGGTTGAATCTCCTACTCTCTCTCTTTAAAAGTCCATTTTGAGCCTATTTCCTTCAAAAGAGATCATGGAGGGTACTTCTGACAATAATAATAATTGGACGACCATTGTGGCCATCCCAATCTCCTTCCGAGGTCGGCGCTCACGTGCGCGGGGAGAGAGATGTGGTGTTGTGCCCTTCCTAGGGGCGCTTCTACCATCGTCAATTTAGGGTGATGTAAAAAGATAGAGTTGCCAAACTATTTTGCACAAAACAGGCAAAAGAAATATTGCCGCCTCGAGAGAACGATATCAAAGACATACTGATACTTGCAAAACCAATTAGTTAAGAGGTTTGGTGGCTAAGTTACGAAATAAGAAGGTGTTAGGAACCCATCCCGCCCTTTTAGTTTCTCATGGGCATGTATTATTATTCTCCTTAATAACTCCCTGAAATTTGTGCGTGTATATATAGATGGAGAGCGGAATCACTCGACTCGCATCATGGGTAAAGACGGAGTGAGGTCATCCATAGGAGTGTTGCAACAAATAAGAATTAAAAATATAACGTGTGCGCTTATCGGGATATAGATCATTATGGTGAAACGATAATGTGTTAGATAAAGGGAGAACATGAATCACGAGTATAATATATATAAATAATATAAGAATAAAAATAGTAAAGGATGACTCAAGTCTCGAGTTTTAACCTGAGATGTCTACGTAGCCTAAGAAGGCATCAAAGTCCACATAGTTTGCATGTAACACGAGGGTGGAGTTTATCTCATAAATCCAATCGGGGATTTTATTAGATGTGTATGTGTTGGAAAATAATGTTTTTTTTTATAGAAAATATATTATGTGCAATACTAATAATAAAGGATTGTATGTTAGTATATATGATTTAATAAAGATGAAAATCTAAAGTAAGAATTAAATAACTAATGCGAAAATAAAGAAATTTAAAGAAAGAGAAGAATGTTTGGACCTTCTTTGGAGACTTGAAGGTTGATCTTGATTGTTGGAGGGCTGCCCTTGCAAGTGGGTGAAGATGGTATATGGAGAGATTAGGGATTTTGCTAAATTGGGTGTGAAAGGGATGGAAATGAAAGGTGGAGAAGAGGTTTCAATATGGAAACCACGCTGACTTTGAGAGAATGTTGTCGAGATCACTGAGAGGAATGTTTATGAGGTGCCATTAGAAGTGAGCTCATGATTCATTTATATAGGGTTAAGGGGGTGACAATCGACAATGTACTTGACCTGCCTATCAGCAGGCAACCCCAGACACACTACAAATAGACAGGAAAATGGGTTTGCCATTCGACAGTCCCATGCAGATTTTTAAAAAAATGGTCGTAAAACGCAATCCATAAGTCTGAATTATGCATGGGGCATACCGTTGGAAAGGGTATTTAGAGTCTTTTAAGAATCCATGGGACGTTCCTGGGTTAGGAAATTGACTATGGTCAAACAGGGCTTAAAAGCGCCCGACAGTCTCTTGGACAAGAGATTTCTAGAGGAAAGCGAATCGTTCGTCCGAACAGTAAGGTCGATTCATGAACGGGATGGACCTTTAGAAATTTTATACAGGGTACTTCGATGTTCTACATATATTTGATCAGTTCGGAGAGTTGATTAGGCCAAATGGGGTTCGAAAGAGCTCGTGACCCTTCGGAGTAAAATGGGTCATTTGTTCGCACTGTAGGGATGATTAACTCATGGGGTGGACTATTGGAAAGGGTTTTTAGAACCCTTAAAATATTCATTCAGTATCGTTCGATCCAAAGACTTGACAAGAGTCAAATGAAGTCTAAGTGCACCCAGTGGCCTTCGGTTCAGTTTTTGGGAGAAAATGGACCGTTTGTCCAATTCGTAAGGTCGATTCATGCATGGGGTAGACCGTTAGAAAGGAATTTTAGATCCCTTAAAATATTCATTGAAATTTTGCTTTAGAGACGAAGTTTATTAGGGTTAAAATGGGGATCGAGAGCGCCATGTGGCCTCTAGACTGGTTCTTAATAATAAAAGGGATTGTTCGTCTGAACTGTAAGGCTAATTCATGCACGGGATGGACTGCTGTAAAGGGGATTCAGAGATTTTGAAGATTCATTGAGTTTCTGCTCAAATGAGAAAGTTGATCGGAGTTAAATAGGGCCCAGAGGCGCTCGGTGGCATTTAGATCAGTACTCGAAGTATGACCTAGGATTATGGTGAAGGAGGAATTGCTGGGGACCTAAGGATATGCTTAGGAGGTCCTAGAATGTGGTGTTTATAGAGCCCCTCGATGGGTGAGCTTGGAACAAGTGAAAGTCTTCGAATAGACGCCACATGGATGCTTGTGAAAGAGGCCAATTATACAGACTAAAGGGATGAGGATGATCGGTTCAAAGGGGTGATGTCGATTTTGAGGACCTTAGGTTGTGTTAGGGATAATTGATTATGTGGGTTGAGGTCAATTATGAGGACCTAATTCTGAGAGGATCAATTTTGCTGTTCGAGGTCAATTCTGAGGACCTAAAGTTGAGGAGACCGATTATGTGAGTCGAGGTCAACTTTGAGGACCTAAAGTTATAGGGACCCATACTGTCGACCGAGGTTAATTCTGAGGACCTAAAGTTATGACGCAGGGAGTTATTCTCCTGGGGAATTTTTATCTTATCTTGAGGATGTAGATAAACCTGTTGTTTCGTTGAGGATCGTGTTATTTTGAGACTCTTATGGGGTAGGTTTTACCCCTTGAGACATTCGGTTGGGGATAGTTTTACTGGGGAAGCTGTAAAGGATTGCGGGTGTATCCTGGAATTATGATAAAGGATTGGGAGAAAGCTTATCTTGGAAATTCCGTTGGGGAATTGTGAAGGTATTACTTTGATTTTTTTTTTCTAGGGAGGTATTTCTTTTGAGGTTTGGGTTCCACTGGGGAATATTTGAGATTCTGTTGGGAAATTATAGTTGGACTTGGGATGCGGGCGTGCTGTTCGTGGAATATTATTTAGATTTTATGTTGGGGACAAGAGCGTAATATTAATCCTGTTGGGGATTTCAAGAGTCGATAAGGGGTTTAGTGTTTCAAAAAGTGGTTTTAGTGGTGAAGAAATGTTCCAATATTTGTTCGGTATTTTTAGGAATTTTACGGGTAATTTTTGGATTTTTCTGGCATTTTTTGGCCTTTTTTTAATTCTTCGTCCGGGATTATAGGTGACCTTTTACCCTTTGGGGATGACTCCACGGGGGTTACGGGCATGAAGGTGCAGATAAGGAGGTTGTAGTCATATGAGTTTGGGTATTCCTGGTACCTGGGGGAAAGAGTGGTGCGGCAAATGAGGTGACACCTAATTCTTGTTCTCTGCCTTTGGGATTTTCTAACAGATCTGTCAGTATGATTGGAGGAGCTTGGTGTTGACCATGTTACATGATTGATGTAGCGACATTGAACCTAAAAAGAGACTCCAACATGTCAAAAAGAGATTCATATTTTGTTTAATTATCTTGATTTAATGGCTTACTCTAGATGCACTTTAATTTGCTATTGAGTTTTTGCTTTGAGAAAAAGTAGGAAAAGTGGGTTTTTTGGAAAATTTTGAATTTTTTTACATGTTTGAGTAAAAGATGGCCTTGGAGGCTAGGTTGAAAAAGTGTTTCCCTTTTGAAGGGATTTATTTTTAGAAAAAGCAGGAAAAATGAGTTTTTTAGAATTTTTGAATAAAGAAAGGCCTTGGCGATTTGGTTGGTATATGGATGAGGGGAAATAAAGCTTGGTTGTAAAGTAGGGCTTGTCGCCTTTATTTGATTGTGCAAAATCTAGTGTGTTAAACAGATTGTAATGATGCTGGTTTTGCTGGAGCTGTTGTGTTCTATTGCGATGTTGTGTGCTTTGGGAGAGAGGAGGTGGGACACTGCCCATACTTTTCATCTTGGCTTCGGGGAGATGACTGTCACACCCATAGACATTAAGCAGCTATTGGGGATTAATTGTGTAGGATTTTGGTGATGATGGCTTTGTCGGAGCTGTTTCCTTGGGCCCTACTTCGAGGCTTTTGGTGGTGATAGGGGGCTTAATAGTGGATCCCTAGTTGGCTGAGATAATAGCGTGGTTATCTTATCATCGCAATCCTGCGGTGGTGATACTGGCTGAGACTCTGAATGGTCTTGACGCTTGGTATGAAGGTTGCTCCGATTTTTAGAGAAGGAGCCCAATGATGTTGTTCATGTGGCTGGGTGAGAGGTTTCATACGGCGATTCCTCCTGAGTATCCCTTGATAGGTGTGTCAAATTTCTTTGCTCATTACTTTATCAGTTTTGGACCATCTATAGAGAACTGGGTCAATTGGTTCATGGAATAAAGAGCACCGTGCTTTCGTTGGCCGGAGCCATGGTGGGGGGATTGCATCCCGTTCTGAAGTTGGGAGAGTACAGGTATGCTCGATTAGTTAGCCTGCGGTAGAATGCATTTTATTTCCTTTGGCGACTTCTACGTTAAGTTGGATGGGAGCAAATAGTGCCTTCTCGGACACTGGACTTCTTTTCGATAGAGGACTTGACTGAATCTATATGTATGAGGTTAGATTCTTTGTGAGAGAATCATCGGCTGTCGACCCGTCCGTCTTAATCCATAGGCAGGGACTAACATGTGTTCGAGGACTATCCAAAATGGATGTGGAAGTGAGTCGTGGCAAAGATTTTGGCAGAGGAGACAAGCCAGAGGTGGTTCGTCCTTTTTAACACCATGGAGGGGGGAGTAGTGGTTTTCTCTAGGCTGGTTAGGTCTTATCGCTCTATGGAGAGTGTTCAGAATATTAAGGAGGCATAGGAAATTTGGGAACCTCAGGGAGCGAATAATGTTGAGGCTGGGTCTTTTGATATCCGCGGATAGGGTTTTTGTGAAACTGGGATTATTTTATGTGAAACTTTTATGATTGGGATATTTTTTTACTTTCGAGAATAATTTTTGAAGTTTAGTTAGGTTTGTTTGGAAACAGTTTGGTCAGTGAAGAGGGGTGGTTGGTTTGACTCCCTTCGCTGATACTTCGTGTAATAGTACTGAACCCCCTTATTTGAAATAGAAAAGATTTTGATCATATTGTTGTGACTCTTGATGAGTTTTATATTTGAGTTATCTATACTAATCGCTAATTCATATATAATCCTTTTGTTAATGTAAATAATAAATTGAATTGTTGTTCTCGGAGGCTAGAAAATAATAATATTTTGTGAAAAAGAATGGGATCGTGCCCATGTAAAGCGTATGAGTTTCCTACGTACCTCTGGGGTTTTGAAAATTTATGAGTTCCATTTTGAAAGAAAAAGGGTTTTTAGACGATCAGGCCCCATGTAGTTATGGGTAGAGGAAAAGGATTTTTTTTAGAATAAAAGGGGGATAAGAAGAGTCGTAGCACGCCGTGATTTCGAACTATAGGTAGAACTTCTTGATATTGTCAAGGTTGACTGGGCATGTCATTTCTTCTCCATCAAGGTCAGTGAGCATAACAATGATGCCTGAAAGGATTTTCTTTACTATGTAGGGTCCACTTCAATTTTGCTTGAGTTCCCCCGAGGTCACAGACAGGTTCTATGATCTTTTTGAGGACCAAGTCTCCTTCTTGGACACCACGATTCTTGACTCTTCAGTTGAATGATTGCGCTATCCGATAATGATACCATTGTATATGATATAGAGCCTTTAACCTCTTTTTATCCAAGAATGACAATTTGCTAAAGCGACTCTCATATTAGTCTTCCTCCTGACTTTGCTCTCGAGCATAATGCGTAAGGAAGGTATTTTTGGCTCAATAGGTAGGACCGCTTCCATATCGTATACCAGAGAGTAAGGGGTATCCCTAGTAGATTTCCTGATTGAAGTAAGGTATCCCCAAAGGGCATAAGGGATCCGATCGGCCCAATCTCAGCGAATCTAGATCTTTTTACTGATTATAGCTTTGAGGTTTTTATTAGCGACTTCAATTGCACTGTTGGTTTGGGGTCGGTAGGGAGAAGATTTGTGTCTCTGGATTTATACTCATCTACTAGTTATCTGACCTCGACTTTGAAATGTAACCCATTATCTGATAATAGATCACGGGGAACCCGATATCGACAAATGATATTTTTCGGATAAACTTGGCTACCTTCTTGGCATTTAATACTGTGTATGACTCGACTTCGATCCATGGCAACTAAGATGAACTCATGCCTATTTGAAGCTTTGGGTGTGATTTTCCCTATGATGTCAATGCCCATGGTGTAAAAAGGCCAGGGAAAAGTCATATTGTACAATTCTCGAGGAGGTAAGTGTTAGAGATTGGCAAATTGCTGGCGTTTGAGGCATCTTCGGATGTTGGTGGTGCAATCCTGAACCTTGGTGGTCCAATAATACCCTTGATGAATAATCTTCTTAATAAGCATTAGACCATTCACGTGGGGTTCGCATTCCCCGTTGTGGATATTCTGCATCATTTCTTTAATGTCAGCCCCTGCGATGTAGTGCAAATGGGCTCTATCGAAGTTTCTCTTGAACATTGCTTTATCGTATATGATGTACTAGGAAATTAGTTTGTAAAGGGTTGTACGATCTTTCTTGTTGATGTCTTGAGTATAACTACCATGCTTGAGGAGGCGCCAAATGTTATAGTACCAGCACTCGGCCATATCAAAATCTTCCTCGGTAATGAGTTAAATATGGTAGCAGTGGGTTGGTATAACTTATTTTTAGACTAGGAAAGGGGCCATCATTATTCCCTCGGGCATGTTGACCATGAAGGAAAGGGTAGAAAGGGCATCGGCTAAACTACTCTTTGCTTGGGGCAAGTAGTAAAAGGTGATATCTCGGAACTGGGGGGGCAACTTTTCTAGGTGGGTATAGAAAGGTAAGATCTTTTCTTCTTTGAGTTTCCATCTTCTATAAACTTGGCCGATTATGAGAGCTAAATCCCTATAGACATCTAAGTATTTAATACCTTTCTTGAAGATTACTTTGAGACCTACAAAGCATGCCTCGTATTTGATTATATTGTTGGTGTAAGGAAAATCCAGTTTGCTGGCAATAGGGGCGTGATAGTCATCAGGGGAGATTAAGAGTATCCCAATGCCATATCCTTTCTTGTTGGCAGCACCGTCAAGGAACATTTGCCATCAGAGGTCCTCCTGAGAGGTGTAGAGAATATCTTCGTTCGAAAATTCAGAGACCCAAACATTAACCTATTCCACGGGATAATCAGCAAGGTATCAAAGATGGTTCTCCTTTTCATGGCTTTCTATGTGATGTACATGATATTGAACTCAGATATTAGCACCAACCATTAGGCTATTCGGCTAGACAGAGCTGGTTTCTCAAGCAAGTATTCGATATGATCTATTCGATACATAGGTCTGACGGGAAAAGCGAGCATGTAGTGTCGTAACTTTTGAGTGACCCAGACCAAGGCGACACATGCTTTATCCAAGGCAATGTAGTTGACTTCATACGTGATAATTTTTTTACTGGAATAGTAGATGAACTTTCCTTGACAGGATTCTTAATGTATTGGGCTAGCAAAGCCCCTTGTACAATATCTATTACCGTTAGTTATAGGAGTTAAGGGAGACCAGGCTGCCTCGGTATGAGTACCAGAGGTCGAGTAAAATATTACTTGATTATGTCGAAGGTTTCCTGACAAACTTCATTCTATATTTTGGTAGAATCCTTTCGAAGGAGTTTTAAGATGGGTTCGCAAATAAATTTCAACTGGCTGATGAACCGACTGATGTACTGAAGTTTTCCCAAGAATCCTTGGATTTCCTTCTCCATTCGAGGTGGTGGCATTTCGAGTATAACTTTTATCTTGGCGTGGTCTTCTTCGATTCCCTTTGTGCTGACGAATTCCAAAATCTTTCTTTTTGTGACACTGAAAATGCATTTTTGTGGGTTTAGTAGCATTTGGTATCACCATAATTGTTCGAAGAACTTTCGGAGGGAGAGAACTTCACCTTCCCGAGTATTAAACTTAATAATAATGTTGTCTACGTAGACTTTGACCTCCTTATATATCAAGTCATGCAAGATGGTTGTGGAAGCCCTTTCGTAGGTAGCCCAACAATCTTGAGCCCAAATGGCATAATCGTGTAATAAAAGGTTCCCCGGTGGTGATGAAGGCGATTTTATGTTGATAGTCAGGGTGCATCTTGATCTGATTGTATCCTATGAATCCATCAACGAAAATGACTTGAGAGCATAACTGGCCATATCATCCACAATTATGTCGATGTTAGGCAATGTGTAATCATCGTTTGGAGATACTTTTTTCAAATTTCGATAGTCGACACACATGCGAACTTTTCCTCCTGATTTATGAACAGGCATAATTTTGGCATGCCATGTGGGGTATTCGATCACCCAGATGAAGTCTACGTTTAACTGTTTGAATACTTATTCTTTGACCTTAAGCAACCATTCGGTGTGGAACTTTTGCAATTTCTACTTTACCTGTTTACATTATAGGAGAGTTAGAATCTGGTGTTGAGCTATTTCGAGATCGATGCTGGGCATGTTGTCATAGGACCATGCAAAGACGTCCACAAATTCCTTCAGCAACTCTTCGAATTACGCGCGCCCATGCTCGTTAAGGGTGGACCCTATCCTAATCTCACGCTGTTGGCTACTAGAGCCGAGACTGATAAGAACATTTTCATCCTCATTAATTTGAACGCGAATATGTTATTTATTATTAACCTTATGAAGATTAGTTAAGAATTGTTCATTTGCAAAATCACCATCATCAAGAGTTTGATTACAATCAAGACAATTGATGTAAGGCACAATAAGTTACTCGAAATCCTCGTTTAGTTCACTTTCGAGAAAAATAATGTTGAGAACTTTTTCAAGAAAATTCTCAATTACATTATTATCAGAAAAATAACGAACAACAATAGATAAAGAGATAGGGTAAATAACAAGGTTGGATTGCAATTCTGCAGGTGGGACTGGTATAGCATTCCAATTGAGGAGAGACCCATCAACGACCTTGATCAGAGTGGATGGGTCTGATGATGTATTGGCTGAATGAATCATACAGAGTGTTAGCCCCAGTGTCTGCTGATTAAATGAGTCTTCGTAATCGCTTCCCTCGAAAACTTCGACGACGGCTATAGCTTTCTTAGCAAGAGGTTGCACTTGATTCTGGTAGTCTTTGACCCATGAGTAGTTATCTTGAAAGAAGATTTCCATCCCTGGCTTCATCTTCTTGATCACATGATCATACTATGGTTCGGGAAAGTCGTAGAAGGGAAAATATTCACCCTCTTTGACGAATCTCCCGTTCAAAAAATCCCTCAAAACAGACTTGGAATTTTCTAAACTTCTTGTAACACCCCGCCTAATTAAATACCGGGTGATTAGTCCTTTATTAAATTATAATCAAGGTGAACAGTTGGTTCATTCTTAGCATCACTGTCGCAAAATAAACTTTCCAATTTAAACACCCTAAATAATTAAGCTAAGTGTCAAAACCATTTAAAACATTATTTCCATTTTATTAAATCCAATTATGAAAACCTTTAATAAGTAACAGTTTGAGAATCACACAATTATTAAGACTGGAAATAAACACCCATGAATTTAACCATTCAGATAAACCAATACCAACTTTAAAACTACAAAGGAAAACCATCCTGACAGTAATCAAATCCCAAAGAGTAAAAATACTAAAGATAAATGAACATAATCTCTGACAAATCCAACGGAATAAGGAAACGGGCGACACATGCCCAACTAATTAGAACTAAAATAAGAGTGGAATCAACAACGAGGTCGTCTAAGCAAATGACCTGCAAATCCCACATAAGCTGCAGCACGTCCAGTCCAAAGAACCTAAGCATGACGCCCCTGTGGCTGGACACCTGTAATATATACCTATATATACAAGAGAGAAGAGATAACAAGAAATGGGTCAGAGCCCGATTGTAAAACAATTTAAATTTAGTTTAGCAAGTATTTAAAATGCTTACCTGCTAATGTAACAACCATGTTAGTATGCGACACTCTCTTGAGAAATTCCCACCTCTCATCTAGTGTGCATGCCTACCGCACTATTAACACCAAAAGTTTATTTTAACTTAACTTTCCCATAAGGTTTCATGTCAACAATTACTATGGCTAGGATAATTAATTTCTGAAATTAAAGTTCTCACATCTAACTCATTTAATTTTAAAATATTCGAGTGTTGGCACAAAATTCTCAAACACTTAATAATAAAATCGGAGTATTTATTCATTACTTAACTACCTTTATACACAGTAGAACATTCACATACTTAAGTATACATATCTATATTAGCCACTCATATAATATATATATATATATACTATCGGCACCCCACATAAGATTTATGGTGCTGGCATACTTTGCTATCAAGTCTCGTTTCACTCGTACGAAGGGAAATACTTGTTCGGAATCACTCTCAAACTGCATTAACACAAAACATAAACAAATGGAGGCAAAGCATAGTTCCAAGTCACTAAGAGGTCAGCACATACCCTCACGTCTCTTAGGACCGTCTGACTATCAATCAGATAGCCTGTACCAAGGAATCCTATATTCTAGGGTACAAGTCGTTATCCCCCGTAAAGGCCCAATCAAGATAAGACTGTCCCGGCGCGAAAACCCCCTCGTGATAGCAAGTAGCTCGGGTATGATTTTTACACATATATATAATATACGCACAATCACACAGTCATATATATATATATATATATATATATATATATCACTATTCACATTTCTCAATTAGGTGCACCCACGACCCATAATTATAATTACCTGTTCTTAATACATTCTACTCATTTATCCCGTATAACGGACTCGTCTCTTTTATTTTCATCTATAGGTTATTCCATACTTACTTCATATCTCTAGAAGTATTCTATCTCCCTAAGTATAATTTCAGTAGGTACTCTCGCTTACTTTCTAGTCTAACTTCCTAAATCTTTTATTTAAACGTTCGCATAATTACATATGTGTAAATCACTCCCCGTTAACCCTTAATTTCATCTTACATTAAATTCTCACTTATTGGGGTTTACTAAAACCCTACTGGTCCTATTTATATCCCAAAATGTTCTAACAATAATACTCAAGGGTTACTACGCATTTTAATCGGAGTAAACCATAAGAAGAGGAATATGCAATTTTCCAGGAGGGGTCGATCGATCGATGTTCTTGGGTCGATCGATCGATCAAGCATTTATGGCGAAAACTGCATTAACCCAGTTACGGAAATCCATCTCCAACCTCAACCAAATCTCCATATATGATTCCCAAACTCCCAATAAATGATACTACAACCACTATATACCCAAATATATGATTTTTTACGTAAAATATGTGAGTTTTCATCAAGTATAACAATTTAAAGGGGTAAAATCCACATAGACTTCAAGAACCCTAATCTTTTCTTTAAATTTCAATTCTTCCAATTCTTTTCCAGATTTTCTGCTTCTAAATCCATGAAATTTCATGGTGTATCCTCTACATACGAATTAGATGTCCAGAATACGATTACTTCTTCTACGACATGTGAATTCTAGTCTCCGAACTACACTTTCTTTCATGAAATAAGTTCTAAACAACCCTAGACTAATATAATTGAGACATTAACTAAAAAGTAAAGCAAGATAGATACTTGCTTGGAAATTTAGTTTCTATTTTGTGGAAGAAAGTGGTGTGGTTGTGTTCCCCGTCGCGCGATCTATGATTTGGCGGTGGTGGCGGTGCAAATGGTGGAGTTTTTGGCCTTGAACTCCTTGGAAAGCTTTCCCACTTCTTATCCAATGGCCGTTCTTTAGTTTTGCTTTTGTTAACCCTATATGACAACTCCTAGAAGCTGATATAACCTTGGGAAATTCGTGGGTTTAATTGCCCAAAAATACGAAATGTCCAAAACGCCCTCCCGGGATATTAATTAGGCCTAAAAACGCCCCAAGACCCAAAATAAACCCCCGGGTACATTATTTTGACTATCTCGACCCTTTTGGACCCATTGGCGCACTCGAAATAACCATACGGGTGACTTATAATTTATTCACTTTTAATAATTTAATCCCGACATGACACAGGCGCAACCTGATTCAATAAATTCGATTATACATATTACTTTATCCATTAAGTAATATTCAACAAAATCCCAATAATTACTAACTCTTATCACGCTAGTAAATATTTAAAATAATTTCCGGATTAATATTAAATTAATATCTCAAATTAAATTTAATAAATCCCCAAATTTAAAAGTCATAAAAATATGTGGTATTACACTTCTCTTCAGTCGTGATTGGCGGAGCATTTTGTAATACCCCGTATTTTTATGAATATTTATTTTATTATGAAATTTTAGAAAACGGGGATTAATTAATTTTAAGGGAGAACATTTAATTTGTAATTAATTCGATTTAATGGTAAAAAATTACTAGCATGACGAGAGTTAGTAGCTATCGAAAATAATATTATGGCCCGGATGAGATACATGACAGTCATGATATAATTATTTGGGACGTGCGTATGAGTCGCATCACTGGTATGTATTTGGGGGTTAAAAATTATTTTATTTTTATATAACTCGAATGACTATTGTGAGTGCTCCAGAGTGTCCGAAAGGGTCGAAATAGTTAGAAAATACTATTCGGGTGTTTTATTTAGAGTCCGGGGCATTTTAGCCCAAAACGACACCCCAGAGGGATATTTTGATCTTTTGGGATTTTTGGATAATTAAATGGACAAAAATTGGGTTTAATTAAAAGTATTGAGGGTTAGTGGTCTGTCAGTTTCAACGTACGTGAGAAAGAGAGAAAAAGAGAGAGAGAACCAAGGAAGTAGAAGACTCCATTGGAGCCCTAAGCCAATAACTCAAGCTTTCATACCAAAAATTACACCAGCGCGTAGATCGTGTTAAGAGGATCGTTCCCATACCGATTTCAGTCCAAGGATCAGAAGTTCATTCCGAGACAAGTGTTTATCTTGATCCTCTTTTAGCATATATTGTTCCTGTTAATTTAGGTTTGATAATATACACTTGGTGCAATGAAAACTTAGGTTTAATTGGTCTAACTATGAAGCAACCTATGAATTGGAGATGGGTATGCATGTAGAGGTTTTTTCCTTTGTTGGATTATTAAAATCTGGGAATTTTATATCTTAATCATGAATTTTTATAAGAGTTTTGAACAAATACAAATTTTGAATTCATATTTAAGAGACTTATTTGAAATTGAAGAGATTGTTGAATTCCAATTGAGTATATAAGGATTTGACCTTTAATTGGTATTAGAAAGCGTCTTAAGGTGATTTGGAATAGTGTAGGAACATTACATTAAGATTAGGATGAGTGTGGAATGAGATTGAAGTATGAAAATTTAAGAAAAAAATGAGTTTAGGGAGGAACTGGGTCTGTCCAAAATTCTCGTTCGAAGACCTGCTCAGGTCGTTCGAACGACCTCGTTTGAACGAAACTTCTAACGAGATTTCCAACGACCTTTCTAACGAGTTACTGAGTTCGTTCGAAGTGGTAACTTCGTTCGAATGAACTCATTCGAACGAGAATCCTGGAACTTCTAATGAGATTCCAGAATGGGTTTTTAGGGTCCGTTCGAGTTAAAAACCATCCTAGGGTTATCCAAGCAAGTGTATTAACTTACGTGAGTAATGGGTGGCTTAAATTCCAAAGTGGTAGGGAATTAAGGGTGTAATGGTCCTCAGGGTATTAAATTTGTGGGGAAACCTAAGAGAGAATGTAAGTCCTAGAGAGGCTATATATATACGGATATCGTGGAGAGTAATGGTGTTAATATTACTTACGGATTATAGTATTCGGGTTATGTGAATACCTAATGTATATAAGTTGTGTGCATGCTTATTACTTAGAATATCATGTGTATGACATGCCTAGTTACTGGCTATCGAACGGGGATTAACATGTTATTGACGACCATATCTTGTGTGCCTTTGGGGGATTTTGAGTCGTACCACTAGAGCATGGAACCTAGGTATGGGATATCTGTGAGAATGATTGTTTTGACGGTCGTATGGGTGCATAATTATGTGCATAGCCCATAGGCTTGGGACTATGTTCGCCTCCAATATGTGTATATATTTGATTAGTTCTTGAGAGATTGAACCCGTTGTCCTTTATGCGTGAGCGTTGCAATGGGACTAGATAGCCGAGTATGCCTAGCAGTAGGGGTTTCTTAACCATGGGTGCTGTATTAATATAGTGAGATTTTATATATGTATACTGAGTTCCTATTCTGTATTTCTTGTTGGATACCTTATTAAAGTATATACTTATTGGGTCACCAGTTGGGAATATAGAATACTATGAGAATGAGTTATAACATCCTTAAAACTATTCCTAAATAATAGCAATATATTAGTTTCGGGTTATTTAGATATCGTATCTGGCATAGAGGTTATCCTACTTATAGTCAGGTAGAGTATTGAGACTAGTATGGGTAGTTGGACTCGCTAGGTGTGCACATTAGATGAGAGGTGAGCATCTCAAGTGAATATGCTAAGTTAACATGGATAATATATGTGCTAATTAAATCAATTTAAGCACTTCCTATATTTAAACTGTTTTCCACTCGAGATCTGACCCGTTTTTTTGTAAACCTCTTTTTCTTGTTTTATTATTTTAGGTGCTCAGCCATAGGGACACCAGACTTAAGAGATTCCATTTATTTATCGAGCTGTAGCTGCTGTGGAAGCTACTGGATATTTATAGTAGACGCTTCTGAGTCTATTTCTCCTTATCTATCAGACATTTATTTCAGTTGGATATGTCGTCCCTCCTATTTTACATTCAGAGATTTAGATTTGTTTTATTCTATCATTAGACTTTGATTTCATATTATAGGATTATTGTATGGATTTTTACTAGAAGTGTTTACTCCAGTTCCTTATTTAATTACGTTAGTTCCTTCCTTATGCTATTGTGTTTTATGATGATTATTACTTATGTCTCTTTATGTCGTTGGTTAATAACAAGATAAAATTTTGACACCGACCTTTTTAAATATTAGGTGGTTAGCTTTCATAATAAAGTTTTCGACAGTGATGCATAATCTGAACCAACCGGATATTCTGATTTAATTTTATAAAGGACTGGTCACCCGATATTTAATTAGGCGGGGTGTCACACATTTTGAGTTCTTCTGGTGAAGGTTGATAATCCACGCCATATGGTAAAAATGCCTCTTTTAGGACTATGGGCTCCGCAGACCCATTCCGGCCATAAAGTGCATATTCTTGAACATTTGTATTACGTTGACATTACCGTGAGGGTCGTGCTCTGGATAAACTCGATCTTTGAAATCATCCTCTGCTGGAAGGGGGAGTGGTTCGACTCGAAAGTCTAAAAGGAGCAAGCCATTTATCCCATGCTAAATTTCGAATACCAGATTGCCGATGCTGATATTTTTGTACTATCATTGTCCCTCAAAATGGTAATGACCTTTGGTAAAGAATTTCAACTACTGATGAAGGGAAGTGATAAGCACCCAAAAGTGTATATTTTATAACCCGAATAGAAGTATTTTAGTCGCTCGTTTTTAATAAAATTAGCGTTGTGTTCATATTTTATCATTTTGTAGATCAATATGCAGTCGCGGTGTTAAATGATGCTAAATCCAGTCCATTGTGACACAAAAGCGGTTAAAAGAGTTCAACGAAGAAATCAAAGCATAATGAAGTTCGAGTTTGTATCTGTGCTTGCCGAGATCATTTTCGATGTTCAGAACCCTATTCCCGAACCAAACCTAAGCCTACATCGAGCCCAGAACAATCACCTAAGCCCCGTGTGTGTTTAATTTGTGCTTTTCATATTTTTCTAGATTTTTATTTTGAGTCCTTTTATTTTTAGGATTTATTTAGAATTTTCTAGGATTTATTTTCTATTCTTATATTTCTTTATATTGATTTTGATTTTGATTTTTATTAGTTTTTAATTTTTAATATTTATTTTATTTTATTTTATTTGGATTAGTTTTTAGGAGTTTATTTTAATTTTATTAGATATTATTTTTTTAGGACTTTAGTTTTTATTTTTAGTTCTTTTATTTTATAGATTAGGAATTTAATTTTAATAGATTTCATTTTATTATATATATATTTTTAGATTTAGTTAGCTTATTTTTCAATTTTTTTGTAAGGTGCAAATTATACACGCACACACATCCAAACTCACTTACACACCCCACCGTACACCCTCACACACCATAGTACCCCTCATGTCTTCTTCTTCCTCTCATCACTCGCTCTCTCATCCTAACCCCCATGCCCGATTCCCTCGACCTCCCAACCAACAGAAATCGGGCCAACCAATCTGACCCACACCATACCCGGAACCTGCTGACCCTTCCTATTCAACCCAGGTTACCATAAACCTTATCCCTCCGACAACTCCCAAATCAATCTTCCATACCGTGGCAACCCTAATCCAAAACCCATACCCGGGACCTTCCAAAGGCCAAAACTCGGAAATCCAAACCCCCCCTGTCCGAGCAGCTCCGGCCGGCAGAAACCCTTTACATGCGATTTCAACCCGTCGTCTGAATCCGACCGACGACCTCACCTAAACACCCGACATTTAAACCTCCCGAATTCAGGTTGAACCAAACCGATTTCAACCCGATTTACACCCATGGCATCCATCTCCCATCCCCAACGCCGGCCTCATCAACCCATACAAAAACCCTCCTGTTACATCCCATTCCAACCCAAACCCAATTTAAAACCAACTTCCCTTAACCCATCAAACCCTCCAATCGACCCAACCAATACCAAAACTCAATACCTCCTAACTCCACCAACAGTTCTCCCACAAAAATAGGACCAAAGTCACCTACCAAGCCTTACCAAAAGACACGTGTAAATTAATTTTCAAAATACCTCCAAATATTTGTTTTGACTTAGCCAAAATAAATCCCACAAATCTTCCAAGAAAAATACAATGCGCGGGTTATAAAAAAGGGCATATGCTCACTTTTAAAACGGAACTCTCACGTAAGACTCTCGGATATAAGGTAGGAGACTACGAAAAGAGATAAAATCAGTGTATATTATGTACAGAGTAGGAACATAAAAAATTTAGAAAAATACAAAAAAATCAGTTTAGTGTTAGAATAGATTTTTAGGTTTAGTGTTGCTTTTTATCTGTGTAATCAAGTGTTGGATTTGTCAAGACATTGGGACACATTTGCATGAACGCATTCAAGGAATCAATTCAAAAGGAAACTTTTGCATATTGTATTTTTTACTCTACTCTTTAAATTATTGTTTCATGTTCGTGACTGTGATTGATTGTTTAATTAAGTTTGGCTAGTCACCATGTTCAAGGGCACTACGTATGATATTAAATTAATTGATTAATTTCATTAATGCTATATTTCTAGGTTAATTAATTTAAACTGTCACAAATTAATTTATGTAACGAGAGTTAGTAGATTAATTTTACAAATTAATGTTTGATTTTGGGAATCGAACTAAAGATAGGTTTTTTCTAAATTTAAATATTAATTCGGTGTTGACAATTGAGGATTCATACTATTTTTTATTAAATTGATCATAGCGGGTAATTTTATTGAAAATAGTATAGTTCTTAATTTATCATCGTGTGATAGTTTTAAATTAATTTTCTGAAAAAGATTTTATTAAATTTATAATTGTAACGAGAGTTAGATTATCAATTTAATATTATCTCGAAATATTTCAAATTAATAAATTGAGAAATTAAAATAATTGATAATGCGATGCAATTCCATCTCTTGACTTTCTCACATATTTCACACTTGGTAGCACATTATTTTTTGTTCTTTAGTCATTTCACAATTTTAGCATTAATTAGTTAATTCTCACTTGAAATTGTTTTAAAAAAATAAATAAAAATTTAAAAACAAATTTAATAAAAAAAAATTGAATTGCAAGTGTTCACGTCGATTGTTTCACCTTGGAAGTTGGATTGATACCGTACTTACCGCAATACGAGTTGTTTTAGCAAGTTTTGTAGGTAATTGAGATTTTTTATTAGAGGAGCTTCAAACAACGACACATACAAAAAGCAACTCTATAAGGATGAAGACACTCCATGGATGATATGATGCCATGGTTGTCCAAGAAGCAGGTTGAAACATGATGGTATGTCGATAACTTGGAACTCGGTATTGGGATTGATAGGGCCATCCCTTATTGTGAGTTGTATGGATCCCATCACCTCTCGGCAGGTGTTGTCATTGGCACGCACTGCGACAAAGGTTGGAGTAAGGTCCGTTACTTTCAAACCTAGGTAATTTAAGGTTCTTAGAGGGCAAACAATGAGAGAAGATCCATTGTCGACGAGTGAGAGCGAGATTGTCTTTCCCATAACTTCAACGGAGATATTGAGGGCATAGTTGTGGTCAGGGCCGACCTTCGAAATTTCTTCTTCGGAGCGCTTATTGGTCATGGTGGTAGCTTTCTTCCTTCACCGTGCTATGAAGTTGCTAACAGTTTCTCTAAGGTTCTACTTGAGAATCTCTAGATCACGGTGTGTAACCTCTAGCACTTCGTTATAGTTGTATAGTGATATGAATTCCCAGGCGACATCTTCCCAACTGCCGATCATGTTTTGTTCGAGGGATAGGAACCAACTCAAAGCACTTTCTTTCAGAGTTTGTTGGCACATTTGGGCCATTATTTCTTCGAAGGCATCAAGGAGAGTCACAGCTTGCTGATAGCTTCGAAGGTGAACAATTAAGGGACCACTGCCCCCAATCTTCTCGATGGCTAGCATCTTGAATTTCTATGGCAATCTTGCTTTAAGGTAGGGATACATGTAAGTGTAGTCCAAATAGTTCATGAATATCTTAACTTGATGAAACTTCTTTGACAACAACTTGAGGTCTTCCTTGAACTTGTTCAGTTCTTCCTCCTTAGGATCAACGGGTACTGGTAAGTTAGCTCGTGGCTGGGCAAGGTTTGGTATAGGGAGTTGAGATGGTTGAGGCCCATTCAGGTGGGGCGCGTGACGCGTGCTGATATTCTTCTGGGACCCAAATAGGCTGGGGAGTGGGTGGACCTATGGCATGAGAAAAGAGGACATCGGGTTCTTCGGGAACTTGGACCCGATTTTTCTACAACTTATAGACCTCGGTTTGAAGGTTGTCAATCTTGGCGCTGAGTTGGACTAGGACTACCATCAAATCAGGTTGCACGTTCGGTGCTTGATCGACACTTTTTATGAAGAGGTGGTGAAGGTAGATTTTGGACTTGGATGAAGTAGCAGAGGAACTGGTAAAGCTTCGGGGCGGTTTGACGGAAGATCGAGGCCAATAGGGAGCCAGGCCAAGAATCGGTACGCAATCGACTTGATAAGGAAAATTATTTGATTTATTTTTTTTGAAAGAGAGAAGGAAGAGTTGTTTTTGTTGAAAAAGAGGGAAAATATTTTTAACATTTCTAGCAAATAGAAGAAAAAATGTTTTTTGGGAATTTTGATAAAGAGAAGAAGAATGTTTTTGGTATTTTTGATAAAAGGAGGAGAAAAAAGTTTTTGGTATTTTGATTTTTTGAGAAAGGAGGAGGAAAGAAAAAAGCGAGGGAAGAATCTCATTATTATTATTATTATTATTATTATTATTATTATTATTATTATTATTATTATTATTATTATTATTATTATTATTATTATTATTATTATTATTATTATTATTATTATTATTATTATTATTATTATTATTATTATTATTATTATTATTATGTTTTCACTTGCATTAGGGTTGCCTAAATGCAAAAGAAATGCCGGACAGGTCCCGAGCCTAGGAAAATTGGGTTTGAACAATATGCAAAACATGGTTTAATTTGTTTCCAGGCTCATAAACAGGGCCCCATTTTGAAAAATGACGAAATTGTGCAAAAAATTGGGCTGCATGCCGACTCGACATTTCAGTAAAGTTTCGTGTAGTCATCGGCAAACTAAATATGAGTGCCCTAGGTTTAACGCCTATATGATGTTTATGCAGTTGTTGGATTAATGGAAAGGTTCCCTCCTTTGTCATGACTTCCACGATATACTTCTTGCTTTTGAGGGCAATCGGTACGTGTGGACAAGACATTTGATATACCTGAGTGTATGTATATTGCCTCACTATATAGCTCGTGAGGACAATATGTTTGAGAGCGAATTCGATATACTCGATGTATGTAAATGAGTTCCCTGTTATATACCTCCCGTCGTGAGTTTGGTCAAGAGATACGATGCAGGGGGAACCGTTCGATATACGTAGAACGTACTAGGCCAATGGAAGGTGAGAGTCATATTGTTTAGGCTAATCGCGACCTGTCGGACCAACACCCATCACAAAGTGACCCCCTAGTACGGGATACAATTTTGGTCAATAGCCATGCTCTTGGTGATGTAGTGTTCAAAATGCATGATTCTTGATTAGTATATTATGGAGAGAGTTTTTTATTTGGCATGATGAGTAAAAGAAGCACTTATACTAATAGGGAAGAATGTACAAGTATGAAAAGTAAATCTAGTATGGAGTATAAAGACTACACCAAGCATGGTCTAGATGTTTGAAAGGAGGGTCATACATGATTCTTGTAAGGGATCCCTGTCATGCTATTTATGTAGTTATTCGAGAGACTGCGTTTGGAGGCCCCTCTTAAGTACCCAATGTCGGGTGTTCCCAGCTTCTTTTCAAGGACTTTCTTTAGCTTAAACCCGACGATCGAGAACTAGTTAAACTAGCTTGTAGAGCATATGGTCCAATCTCTTCACTAAACTCTACTGTAGTGGGAGAACTTGCATCCTGTTTTACAACAGGGGGATTACGGGTACATACAGTTGGTGGGTCTTCATAATACCTTTTTATGCTTTCCATGGCGTCTTCTATGCCAAGTAGGATGGGAGAAAATCGTTCCTCTGCGCATAACTAACTTTTTTCCTATGGAGGACTTATCTGTGTCTTTAAGGATAATATTTGTGACCTTATGGCAGCGCCGCCGGTCATCTATCCATCCATCATAATTCGTTAGGGGATGGGTTACTATCTGAAGTGGTTGTGGAAATAGGTGGTTGAAAAGATTCTAGTTGAGGTAATTAGGTAGAGATGGCTTGTAATGTCTGACACTTTGGAAGAAGGTGTCGTGGTTTAATTCAAATATGTAAAGGCCTATCGTCGCATGGAACATATTCAAAACTGTAACGAGGAGTTGGATTTGTAGGGGCCCCCAGGACAAAAAATGATGATGAAGGGGGTCCATCAGGTAGTTGAAGGCAAGGTCTTGGGGTATGAGAAACTTGTGCAGTTTGTGAGAGGCTTATGGGAAAGTTGTATTCGGTTTGGTAGGTGTTTGGTTTTTTTGTAAAACAATTAACGGTGTGGGTTTTTATGTTGTATGGGGTTTATAAGAGAAATTCTATTTCATTCCCATCGCTGATTTGTCATGTAATAGTTGTATTCATGATTTTTAATAAAAGAACATGATTTTGAAGTATTTTGTTGTGTCTTTGATGCATTTAGTATTTGAAACTATCTTCCCTGGTCACTAAGGGGAGAAATAATCCTTTTATTCATTTAGGTATGAGTGAGACCATCATTTTCGGAGGGAGAAAAAATAGCATCTTGTGAAAGAGAAAGGACTCTGTCCATGTATGTCTTATGGGCAACTTACGTGCCTCTACAGATTTGAAATTTTATGAGTTTTTCTAAAAGGGGGTTTATGAGAGGATTAGGTCCTATATAGTTTTGAGTAGAAGGGAAGGAGAAGATTTTTTCAAAATAGAAGGGGGATGATAATAGTCGTAGCGCGACGAGAGTTTGGACTAAGGGTAAAACTTTTTTAGGCAGACCAAGTTGACCAGATGCGCCGTTTTCTCTCCGTCGAGGTTCGTGTGCATAGAGGCGCCACCTGGCAATGTAGGGTCCATTCCAATTAGGTTTGAACTTTCCTTTCGAATACAAGACAGGTTCTATAATTTCCTTGGGGGAAAGATCTCCTTCTTGGACACCGTGGTCCTTGACCTTTCTATTAAATGATCGCGCAATACGATGATGGTATCCTTGTATGCGATATAGTGTTTTCAATCTCTTTTTGTATTGGAGCAAGAGTTTTGTCATAGCGAATATGATACCAATATTCTTCACTACCCTTACTTTCAAGCATAACCCATGGTGGCTTCCAGCTCGATAAGGAGAACTGCTTCCATTCCGTATACTAGAGAATAGGAGTAACCTTAGTGGGTGTTCTGATAGAGTTATGGTAGCCCCATAGGGAAAATGGGATCCGATCAACCCAGTCTCTATAACTTTCAGTTATCTTATTAATGATGGTCTTGAGTATTTTATTAGAGGCTTCGATAACTCCATTGGTTTGTGGTCAATAAGAAGAGGACTCGTGCCTTTAAATTTCATATTCGTCTACTAACTCTATGACCTCATCCTTAAAGTTGAGTCCATTTTCTGACACAAACTCGTTGGGAAATCCGTAGCAATATATATTGTTCTTTATGATGAACTTGGCCACTTTCTTCGCATTCAGTACCGTGAATGACTCAACTTTGACCTATCTTGTGAAGTAGTCAATGGAGACGAGGACGAACTCATGCTTGTTTGAAGTTTTGGGAATGATTTTCCCTATAATGTCTATACCCACGTGGAAAAGGACCAGGGAGAGTTCATGTTGTACAACACTTGAGGAGGCAAGTTCTAAAGTTTGACGAATTGCTAGCATTTGAGGCATTTCTGAGCATAAGAAGTGTAGTCTTGAATAATGGTGGTCAAGTAGTATCCTTGACGGATGATTTTCTTGGCAAGCATATGATCGTTCACATGGAGTCCACATTCCCCATTATGGATTTTCTGCATCATATTTTTTATCCTAGCCCCTGTTATGCAATGCAAGAGCGTTCCATAAAAAATTCTCTTGAAGAGTGCTTTATCGTAGATAATTTACTTAACAACCAACTTGTGAAGGGTTGCACAACATTTCTTGTTTGCATTTCAGGGATACCTACCATGTTTGAGGAGGTGCCAAATGTCCTACTATCACAATCCAACCATGTTTGCATCTTCTTCTATAATAAGGTTGATGTGGTAGCAGTGGGTGGATACAACTTATTTCTAAACAAGAAAGGGGACTATTGTTATTCCCTCAATCAAGTCACCCATGGAGGCCAAGGTTGGTAATGCGTCGGCAAGTATATTTTTTGAGCGAGGAAGGTAATAGAAGGTGACATCTTTGAATTATGAGGAGAGCTTTTCTAGCTGAGCGTGGAATGGTAGGAGCTTCTCGTCTTTAGCTTTTCATTTTTTAAGGATTTTCCCCACAATGAGGGTTGAGTCTCCATAGACATCCATGTTTTCTATTCCTTTCTTGAGGGCGATCTTGAGCCCCACGATGAATGCCTCCTATTTTGTCATGTTATTAGTGTAATGGAAATACATATTAATGGCAATAGGGGTGAGTGAGTCATCGGGGGTGATTATGAGTATCCCAATACCATACCCTTTCTTATTGGCATCTCCATAAAAAATGTCTGCCACCTGAGGTACTCGTGGGAGGTGTAGAGGATGTCTTTATTTGGGAATTCAGATATTCAAATGTAGTTCCCTCTATGGTATTTTCGATAAGGTAGTCATAGATGGCTCTCCATTTCATAACTTTTTACGTGACATAAAAAATGTCAAACTAGGCCAATAACATCAGTTAGAGGTTCATGTACGTAGACACAACGGTCTTCTGTTATAGGTATTTCATGGAATCCATTCGAGACACCATCTTTATAGGGAATTCAAGCATGTAGTTTCAGAGCTTCTATGTGACCCAGACTAGGGTGACACACCTTCTCTAATATAGCGTAGTTAACCTGGTATCCCGATAGCTTTCATCTAGCGTAGTAGATTTCTTTTTCCTTACGAGATTCTTTAATATATTGAGGCAACATAGCCCCTACGACAGTGTCGGTGAAAGTCAAGTATAAGAGGAGTGGAATATCATGATATAGAGGTATAATCACCGAAGGTCAGGTGAGGTATCATTTTATTTGATCGAAAGCTTCTTGTCACGCCTTGTTCCAAACTTTAGTTGAGTCCTTTCAGAAAAGTTTGAAAATGGGCTCGCAGATAGAGGTCAGTTGGATAATGAACCAACTGATGTATTGGAGCTTACCCAAGAATCCATCCACTTTTTTCTCCATCCGAAATGGTGGAATCTTTAGTACCGCCTTTGGTTTGGCTGGGTCTTCCTCAATCCCTTTTTCACAGACCATTAATTCGAGAAGTTTCCTTTTTGTGACACCGAAGACGCATTTTTGTGGGTTGAGTCGCATCTGGTATCATCGCATCCGTTCGAAAAGTTCCCTCAACAGAGGAACGTGACCTTCCCGAGTACTATATTTGATAATCATGTCATTAACATAGAACTTGATTTATTTATGGATCAAGTGATGTAGGGTGGCTGTAGAGCCCCTGTGGTAAATAGCCTAGCATTCTTTAAACCGAATGGAGCCCATGTTTAGCTATTTTACCATTTCATCTTTAAACTTGAGGGACAATTCTGTTCGGAGCTTTCTTAATTTTTACATGACAGGTTTGCTCTCTGGGAAGGTAAGGATTTTATGTTACGATATCTCTGGGTCAATACCAGTCATGTGGTTTTAGGACCATGCAAAGATATCCACAAACTCTTTTATAATCTTTTCAAATTGTGATCATGTAATACCCTGTAATTTTTATGACTTTTAAAATGGGTTATATTTTAAATTAATGGATTAATTGGATTTTATTATAAATTAATTCATTTGAGTTTTATCCGAATTGTGGATATTAACATGAATGATTCTGTATATTACTTAAAGATATTTAGGTAATATATGAATGTGATGCTATTGATATGGCTGTGTGATATTAATTCAGTAATTTGGATTTTTAGTCGGATGCGGTATGGGACGTGTCGAAACTAATTTGTTTAAATTAAAAAGGAAATTTATTTTCTATCGACCTTATAGTCATTTTGACTGCGTCGTTGTGTCCGAAAGGTTTGAAATAGTCATAAAAGTCTATTTGGATGTAGGATTTTGGTCCCGGGTCAATTGGAAATGAAAAGACAACCCAAAAGGGCATTTTGGTCATTTTTATAGGGGGATGAATAGTGATTTTGGATTTTGTCCTATTACAAGTATTTGGAGATTAAGTGTACGTGGGTTATTCATATCTTCTACACAAAATAGAGACATCATCTTCCTAGAGAAAGTGAAAGGTTGCTTGGGAAGAGAAAAGCTTTTTTAGAAGGAGGAGAACCAAAGAACCAAAGGTCACCACCACCAACCACCACCGGAAGTTGGCCGGAGAAGGGAGAACCACCTGTGATATACAACACCAAAGGATCAAACCTTCATTAGAGGAAAGTGTTTGATATTTTCAATTTAAGTTTGTATATTGTCCATATTAGAATAGTTATAAAAAGAGATGATTTTTCATGTTTGAAAGATAAAGATGAAGTTGTAAATGGATTTATGGAAACTGAAGATATATAGGAAACAAACTCATGTTGTAGGTAGATAGTAATCCACGAAATAATCATAAATCTGTTGAATAAATTCTGAAAAACATTGATGTGTTCTTGAAGATATTATGTTGAAAATTTTCTGGAAAAAGAGGATATAAACAAGCTTTTAATTCAATCTCTTGACGATTCTAAGATGTTTAGAGCATTAGAAATCATTTATATATGTTGATATATCATGTAGTAAGGATTTTAAGTCACTTGGGTTGTTAATATTAAGGTTTGATTGATAAAAAATGGTTAAACCTGTAGTAGAAGAAAAGCAGAAAAACTAGACTGTTACCGGGGAGATTGATCGATCGACCCCCTGCCTTCGATCGATCGACCTCCCCAGAATTGTTAAAGTTGTTTCTTTTTAATGTTGGTTCTTATCCCAAACCTTTTGTAGATATTTGGTGATTATTAATTGGATATTATGGGACTTATAGAATATCAGTAAGCCCTAGTTAAGATTTGAATTAATTTGATTGGGATTTAATTGATTAGAATAATGATAATCAAATTCAAAGGAATTTCGGTTGCTAGATTCACTTGTTAGATTCTAATTGGTATGCATGAGGATTAAATATAGGACCAATAGGGGTGATTGAATATAACACCTGGGTATCCTTAATTTTACAATAGGTTTTAATCCTATGTGAAAGAAGATGTGTTTATAAGAGATTTGAAACTATCGGTTTTAACCTTAATTAAAGGGAGAGTTTAGTTCGTGGTAATTCGGGAGATAAGATAATATGGACTAGTAGGATATTAGTGATTTCTTACTGAATAAATAGATTGAGGAAAACCTATTTGAACCTTAAGTAATTAGTGAGGCTCGGGGATAATTAAATTAAGAAGTAAAGTAGTAATATTTTAATACGTAGGATTTAAACAGATATAATGCTACATATGGGAATAATCTAAGGGTAATGTGAGTACCTTGTTGATAGTATATGATAGGTATGATAATGTCTATTTGATTGAATAATGATTTATGTGTATGACATACCTATCTTACTTGCTATCGACGGGAGGTTTGCGCGTGAGGGATGTCATATCCTGATGAATCCATGGGATCTTTGATTTGTCGCTCGCGAACATATGTCCATGAAAGACTTATCAGGGAGTTGATAAGTCCGCTGACTGTGGGAACGTAGGTATGTGCGTGACCCATGGATACGAGAACTATGTTCGCCTCCAATTTTTGTGTTGTTGTTTGTGGTTCGATGAATCCTTACCGAACCTTTTGTCCCTATTCGGCGACCAGAGATATTGGGACATGATAGCAGAGTAATGCATTGCACCGCAGCTGTGACTCGGGGTGTCGTATTATATATGTACATATATATAATGAATTAAATGAATGAAATGATATATTGTGATTAAATGATCTACTGTGTGATAATTGTAGATAACAGTGAATTGAGAAAAAGAATTGAAATAAGTTAATGAATATTTATGGAAAAGCTTAATTCATATTAATGAGAAACGAATCATGTTAATGAGAAACGTATAAGAATGATTGTATGACGTATGGTATGGGACATACGGGGTTATGATATGGGATAAAATCATATTATGGGAATTAGTGAAGAGGAACCATTAACTAGGAAGTTAATAGGAAACGCTAAGTGTGCACTCTAGATGAGAGGTGAGAATAGCAAGTGAGACTTGTATATTAACATGTACATAATGAATGCTTTATTGCACTTGTTAAATACTTGCTATTTAAAAAATTAATTTCACATCGGGCTCTGACCCGTTTCCTTGCATATTTTCTTTTCTATTGTACCTTCTATATCAGGTGTCCAGTAGTAGGGACGCCAACCTTAGTTGATTATGACGAGCTATGGAGATATGGAGTATTGCTGAGACGCTTATCTTCATTTGATTCACAGTGTTCTTTTATGTAGGGTATGTCTTCCAAAGGAATTCAATTATCTCTTTTCTATCTGAGTCATATACTCTTGTATTCGTGTCGTATTAATACATTTCATATAATTGGGATTTTTGTATTGGATTATTATGTGGGAATGTTTATTTCAATTGCATTTAAATTCTTTTGTGTTATCTGTTCGGTTATCAATGTTGTAGAATAATATGTGTTGTGTTATTCATAAACTAAAAATGGATTTTGTTGAATTAAAATTTGGAAAGTTTTTAACACCATCTAATTAGGTATTGGGTGAGTGGTAAATGTTTTCGACAGTGATGCTAAGAATGAGAGAACTGTATATTCTATTTTAATTTGGTATGGGACTGGCCACCCGGTATTTAATTAGGCGGGGTGTTACAGGTGGTATCAGAGCATCAGGTTCTAGTGTCCTTTAGGGTTTGTACGACTTATTGTGTTTTCAGCTTAGCGTTCTTTGATGTAGAGCCCTATGAGTAGGATTATTGCTTTTCTATGTACGTTTACGCTCTTCAGGTATTGTGTTATATCAAATACTGATAGTATACTCTCCTTTCAGATGCCTCCTCGACGTACACCTCAGCCCGCCCCAGCTCAGGGTACAATGACTGCGGCCGAAGTTACTGCAATCGTCGCACAGGCAGTCAATGCAGCTCTGGATGCTGTTCAACAGGCTCCAGCACAGGCACCACTTGTGCCACCCGTGCAAGGGTAAGTGTTTCCTACTGCATGGGAACGAGCGAGGTATGCCTTTCAGAAGGCGCACCCACCTGAGTTTCAGGAAGGATCAGATGTTGTGACTGCTAGCCAATGGAAGAAAGATATCCAACGGCACTTGAAAATGCTCGAATGTATTGAGCTTCAACATCAAATACTAGCCATATTCAAGATAATAGGGGTAGATTTGCAATGGTGGGAAGCTATGACCACTATGGAGGAAAGAGACACAATGACTATCCAAGACTTTTGGATACGATTTGATGGGAAGTACTTTCCTTCCGCCATCCAGACAGAGATGAGGCAGAAATTACTTGATTTGAAGAAGCGAGAGAAGACAGTGGCCGAATACGAGGAAGAATTCACGCGACTAACTAATTTGGTACCAGCAGAGGTACCCACTGAGGAGAGGAGAATTCTAATCTTCACTGATGGGTTGAATTATAAGATTCGTCAGCATTTATTGGGAAATCTTTCACTACTTACGTATGCAGATGTTCTTAATGCTGCAATGCTCCACTGCTAGGATAACCGCTCATATGCTCAGGGTGTCAAGTGGGGGTTTGGGTCAAGCCTGCAAGGCAAGACTACTAGGGGCAGTTCTAGTGGAACTCAGCCAGGACAGAGTCATCAGCGTCAGGGTGAGCAGGGTTCCCAGACAGGGGATTATGCTAAGCGTTTGCGATCTAGAGATTCTTAATTTGAGGATAGAGGTAATGGGCAAGGACAACAGGGCCATCAGGGCTAGAGACAGGCTCATCAGGGCCAAGGGAAGGGAGGTAATGGCCAGTAGGGCTGGGGTCAACAGGGGCAAAATGGTGGAAAGTTTGCGGGAAAATGTTTTGTGTGTGGAAAGTATGACCATAAACGACAAGATTGTCCTTATAAAGACAAATTCCCTCAGCAACAAAATGCTCGATAGGAGCCACAGACACCAGTGTTTCCACCAGCTGCTCTTCCAGCTCCAGCTCCAGTGTTAGTACTACCTCCCATTCCAGCAGCACCCGCGCAGCAGGGTCAGTACGGGCGTGTATATAACGTCCATCAGGCAGCGAATCAACAACCACCACCCGTGAATGAGGGTATGTTTTCTAGCTAAGGAGTTATGAGGCGTATATTGATTTTTGTACTAATTGATATTGTATGGGCAATAGGGTTGCTAAACTTAGTCTATAGCACTGTTACTTACGTAGACTCACCGAGGGGTTGGGGATACCCATATTTTTTCATGTAATTACATGGGTTTGATTTTTATCACGAAATTACTTACTTTGGTCATGTCCGAGCATGATGTGACTATCGGCGTGCATTGACTTGTGTTATACGAGAGCGTATGTACTACTACTAGCCGGAATCTTATCTGTAATAATAGAGTAGATGAGTAGAATTTTTAATTACGATCGATAAAAACCTGTAGAGTGGTTATATACTATTGACTAAGGACCTGAGGAGTTTCAATGACTGACTACTTAAGGTAGTGGTGTATCGTGGAGGGGGTTCCTTGTTTGGATTTCGCTTGCGAGACACCCCACGCATAAAACTAATAACCGTTAGGAGTCGAAATAAGTTAGGTCTTTAGGATATGAGTTTATAACATTTGCGCTAAATTCGAGTATTATGCGTGTAACCATATACATTTTATTATGAAAGTGGTACGATAGGGTGTATGGGCGTCCTGGATGGTCGGATTGTAGTAGTTCTCATAATTGTGAAACTGTAAGTAGTTGTGACTTCAGGATTTGTTTGTTTAAATACGTGAGGCTCATTTTTCCCAAACTTTGTCACGAGGA
This sequence comes from Sambucus nigra, assembly GCA_949130495.1. Lineage (NCBI taxonomy): Eukaryota > Viridiplantae > Streptophyta > Magnoliopsida > Dipsacales > Adoxaceae > Sambucus > Sambucus nigra. Next base: position 565,717,167 of record OX422210.1, read on the forward strand.
TGGTATAGGGAAGATTGCACAAAGTTTAAATTTGATTCAGTTGAAACTATATGGTGAGGTTTGGCGTATAACATCAATGGGAATTTTTGATAATGTACTGTATGGGCGGTACTACTTAGATTTCTTGCGATGTGAGATTTATACTCAGAGTTGACCTTACCAGTAAGATTTAACTTTCCGAATTTCGGGACGAAATTCTATTATAAGGGGGGAAGTATGTAATACCCCGTAATTCTTATGACTTTTAAAATGGGTTATATTTTAAATTAATGGATTAATTAGATTTTATTATAAATTAATTCATTTTGGTTTTATCCGAATTGTGGATATTAAAATGAATGATTCTGTATATTACTTAAAGATATTTAGGTAATATATGAATGTGATGGTATTGATATGGCTGTGTGATATTAATTCAGTAATTTGGATTTTTAGTCGGACGCGATATGAGACGTGTCGGGACTAATTTGTTTAAATTAAAAAGGAAATTTATTTTCTATCGACCTTATAGTCATTTTGACTGCGTCGTTGCGTCCGGAAGGATTGAAATAGTCACAAAAGTCTATTTGGATGTTGGATTTGGGTCTCGGGTCATTTGGAAATGAAAAGACAACCCAAAAGGGCATTTTGGTCATTTTTATAAGGGAATGAATTGTGATTTCGGATTTTGTCCTATTATAAGTATTTGGAGATTAAGTGTACGTGGGTTATTCATCTCTTTTACACAAAATATAGAAGTTATCTTCCTTGAGAAAGTGAAAGGTTCTTGGGAAGAGAAAAGCTTTCTTGGAAGGAGGAGAACCAAAAAACCAAAGGTCACCACCACCAACCACCGCCGGAAGTTGGCCGAAGAAGGAAGAACCACCTTTGATATAAAACACCAAAGGATCAGACCTTCATTAGAGGCAAGTGTTTTATATTTGCAATCAAAGTTTGTATATTGTCCATGTTAGAATAGTTATAAAAAGAGATGATTTTTCATGTTTGGAAGATAAAGATGAAGTTGTAAATGGATTTCTGTAAACTGAAGATATATAGGAAACAAACTCATGTTGTAGGTAGATAGTAATCCACGAAATAATCATAAATCTGTTGAAGAAATTCTGAAAAACATTGACGTGTTCTTGAAGATATTATGTTGAAAATTTTCTGAAAAAAGAGGATATAAACATGCTTTTAATTCAATCTCTTGATGATTCTAGGATGTTTAGAGCATTAGAAATCATTTATATATGTTGATATATTATGTAGTAAGGATTTTAAGTCACTTGGGTTGTTAATATGAAGGTTTTATTGATAAAAAATGGTTAAACCTGTAGTAGAAGAAATGCAGAAAAACTGGGTTGTTACCTTGGAGATCGATCGACCGACCCCCTGCCTTCGATCGATCGACCCCATGCCTTCGATCGATCGACCCCCCCAGAATTGTTAAAGTTGTTTATTTTTAATGTTGGTTCTTATCCCAAACCTTTTGTAGATCTTTGGTGATTATTAATTGAATATTATGGGACTTAGAGAAGATCAGCAAGCCCTAGTTAAGATTTGAATTAATTTGATTGGGATTTAATTGATTAGAATACTGATAATCAAATTCAAAGGAATTTCGGTTGCTAAATTCACTTGTTAGATTCCAATTGGTATGCATGAGGATTAAAGAAAGGTCCAGTAGGGGTGATTGAATATAACACCTGGGTATCCTTAAGTTTACAAGAGGGTTTAATCCTAAGTGAAAGAAGATGTGTTTATAAGAGATTTGAAACTATCGATTTTAACCTTAATTAAAGGGATAGTCTAATTCGTGGTAATTCGCGAGATAAGATGATATGGACCAGTAGGATATTAGTGATTTCTTACTGAATAAATGCAATGAGGAAAATCTATTTGAACCTTGAGTAACGAGTGAGGCTCGAGATAATTAAATTAAGAAGTAAAGTCATAATATTTTAATACGTAGGATTTAAACAGATATAATGCTACGTATGGGAATAATCTAAGGGTAATGTGAGTACCTTGTTGATAGTATATGATAGGTGTGATAATGTCTATTTGATTGATTGATGATTTATGTGTATGACATACCTAGTTTACTTGCTATCGACGGGAGGTTTGCGCGTGAGGACAGTCATATCCTGATGAATCCATGGGATCTTTGATTTGTCGCTCGAGAACATAGGTCCATGAAAGACTTATCAGGGAGTTGATAAGTCCGCTGACTGTGGGAACGTAGGTATGTGCGTGACCCATGGATACGAGAAATATGTTCGCCTCCAATTTTTGTGTTGTTGTTTGTGGTTCGATGAATCCTTACCGAACCTTTTGTCCCTATTCGGCAACCAGAGATATTGGGACATGATAGCAGAGTAATGCATTGCACCGCAGCTGTGACTCGGGGTGTCGTATTATATATGTACATATATATAATGAATTAAATGAATGAAAGGATATATTATGGTTAAATCATCTCCTGTGTGATAATTGTAGATAACAGTGAATTGAGAAAAAGAATTGAAATAAGTTAATGAATATTTATGGAAAAGCTTAATTCATATTAATGAGAAACGAATCATGTTAATGAGAAACATATAGGAATGATTATATGACGTATGATATGGGACATACGGGGTTATGATATGGGATAAAATCATATTATGGGAATTAGTGAAGAGGAACCGTTAACTAGGAAGTTAATAGGAAACGTTAAGTGTGCACTCTAGATGAGAGGTGAGAATAGTAAGTGAGACTTGGGTATTAACATGTACATAATAAATGCTTTATTGCACTTGTAAAATACTTTCTGTTTTAAAAATCATTTTCACATCGGGCTCTGACCCGTCTCCTTGCATATTTTCTTTTCTATTGTACTTTCTATATCAGGTGTCCAGCAGTAGGGATGCCAACCTTAGTTGATTATGACGAGCTATGGAGCTATGGAGTATTGCTTAGACGCTTATCTTCATTTGATCCACAGTGTTCTTTTATGTAGGGTATGTCGTCCAAAGGAATTCAATTATCTCTTTTCTATCTAAGTCACATACTCTTGTATTCGTGTCGTATTAATACATTTCATATAGTTGGAATTTTTGTATTGGATTATTATGTGGGAATGTTTATTCCAATTGCATTTAAATTCTTTTATGTTATCTGTTCGTTTATTAATGTTGTAGAATAATATGTGTTGTGTTATTCTTAAACTAAAAATGGATTTTGTTGAATTAAAATTTGGAAAGTTTTTAACACCAGCTTAATTGGGTATTGGGTGAGTTGTAAATGTTTTCGACAGTGATGCTAAGAATGAACCAATTATATATTATATTTTAATTTGGTATGGGACTGGCCACCTGGTATTTAATTAGGCGGGGTGTTACAGGTGGTATCAGAGCATCAGGTTCTAGTGTCCTTTAGGGTCTTTACGGCTTATTGTGTTTTCAGCTTAGCGTGCTTTGATGTAGAGCCCTATGAGTAGGATTATTGCTTTGCTATGTATTCTTACACTCTATAGCTATTGTGTTATATCAAATACTGATAGTATACTCTCGTTTCAGATGCCTTCTGGACGTGCACCTCAGTTCACCCCAGCTTAGGGTACAATGACTGCGGTCGAAGATGCTGCAATCGTCGCACAGGCAGTCAATGCAGCTCTGGATGCTGTTCAGCAGGCTCCAGCAAAGGCACCCGTTATGCCACCCGTGCAAGGGCAAGTTTTTCCTACTGCATGGGAACGAGCGAGGGATGTCTTTCAGAAGGAGCACCCACCTGAGTTTCAGGGAGGATCAGATGCTGTGACTGCTAGCCAATAGAAGAAAGATATCCAACGGCACTTGAGAATGCTCGAATGTACTGAGGTTCAACATCAAATACTAGCCATATTCAAGATAATAGGGGCAACTTTGCAATGGTGGGAAGCTACGACCACTATGGAGGAAAGAGACACAATGAGTATCCAAGACTTTTGGATACGGTTTGATGGGAAGTACTTTCCTTCCGCCATCCAGACAGAGATGAGGCAGAAATTACTTGATTTGAAGCAGCGAGAGAAGACAGTGGTCGAATACGAGGAAGAATTCACGCGACTAACTAATTTGGTACCAGCAGAGGTACCCACTGAGGATAGGAGAATTCTAATCTTCACTGATGGGTTGAATTATAAGATTCGCCAGCATTTATTGGGAAATCTTTCACTACTTACGTATGCAGATGTTCTTAATGCTGCAATGCTCCACTGCTAGGATAACCGCTCACATGCTCAGGGTGTCAAGTGGGGGTTTGGGTCAAGCCTGCAAGGCAAGACTACTAGGGGCAGTTCTAGTGGAACTCAGCCAGGACAGAGTCATCAGCGTCAGGGTGAGCAGGGTTCCCAGACTGGGGATTATGCTAAGCGTTTGCGATCTAGAGATTCTCAATTTGAGGATAGAGGTAATGGGCAAGGACAGCAGGTCCATCAGGGCTAGAGATAGGCTTATCAGGGCCAAGGGAAGGGAGGTAATGGCCATTAGGGCCCGGGTCAACAGGGGCAAAGTGGTGGAAAGTTTGCGAGAAAATGTTTCGTGTGTGGAAAGTATGACCATAAATGACAAGATTGTCCTTATAAAGACAAATTCCCTCAGCAACAAAATGCTCGATAGGAGCCACAGACACCAGTGTTTCCACCAGCTGCTCTTCCAGCTCCAGCTCCGGTGCTAGCACTACCTCCCATTCCAGCAGCACCGGCGCAGCAGGGTTAGTACGGGCGTGTATATAACGTCCATCAGGCAACGAATCAATAACCACCACCCGCGAATGAGGGTATGTTTTCTAGCTAAGGAGTTATGAGGCGTATATTGATTTTTGTACTAATTGATATTGTATGGGCAATAGGGTTGCTAAACTTAGTCTATAGCACTGTTACTTACGTAGACTCACCGAGGGGTTGGGGACACCTATATTTTTTCATGTCATCACGTGGGTTTGATTTTTATCACGAAATTACTTACTTTGGGCTTGCCCGAGCATGATTTGACTATCGACGTGCATTGACTTGTGTTATACGAGGGCGTATGTACTACTACTAGCCAGCGTCTTGTCTGCAATAAGAGAGTAGATGAGTAGACTTTTTAATTACGATCGATAAAAACCTGTAGAGAGGTTATATACTATTGACTAAGGACCTGAGGAGTTTTGATGACCGACTACTTTAGGTAGTAGTGTATTGGGGGGGGGGGGTCCTTGTTTGGATTTCGCTTGCGAGACACCCCACGCATGAAACTAATAACCGTTGGGAGTCGAAATAAGTTAGGTCTTTAGGATATGAGTTTATAACCTTTGCGCTAAATCCGAGTATTATGCGTGTAACCATATCCATTTTATTATGAAAGTGGTACGATAGGGTGTATGGGCGCCCTGGATAGTTGGATTGTAGTAGTTTTCATAATTGTGAAACTGTAAGTAGTTGTGAATTCAGGATTTATTTGTTTAAATATGTGAGGCTCATTTTTCCCAAACTTTGTCACGAGGATGGTATAGGGAAGATTGCATAAAATTGAAATTTGATTCAGTTGAAACTATATGGTGAGGCTTGGCGTATGACATCAATGGGAATTTTTGATAATGTACTGTATGGGCAGTACTACTTTGATTTCTTGCGATGGGAGATTTATACTCAGAGTTGACCTTACTAGTATGATTTAACTTTCAGAATTTCGGGACGAAATTCTGTTATAAGGGGGGAAGTATGTAATACCTCGTAATTTTTATGAGTTTTAAAATAGGTTATATTTCAAATTAATGTATTAATTGGATTTTATTATAAATTAATTCATTTGGGTTTTATCCGAATTGTGGATATTAAAATGAATGATTTTGTATATTACTTAAAGATATTTAAATAATATATGAATGTGATGCTATTGATATGGTTGTGTGATATTAATTCAGTAATTTAGATTTTTAGTCGGACGCGGTATGGGACGTGTCAAAACTAATTTGTTTAAATTAAGAAGGAAATTTATTTTCTATCGGCCTTATAGTCATTTTGACTGCGTCGTTGCGTCCTGAAGGTTTGAAATAGTCAGAAAAGTCTATTTGGATGTTGGATTTGGGTCTCAGGACATTAGGAAATGAAAAGACAACCCAAAAGGGCATGTTGGTCATTTTTATAGGGGTATGAGTAGTGATTTCGAATTTTGTCCTATTATAAGTATTTGGAGATTAAGTTTACGTGGGTTATTCATCTCTTCTACACAATATAGAGAAGTGATCTTCTTAGAGAAAGTGAAAGGTTGCCTGGGAAGAGAAAAGCTTTCTTGGAAGGAGGAGAACCAAAGAACCAAAGGTCACCACCACCAACCACCACCGAAAGTTGGCCGAAGAAGGGAGAACCACCTTTGATAGACAACACCAAAGGATCAGACCTTCATTAGAGGCAAGTGTTTGATATTTGCAATCAAAGTTTGCATATTGTCCATGTTAGAATAATTATAAAAAGAGATGATTTTTCATGTTTGGAAGATAATGATGAAGTTGTAAATGGATTTTTAGAAACTGAATATATATAGGAAACAAACTCATGTTGTAGGTAGATAGTAATCCACGAAATAATCATAAATCTGTTGAAGAAATTCTGAAAAATATTGATGTGTTCTTGAAGATATTATGTTGGAAATTTTCTGAAAAAAGAGGATATAAACATGCTTTTAATGCAATCTCTTGATGATTCTAGGATGTTTAGAGCATTAGAAATAATTTATATATGTTGATATATCATGTAGTAAGGATTTTAAGTCACTTGGGTTGTTAATATGAAGGTTTGATTGATAAAAAATGGTTAAACCTGTAGTAGAAGAAATGCAGAAAAACTGGGTTGTTACCTGGGAGATCGATCGACCGACCCCTTGCCTTCGATCGATCGACCTCCCCAGAATTATTAAAGTTGTTTCTTTTTAATGTTGGTTCTTATCCCAAACCTTTTGTAGATCTTTGGTGATTATTAATTGGATATTATGGGAGTTAGAGAAGATCAGTAAGCCCTAGTTAAGATTTGAATTAATTTTATTAGGATTTAATTGATTTGAATAATGATAATCAAATTCAAAGGAATTTCGGTTGCTAGATTCACTTGTCAGATTCTAATTAGTTTGCATGAGGATTAAAGATAGGACCAGTAGGGGTGATTGAATATAATACCTGGGTATCCTTAAGTTTATAAGAGGGTTTAATCCTAAGTGAAAGAAGATGCGTTTATAAGAGATTTGAAACTATCGGTTTTAACCTTAATTAAAGGGAGAGTTTAATTCGTGGTAATTCGGGAGATAAGATGATATGGACCAGTAGGATATTAGTGATTTCTTATTGAATAAATACATTGATGAAAACCTATTTGAACCTTGAGTAATGAGTGAGGCTTGGGGATAATTAAATTAAGAAGTAAAGTCATAATATTTTAATATGTAGGATTTAAACAGATATAATGCTACGCATGAGAATAATCTAAGGGTAATGTGAGTACTTTATTGATAGTATATGATAGGTATGATAATGCCTATTTGATTGATTGATGATTTATGTGTATGACATACCTAGCTTACTTGCTATCGACGGGAGGTTTGCGCATGAGGGCAGTCATATCCTGATGAATCCATGGGATCTTTGATTTGTCGCTCGAGAACATAGGTCTATGAAAGACTTATCGAGGAGTTGATAAGTACCTGACTATGGGAACATAGGTATGTGCATGGACCATGGATACGGGAACTATGTTCGCCTCCAATTTTTGTGTTATTGTTTGTGGTTCGAGGAATCCGTACCTAACATTTTGTCCCCTATTCGATGACCAACGATATTGGGACATGATAGCAGAGTAATGCATTGCACCGCAGTTGTGACTCGGGGTCCCGTATTATATATGTGCATATATATAATGAATTAAATGAATGAAAGGATATATTGTGGTTAAATCATCTACTGTGTGATAATTATAGATAACAGTGAAGTGAGAAAAAGAATTGAAATAAGTTAATGAATATTTATGGAAAAGCTTAATTCATATTAATGAGAAACGAATCATGTTAATGATAAACGTATAGGAATGATTATATGACGTATGGTATGGGACATACGGGGTTATGATATGGGATAAAATCGTATTATGGGAATTAGTGAAGAGGAACCATTAACTAGGAAGTTAATAGGAAACGTTAAGTGTGCACTCTAGATGAGAGGTGAGAATAGCAAGTGAGAGTTGGATATTAACATGTACATAATAAATGCTTTATTGCACTTGTTAAATACTTGTTGTTTTAAAAATCATTTTCACATCGGGCTCTGACCCGTTTCCTTGCATATTTTCTTTTCTATTGTACCTTCTATATCAGGTGTCCAGCAGTAGGGACGCCAACCTTAGTTGATTATGACGAGCTATGGAGCTATGGAGTATTGCTTAGACGCTTATCTTCATTTGATTCACAGTGTTCTTTTATGTAGGGTATGTCGTTCAAAGGAATTCAGTTATCTCTTTTCTATCCGAGTCATATACTTTTGTATTCGTGTCGTATTAATACATTTCATATAGTTGGGATTTTTGTATTGGATTATTATGTGGGAATGTTTATTCCAATTGCATTTAAATTCTTTTGTGTTATCTGTTCGGTTATCAATGTTGTAGAATAATATGTTTTGTGTTATTCTTAAACTAAAAATGGATTTTGTTGGATTAAAATTTGGAAAGTTTTTAACACCAGCTTAATTGGGTATTGGGTGAGTTGTAAATGTTTTCGACAATGATGCTAAGAATGAGCCAACTGTATATTCTGTTTTAATTTGGTATGGGACTGGCCACCCGGTATTTAATTAGGCGGGGTGTTACAGATCACTCATGCCCTTTAAGTGTGGACTCTATCCTAATCTCACAGAGATGGCTACGAGAACCACGATTGATAACAATAATCTCATCATCATTAGTTTGAACGCGGTTATGTTATTTATTTTTTCCTTGTTGATATCACTTAAGAATTATTCATTTAGTAAGTCATCTGCATCAAAATTTTGATTAGAATCAAGACAATTAATGCAATTCACAACAAGATACTCGAAATCCTCATTTATTTAACGAATAGAGTTTATAGGGAATACAATAGTGAATACCTCATCAAAGGAGGCCTCATTTACTATTATATAAAAAATAGTAGGCCCGGGTATCTCTTGGAGAGAATGGATGGCACGATCTAGGTTGGGTTGGGAGGGTTGGACAGGAATGGCATGCCAATTGAGGATCTTCTTAGACGGGTCAAACAACACGACTTCTTAACGGATCATGCATAGGTCCAACCCCTGTGTTTGCAGGTCAAACCACTCATTGATATTACCATCCCTAGAATTTTTAGTGCTTTCCATAGCTTTATCTGTTGGATGATCCACCTCATGTTTCTTTGCTTCGTCCCAAGCAATATTATCCTCGAAGAAGATTTATAGCCCCAATTTCATCTTCTTGTCTGTAGGGTCATACTATGGTTCATGAAACCCACAAAATGGAAAATCCTTGCCCTCCGATTTATTGTTAGAGCTATCACAATCATCACCCCAACTAGTGGAAATGATGTCATCTTCCCAAGAGTAGTCAAAACACTCAAAAACCTCTATGGCCTCATCATATAGCTCTACTCACTAAGTGGGGAAGCAGTGGAAAGAAAGGATAGGCACCCTTAGAGCTTCAGGATCGCAAAAAACTCGGAGATGCAACATATCTCTCTTTTATGATGGAACACATCTGACATAACCTGTATAATATCATTTAGGCCGAATTCTTCCACGAGCAAAACCCATTCATCTGACTCTCGAGCCCACTTTCAAGATTACATGAATAAACCGCTGAATTTGTCGCAGTCAATGGTCATTTTTTAGGGAAATTTCATCTTAAACTTCTGAAGCTGGTCTAGATCTGTAGGTAATTCCATGCTTTGGTGAGATTTTAGGGAGATTTCCTTCTTAGAGGTCATCAATCTTATCAATTAGTTGGGTTAGGATGGTCATCAGATATGGTTGAACATTTACAGCCTAGTCTACGTTCTTCATGAATAACTTTTGAAGGGATAACTCAAACTCGATAGAAGCAGTGGAGCTTCAGGGTGATTTAATGGAAGACCGAAGCCAATGGAGAGCGATGCCAAATCAGGGTATGCAATCACACTTGAGAGGGAAAATGATTTCGATATATTTTGAGGGAATGAGGAATATTTTTAGTACTTTATTTTTCTTTTAAAAAGAGGGAAATGTTTTTGGTAATTTTTTAAAGGAGGGACAAAGGAAAATCCTCGGCATGGTTATTATTATTAGTTTCCACTTGTATTATGTTTGCTAGGATGCAAGAAAAATATCGGACAAGACTTAGAGTTTGGGAAAAGATAGGATACCTAATGTAAGACATGGTATGACTTGTTTCCAGACGTACGTACAAGGTCTTATTTTAAAAATGGGAAAATTAGCCCAAAAACTTGGATGGTAGGGTAACCCAGAATTTTGATGGAATTTCGTATTATAAATGACAAACTAGGTATGAGAGTTCCAAGATAGACATGTATATGAGGTTGATGTATTTGTGGTATTTGTAGAAGGTTTCCCCCCTTTGGCATGAATTTCACGATATACCTCTTGACTATAAGGGCAATCATTCATCGGTACATGTGGAGAAGCCATTTAATATACCTAAGTGTACGTTAAATTGCCTCATAATATACCTCGAGGAGATGGAAGTGCAAGAGTGAATTCTATATACTCAATGTTCGTGAATGAGTTCCCTCCTATATTCCCCCTTCATGAATTTGGTCAAGCAATATGATGTGTGGGTAATCGTTCACTATACATCAAAGGTAAGAGGCTAATGGAAGGAGTAAATCATATTGCTTAGGTTAACTGTGCCCCGCAGGATCGACACCCATCACGAAATGACCCCCTAGTACGGGATAAAATTTTGTTCAATATTACCCTGCTAAAATGATATAGTGTGCAATAATGCATGAGTTTTGATTAATATCTTATGGAGGGTTTTATATATGTTAAGTAAGGTGAATACTACCACTATGAGGGAGAGTATAAAATAAACAAGTAGCATGGGATAAAGAGAATAATCATGGAAAGCAAAACTAGCAAGTATATACATGAAGCATGGAGACTATATAAGGCATAGTGATAGATAAAAAGTTTAAAGCATGAGAATATACAAGTGAGCGAGAAATTTATGTAAGAGTGACATGTTAATATGTGCGTGAAGCTAGAATGTGAATGTATACGATGATGCGGGAAATAACACCACCCTTCAAGGTGTTTGTAAGCTCAAATCAGTGATAACAATGGCAGATCAAGTATATACTAAATATAAGAGATTAAGATGAGGAGAAGAGGATGAACACCAATATATAAGTGGTTCAGCCAATTAGGCCTACGTCCACTGTGTAAGTAAGTGAATAAGGTCACTAAAATAGGGCACTAATGGCCATAGATACAATCTCTCAAGTTTTTCTCTCTCTATGGTATAATTTGATAGAGTTTCAGCTTGGGTTGCAATTTCGAATCCTTTGCAAGGTAGAGGATGACCTCTATATATAGTGTGTGGGGGGTGTAATGTACCCCCCAAGCATACAATGAGCATGTGCATGGAGATCCAGCCAGTGAAAGGATGACACCTGGCTAATCTTTAACTAAGTAATGATGACCTCAATATTCCCTCACATGGAGGGAATGGTTCAGTTATAACAGATTTGTCCACGTGCTTCAAGCCATACATGTACGCGTAGAAGCTCGGCTGTCTTTGCTTGGTACCAACCTCGGACTTGGTGAGTACAAGGTTGGTGAGGTACGACCCCTGCCCTGGCTGAGAATTATATGTTGAACTTGGCTGGGAATGCCAGTCGAGGTAAAATATGTGGAACATCGGCCCTGGCCGATGTTGACCTGACAATTGATGCTGAGCCTACAGGGCTGCTGATTCTCATGTGGTGCTTTCAACATCGTTTAGGGCCGACGATGATGTTGAAGGATGGTTAAACCTGTATCCCTGCTGGCCCCGACTGGTGACCAGTCGAGGTTGATATATGAGGTTAGTGCGTCGTCGGCTATGGACGACCTGATAAGAACTGTGATCCAAGGTTCTTAGATGATCTCGGCTTATTCCAAGCCGAGACGAGGTCCGTAGTTGTGGGGGTGTCGGCTATATCTGACCTCAGTAGGATGATGTTGCTGATGGGTATTCTCTAACTTATATTACCTCGGCTGTTATAAGGCTGAGGTTGAGATCTCTGGATTGCCCGGTACACTTTGGGCATATCAATCACCCCTAGACCTTAGTTACCTATGTGAGTAAGTGACCAAGGGGTGTACATGTCCGAGGCTATATTTTCCTTGTGTACCACCATCTCTTTGACATGTGTCACCTATTGGAGTGGGTAGCGTGTATGACAAAGGTAGTGATTCTGATTATCTTTTGGGCCCAAGGCAATGATGGGCCTTAGGAGTTGTGCCAACCCACTTAAAAGATTTAAACCTTATTTCTCTCTCTTTCTTCTTCATTTCTCTCTTTCTCGCCTTAGCTATGTCTATAATTCTCTCTCTCTTGCAAGGGTTTGACTGGTATGTGTTCAGGGGTCTCTTCGTTTCTTCACATTTCCTTCACTCCGCGAGTCTACAGGTATCATCTCCATCTCACTCTCCTATTTTATTCTTATTTCTTCAATTTCCGACGAGATTTTTGAGTTTTTCGGTAACTGTTTGAGCTTTTCGGTGAGATTCTTGAGTTTTTCGGTGACTGTTCTTTCATGTTCTTGCTTTAAACTCCTCAGTTCGATCCTTAGGTTAAGTTGCCAATTTGTTTATTTTTTATTTAGAGTCCCAAGTGTAAGGTCTGGCTCATATGCTCAGACCTCTTTATCAGCTCTTAGAGGAATTACCTTCTCTTAGGAAGAAGACTTTAGAAAAGATTAGGCAAATAGAACGAGCTCAAGAGGAAGATCGTAGGGCTGAGGCATTCCCTTTCAGACCAATCTTTCCACCCCCTCTCAGGGTGATATACCCTGAGCCAGTAGAACCAGCTGAGCCAGCGGAGACTCTGTTGGAACCCACTCTAATGTCTGAGTCTGAGTCATCAACCTCAGACCCTATGCTGTTGACTCATTCCAGGAGGCGATGTACTTTTCCATTAGGCAAGATCAGGTCCCTAATCAGGTCGAGGTCCAAAGTCGTGTCTCGTCCCATAACGGTGCTAGCACTTCATGAACGTCTTTTGATGTTGAATTTATGGGGCCGAGTGTGGATATTCCACCGATAATAGATGCTATTCCCCCGTCGACCGCCACAGGGGCCGAGTTCACTCAGAGGTTCCCTGATGGTGCTCTTACACCTGCCCAGGCCGATATTTCCAGGGATGAGGATGATGATTACGAGAGTGAAATTGATATCTCGGAGGAAACCGAGATAGAGATCACTGTCAATGAATTTGACCTCTTAGACTTTAGGCACCTTTATTCCATAGGTCCTTCTATTAAACTTAGGAGACTCTGAGGGATGAGAGGGCCTTTAGTGGCCGAGATTGGGAGATCTGCGTATATGAGCAAATGTTTAAGTTAGGATTTCGTCTCCCAATCCATCCAATAATTAGGGCCATATTATCCCATATCAACTAGGCCCCTTCCGAGTTGTCTTCCAATGCCTGGAGGGTGATGATTGGATCCATCATCCTATGGAGGGCAGTTCATCATTCAGACCTTCCTGTCAGGGTCTTCACAGGGTGCTACGTGCCCTCTTCTGCTAGAAACCATCTGAGCTACTACCACTTCCCAGCTAGGAAGTCTGAAAAGAAGATGTTGTTGGTTACCCAAACCTCGAATCATAATTAAGACCACGATATTTATTCATTTCTGGGGCATGGGAATTTGGCACTTGTGCCCCCTCTTCATCTCTAGAGCCGAGGACCCCTCTGAGGTGGGGAAAACTGTCTTTGGCTGCTAAAGCCGACCCTGGGCTAAGCCAGGATAACCTTCTAAAGGTCAAGGACCTTCAAGATCAGGGGGAGCTTGGTCGGATGGTCAAGTACGAACACCTGATGACCCCTTACTACCTCTTTGAGACTGGCCTGAGGGGAAGTCCTTTAGCCGAACTTTGTAAGTGTTTATTTTGCCAAATTGTACCTCTAATAATTTGATGTCTTTGATTTACTAACTCAGATATATTTTTTACAGAACGCCCCACAGGGATCTTAGATGACTTCTGGGAGATGTTTGCACCAAGTCTTACTAAGCTGGTGAAGAAAGCTGGGCTCAATGCTCCTCCTCCTCCCCCACCAAAGCAGAACGTCGGCACTTCCAAGGCCGACGCTATGAAAAAGAGAAAATCTTCCACCACTGAGGCAAAGCAAAGCCCAAAAGAGCGATCGCGCCATCCCTATCTCGTCAGATGATGCACTGGCTGCTCGTCCGGAGTAGTTAAAGATCAGTGACAGCCTCATAGGTCCTAGTCTGAAAGCAATGGATGCCATCGGCTCTGCGATGACCGATGCTGACAAGCGCTTCCTACGCTTTATTGATACTCCTATGCTGGCCGAGTTTTTCCTTTACATGTCTATCCATGTAAAGACTTATTTTTTTAGTTCAAGTGTAACCTCGTTTTTGACTTTCATTTTCTTGATCTCATGCATCTGATTTTGTGTTGCAGGGTATCCTCTCCATGCACCGATTTGTTGACTGGACCTTGGGGAAGCTACCCCTGATTGAAAAGGGAAGAGAGTCCTAGAAGGTGGAGGGTGCTCTAAATGATGATGTGGAACATCTGAAGACTGCCTTACAGGAGTCTAAGAACAAGGTGAAGCAGAGAAGGATATGGCAAAGCTTCAGAAAGACCACTCCTCTGCCCTGAAGGCCAAGGACGACTTCCTCCAACAAAAGGTTGATGCTTCAGTGAAAGATTCCCTTGAGGATGCCTCTGAGAAGTGGTTGGCGGACTATAAGGTCTCTGACCAATTCATGAGCTTCAGCTTTGAATACCTCAAAAGAGGTGTTAAGACCACTAGTAAATGGGATGCAATGAAAGAGAAGGAGTCAGGAAGCCTGGCAACCTCGAACTTCGTTGGTCTGGGCTACGCTGACCCTCGGTTTGCTCAGGCCTTACAAGAGGTCGAGGAGGAGGGAGGTACTGCGCCTGCAGAGACTGCTCAACCAGAAGCTTCAGGGACTAAAGACATTAATCTTCAAGATGATGGGGTAGAAGTAACCAACATCGGCCAAGGAAGTGGGGCCATGGCCACTAACCCTGAGATTGCAGACACTTAGGCCGTATTTTGTGAAGCTCTTATTTGTAATTTTTATTTTTCAACTATAACTTCATAGTTTCTGATAACACTCTCTTGCATATTGACTTGTAATTCTATAACTTCTTCATGTTATATCACCCTCTTCAGGGGATTTTGCTTCTTTTGATGAATGTTCCTTGAATGGTTTTATGTCTTGTCACGGTGTTTGTATTAAGGTCTGAAGCCTCGATATAATAGTGCCCTCATCACTAAACTATGATGTTACTCCCATAAATTTTCACCAAATTAATGATGTTTAAGGTCCGAGGTCATAAAACTAAGATGCTACCACCATAAATTTTCACCAAATTATGATGTTTAAGGTCGGAGGTCATCAAACTAAGATGTTACCCTCATAAATTTTACCAAATTAATGATGTTTAGGGTCTAAGGTCATCCAAATATGATGTTTCACCTCAGACCTTATCACCAAATTATGATGTTTAAGGCCCGAGGTCATCAAATTAAGATGTTTCACCTCTGACCTTATCACCAAATTATGATGTTTAAGGTCTGAGGTCATCGAACTAAGATGTTACCCTCGTAAATTTCACCACTAAAGCATAATGAACCAAGAATTGACACGGGAACTGATCTTCTCATTAATAATCTCTTCATAAGATGATACATTTACATAGGAACCATTGCAACATCATATGTAATACTTTTTCAGATGATCAACATTCCATGGATTGGAGAAAGATTCCCTTTCAAGGTTTTTTAGCATGTAGGTCCTGGGTACAACCTCCTCGATCACTTTGTAAGGGCCATACCAATTTGGGTGAATCTTATTTGCCTTCTGCAACGTCTTCTTCATCACTAGGTCTCCTACAACTACGGGTCTCGATTTCACCCTTTGATTATAGAATTTTTATGTTCTCTGCTGGTAGGTTGCCTGTCCGATCTCAGCGTATTCCCTTCTCTCCTCAATTAAATCGAGGTCAAGTCTTTTCTTTTCACCATTCTTCTCGAGGTCATAGGTCTGAACTCTGTGAGTAGGGAGTCCTACCTCTGTTGGTATGACGGCTTCTGAGCCATGTGCTAACATAAATGGGGTATCCCCCGTTGGTGTCCTAGCCGTTGTTCTGTAGGCCCATAACACATAAAAAACCTCTTCGGTCCATCTCCCCTTAGCTTCTTCTAACCGCTTCTTAATCCCGTCGAGGATTATTTTGTTCGTGACTTCGTTCTGACCATTTACCTGAGGTCGGCCAAGAGAAGAGAAAAATTACATGATCCCAACTCCCTCGCAATACTTCTCCAAGGAAGAATTTTTAAACTGAGTTCCGTTGTCCGAGATGAGGGTGTTAGGGAGGCCATGTCTGCATATGATGCTCTTCCAGATAAATTGGAAGGTCTTCTGCTCTATAATAGTGATCATCGGCTCAGCCTCCACCCACTTGGAGAAGTAGTCAATCGCTACTATCAGAAATCGATAATTATTCGCAGCCCTTGGCAAGGGACCCACCATGTCAATCCCCCATACTGTGAATGGCCAAGGGGAACTGATTGACGTCATAGGTTGATGGGGGATAGTGGAAAATCTTTGTCATTTGTCACACCTCTTCACGTAGGTTGCATCATCCTTGGCCAAGGTCGGCCACCAGTATCCTTGCATGATAATCCTCTTGGCCAAAGGTCTTCCTCCTATGTGATTGGAGCAAGAACCCTGGTGTACCTCCTGTAGGACGCGGGGGACCTCTGTGGTATGAACACATTTGAGGAGAGGTAACATAAATCCTTTTTTATATAGGACATCTCCTATTATTGAGAACTTTGTAGCTCTGTACCTTAGTTTCCTCCTCTCTAGCTTTGATTCCGGAAGCTCTCCCTCTCCGATATATCTGATGAGGGGGTCCATCCATGAGTCTTCGAGGTTCAAGTTGAGGCAAGAGCTGGCAACCTCTTCTTCCTCAATGGTCGGTTTGAACAGGATCTCGACTGGTACTGTCCTTCTGATGCATGTCCTTATTGCTGAAGCTAACCTTGCTAGCGCATTTGCATGGCTATTATTTTATCGAGGTAACCTCTTTATCTTCACCTCTTTAAGGCCTTCTAGCATCATTCTTAACCTCTTCAGGTATCTGGACATCCTTGGCCTTATAAACTCTAAACACTTGGTTGACAACTAACCTCGAATCGCTATAAAGTAGGAGTCGACCAACCCTAAGGGTCTTTCCCAAGGAGAGGCCTGCTATCATGGCCTCATATTCTGACTCGTTATTTGATGCCTTGAAGTTGAACCTTAGTTCATATTCAACGTTGGTACCATCCGGAGCTGAGAGTATCATCCCTGCACCGCTTCCACTTTCACAAGAAGACCCGTCAACGAATAGGTTCCAAACGTCTTTATTTGAAGAGAAGCTCCCTTCTGACAGAGTTCCTTGCTTGAAGAGGTACCTGTTTCCTCATTCTTAGTTATTCCGTTTCTTTCTCTATTGGAAACAACCTCTTTCGATTCTCGAAAGACGTTATTATTTGATCCTTCTGCGATCACTAGATTGTTCTCAACCTCAGTCTCTTTCTACATGAACTCAGTATTAAAATTTGTAAGTGCCTGCCCTTTAATGGCCACCCTGGGTTCATAAATAAGGTCATAATCTCCCAACTTGATGGCCTGGGTCATCAATCTTCCTCACTTCTCCGTCTTGTGGAGGACTTGCCTTAATGGGGAATCAGTGAGGATGACCATAGAGTGGGCTTAGAAGTAAGGTTTTATCTTCCTGGAAGCATGTATCAAAGCATAGGCCAACTTCTTCATCCGAGGATAGTTCCGTTTAGACCCTTGAAGGGCCTTACTATTGAAGTATACAGGCCTTTGGACTCCAACGTCTTCCCGTACTATAGTTGCACTTATCGTTTATTCTGAGACTGCTAGATAAACATACAACTTCTCTCCCATGATGGGCTGATATAAGAGCAGGGGGGATTCGAGGTAGGATTTGAGCTGCTTAAAAGCCTTGTCACAATCTTCGTCCCATTCGAAGGCCTTTCTAAGCACTTTAAAAAATGGAAGACACTTATCCGTGGCTCTGAAAATAAATCTGTTGAGCGCAGCTACTCTTCCAGTGAGCCTCTGAATGTCTTTGATACTTCTTGGTGTCTTCATATCAAGCAAAGCCTTGATCTTCTCAGGGTTTGCCTCTATTCCCCTCTGATTGACAATGAATCCAAGAAATTTTCCAGCTCCTAATCCGAAGACACACTTCACAGGATTGAGTTTCATTATGTACAAGTCCATAGTATCGAAGATCCTCTCTAGGTCTGCCACGTGAGTGCAAGCCTTCAAGCGCTTCTTTAACATATCGTCTACATATACCTCCATAGTCTTGCCAATTTGATCTTCAAGCATCTTATTTATAAGACGTTGATATGTGTCCCCGATATTTTTCAAGCCGAAGGGCATAACCTTATAGCAATAGGTCCCCTTATCGGTGATGAAGGCTGTCTTCTCTGAATCTTTAACATCCATGAAGATCTGATTATAACTTGAATACGCGTCCATGAAGCTAATGATCTCATGCCCTGCCGTGGCATCAACCATCTGATCAATTCGAGGTAAGGGATAACTGTCTTTTGGGCAGGACTTGTTCAGGTCGGTGAAATCTACGCACATCCTCCATTTTTTATTGGTTTTGGGCACAATTACGGCGTTTGATAACCACTCTGGGTATATGACCTCCCTAATAAATTCTACCTCTTCCAACTTTCTGACCTTTTCTCTGATGATGTCATACTTCTCCCTAGAGTAAACTCTTTGTCTTTATTTGATTGGCTTAGCACCTTCTTCCCTGTTGAGTTTGTAGCACATAACCTCCAGGTCGATGCCTGGCATGTCCACGTGGCTCCAAGCGAAGACACTCTGTCTCTTCTTTAAGAATTTTATTAGCTCTTCCTTGATCTTCGCTTTTAAGGCCTTGCTGATTTGGACGATTTTTTCCGGTTCGTCCTCATTGAGGACGATGGATTCTACCTCTTCCGCGGCCTCTCCTTTCTTCAACTTCATTTCATCTCTAGGGTCAAGTGTATCAATGTTATATGTGGTTGTGGCCCTCTTATGGGCCTCTCTATCTTCAGCTGAGTTAAAGTAGCATTCTCGTGCTATGGTCTGGTCACCCTGTATTTCCCCTACCCCATAGGGGGTCGAGAATTTTAGCATTTGGTGGACCGTCGACGGAACGGCCTCAAACTCCATAAGGGCTACTCTTCCTATGATCAGGTTATAGGCCGAGAAGACATTTTTGTCCATAACAAAAAAATTATCTTCCAGGTTAATCTCTTAAGCCACTCATCTCCCATTTGCACGTCCATCTCATACATGCCCAATGGATGGACCTTTTCACCGCTGAATCCCATTAACGGATGATGATAGGGTACCAGCTTAGCTCTGCTGAGGCCTAGGCTCTTGAAACAGGGCCAAAACATCACGTCTGCTGAACTTCCTCTATCTACAAGGATTCTCTGTACCTTACATCCATCTACTCTTGTTATAATTACCAAAGGGTCATCATGCGGAGCTAAGATACCTTTGAAGTCGAGTCGGGAGAATCCAACTATAAGAGTGTCCATATCCACCTTCTTTCTCTTCTACTTGGCCTCCGAAGATGCTAGATTTATAACCTGTAATTTGGCTATTGACTTAGCCTCGGCTCTATGATATTTACGGTCGGCTATTTTAGCGTTACCCCCTGCGATTCCTCCACATATGGTGCTAACACCGAAGGAGATCATACCAACCCTCTTCACAAGGGCATTGTCATCTTTCAGTGGGAGGTCTAGATCGTCCTCATCATCACCATCTCAGTCATCATCTCTTCTTGCCGGAGTGTCATCTCGATATCTGTCACCCCTCTTCTTTTTAGGTTCATCTCTTCCCCTTTTAGGAGCCTTACCATCGACATACTTCCTCATCTTTTTGGACTTTAACATCTTCTCGATTTTATCCCTTAAAGTGAAACACTTATCTATCACATGGCCGTGGTCCTGGTGGAACTCGCACCATAGGTTCTTGTTCCTCTTATGCGGAGGAACCTTCAGCTCCTCCGGCTATCTCACAGATCGATCATTCTTGATATCGTTGAGGATGTGTTCGCAACTCACAGTTAGAGGAGTATAGTGTGCAAACTTGTCATCTGCAGACCTCTTTTTTCTGTCTTTCTTTCTTTGGAACTTCCCGCTGCCACTTTCGTTCTCATCCTCATACTTTGCGACCATGGCCTCTTCAATGTTCATGACCCACCCCGCAGTCGCTAATAGCTCTGCCATGGACTTGGGAGGGTCTTCTGCAAGTTTCCACAACAACTTCCCTTTCTGGAGACCTCCTATAAGGGCTGTCATGGCTATATTCTATTCATAATCCTCAACCTCTAATTTCTCTTTGTTGAATCTAGCAATGTAGTCTCTTAGGCTCTCATTTTTTCCTTTCTTGACATACAACAGATGGGTGGTCTTCTTTTGAGGTCTTAACCCAAAACACAAATTTTGAATGAACTGTTCAGCCAAGCACTTAAAGTTCTCAATTGAGTTCTTCAGAAGAGAGGTAAACCAGATGTGTGCAGCTCTCGTCAAAGTCTCGGAGAAGGCTCGACACTTCATCTCATCTGGTATTGAATAAATGTCCACCATAGACTGATACATCTTAATATGATGTACAGGGTTGGTGCTACCATCATAATTGGGAGACACCGTAGGTGGCTTGAACTTGGCAGGGGTTGGGAAGCTCACTATCTTAGCCACGAATGGAGAACCCTCTGAGAACCCTCTTTGTAATGGGTCTTGGCTTTTGATGAGGTCTCCTATCTTCTCTTCAAGATGTTGTATGGAGTCATTCTAAGGCCTTACAACGTCGGCCTGGCCGAGGTTGTCCCCAACCACCTCCAAGGGGTGGATTGAGGGTTCCCCAGCCACAGCACAACGTCGATTATTGACCTCTTCTTGGTCCCTATCTCGACCTTGATGGGGTCGGCCATGATGAGGTCGATGTTCCCCATCTCCCCTTTGAGAGCCAGCGGCACTTCGTGACCTAGATAACCTCTGCCTCAGGTCATTTTTTGGGTCGAGCCTTTCAAAAGCCGACCCTCTGCTCAATTGGTCAAAAGCTGATCCTCTTTGTTGGGCACCTTCACCTTGTCTGCCCCCACAACCTCGGCTCTGCTGGATAGGACACACTGTGTTATTTGAAACCTCATACGACTCCCAACAATCTTCTGGAGCGTCTTCTGCCTCCATATCGTCTTAATTATCCTCAGGGCAAGGGTGTCCTTACCTCCCCAAATGCAAATGCCTAGGGTCAGCAACGTCCCTCCTCCGTTGAGGTGTAGGTTGGTCTTTCTGCGGTGCCTGGGGTGGTCCCCTGGCCTCAAGATGGTGTTGAGTATCCGTCGGAGTAATCATCTCCGGTGAGACCTCAGGTGGACTCATTAAATTTTGACTGAGCTATGCAAATTGCTTCTTCATTGCTTGCTGTGTTGCAGCCAAGGAACTCAAGGCTGCTGCCACCTCAGCCATTTCGGACTGGGGTGGTGCCTGGCTGGAACTAGGTCCTCCAGCACCAGGTGGTGGAGGAGGTGGTGGCAAATCCGGTGCCATATGTTAAAACTAAAGAGATTGTGAATAACATGAGCTTAATACCTTAAAGGACCTCTTTCAATGGTGAAATAACTCCACGCAAGGGGGTGAGGCCTGGTTCACCACCAGAGTCTCCGGTGAGGTTAAGCAGAAAAAGAGAAAGAGACAGCTTCTCGTTCCCACAGACGGTGCCAAAATGATGATGCGAGAAATAGCACCACCCTTCAAGGTGTTTGTAAGCTCAAATCAATGATAACAATGGCAGCTCAAGTATATACTAAATATAAGAGATTGAGATGAGGAGAAGAGGATGAACACCAATTTATAAGTGGTTCAGCCAATTAGGCCTACGTCCACTGTGCAAGTGAGTGAATAAGGTCACTAAAATAGGGCACTAATGGCCATGGATACAATCTCTCATGCTTTTCTCTCTCAACTGTATAATTTGATAGAGTTTCAGCTAGGGTTGTAATTTCGGATCCTTTGCAAGGTAGAGGATGACCTCTATATATAGTGTGTGTGTGTGGGGGGGGGGGGGGCGGGGGGTAATGTACCCTCCAAGCATACAATGAGCATGTGAATGGAGATCCAGCCAGTGAAAGGATGACACCTGGCTAATCTTTAACTAAGTAATGATGACATCAATATTCCCTCACGTGGAGGGAATGATTCAGTTATAACAGATTTGTCCACGTGCTTCAAGCCATACATGTACGCGTAGAAGCTCGGATGTCTTTGCTTGGTACCAAGCTCGACCTTGGTGAGTACGAGGTTGGTGAGGTGCGACCCCTGTCCTGGCTGAGAATTATATGTTGACCTTGGTTGGGAATGCCAGCCGAGGTAAAATGTGTGGAACATCAGCCCTGGCCTATGTTGATCTGACAACTGACGCTGAGCCTACCGGGCTGCTGATTCTCATGTGGCACTTTCAAAGTCATTTAGGGCCGACGATGATGTTGAAGGATGATTAAACCCGTGTCCCTGCTGGCCTTGACTGATGACCAGCCGATGTTGATATATGAGGTTAGTGCGTCGTCGGCTATGGACGACCTGATAAGAACTGTGCTCCAAGGTTCTTAGATGATATCGGCTTATTCCAAGTCGAGACGAGGTCTGTAGTTGTGGGGGCGTCAGCTGTAGCCGACCTCAGTAGGACGGTGTTGCTGATGGGTATTCTCAAACTTTTATTACCTCGGCTGTCATAAGGCCGAGGTTGAGATCTCTGGATTGCCCGGTACACTTTGGGCATATCTGTATACAAGTGAGAGAAATATGGAAGTGTGTGATAGTGAGACTAAGCATGGATAATCTACAAGTGGTGTGTGAAGTGTGTGTAAGAGAGCATGAAGATATATACAAGTAAGAAAAATGTGAGAGTGTGTGCTAGTGAAGCTAAGCATGGGTCTCTAAAAGTAGTGTGTGAAACATGTAAGTAAGAGTGAGACTATATACGAGTGTGAGTGCAAGAAGTGAACATGATGAATTAATATAAATAAGTAGAGGGTGAAACATGATGAATATATACGAGTAAGTAGATAGTGAAATATGTGACGAGAAGGTGATATACACATGTGGTAAGAAAAGAGCATGGCAGAGATGAACATAATGATAAGAGTGAGACATATATAGAAGATGTACGCATAAGAGTAAGGGGAATATACAAGTGTGGGCATATGTAAAAATATAAAAAAGTAGGAGAGCAAAAGAAATAACAACTGTGTAAAAATGGAGTCTAGTCCTCTAAAACTGTCCCCAGTGGAGTTTCCACCGTGACCATCGGGGTCGGATTCCTCCGGTGCGGGCCAACCCTAAAATTAGATGAAAGGGAAAACCAGAGAAATCCCTCTCTCCCACGCGTGCGGGGATTCGAGGATATGTGAGTCCTCTTTCCTCCACTCGTGCTGAATCTTCACGGGCCTCATAAAACATAAATCGACCATCATCAAAAGGGGATAAATATGAAGAAATGGGTTCGCCAAAGTATTTTGCCCAAAACAAAAAAAAAGAAATGTAGTCGTCGGTGAGAGAACGCATCAAAGACAGATTGATGCATATGAAACCAAATGAATCAAGGGTTCGAGGATAAAGTTAGGGAATGGAAAGGTGTTAGGAACCCATCGGACTAAGTTACAGAATGAAAAGGTGTTAGGAACCCATCCTGCCCTTTCGGCCTATCATGGGCTGTGATAATATTCTCCTTTTCTCCAAAGTGTGATAGGTGTGTACATGTGTGCGGTGTGTATAACGAATGGAAAAAATAATCCAATTTATGTCATGGGAAGGATGGAGTGAAATAATCCTAAGGAATGTACAAAATAAATGACATACTATTATAATGTGAGTGTCCGTCAAATCATAAATCAATATGAAGAAGTGAATGTGTATGTTGAGCGGAACACGAATATGTAGGATTATTAGAACCTACAAATACTAATAAATACAAGAAGACATTTGTAATACCCCGTATTTTTTGAGGGATTTTATTTTAATTATAGAAATAGGATTAATTAAATTAAATGGAGAAAATTTATTTATAATGAATCCGGATTTAAATGTAATAATTACTAGCGTGACGAGAGTTAGTATTTATTGATGATAAGTATGTTGAATATTACTTAGCGAGTAAAGTAATATATGATTAAGAAAATATTATTATGGTCGGGAGTGAAAAATACGACAGTTATAAAATACTCAGTTGGGACGCGCATGTGAGTCATGTCGGTATTGATTTTTTTGGTTAAAAAGAAAATTTATTTTTAAGTAACTTGTATGACCATTTTGAGTGCGCCGATGAGTCCAGAAGGGTCGAGAAAGTCAGAAAAATCTACTTGGGTGTTTTATTTGGGTTTCGGGGTAATTTAGATCAAACCGACACCCTGGAGGGGTATTTTAGTCTTTTGAGATTTTTGGGAATTAAAATGGATGAAAATAGAAAATTAAAAAGGAAGAGTACATGAGTAATAGGCTATCTGTGAGTTTACAAACCTACGTGAGGGAGAGAGAGAACCGAAGAAGAAGAAGAACTCCACAGGAGCCTTGGGATAAAGACTCAAGCTCTCACACCAAAAATTACCCCAACGCGTAGATCGCGAAGAGAGGATCACCCTTATACCAATTTCATCCAGCGAATCAGAGGTCCACAAAAAGGCAAGTGTTTATCTTGCTGAATTTATAGAGCATATATGATTCATGTTAATGTAGTTGATGGAATAACCATGATATTATGAATTTGGGATTGAAATTGGGTATTAATCTTTAATTGGGGGTATAGGTTTGCATGTAGTTGAATAACCATGTTTTGGGTATGATAAATTCTGGGTTTTATATGTTGATTTTCACGAAATTAAATCTGGGATTAAATGGTTGTTAATAGAGGTCATGTAAAATTAGGGCTTGTTGAAGATTTGAGAAGTAAATAGAAATGTATGTTATAATATTGGGATTTGATGTTAAAAATGGATGGGAAAGTGTTCTAATACTTGGGGACATGGTTTAGAGTTGTTAAATTTGGATTTGAATGAGTTTGAAGTGATTTTGTTGTTGAATTATTTTGGAAAACAAAATTTTTGGAAGACAGGGAAGCTCTAGGAATTCTCGTTCGAAGACCTGCCCAAGTCGTTCGAACGACCTCGTTCAAATAAAAATTTTAACGGGAGTTCCAACGAGATTACTAACGAGATTTTTGAGTTCGTTCAAAGTGAGAATCTCGTTTGAATAGGAATCCCCTGGTTCTAATGAGATTTTAGAAACTCTAATTTTTGCCCAAACGAGTTAAAAATCCTTCTATGTTCATTTAAGCGAGAGAATAGGACCTACGCTATTCTCGAGTAGCTTCATTTTCATAATTTAATAGTGAGATGAATTGTGTAACTACTAAGGGAATGGGTTGGAATGAGAGAGCCTTAAAGAGTATATACGATAGAGAGATAAGTCGTACGTTTATAGTATTGAGAGTAATAGAGACGATAAGACTACTTATGAATTCGGGGACTTAGGTTGCTTGAATACCTAATGAATATAATAAGTTGTGTGTATACTTATTGATTAAACTATTATGTGTACGACATACCTACGCTGCTTGCTATTGAGCGGAGGTTGCGCATTGTGGACAATCATGCCTTGAGGAGCCTTCAGGTGGGATTTTGAATTGTAACACTAGAGCAAAGAACCTAGGTACGGGTTATCTGTGAGAATGATAGTGACGCCGGTCGTATGGGTGCGTAGGTATGTGCGTTGCCCATCGGCTTGGAACTATGTTCGCCTCCAATATGTGTGTTTATTTTAATGGTTCGTGAGAGATTGAACCTATAGTCCTTTATGCAATGAGCGATGTACCAGGACATGATAACGGAGTATGCATGCATCGCAGCTATGTCTCAGGGTGCATTGTTGTGTATATATATATAATAGAGTGTATGTATATATATACACTTGTGATACAATCTACTGTGTGAATTAAGTAAACATGAGTAATAATGAATCGAAAATGAACTAAGTTGGTGAACACTTTATCTATATTAAGTTAAAAGGGTGCTTATCCATATTAAAGAGGAATTAATTTAAGGTATTACGTATATTGTGAGGGAAATACATGGGAAAATTTTTGGGCTATGATTAGATATTAGACGGGAAAGAACTAGTTAGCATGTGAATAGAAACTAATAGGGTTTGATGGAATGTTAGGCGTGCACATTAGATGCGAGGTGAGCATTTCAAGTGAATACGATAATCTAACATGATTAATATATGTGCTATAAACTCATTTTAAGCACTTGCTGATTTTTAAACTGTTTTCAACTCGGGCTCTAACCCGTTTTCTGCAAATCTCTTTTTCTTGTCAAATTATTTTAGGTGCCCATCCACAGGGACACTAATCATAAGAGTTCCATTCACTCGACGAGCTGTAGCTGCTGTGGAAGTTACATGACCTTGGTAGTAGACACCTCTATGTCTATCATTTCTTCCTTTTGAGTTATTTCTTCTATTAAGATATTCAGAGATTTTGGATTTAGTTGTTTACTTCATTCAGTTGTTGGGTTTATTTTTTGTTGGATTATTATATTTGGAACTTAGACTGGAAATGTTTTCTCCAGTTTTATTTATTATTGCAGTTATATCCTATCATATGAGATTGATGTGAATGGTGAATGTTTAAATATTCGTAACACATTTTTATATAAATTAAAAGATAAAATTTTGACATCAACCTTTTTAAATATTAAGTGGTTAGTATTTAATAATAAAGTTTCCGACAGTGATGCATAATCTGAACCAACTGGATATTCTGAATTAATTTAATAAAGGACTGATCACCCGATATTTAATTAGGCGGGGTGTCACAACATTAAATGAATAAAATAGGACTCGAATCCCAGGATTGTCTCGGGATACCTATATAGCCCAAAGGGCATCAAAGTCCACGTAGTTTGATAATACACCTAGGCGGGGTTTAACCCACTAATCCTAATTTAGGATTTCCTTTGGTTTATTTTTTAGAAATTTTGAGCAAGTGGTAGAAAGTGTGAAAATACAAAATCCTAATTTAGGGTTTATAAGAAACCCCTATTTTTGGGTTTTTAGATTTTATGAAAATAAGATTTATGTGTATTAAATGATAAAAATGATATTGGTTTTGATGTAAGAGAATGAAATAAAGACATATTAAAAATGCAAAAAAAAGTAAATAGCTACTACTAATTGAGTGAGTTGTAAATGGATGAGGGTAGACCTTCTAAAGAACTTGAATTCTGATGTGACAATGGTAGGAGGCTGATTTTAGTACGGTTGGATGGTAATGAGGTAAGGATGGAAAGTATGGTGGAAAATGGAGGATGATGATGTAAGTAAATAGAGAGTGTTTGAAGAAAATATAATTTCGATGTACTGATTTCTAGGGGAATGTTCTGATTTCAGAAAGAGATCCTTGAGAATGATTTCATGGTCTCCTTAAATAATAAAAATTAAGGTTTTAGGGGGATGCCGATCGACATGGCTCCTAGCCTACCTATCGGCATAGCTCCTGCCTTGCTCAGTTAGGGACAAACTTTTTAAGAAAAATAGGCATAATATGCAAATCGCAAATCCAAATTGCGCACAGGCAGGGCCATAGGAAGGGTATTCAGAGACCTATAAGAATACATTTAGCTACTCCCGGGTTTAAAAGTTCATCAAAGTCAAACGGGTATCGAAAGCACCTAATTTTCTCTAGACGGAGCTTTTGGAGTAAAAAGGCAAGTACGCGTGGACTGTGAGGCTGATTCGTGCATGGTATGGATCGTTGGAAATGGGATTCAGAACCCTACGAGATTTCAATTGAGTTTTGCTCACGTTGAAGAGTTAACTGATGTCAAATGGTGCCTGAAAGCTCCCGGTGGCCCTTTGGGATAAAAGGGTAGTTTGTGAAAATCGTGAGGCCATTTTGCCCAAGGTATGGAATGTTGGAAAGGAGATTCAGAGCCATACACTCCCGTGCATGAATAGGCCTTACGGTTCGGATGAACTTCTTTTATTTTTTCCGCTTTTATCATTTATTTACATTCTTCAATGCCATAATGTGTTCCAGCTAGCAAGTACCTCAAAACACCCCTTGGATACTTTTCACCCCCACAACCTTTGCCTATTTCCAAACAACACCTCTCTTGCTTATAGAAGGGGAGCATAAATTGGGGTATGCATAAGAACCTCTCTCTCTCTCTCTATATATATATATATATATATATATATATATATATATATATATAAGTTTATTTTACAGAAAAGATCTCTCAAATGAGGTTAAAAATAACAGTTCAAACCACATTAAAAGACCAAAATACAACTCTAATTGAAATATTGAAGTTAATTATAAAAAAATAGAGATAGAAAGAATGTGCATCAAAAATTAAATCAAGAGGAAATAACCAAACACACTAGAAGAACTCACCTCACAGTTTAATGATGTCACCTTCCACCACTGGCCCCGTGCAAAGAATAGCTTGGCTGACGCCCTTGCCACTCTGGCCTCTTAGTCAACATGTCCGAGGGAATAACAATGCCCCCTCCTCTTTTCATGTTCAGATTGTGAAGCCAACTTATTTTTGGATTTCGGAGCCGCTGATCACATGATGGGAGAGTTATCTCTTCTTTCCTCACCCATTGTTCCATTTATCAGTACGTGCGGATTGTGGATTGATCTCGTACAAGTATTTATCTTCACACAGGTTGAAGAGTTAATCGAGGTAAAATGGGTCTCGGGAGTTTCTGGTGGCCTCTGGATCAGATCTTAAAGTAAAAAGGCATGTTCGTGTAAATCATAAGGCCAATTCACGCACGGTATCGACAGGTGAAAAGGGGATTAAGATACCTACGAGGTTTCATTGAGCTTCGCTCAGATTGGAGAGTTAACCGTGGTAAAATCAGGCTCAGAGCACCCGATGGCCTCTGGACTAGGGTTTGGAGTAAGACCTAGGGTCTTGAGGGGTGTTAGGGACCCAAGGAAATATTAAGGGAGGTACTAAGATAGGATGTCTACACCGCTGAAATATGGTGTAACGGGTTATCGAGAGGGTAAATCTAGGAGTTTAAATAGTTAGCTGACCTCTTTCTTTGTATTTTTTCACTCAGAGCAAAACCTGGTAATAGGGTAGCTTACTTTTTAAGCGTCTGTCAATATGAGGATGAAATGAGAAGAGACTACATTACCAGGTTCAATACTAAAAAAATGGAAGTGGTGGACTACAACGAAAAAGTATCCATTATAGTAACCATGAGCGGGCTGTTGCCCGAGAAATTATACGGGGTATTGGCCAAAGAACCTCCAAACCATATGGACGAGATCTTGGCCAAGGTAGGAAAGATTATGAATGCAGAGGAATCCATGGTCGTAAAATAGTCGATCCATAAAAAGTTCGAAGAAAGTAGTAGATAGGGAAGAAAGGATGAACCCAAAGATGTCCCCAAGACGAAGAGCGTGAGGGGACAAACTAAAATTTTAATGAATATACTCCCTTGAAAGTGAAAGTAGCCACATCCTCGAAGATATTCGAGGAGATGGTGAATTAAAATGGTAGGAGAAGTTAAGAACTCGTAGTAGAAGAAAATACAAGAGCAAGTTCTATAAGTTCCATAAGGATCACGGGCATGAAACGACAGTTTGTCTTGCCTTGAAGGATGAAATTGAGGATCTTATAAAAAGAGAGAAGATTAATTAGTATGTGGGGAAGAATGTCATACCAACAGAAGCCCGTTGGGACTGAAATCCTAAGAGAAGATTAAGGTCACCTCGGACAGGGAATAAAGACTAGAAAAGAGCTCGAGAGAATAAAGACGAGGAGGATTTCGATCTTCCTAGTAGGCCCAAGGAGACCATTGAAGAACTAAATATGATCTTTTTTAGGTGAAACATCATAGAGGGAGGAGATGCTGGTGGAGGTGACAAACCAACTGAAAGAAAATCATATATAAACGAGGTGAGAGCTTGAATCAGAAGCAAAGATATAACATGTCAGCAGTGGTGAACATCCGACCTCCGAAGATTGCTAAAAAAAGACTGATTATAGGCCTTTCTAGGGGTGACTCCTTAGGATTATTATATCTCCATGACAATCTACTAGTCACAACCATGATAATTCCTGATAAAAATATGAAAAAGAATTTTAGTGGATAATGGAAGCTCATCCGATGGACTATTTTAGAATTTCTTCTGACAGTTAAAGATATTTGACATAAAATTAGAGGCGTATCATATTACTCTAACTGGATTCTCAGGTGAAGAGGTATACCCACTAGGAAAAACTGAGCTAGAAGTGGTTATTGGAACTTAGCCGAGTTGCGAAACAGAGACGATGAGGTTCTTCGTCCTTGATTAGAATGTCTAATCACCCTACAATATCAGCTTTGGAAGAGTGGGTCTGGAGATATTTGAGTCTGTTGCCTCAACGGTTCACCAATATCTCAAGTTTCCTGTAATACCCTGAATTTTATTTTAATTTAAATTAAATTATGTATGTGTCAAAATGACATGTTTTATATTTAGTCGACACATAAAATAATAATTTTTAATTACTGTGTAGATTTTTTTTACTTGTCAAATATCATATTGAAAGTAAATTTTATGTCAAATTTACATTAAATATGCCACGATCGAAATGTAGTTTTGTTATTTAAATTAAAAATAAAATTAATAAGGTATAAAATATGGATTTCTAAAAATAAGTTTGAGGGACAAAAGTTGAATAAATAGATAAATATTCAAAATATCTAAAAAAATTGTCCTATATGAGTTTTACACCCTTATCCTATTCGGTTTAAAAAAAAGAAAAAAATAGTTAAGCCGCCTAAACTTTTGCTAAAAAAACAAATAAAAAAAACGCCCTTGCTAAGAAAGAGGCAACTATTTCCTAGACATACCCACAACAGCTCAAAACAAACTCCCCTTCCTGTTATCCTTCCAACCGAACCCAAAAATAAAACAGTTCAAGAAGAAAACAAAACTCACCATATTCTCGTACCTCCAATCCTTACAACATGTATATAGTTATTTTTCTTCCTTCTTTTTACTGTTTTGTTCATATATATATATATATATATATATATATATATATATATATATATATATATATATATATATATATATATATTAATGCTCTTGTGCGGACTAATCCGCATTTTAAGAATGCGGACCGGACATGTGTCACCTGACGGTGCGCCTAAAAATTATCGCCTAAATTATAGGCACACACTCTTTCTCTTTTCTGGGTTCATCGCCAGGTGACACATGTCTGGTTCACATTCTTAAAATGCGAATTAGTCCGCACAAGAGAAAAACTGTATATATATAGGCTATGCGGGTATATTGTCTTGTTAGTTGTATTTACATAACCATGGGGGTTGTAAGTGTGAGGTGCGGGTATATTGTCTTGTTAGTTGTATTTACATAACCATGGGGGTTGTATGTGTGAGGTCTATGTGTGGCCATGGATTATATATATATATATATATATATATATATATATATGCAAAAAATCTCCCGTAAGAACTCTTTATGGTGCAGACCCCGATACATACCATTTTTTTAAAATAATTAAAAAATGTTAACTATGGAGGATATGATTTTTTCAAATCTATGTTTTGGTTGTTGTTAAAGTTCTATATGCGTTCTCTTTGATTAGAATCTCAAATTCATTTATGATCCTTAAAGGATTTCCTAAGTGGCTACCAAATTATGGTTTTCTTTACAAACTAATTGATAAGTTTTGTTAGTTAATAAGTATTGAATGGTTTTGCAAGTTATTATTGTTGAAGTTCAAATAGTGAAATCAACTGTATTGAAATTTTTTGATTTTGGATACGTAGATCTGGCTAAAGACATATTACGAACACGTGTTCATCATAAAGGCACTTTTACAAGCACCACCATAGACCTTCGATCAGATATATAGGAGTTTTGTGATTTCAAAATAGTTTTTTTTTTTGTTTCCCCGAGTTTTAGATAAGTCTCTATGTTCTTTTTTTGTTCTTGGATGTCAAATTCAAGGCCTTTATTGTGTCTTAAGTTCACGGCTTACCCTACAATGTTGATTCCTTTATTAAAATTATCATTTCTATATTTTAAATTGCGATTTTTTTAGTGCGAATCAGGTATTTTCTTTTGTATTTCATTTTTTTTTTTACTTTTTTGTTCCTTTTCAACAGAGTGAGGCTCAGGTGCTATGGAAGAGACTTAATAGAGTCAGGCGGTGTGCTAAATGGCGCTTTGAGGTAAGGAATTCAAAACTATGTTGATTTATTTAATGATGACAAATTCTTATTTTCATTTCTTTTTTAGTTATATTATATTTATTTTAAAAATCATGTCCATTTGTTTATCTTATTATTTACTTTATTTAATAGTACGGCATTAATCTTTATAGTTTTGAATAAAAGGGTCAACAATACTATGTTTCCTGTAATACAATTTTGTATGCATGAGCCATTGTGAACCAAATTAGGAATAAAATGATAACGTGAAAGAGGTTGCCAAGATGTGTGTTGCTTATGATTTTTGTGTTGGACCGACTACATTATTTTTCAACCTTTAATAGGTAGCTTCATATAGCTCCTTTTTTTTTAATCTAGATATATGTTCTAAGAGATTGATGTAGTTGGTACTTCCAATTTATTTATTCTTTTTTATCATCCATGTCTATTGTTTCTTCAAATTCATGTCTATTGGAAAGAGGTTTTGTCATATATATATATATATATATATGTCATGTGTTCAGTCCTGGAGTCTCGATTGTTATTGTTGTTTAAGTGTTTTTTATTTTTTAAACATGGTAGATGGTCATATAAATAAAGAAAACTCTCACAAAATTTTCTAAACTATCTACACATTGGTGTTGTAAAAAAGAACTTTCGAACTTGAATTAATATTTGATGGATATGATGTTGTTTATGCGAGATTCAAAACACTATTAGTATTATTTATGTAGACTATTTTTTATTTTTTAAAGAGGGTGTATCGTCACATAAACAAAAGTTAATTTGCCCAATTTTTTTATAATTATTTGTCTTATATAATAATTTACTACTATTCTGAGGTATATGAGGATCTTTTAGTATTATTCTTGAATTATTTTTATAAAATTGAATAGATAGTCATATGAATAAATGAAATTTTGTCCAAACATTTTTCAGTACCTTCCGCTAATATATATATATATATATATATATATATATATATATATATATATATATATATATATATATATAGTGTTAATGTCAAACTAACATGACATGTGATATTCATCCAAATGAGTCTTTGCATCCAGTCGGTTTGAACTTTCAAAAGAAAATGAACACGTGCGTAATTAATAGAAGGGGCTTGTTAACATTTTCGTTATGTTTATAGGACACACAAAAAAATTGTTATAAATTAGTCCCTAAAATTATTCAATACCAAAAATGTCATTCTACCATCTTGAAATACAATTGCTTTTTTATTACCTTCATTTTAAGGACAATCAACTTGTCATTTATATAAATAGTCCATATTTAAATTGTTCTTAATTAATGTTGTTTATTTTTGTAAGGGAAGGGCTTATCAACTTTTTCATTATATTTCTCGAACACACAACAATTTTGTTATAAAATTAGTCCATAAATTTATTCAATACAAATACCATCGTAAAATACAATAGTTTTATAATAATCAAAATATCTATATATAAAAGTAGTCCCTATTTATTTGTTCTCAATTAAAAATTTTACTTAAAAAAATAATTTAGCTTTTTTTTCAAAAAATGCAAATTTAACTATAAAGTTTGGGGTGATTTTCGATTTTGGACTCGATATTTCAAAAGTTGCAATGTTAACCTTGAATTTTGAAAATCGATTCAACTGGACCCACCGTTAAATTTTTCGTTAAGAATTATAACCGATGTTTTTCTACATATCTTACGTGGAAAAAAATATTATGTGGTTCAATACGAATATGACACGTGGAACCTCTTAAATAATATATTTAAGAATAAAAGAAAATTTAATAAACTAAAAATGATATATATTTTTTTAAATAAAAAAGAATTTATTGATAAAAGAGAGAATAGCCCTCTCAAGTGGCAGTACAAAAGAAGGCAGGCCTATCTCACAAAAGAAAACCTAGGAGCATCTAGACTAATTGACTTCTTTACAAGATGAGGAGTGTCCTCAAGATGATGAAATCAATGAGAACCATTCTGACTAATTGCAAAGGAAGCTAAAATCACAGCAGAATTGTTCAATTTTCTAGGGCACAGCTTGATAGAAGTTTGGATATGATGAGAAAGGACTTCAATTTCTTTGAAAGAGTGCTTATATTGCCAAGGAATGCGTCTGAGATATGAAGAGAGGCCATTGAAAATAATATTGGAATCAGTTTCAATTTCAACTTGAAGTATATTGGACTCTGAACAAAACTTTATACTTCCCTTAATCACCTGAAGTTGAGCTTCTATAATTGACCCTTGATTTCCATACATGGAAGTTACCCTTAATAATCTACCTAGATCATCTCTCATTATAGCACCTGCTCCATAACTGTTACTATTCTCCTCCTCCGAACCAGCACAATTAATTTTAATCATACCTGAAATAGGAGGGATCCATCTTTTGAGACTTTATTTCTAACTGGATGATACTTTAGAGTAATATTGAAAATACTCTAAATTTCTTGATCAAAATCTCTATGACCTCCTTTAAAAACAGCTCTTTGACCATGCTCTGAGATTCTCTGAATAACCTTCTCAATAATGATGAAGTGTTTCATAGGTTTTGATTCAAAAACAGCCTTATTTCTGCTTAACCATATCTCCCAAATTATGCAAAGAGGAACAAACCTATACAACCATTTAGAGAATTCAGAAGAACCTCATTGAAGCCACCATTTTATTAGCCATGAATTGTAGATGGAAATTGAGTGATGCCCAAAACTCCATTAAAGTAGTTCCACACCTTCGAAGCCATTGGACCAGTTCTGAATAGATGGATCAAATATTCTATATTTGAATGGCAACACTGACATCTGGAAGCAAGCCTAATCCCCACTGATTGCATCTTTTCTTCAATAGGAACACACTTGGTAAGCACTTTACAGACAAAAGGTGATATATTTGGAGGGATTTTTGGGTGCCAAACAGAATTAAAAGCCAATGAATTTAACTTAGAACCTCTAGAGATATCATAAGCAGATTGGAAAGTAAAGGCTCCATTAAAAGATGGCTTCCATATCAGCTCATTGTCTACCCAAGTTGAGTTTTCCTCCACCACATCCATTGCTGATTGAATTCTTTTGAAACATTTTGAACCATTGGAGACTTCCATATTAGAGTATTTAGCATTCAAAAATTGAGCCCATAGACTTGATCCCTCTTTTAAATTCCAGGCAAGTTTGATATTTGAAGCTTTAATAACTGTAAACAAGTTTCTAATGCCTAGGCCACCTTCACCTTTCGGATAACAAATCGAATCCCAGTTTAACCAATGAAATTTCTTCCCATAATCTTTATTCACCCCCCAAAAGAAAGAGTTAATCAACTGATTAATTGATTTTAAAATCAGGTTGGGGGGGGGGGGGGGGGGTTAAAACCAACAAGATATATAAAGGCATAGAAGAAAGAACAAATTGAATAAGAGTAATTCGACCTCCCAAAGATAGGAACTTGGTCTGCCAGCTCTCAACCTTAGAAGCAATGGATTGGATAGTTGAATCAAAATATGAAGACTTACTTCTACCTGTAAAGAGAGGGCTACCCAAGTATTTGAGATGACCATTAATACACTTGTAACCAGTGACATCTGCAACTCTACTCTTTGTGGCTGCTGAAGCTTTAGAGCTTATTTTAAAACAGCTTTTATCTTGACTAATTAACTGCCCTGATTCCTGCTCATAAAAATTCAAGAACCTCATCAACTGCTTCAAACTCCTCTTACTACCATTAGTGAAAATAATCAGGTCATTTGCATAACCTAAATGACTTATCAATGGGCAATTCCTTGGATGAGAAAAAGGATAAATTGAGCCATTAGACATTCTAGAATTCAGGCCTCTACTAAAAACTTCATCCATAATAATAAATAAGCTTGGGGAGATAGGATCCCCTTGCCTAATACCTCTAGAAGGTTGAAAGAAGCCCATAGATTGACCATTAATTAAGATAGAGAACCAAGTTGAGGATATGCATCTCCATATTAAATCTATAACAGTTTCTGAGAAACCAAAAGCTCTTAAAGATTTAATAATGAAGATCCAAGAAGCTCTATCATAAGCCTTAGCCATATCTAGCTTTATAACAACATTACTTCCAGGCACTTTTCTATCTAGTAAGTGAAACATCTCCTGGGCCAATAAGATATTGTCTTGAATGCATCTCCCTTTCACAAAACCAGATTGATTCTGAGATATCAATTTTGGAAGAATAGGACCCAGTCTTGAGTTAATAATCTTGGTAATAACCTTATAGCTAAAGTTACATAGACAAATTGGTCTAAAATCCTTGCAAAAGGAAGGTCTATTTACTTTTGGAATAAGGCATATTTGAGTTGAACTCCAAGATTTAGGAATATCAGCTCCCAAAAATAAAGATTGAATAGCCTTAGTGAAATCCTCCTTTACAATCTCCCAGCATTTGACATAGAAAAAGCCATTGTAACCATCTGATCCAGCAACACTGTTGATGTTAATTTCCTTTGTAGCCTTCAGAATTTCAACTTCTTCAGGAATGGAAACTAAGTTTAGATTATTTCTTTTAGTAATGAGCTTTGGAATACTGAGTAACAATCCTTTGTCTTCAAGCATTCCTACAGAAAATAAAGAAGAAAAATAAGAAGAAAAGCTGTTAGCAATCCCCTTTTGAGTTTCATGACTTCTTCCTTGCTCATCTATAATAGAGTGAATCCACATTTTCTTTCTTTGCTGCTGCACTTGAGAATGATAGAATCTAGTATTTCTATCACCATTATCTATCCATATGCCTCTAAACTTCTGAAACCAATATTGCTCTTCTTTAGCTAAAGCTGAATTTAATTTAGCTCTCACTTTAGAGCAGTTCTCTCTATGCTCCACACTTGGCATTTGTTCCAGTATCAATTCTGCTTCTTCTAGATGATATTCTAAACACTTTACATTTTCAAATAAATCTTTGAAATGAATTTTTCTCCACTATTTGAGTCTCCCTTTTAGCCTCTTCAATTTGTAAGCAAATAGAACCATCGGATTACCTGTAGAATAAACATCCCAGGAGCTTTTAACAGTTAAGAAGAAATCTTCATGCTCAGTCCAGAAATTCATAAATCTAAAAGGCCTAGGGCCTTTAACAGTGGGGCTAGGAATAGAGATTAAAAGAGGCTATGGTCTGAACAGTTTCTGTTCAGGTGTTTTAAGGTTGAGTTAGGGAACCAATTAATCCAATTGGAATTAATTAGACCTCTATCCAATCTTTCAAACATCATCGAACCATTGACTTCTTTACTCCAAGTAAATTTAGATCCTAAGAACCCCATGTCTTGAAGAGAACTACTTGCTATACAAGCATTGAAATCAGCTGCACTTCCCAAGTTAATTGGTCTACCTCCAATTCTTTCCTCACCATTGCAAACAATATTAAAATCCCCTACAACTATCAAAGGAATTTGGTTGCACCTTATTGAACTTTCACCTATATCATCCCAAAGACCTAACCTTTCTTGTCTTGTACATTTGGCATAGATCACATTGATACCAATCTTAGAATTAAATTGAGGGTGCTCCACTGCCAGAAGCAAATTTTGATTACCATCATACATAACTTCACTAGAGATTCCATGCCTCCAAAAGCTCCATATCTTATTAACATGATTGAAAGAGAAGCCTTTAAATTTAAGTAATCTCCTAATGTAATCAATCTTTGAGCTATCAATCATTGGTTCAAGAATTGCCAAAAAAGAAATATTATGATACCTGCATAATTTATTCAATCTCCTTTTCTTAGCTTTATTCCCCACCCCTCTAGCATTCCAAATAATTGCATTAATCATTTGGAAGGAATTGGGGAAACTTGTTTGTTTATTTTCACTGCTGATCTGGTGATTCTAAGTTTGGTGCCAATTCTTTTATTCTTCCCCTTCTTAGATTTCTTTGATTTGACATCATGATTAGGCAAATTGCCTTTAGAGCCAGATGTAGCCACTTCTTGATTATTGGATTTCCTTTGGAAGTCAGCAATCTTTGCTGAAAGGAGATTTGAAAATTTAACAATATCCTCCCACACTGGTATGTCCTTTTTCTCCTTTTTATCATTATCCGAGAAATAACCTTTTTTAAGAGGCCTATTCTTCCTACCAGATCTCACTTCTTTAACATCTGAGCTATAATCTTTTTCAACTTCTTCTATCACTTTCTTCTTACTATTGAGAAGGTCATCAATATTCAAACTCTCATCAGAGGCTGCGATACATTCACCCTCTTCATAATCTTCTATTTCCTCCTGGACACTATCTTGATTGTTATCTACTTGAATAGAATTTCCATCAGAGTTCGTGACTACTTTAGTTTGGATATTATGCCTCACTATTTTGGACAAATCCTCACCACTGCCTCCTTTATGAAACTGATCTTGATTAACAACTTTCTGCTTCTGCTTAATCCTATATACTTGCATGGGTTCTTTACTTGTGATTGGATTCTTACTAGGAATCAGTTCTTGCACCACTATTGCTTTACCTTTGTAAGATTCCTTTATATGGAGGCCTGCATTATTTTGTAAGCATTGATCTTCTTGATGGCCTAATTTTTTGCATAATGAGCAATAACTTGGAAGATTTTCAAATTCTATACTTTGCCAAAACCCATCATCACCACACCCAATCCAAATTCTTTGAGCCCTAGGTTTTACAAGGTCAATTTCAACACATACACGTGCCACACTAGTCCTATTGACATTGGAAGTTGAGTTATCAAGTTTTAGAGGATTACCTACTGCCTGAGCAATAGAAAAGAGAGCATCTTTTGCAAATAAATGAATAGGTGAACCTGGAAAGTTTATCCACACTGGAACTATAGAGCTCTCTTGATCAGTTCTGAATTTAGGAGTCCGTTTGAATGTTCTCATAGGACTTTTACCAATGTACCATTGCTCCTTCATCCACAATCGCATAAAATCTTCTTGACAATTAACACGAATGAGGATATGTTTGTAATCCAACACTCCGATCTGATAAGCAGCCTTGAGACCAAAGGTTTCAAAATTCTTTCTAATGAATTCCATCGTAGGTTTCCCATGAGAGAATTTTCCAACTATCGCATATTTGTAAGGATGTGAAAGTAGATCTACTTCTTCATTTGTGAACATGATGGATAGTTCTCCTTTGTATTTTGAGAGAGGTTTGAGAGATGTTGCATAAGGCAAGGAAGGTTCTTTCAACAAGCTTGCAAAGGATTTTTGCCAAGGGTTTGAAGGATCAGGAGGTTTTGGATTGATTGGGAGGGACGATGATGGATTAAACTTTGCCATGCACCCTAATTAGGGTTGGCGGCTAGAGAGAGAGAGAGAGAGAGAGAGAGAGCAACTTAAAAAGATCTTTCACATCCCCACTTGCCCTTGCCCTCCCCACATCTCCCCCTCCCTCCCACTAACATTTTCCTCCTCGCCCCTTAGTAGTTTGCACACACACACACACACACACACACACACACATACATACACTGACTCTCTTACTTTCTGTCAACAATAGATTTCTCTCACTGCCTCTCAATGTCGGTCTATGATTCTCTCTCTCTCTCTCTCTCTATATATATATATATATATATATATATGTGTATACACACACACACACGCTCTCTCTCTCTCTCTCTCTCTCTCTCTCTCTGTGTGTGTGTATACACACACACACGCGCGCGCGCACGCGCATGATTTATGTATATGTACCTAAATCGTTGTATACATACACACACACACACACACACACGCATGATTTATATATATGTACCTAAATCGTTGTATACATATACACACACACACACACACGCATGATTTATGTATATGTACCTAAATCGTTGTATACATATACATAAATTGTGTGTGTGTGTGTGTGTATATATCTTGTATATATATGGATATGTATATGGGTATTATGTGTGTATTCTCGATGAGTTTGTGTGTGTATTATGTCATGTATATGTATAGATATTTTTGTACATAAGTTCGTGTATGCAAGGCTAATTACGTTGCATGCTCAAAAATTTAATATTGTACTATGAAATAAGTTTGTCGTGTTAATACTGCAGACTAATAAAAGAAAGTGTCGAGAGTAAGATGATAAAGAGTGGTGTAATGATATTACATCTAAAACATCAAAAATCAAGTAGAAAAAATCATTATGCAAAATTAACCTTGCACTTTAGTGAAGAAGCAGTCGTGGCGGAGTTTTAATGATAGGAGATTCGATGACATTCTTAGTCCAATAGTTGAAACGAAAACATATTTGTTATTTTTTTATAAAATAAAACATCTAATTCTAATAAAAAAAGTAAGGGCCCTTTTAAAAAAAAAGTAAATGATAAAATTATTTTTATTATAAAGTAAAAACTTTTATTAAGAACAAATAAAATAAATTCATCACCCCCGTTACAATTCTTAATGACAATGTAACGAAGAACATAATTGAATAAATTTTTAAACTTCATGGTTAACACTATAACTATTAAAACATCGGACCAAAAATTAAAAATACCCCAAACTTAAAGTTTAAATTTGCCTTTTTTTTAATTTATCCCATTTTTTGCTAAGAGTGAGGTGTTTTATTTAAAAAAAAAAGTATCAAATCTTATTTTATCTTTGAACATTGGACTAAGAATGCCACCAAACCTCATGTAGTCAAAACATCCGCCAAAACTACTATCCCGTGTCAAAATTTTCTATTTTCTATTTTCTTTTTGATATTTTAGATGTAATGTCATTTAACCAATCTTTATCGCCTTACTATTATCTCTCTGTCATTAGTTTGCTAAATTATATTTGAAATTTTACACTGCAAAATTAAATTTGCAGTGCTAATACAATAAACTTATTCAACATTTTAATAATAAATAAATTGAGTATTCTGCGTAATTATTTTCTTACTAAAAGGAAAATTGGAGGATATATACATTAAAACGACTGAAAATTTGACGGCGCAATTTAATTTTTCATTTTGACGCTAGTATATTTTTTTTATAAAACAACACATTTTAAGCAAAAAAGATAGGAAGAAGATTTGTAAAGACAAATAACTTATAAAAACGCTATTGAAAAAAAATGGGATAAAAGAAATTGGTACTATTTTTATGAAGGAAAAGTTGACTGTCCTAAAACCATAACGAAAGCTTTACACTTAATTTTTTTTAATGATTTTTTGTGGAAAAATGACATATCAACAATCCTTTTAAACAAATCGGACACTCAATAATATTTTTTTAAAAACAGTCCCTAAAATATTTCATTCCCCCCAATACTCCTTGTTTTTTAATCTCCCTCCTAACGTATACCTTTCATTACCCCATCTCTCACTTCAATTTAGGAAATCAAGAGACAACAATCCGCAACACTTCCTATTATGATGGTAATCTCCAACACCGCCTCTTCATTGAAGTAACCTCCAACATTGATCCGGTTAGTGAAGATTTTGTCCATTATTTTCAAGTTAACATACATTTTTTAGTTTTATTCCGTTTAGTCTTTTTTTGGTTCCAAATTGAGTACTTTTGAGTAATATTTGCACTTTGGATGTTCTATTTTTTATTATGTGATCTAATTAGATTTAGTTTGTTCTAACTTGAAGGAACTTACAAGTTACTATAGACTAAATGCAACTCATTTTTATAGGAAGTATATAAAAACCAACACCGATGGCCCTAAACCCACATGCTATTGGGCGAACACCTGAAACACATATAAACATTCTAACGATAAAGAGAACGATAAATCATGCTTCTTCTTGTGCCAAGTGATAAGAAGGCTCATAAAATTGTAACGAATACGAGAAGGATCAAGCTCAACCCCCTCAAAGCATCTTCGGATCCTATCCTGCCACACTGACCGAAATATACAATGTGGTACCATCTTCCACATGACCCTTGGGCTACTCCAAGTAGACATAACCTCTTTCACAGAACGAGGCATAGCCCACCGAATTCGGCATAAGGAAAAGATCATATCCCACAGCCCCCTAGTCACCTGGTAATAAAGAAGAAGATGATCAGTTAACTCCTCCTCCTTCTTGCACAACCAACATCTACTTGCCACACTCCTCCCTCTTTTTTACAGGGCCTCAAACCTCAAGATCGCCTGTCTGACAACTGTCCACACAAATAGACTAACCTTTAGAGGAGCATGACCCATCCATATAGCCTTCCACGGAAAAAAAACACTCCCACCCTTTCTTAACGCGATATAATAATTCTTAACTGAAAACTGACCATCCTGAGAGCTCTCCCATATCAACCCATCCACCCTCTCAGTCAGAAATGGTGCCAGATGCAACCAATCAAATAACGCCTCCGCCTCCTTTAACTCCCAATCCCCAAGCCCCCTCCTAAACTTAGGATCCCAAACCGCTCGATCCCCTACCCTTTGCCTATGATCCTCTATAGACCCATCCCCATCCCCATCCCTAAAAATTTAAAACATTCCCGGGAAGAGAACCTCTAAAGAACCCCCCCCCCACATATCCTTCCAAAACCTGATTTGATTCCCTCTCCCTAGCTGATAGGAAGTAAGTTGATAAAACTCCCCCACCCTTATGCTATACCCCTCCACATCCCCACTCCATGTGCAGAACACATCACTATAGGACCCCACCCCAACGGACTGACCCCACTTGTAGCTACCACCACTTTCCTCCACAGTCTATCTCCCACCCTGTTGAAGCACCATAGACACTTTCCCTGTAAAGCCTTATTTAAATGGGCTAAACTCCTCACCCCGGCGCTACCATGTTTCAGCGGCCTGCACACCTCATCCCAACTCACCAAACAATATTTGAACTGCTCCTCGTGACCTCTCCACAGGAAATCCCTCATCTACTTATCGAGCCTTTTGCTAACAAAACCAGGTAAAGGGAGGGAAAACATAAAATATGTCGTGAGGATCGATAACTCAC
This sequence comes from Sambucus nigra, assembly GCA_949130495.1. Lineage (NCBI taxonomy): Eukaryota > Viridiplantae > Streptophyta > Magnoliopsida > Dipsacales > Adoxaceae > Sambucus > Sambucus nigra. Next base: position 565,760,644 of record OX422210.1, read on the forward strand.
TTTTGATCAAAGTCAACCGACCCCCTTTAGAAAGGTAACTATGATTCCACCCTCCTAACCTTCTTTGGACCCTCTCAAGTACCGACTCCCACATCGAAGATAACTTACACTTATCCCCTAAAGGGAGGCCAAGATAAGTATATGGGAGTGATCTAACCCTACATCCAGGAACTCTAGCCAAATAACCCACGTTACCCACCTCTCCCACGAAAATCATCTCACTCTTCCTGATATTGATGCGTAAACCCGACACAGCCTCAAAACAAACCATAAGTAACCTCAATGTCTTAACCTCATCCACCGACGCCCCAGAAAAAATAATAGTATCATCTGCAAACAGAAGATGGTAGATCTTGACTGGTTGTGGAACAAAGGACCCAACTAAAAAAATCGAGACATGACCACCCTCTATAGTATGTCTCATCATCCGAGAGAACGCCTCCATGACCAAGATAAAAAGAAAAGGGGACAACGAATCTCGTACCGAAGACCACGAGAGCTCGAGAAGAAACCTTTCGGAACCCCATTCACAAGGCCAGAGAATTTCGCAGAGGAAATACACCTCTTCATCCACCTGCAGCACCTCTCCCCGAACCCCATCCTCCTAAGAAAATATAAAATGAACTCCCAACTCACGTGACCTTAAGCCTTCTCAATATCTAGCTTGCAGATAATACCGAAAACCCCTCCTCTGAGCCTCGATTTAATGCACTCGTTCGCCATGAATGCTACATTCAAAATCTGACGACCACCCACAAAAGCGCTCTGAGCATCGAAAATAAGAGGATTAATCACCTTTTTTAGTCTAATCGACGAGACCTTAGAAATGAGCTTATACACGTTGCCAACCAAGCTGATGGGCCTGAAGTCTCGCACATCCTTCGCACCCCCTTTCTTAGAAACCAAAGTAATGAAGGTAGCATTCAAAAATTTTAGAAAATACCCCCTAACATAAAACTCACTGAAGACTGCCATTACATTATCTCGAGTCATAGACCAACAACGCTGGAAAAAGGCCATAATGAATCCATCAGGGTCTGGAGCCTTATCTCCACTCATCGAATTTAACACTTGGCTCACCTCCTCCTTCGTAAACACCCCTTCCAACTGAGCCGCCTCATCCCTCGAGATGATTTCCAATGGCAGATCGTCCATCGTGGGTTGTCAGGGCTCCTCCTCCGTATATAATCTCTCGTAGAACTTACTTATCTCCTTACGAACCTCGCCCTCTTCAACATACTCTGTCTCCCATACTATAATTTTTCCAATGTTGTAAAAGAACCAATGGGAATTGTCCGCTTTATGGAAGAATTTAATGTTCCTGTCACCTTCCCTAAGACATAGAGATCTACACTTTTGTCTCTGAATAATCTCCTCCTGGATCAGTTTCCTCCCCACCTCTATCTTGAACTCTTCCCTGGTTGACTTCTCTACCTTCTAAAGACCGTATGTCCATTCCTTCTCGTTGAGTACCCTAATATCCTTCATCAATCGCTCTATCACACACCCCACAATCCCAAAAACTTCTTTGCTCCACCGAATGATGTCCACATTAAGTGTGAAACCCCACTTAATAAAATACCGAGTGATCAATCCTGTATCAAATAAAACTGGAATCTCATATGGTTCATTCTTAGCATCACTGTTGTTCATTCAATAATTACTAACCACCTAGTGTTTCATTAACCTGATGTCAAATTTTATCTTTATTAATCCCACCAAAATCATATAATAGGATAACAAACAATTCATTATGAGAATAAAACTAAAACATGCCACAAAGTAAGTCCACTAGTCTGTCGAACAACGTTGACTACAAACCATCCACACATGCGAAAATAAAAGAGTACTAAGACATGCCAAGTCTGAATATAGAGATACAAGTCCAAAAGTACAACTGAAAAGATCCCTATCTAAGATAGAATGAGATAAGCGAATACGTCAAAGGAACCACATCACTCCACATAGCTGCAGCCACGTATCCTGTAGGATGGAATCATGCCGGGCGCCTTTGTGGGAGGACACCTAAAAGGTTTTTGAAAATATTTATAGCAAGGGTTAGTACCCAAAAATATTTAAAAACAATTAGCAAGTGAATTTAAATTCAAGAAATAAATATGTAAATGCTGTTCATATTTAAATTAGTGTCGTGCATTCCCTTGAGTTCACCTCACCCCTGAACTAATGTGCATGCCTAACGGATTAAACCTAATGTCCCTAGCCACTTCCCTCGTAACTAGCCTTTCCCAAATACTATACTAATTACCCCACTAATGCACCCCAAGTGAGTATAGTATTTTACTTATTAAGTTATTGTACACATTAACTTATAAAAAAAAACATCATTTCCAATTTAATACCATATAACCGTTTCACAAGTTATATAATTAACACGATTACCATTATGTACTAACCCGTATATACTTATACCATATATATGAAATCATACTACAATATTCACACGTATATGCCGTGGATATGTAAATTCTATTCCCCCGAGTAGTCACTCATCGGGTATTCGCTAGATGCTATTGTTAACGAAAATGTTATTTATCCCTAATTAATTAAATTAGTTTAATTAATATACATTTCAGTTTAACTTAATATATTGATTTTGATGATTCCAAACACATTTTTATTAGGTTATTCTATAGATATTTATTATTGTATAATCTTGCCTCGACTCTACTCAACAACGTATTCGAGTAGAGGTATTCACGTGTGGCGCACATTTGCACTTGACACATTAGACACACATGCATATTTTTTATCTATGATTTTAATTGTGTGACTAATTAATTATGAGCCTAAACATTTTTTTTCTAAAAGAAATTATATTATTTTTTTTTGAAAACTTTTTTAAATAAAATTGGTGTAAGACATGTTTTAAATAAAGTTCGCATTTGTTTTAAATAATTTTCAATATTATTTTGTGGATTAAACTGAAATTATCTTAAACTTATTTTTATGTTTTTTATAGTGTCAATGTAGACTCCTTTGTGACTTGTCTTGACATTGTAGACCTCCTGTAAGCCTTCGTCCTTTTTGTGCTTTGGCATTTGAGTTGGTAGAGATTTCCATTATGTTCAAAGCTATACCTGCTAGTGTAAGTATTTTAAAAAACCTTTGTTGGCCAAGTAGACCTGCTATATACTTTTGGTCCGTTTTTTTTAATGAGTTGTTGCTACCAAATTTGCTGTACTCGATTGCCGCAAATGCTAACATGGTCAGATCTACCTTCTTTTTCATGTACGAATGTAGTACTTATATATATGTTTAAATATATGCATGTACCCTCTATTGTTTCACTACTGCCACACGCCATCTCTGGCCAATTAAACAAGGTGTACGCCTCTTGCGTTGGAACTCGGCTGGACACACTCTGACTACGCCTACGCCTACGCCATCATTGCCAGACTGAATAACTTTGAATTCGTTTATATATGAGCTTTGGAAATTGTTTTTTTTATTCGGAAATTTTTATTTCAGTCCGAATTTTTAACGTGCATATCTGTTTTGGCTTTGTCCGAAAATTTCTTTTACACGAAATAAGTTATAGACCTTTTCTGTTTTATCCGGAGATTTTTTATGAGAAATCAGTTATAAATTTTTTGTTTTATCCGAAATTTATTTTTACGAAATTTCTTATGTTTTTTTTGACCGAAATTCGAAATATATTTTTTGTCCAAAACTTCTTATATAATACATAAACGTATATATATTTTTGAGAAAAGCTAACAATAGCCAACACATAGTTTATCTCTTGTAACCTTCTCTTGGCCCACGTTGATTTACACCACATATTGCAGAGATGTTATTATCTTTAGCTCAGACAGAAAAGTGATGTTGACTGATAGATGACTTGATAAAAGCTCATTTATATGTTTATTCACTTTTTACATATCCACTCCAATTCTTGGGAGATATACGTAACTGATATTTGAGCCAAACCTTTTGGGTCATTTTTTATTGTCACTCATATTTTATATTATTACACGGAAGTCTCATATCAGTCTATATTTATCTAAGATATCAGTATGATTACACACGAGTATGATTTCACTGAAGTCTGTCTTGACAGACCTATTCCTTAGGCCACACAAATATCTATCTAAGATTTTTTTATGGCCATTGTCTACTTTACACGGTATCAAAATTCATTGTGCATACTTCATTTGTTTCTAACCTCTCTCTCGGTATATAATATTTTTTTTAACTGCAAGAATTTATGAGGATGGGTTTGAACAGATACGATTTGCTTTCTCAAGATATTGAGCATTTAATGCTCTCCCAATCTCTATCTATCAGTTCACAATTAATGCTCCAAGTTGAAGATGAGTTCAGCTCAAGCTTTCTCCAACGGCTATTTTCTTTTAGGCTACAAAGAAGACCACATTCAGTTGGAAACACAGCAGGCATAAAAAAATTAGAGAGCAACTAAAAATTTATTCAGCTCACATACAGTCAAGAGAGCAACCAGAAATATTGTTACTCAGCTCATACACTCAGTTAAAGAGAGTAACACAAATTTATTTAGCTCTACATATTTGAGACAGCAACAATCAATATACTCAGTTATTTGTTGAAGAAGAAATTTGAAGAGCACAAGAATCATTATTCTGCTACAAAAATTTCAAGAAGAAGACTAGTGCCAAAAATCAGATTTATTGTAAAGTCTCACTCAAGAAGAAACTCGGATCAATTTGTATTTTAGAGAGTTTCGACATCCAAACTTTGTACTCAACATTCGGATTTGTTTGAAGCTGGAATTTTAGCTTCGGTTGTTCTTGGAGCTGATATTTGCTTCAAGTGTCTGTAAATGGTGGTTTGATCCTACCGTACAAGTGGATCAGGACTAGTGAAGCGCGGGAGACGGAAGCTTGCTCTTGGCGCGTGGACGTAGGTCGGGTTTTGGCCGAACCCCGTTAAAAATACGGTGTCATTTATTTTCAGCATTTAAATTTATTTATATGCTTGTGATTGATTAATATTTTTTAAGCACTTTACTTGCAAGATTTTTAAATCTGAAAATTTGGTAAATTTCATTTTAAGATTAAAATAATTATTTTCGTAATAATTATTAATTCCAGAATATTAATTTTTATTAACTACGAAAATTATTTATAAATTTATTGCGTTTTATAATCTTGAAATATAACTTGTTTAATCATTTGAGAAGTATATATTATTTGATATTCTTGTGTGAATCACTTTAGATTAAATCTAGAATATAAGATATGAAAATTGATTATTTATTTATTGGATGTTGTAATCTCTTGTTTAATCAATTCAAAGTATTTATTTGATAATTATTTATTGTGTGTTTCAATCTCTGATTTAAATTGTTTAAATTTATTGGTAACATTTATTTAATCATTATTGGTTTAACCTTTTAAGATTTATTTAATCTGAAATTTGTATTAAGTGTTTTAAATTAAATATTTTCTGAAATTTTAATTTAACTCGAAAAGTTTGTAAAATCTCAATTCACCCCCCCTCTTGAGTATTTTTCTGGGCAACAATTGGTATCAGAGCTAGTGCTCTTCTTATTTTTAGATTTAACAATCTTAGAGTAAAAGATCAATGGCAAACTTTAATGTTTCATCTCTTGGTGAGGGTCAATCAATAAATAGACCTCCTTTATTTTCAGGAAATAATTATAGCTATTGGAAAATAGAATGAAAAATTTTATTCAATCAAATGATTATGCTGTTTGGAGAGTTATTATAAATGGTCCTAATATCCCCATAAAAGTTGTTAATGATGAAAATGTTCCTAAAGAAGAAAATGAATGGAATGATGTTGATATTAGAAAAAATTCAAATAAATGCTAAAGCTATGAATATTCTGCATTGTGCACTTGATGTAAATGAGTATAACAGAATTTGTTGTTGTGAATCTGCTAAAGAAATTTGGGATAGACTAGAAGTTACTTATGAAGGAACTAGTCAAGTTAAAGAAGATAAAATTAGTATGCTTGTTCATAAATATGAGTTATTTAAGATGATGTCTAATGAATCTATTTCTGATATGTTCACTAGGTTCACTAATATTATTAATGGTCTTAAATCTCTTGGTAAATCTTATACTGACTCTGAATTAGTGAGCAAGATTCTCAGGTCACTACCATCTGCTTATATGACAAAGAAGCTGGCAATCAAAGAAGCTATACGAGAAAGACCTATCTCTCTTGATGAGTTATTGGGTTCCTTAATCACCCATGAAGTGGAACTTAAGGAATTTGTTGAAGATAAGAAACCAAAAGCAAACAAAATTATTGCTCTCAAATTTTCAAGCAAAAATATAGAAAGTGATGATGATGATAATATTTCCTTATTGGCTAAAAATTTCAAAAAATATCTCAATTCTAAAAAGAAAGCCAAGGAAAGGAGAAAGAAACATTTTTCAAAAGAGTTCAATGATGATCATCAATCCAAATTTGAACCAAGATGCTATCATTGTGATGAATTTGGACACATTAAGCCTAATTGTCCAAAATATAAGAAAGGGAAGAAGGCATTGAAAGCCACAACATGGAGTGACTCCGACACAAGCTCTTCCGATGAAGATTCAAATGAAAATGAAGTTGCTCATCTATGTTACATGGCTATGGAAAATGGGGTACATTCTAACCCTAACTCTAGTGATAGTGATAATGATGAAGTTGATGATTATGAAGTTTTACAAAATGTCTTTGATGAATTATGTGAAAGTTTTAAAGAACTTAAAAATAGATATATTAAACTTAAGAAGTCTCATTCATTAGTTTCAACTAAATATGATTACATGTCAAATGATTTTGATGAGTTGAAATTAGAAAATGAATCTTTGAAAAATGAAATTAAATCCTTGAAAAAGGAAAAATCTGTTATTATCACTACTCCTCTTGAAATTGAAAATATTGAGTTAAAAAGGGAGATTGAATATTTAAAGAAATCATTAGACACTTTTACAAAAGGAAATGAATATTTTCATAAAATTGTTGAGACACAAAGGATTCGATTTAATAATAATGGTATTGGATATGATGAAGGAAATGAGAAAAAGGATTATTCTAATTTATTGAAATTTGATGCCTCATCTAGTCTATCTAACTATTTATGCACATATTGTGGTAGACACACACATTTTTCAGATTTGTGTCCATATAAATTTAGAAAAAGAAATTTGGCATGGATTCCAAAAGGAACCAAGATGTATACTAACCCCTACGGACCTCACACATTTTGGGTACCAAAAGAGAAAATTTTCAATGTTGTGTAGGTTGCATTTTGAGATGGAATGTGGATTTTCAAGGCATATGATTTGGTCATATTACAAATTTCAAGTATCATTGCCTAATGTTGAAAATGCCACACTTGGAAGAAGTTGCTTGAATATATCTTTGGTATTGGTAAGATGGTAAGGAGCACCTTTCTTGAAATTAATATCATATGTTTATTAATGATTTATTTCATAATTGATATATTTCCATGCATAGAATATTTGTTATAACACATGAGCGCGTTGATTGATTATTTAGTATTCACATATGAATTTGTATATTCATTATTTTTGATGATTCTTTATTATATCATACATTTGATTTTGATCATTATTTTATAAGAAAATTTCATATATATTAATTACATCTTGATATATTTTGTATGAATAATGATATTGGATAAATTCATGATTTTATTGAAAATAAATCTGAAACGAAAATGTCATTTGAGTACATTCTAGTATATTAGTTTTATGAGCTACATGTTAATATTGTAACATTCTCTTGTTGATTTTTGATGATATAGTCATATTAATCTCTATGAGTTAGTTTTATGGCATAATACATAATTAATGTCATTATTCGAATATTTGTTACATTCCTAATGAATATTTTTTGGAAGATAGTAACATTTGTGTTATGAATGTTTAAATTGATAAATAACATGATCAACAATTGATATCACTTGTGTGACTTTTCAAAAATGATTTTATGAAGTCAATTTTTTTAATAATATTTTATCTCATGAAATAGATGCACCATATTTGTTATATGCATATTTGCCTTTATTGGTATCCCTTAGGGGGAGATAAAAGTTTATTGAAATTTGTTTGATTTCTTGTTCGAAAAATGCTTGATCATAACTTTGATATATTGTTATGGATTTTGCAATTCAGTTGATTATTTCGAGAATTTTAGCTCATATCTTGAAAACGGCAAAGCTTGAGCAAAATGCTATATATTTTTTTTGCTATTTCTAACTCATGTTATGTGCGTAATTCAAATTATTTGAAAACATCGAGTTATGAAATGCTTCATATTGTGTGCAACGCTCGAATAGTGTGTGACTACAACAATTGGTATTATTTATCATTGATGCATTTTGAAAAGTTGATCATTTATCTTTTATTATTTTTCATTTTGGTGACTTGATGCATTATTTGATGATATTATTGTCTATCTACACATTCAAATACATGCTATGAATTTTTTTTTTGATGACTTCTATGCGTATTGAAAATTTTCATGTCATTTATATGTCCCTTGAGATTTATGGTTGAATCCCATGCACGAATTATTTTTGATAGGGGGAGCTTCGCCCTTTTTACCCGTGATACTGAATTTATATTAAAATATCTTTTTGATAATGTCAAAGGGGGAGAAATATTTATCATTCACTATTTGTGCTTAATATTTCATTTTATGAATATATGTGAATCCTTGTTTATCATCATCAAAAAGGGGGAGATTGTTAACGAAAATGTTATTTATCCCTAATTAATTAAATTAGTTTAATTAATATACATTTTAGTTTAACTTAATATATTGATTTTGATGATACCAAACACATTTTTATTAGGTTATTCTATAGATATTTATTATTGTATAATCTTGCCTCGACTCTACTCAACAACGTATTCGAGTAGAGGTATTCACGTGTGGCGCACATTTGCACTTGACACATTAGACACACATGCATATTTTTTTATCTATTATTTTAATTGTGTGACTAATTAATTATGAGCCTAAACATTTTTTTTCTAAAAGAAATTATATTATTTTTTTGAAAACTTTTTTTAATAAAATTGGTGTAAGACCTGTTTTAAATAAAGTTCGCATTTGTTTTAAATAATTTTCAATATTATTTTGTGGATTAAACTGAAATTATCTTAAACTTATTTTTATGTTTTTTATAGTGTCAATGTAGACTCCTTTGTGACTTGTCTTGACATTGTAGACCTCCTGTAAGCCTTCGTCCTTTTTGTGCTTTGGCATTTGAGTTGGTAGAGATTTTCATTAGGTTCAAAGCTATACCTGCTAGTGTAAGTATTTTAAAAAACCTTTGTTGGCCAAGTAGACCTGCTATATACTTTTGGTCCATTTTTTTTAATGAGTTGTTGCTACCAAATTTGCTGTACTCGATTGCCGCAAATGCTGACATGGTCATCTCTACCTTCTTTTTCATGTACGAATGTAGTACTTATATATATGTTTAAATATATGCATGTACCCTCTATTGTTTCACTACTGCCACACGCCATCTCTGGCCAATTAAACAAGGTGTACGCCTCTTGCGTTGGAACTCGGATGGACACACTCTGACTATGCCTACGCCTACGCCATCATTGGCAGACTGAATAACTTTGGATTCATTTATATATGAGCTTTGGAAATTGTTTTTTTTATTCGGAAATTTTTATTTCAGTCCGGATTTTTAACGTGCATATCTGTTTTGGCTTTGTCCGAAAATTTCTTTTACACGAAATCAGTTATAGACCTTTTCTGTTTTATCCGGAGATTTTTTATGAGAAATCAGTTATAGATTTTTTGTTTTATCCGAAATTTATTTTTACGAAATTTGTTATGTTTTTTTTGACCGAAATTCGAAATATATTTTTTGTCCAAAACTTCTTATATAATACATAAACGTATATATATTTTTGAGAAAAGCTGACAACAGCCAACACATAGTTTATCTCTTGTAACCTTCTCTTGGCCCACGTTGATTTACACCACATATTGCAGAGATGTTATTATCTTTAGCTCAGACAAAAAAGTGATGTTGACTGATAGATGACTTGATAAAAGCTCATTTATATGTTTATTCACTTTTTACATATCCACTCCAATTCTTGGGAGATATATGTAACTGATATTTGAGCGAAACCTTTTGGGTCATTTTTTATTGTCACTCATATTTTATATTATTACACGGAAGTCTCATATCAGTCTATATTTATCTAAGATATCAGTATGATTACACACGAGTATGATTTCACTGAAGTCTGTCTTGAAAGACCTATTCCTTGAGCCACACAAATATCTATCTAAGATTTTTTTATGGCCATTGTCTACTTTACACGGTATCAAAATTCATTATGCATACTTCATTTGTTTATAACCTCTCTCTCGCTATATAATATTTTTTTTAACTGCAAGAATTTATGAGGATGGGTTTGAACAGATACGTTTTGCTTTCTCAAGATATTGAGCATTTAATGCTCTCCCAATCTCTATCTATCAGTTCACAATTAATGCTCAAAGTTGAAGATGAGTTCAGCTGAAGGTTTCTCCAACGGCTATTTTCTTTTAGGCTACAAAGAAGACCACATTCAGTTGGTAACACAGCAGACATAAAAAAATTAGAGAGCAACTAAAAATTTATTCAGCTCACATACAGTCAAGAGAGCAACCAGAAATATTGTTACTCAGCTCATACACTCAGTTAAAGAGAGTAACACAAATTTATTTAGCTCTACATATTTGAGACAACAACAATCAATATACTCAGTTATTTGTTGAAGAAGAAATTTGAAGAGCACAAGAATCATTATTCTGCTACAAAAATTTCAAGAAGAAGACTAGTGCCAAAAATCAGATTTATTGTAAAGTCTCACTCAAGAAGAAACTCAGATCAATTTGTATTTTAGAGAGTTTCGACATCCAAACTTTGTACTCAACATTCGGATTTGTTTGAAGCTGGAATTTTAGCTTCGGTTGTTCTTGGAGCCGATATTTGCTTCAAGTGTCTGTAAATGGTGGTTTGATCCTACCGTACAAGTGGATCAGGACTAGTGAAACGCGGGAGATGGAAACTTGCTCTTGGCGCGTGGACGTAGGCCGGATTTTGGCCGAACCACGTTAAAAATACGGTGTCAATTATTTTCAGCATTTAAATTTATTTATATGCTTGTGATTGATTAATATTTTTTAAGCACTTTACTTGCAAGATTTTTAAATCTGAAAATTTGGTAAATTTCATTTTAAGATTAAAATAATTATTTTCGTAATAATTATTAATTCCAGAATATTAATTTTTATTAACTACGAAAATTATTTATAAATTTATTGGGTTTTATAATCTTGAAATATAACTTGTTTAATCATTTGAGAAGTATATATTATTTGATATTCTTGTGTGAATCACTTTAAATTAAATCTAGAATATAAGATACGAAAATTGATTATTTATTTATTGGATGTTGTAATCTCTTGTTTAATCAATTGAAAGTATTTATTTGATAATTTATTTATTGTGTGTTTCAATCTCTGATTTAAATTGTTTAAATTTATTGGTAACATTTATTTAATCATTATTGGTTTAACCTTTTAAGATTTATTTAATCTGAAATTTGTATTAAGTGTTTTAAATTAAATATTTTCTGAAATTTTAATTTAACCCAAAAAGTTTGTAAAATCTCAATTCACCCCCCCTCTTGAGTATTTTTCTGGGCAACAGCTATCATAACCAAGTATTCTTATCCACCCGAAACCCTGATACAGTTAGCTCCCCATTTCAGAACAAAACATACAATCGCTGTGGAGGCGGCCATATTTTCCCACGGTAGTGAATTAAAATTAGGCACCATTCGTCTCACTCCTGAACCCAAACGATATGGCCTAGGGACTATACTCGCCCTGCTCCTCAAGCCAGATGATTCACCCACATCACGCAACCTCCTATGATAACATTCATTGGTATAGCTTTACTATATATATAATTCACAAAAATATATATATATAACTCATTTATGTACTACACACCAACATATATAAAAATCCCGCCAATTGGAGTATTATGCCCATACCCAAGCCTACAATATTTAAGTTTATGCCCCAACTTCCTTATTATTATTATTTACACATTAATTTCCCTTATCTTAATATAACCCCTTTTAAAGTAAAATAGGACTCCCCATCACTTAGCCTGAAGTTAAATTTTTCTAGTCCACCCTTTAATTTTCTACAATCAAGTTTAATCACTCTAAACAATAAGACCATAACATGCTAAATCATGAACCCTCATCTCAAATCTTATGAAATTTAGTTAAATAAATGCTAAGGTTAAGTATTCCCAAATTAACCCTAATTCAATATTAAATTTCACAATTTCAGTTGAGCTAAAATTACAATTTCCAACACAGCAGGTCTGAACCAGGGGATCTCAGAGTTTTGGCGCCCATCAGAGGTCGTTCGAACGAAGATCCGTGTCATTCGAACGACAGTGGATATCTTTCGAACGAATTATCATGTCGTTCGAACGACCATGATAATTCCTCCTCTTTCTTGCTTCTGCATAAATCAAGTCCGCCATTGACGAATTTAAAACCCCTGTTTTGAACAGATTTCTGCAGAAACGTTCCCCAAGTTCATCCTAAGTCCCATTCTCCATTACAACAATTCTAGCCCTAATAATCTCATAAATTTTCAGATCCTCAATCATCAAATGCATTATTTATCAAATCATCTACAAATTTATAATCCTTATAAAGAGAAAACCCTAATTTTTTCAAGAACTAACCCTATAATTTCGATTGGATTCCACCTCTTATGATATGAATAGCAAGATACAATTTAATACTCAAAATAAAAACTACTTTCCTTAACCACGATGATTTAGGGTGTTGAAAGATGAAGTTGGATTGTAATTGCCTCTTCAAGATCCCCAAATTCACTTTTCCTTTGTCTTTCCCTCTCTTTTCTCCATTTAGTCTTCTATTATGACTTAATGATCCCTAACCCCTTACACACCTTAGAATTAAAACACTATCCATGATTTGGTCCTATGAGCCCTAATTAAAATCACCCAAAACCCTCTTTATTAAGTTCACACATGTGTAATTGGACCCCAATACCCAATATGTGTAAGTACCCACTTCTTCTCGACTATTTCGGGCCGGACTCAATCGCACACTTAAAATCGCCATCCGGATTACATTTCTAAAATTCATTCCTCACTCGTTAACTTTATTAAATATATTCACTTTTAATTATTCCCATTAATTAATTCTCATTAATTAAGAATCAGTAATTACCGAATTAGTTGATTAAAATAATTACCCAGAAATTACGATGTTACATACTCTCGCCCTTACAAGGGAATTTCGTCCTCGAAATTTGAATATACCTGAAGTAAATATGTCTAGATACTGTTCCTGCATGTCCTTATCACTCTCCCAAGTGGACTTGTCTGCACTATGATGACCCCATTGAACTCGAACAAGCAGTATTACTTTGGAACGTAACTTGCGCTCACTGTGATTTAAGATTGCCACTAGCCTCTCCCCGTAAGAAATATCAGGCTGTAAATCTATCTCTTCAACTGGGACATGCCAAAATGCCCATGAACTACTCTTATATTTCTTCAATGACGCAACATGAAACACATCGTGGATACGCTGCAAATGATCGGGTAAACCCAAATGGCACGCCACCGATCCAACTCTCTCAATAATGGGAAAAGGGCCTACATACCTTGGCGCTAACTTCCCCTTTTTACTAAATCTCATCACCCCTTTCATAGGGGATACCCATACTAACACATGATCCTCGATCTCCAACTCTACATGCTTCCGATTTGCATCCGCGTAGCTCTTTTATCTATCTTGGGCAATAAGGATACTCCCCCGAATTAACTCAATCTTCGCGAAAGTATCTCGAATCATCTCCGGCCCTAAAAGTTTGTAGTCCCCCACCTCCAACCAACAAGACGGTGAGCGATAAGGCCTACCATACAATGCCTCAAATGGAGCCATGCCTACAGTAAATTGGTACGAGTTGATATACGTGAACTCCACCAAAGGAAGGAACTGCTCCCACCCTCCCCCCAAATAAAGAACGAACATCCGTAGCATATCTTCGAGCATCTGATTCACCCTCTCTGTTTACCCATCTGTCTGAGGATGATAGGTGGTACTCAACCTCAACTCAGTGCCCATAGCCTCCTGGAGGATCTTCCAGAAATGCGATACAAAAATCTTGTCCCTATCGGACACTATATTGATCGGGACCCCGTGTAATTTGACTATCTCCGTGATAAACAGTCTCACATACTGTAAAGTCTCAAAATTCATACGAACCGATAAAAAGTGGGCCACTTTGATCAAATGATCTACAATGACCCATATGGAATCATGCCTTCTCTATGAAACAGGTAATCCTGTAATGAAATCCATAAATATGCTCTTCCACTTCCACACCGGAATATCAAGTGGCTACAATATCCCCAGCGGTTTTTGGTGATCAACCTTCATAAGTTGACACATGGCACACTTCGAGACAAACTTTGTAATGTCCCGCTTCATTCCCGTCCACCATTATTGCCTTCTCATATCTTGGTACATTTTGTCCCCACAGGGATGTACCGCAAACTTGGAGTCATGAGCCTCCATTAACACGGTGTGTCTCAAATCTTCGTCCTCTGGCACGACTAACCGTCTATTAAAGCGTAACCCACCTTCAGAGCTTATAGAGTAGGAATCCTCACCCTCTTCTAGCAACTATTTCACCCTGTCCTGACATAAAGGATCATTCGCCTGAGCCCGTATAACCCGCATAATAATCTTGAGTGTGATTGCTAAAACCACCATACATGCCCTGGCGATCTCATCGTCGTGCCTAAGTTCACTCTACTTTGCCTTCTAAATTTCCTCCAAATCTCCCTTAGGTCCTCGGCTCAACGCATTCGTAACTACATTGGCCTTACCAGGATGATATTGAATATCAAACTGATAATCCTTCATAAACTCCAACCACTTCCTTTGCCTCATATTCAAATCCTTTTGAGTAAACAAATATTGGAGTGATTTATGGTCAATGCACAAGGTAAATCTCTCCCCTAAAAGATAAAGCCTCCAAATCCGCAAGGCAAAGACGACCACGACCAACTCTAAATCATGGGTGGGGTAATTCCTCTCGTGGGGATTTATCTTCCTGGACGCATAAGTTATAGCTCGCTCTTCTTGTTGTAACACCCCTAGTCCTTGTAAGGACGCATCAATATAAACTCGATAATCTACTCCTGCCCTCGGTAGCGCTAAAACGGGGGCCGATGTTAGCTGGTCTTTTAACTCGTTGAATGCCAACCGACACTGATCGCTCCATACAAAGGGCACTCCCTTTCGAGTCAAATTGGTCAACGGCCCTGAAATCTTGGACAACCCTTTGATTAAACGGCGATAATACCCAACTAGTCCCAAAAAGCTCTTGATCTCAGTCGATGTCATGAGTTGACTCCACTCTCTCACCGCTGACACCTTACTCGGGTTTACAGAAATCCCCCGCTCCGACACAATATGACCCAAGAACTGCACTTTTCGAAGCCAAAACCCACATTTCTCATACTCTGCGTAAAGCTGGTGATCCCGCAATATTTGCAAGAACATGCGGAGATGATCGACATGCTCCTCCTTTGTGCATGAATAGACCAAAATCTCATCAATGAACACGATGACTAGCTGACCGAGAAAATCTCTAAAAAATTGATTCATAAGGTCCATGAATACCGCCGATGCATTGATGAGTCCAAATGGCATTACCTGAAACTCATAAGAGCCATACCGCGATAGAAAAGCGGTTTTCAGAATGTCTTCCTCTCGAATCCTCAATTGATGGTACACCGATCGTAGATCAATTTTGGATAAGAATGCTGACTCTCATAACTGGTCAAAAATATCATTAATCCTGGGCAATGGATACTTGTTTCGGATCGTGACCTTATTCAACTCCCGATAATCAACACATAAACGGAGTGAGCCGTCCCTCTTCTTCACAAACAACACGGCTGCACCCCATGGCGATGTGCTCCGTCGAATAAATCCCTGACCCAAGAGTTATTGAATATGTTCCCTCAATTCACCCATCTCAGAAGGGGCCGTATGTAAGGCGCTCCGACTATCGTCCGAGTAGCTGGCGCTAAACTCGATCTCCCAACTGGGTGGCAACCCCAGTATGTCCTGAAATACGTCCTCAAAGTCCCTCACCACCGAAAATGAGAGTATCGAAATCACCACCACCTGTGAGGTCTCCTCCTTTAGGTAATATAAGTGTGTGCGCGATCCTCCTTCAGGAAGGGGAATCGCCACTAAAAACATTTCCTGCCCCGGGATACCGAACACTATGGCTCTCTCATAACAATCAACCATCACTCTATAATCGGCTAACCAATCTCTACCCACAATCACATCATAGCCCTCCAAATCCAGTACCAAAATATCCCCCGCCAAACTCAAACCCCAATCATAATGTCTACCCCCTACAAATAGAGTGAATAAGCGATTCACCCCCTATCGGTGACTCCACACACACGAGTAGACTATCAACGGTGTCCAGTAACCCAACCACTTTACCAAAATGGGTCCTAACAAAGTAATGCAATGCACCAGTATAAAAAAGAATTCTACCATCAAAATAATGGATAGGGAATGTACCCTCAACTACTGGCGATACGGGTGGTGCGGGAGGGATCGGAACATCTCGGACGTTGTATACATGTCTGTACTGCAACTGTCCCAACTGCTGCTAAATTTGGGGTGCTGGTGTTGCCTGAGGTCTATGTTCCTGATATTCCTACGGGGCACCCTGCTGCTGGCCCCTGTCTCTCCGCGGGAAATCTCTCTTGATGTGATTCGGCTGGCCACAAATATAGCAGCGCCTCTAGCCATTCCCGTGATACTGACACTGTGTCCCTTGAGGTTAGCCATGATGGCCCTGGCGAGGCTACCCCGATTGTTAGCCCTAATGGCCACCCCCATTATTCCCCTGGCCCTGGAGGCCCTAAAGAACCTGCTGCTGATTTGGGACCTGCTGGCCCTGCCTAAACCCCTGACCTCCAAATCGAAATCTCTTGGCGGGATTCCCCTAACGGGTATCCTGCCCTGCTGTGCACCACTCGAAGAACCTCCATTGACCTTACCCTACTGGCTCAGCTCCCCACCCCTCTTACTTCCCTTAATATGTATTAACCACATCGGTGTACGTCACAAAATCCAGATTCCCTATTAAATGTTGCTTGATCCTCCAGGCCAACCCATCAACAAACATAACTTTCTTCCTTTCCTCGTTGCTCACCTCATCTGACACAAGAGTGGCTAGAGGAGTGAACTCCTCCTCGTACTCGGTAACAGATCTATCTCCCTGCGTTAACTCCCTGAGCCTACTCCACATCTTTGTCTCGACGGCCGGGGGCAAGTACTTGCAGTCGAACCGTGCCCAAAACTCTGCAACTGTCATGGAATCCCTCTCTGCAACTATGCTGGTGGACTCCCACCACTGTAAGGCGGATCCCGTCGGCCTAAATGTCGCAAGCATCTGCCTCTGCACCTCGCTACACACCACCATCCATAGGTGCCTCTGTATATCACGCCTCCACTGGTAAGCAGTAATCACATCTGCACTACCCTGGAACTCTGGGGAATGACCCTTCTGGAAGGCCTCCCGCACTCACTGCCACTCTGTCAGCCCTAGGGGAACCTGCCCTACTTGGGCCATGTGTTGTGGTGGCTGATGCTGAGGAAGGTGAGCTGCCATCGTTGTCATGGTGGCAATAACTGCTTGAGCCACTATACCCGCTACCTGCTCGGTAGAAACAAACCCCTATGGCTGCGATACCTCAGGCTCCTAGGGAGCCTCACCCTCTCCTTCTCGGGCGGCTACCCTCGCGAGTCTACCTCTCCCTCTCTTAGGTGGCATCTGAAACGTAGAATGAGTTGTGTATTAGTTCACAATATATAAAAATCTTGAAATAGCAGAAGAATGATAACCAAAACATAATATGAATCAACAGTCCTAACAGTAGGGCTCTATGCCAAAGAACGCAATGCTGAAACTAAAGTAAGTCGCACAGATCCTAAGGATACTAGAAACTGATGCTTTGATACCATCTGTGACAGCCCACTTAATAAAATACCGGGTGATCAGTCCTATATCAAATTAAACAGGAATCTCATCTTGTTCATTCTTAGCATCACTGTCATTCATTCATTAATTACTAACCACCTAGTGTTTCATTAAGCTGATGTTAAATTTTATCTTTATTAATCCCACCAAAATCATATAATTGGACAACAAAGACTTCATTATGAGAATAAAATTAAAACATGCCACAAAGTAAGTCCAATAGTCTATCGAACAACGTCGACTATAAACCATCCACACATGCAAAAATAAAAGAGTACTAATACATACCAAGTCTAAATATAGAGATACAAGTCCAAAAGTACAACTGAAAGGATCCCTATCTAAGATAGAAAGAGATAAGCGACTACATCAAATAAACCACAACACTCCACATAGTTGTAGCCACGTACCCTGTAGGATGGAATCATGACGGGAGCCCTTGTGCGAGGACACCTAAAAGGTTTTTGAAAATATTTTATAGCAAGGTTTAGTACCCAAAATTATTTTAAAACATTTAACAAGTGAATTTAAATGCAAGACATAAATATGTAAATGCTCTTCCTATTTAAATTAGTGTTGCGCACTCCCTTGAGTTCACCTCACCCCTCACCTAATGTGCACGCCTAACGGATTAAACCTAATGTCCCTAGCCACTGCCCTTTTAACTAGCCTTTCTCAAATACTATACTAATTACCCCACTAATACACCCCAAGTGAGTATAGTATTTTACTTATTAAGTGGGGTGTCACATTAAGACGGAACATTTTAGTAGCCAGTCTGAAGCTCGCATTCCCCTCCACATCATACCCATCCCAACAAAATCCTCCTCCTTTAACCACATGTTCTCGAATCGATACGAAGACCGTCCTCCTTTCCACCCTCCGCACTCCAGGATAATGGGGGAATGATCCGAAATTCCCCGAGGCAAGAAAGAAAGACACGCCCCCGTAAAATGATCCTCCCACTCAATAGAGAGTAAGAAACAGTCCAAATAAAAACAAAGAGTGTTTGACCCCATTATTGGACCAAGTGAAAACCCCTCCCACCAGAGGGAGGTCCACTAAATCCATATCATCGATGAAGTTAGAAAAATCATGCATATAAGAATTAGATCCCCCCCACTACTCCTCTCCAAGGGGAATCGAACAATATTGTAATCATCCCATGTACACCACGAAATGCCCCAGACACCTCTAACTCTAGCCAATTCCTCCCATAACTCCCAACGAACCGCATCCTTGACTGGCCCATAAACCTGTGAAAAGCTCCCAATGAACCCATCCTCCACACTCTTGAACAAACAGGAAAGAGACCAATTATCCACTAACACATTAATTTTCCCCACCACCCTAGAATCCCACATAATGATAACCCCTCCTGATGCCCCCTCTGCATAACATACGCCATCCCCAAATAGACTAGGCCAACTCCCTATCAATAACACTCAACTTAGTCTCCTGAAGGCACACAATATCCGACCTCCACCAAGTAATTCTCCCACTAACTACTCCTCTTTTCTCAGGGCCATTGAGTCCCCTAATGTTCCAAGAAATTAGTCTTAACTTCATTGGAAACCATGCAAACCCCCTCCATCCCTCCCCTCTTTGACCCCTCCTCTACCTCGTCGCCTCTCCTCCATGCAATAGAACATCCTTAGTGCTTCCTTCTCATTACCCAAATAAGTAATACCTAAAAATTTGCTAAATCCTCTAATCACACTAGTAAACCACTTATCTACCTCTACCTCGATCACCTCCTTAATATTCCTACACCCAGTCACCTCCCCCTCGTTAGGGGTGGCAATTTGTGTATTTGTGTCGTGTTTCGAGGCGACACGATACGAATAACATGATTTCTTAAAATTTATCGCTAAATTAAACATAAATAGACACGATAATCCAAATAAAAACACGATTAACACGACTCATAATTTTAACACAAACACGACACAATACGACTTTGTGTAAAAAAAATACGACATGAACACGAAATATCATGTCAATTTTGAATCAATTTCGTGTCGTTCCGTATTGTGTTTTCGTATCGTTTCTAAAATTGTCACTACCCCTCACCGCCCTGAAATCTCCAAATCAACCCATAACCTCAGATAGTGGCGATCCCCATGACTCGAAACGTCCCTACTATCCAATGCCAACGTCCCTACTCCCCAATATCTTACCAGGCATAACTGCAGCGCCTTGCACAAGGACCCCACCCTCCAACTCTCCTTCTCTCCGTACAAAGAGAACTACACCCATGAGAGCCCACGCGGGACGAGCTAGCATGAGGAACGCCACTAGGCAGTATAATTGTCAAATTCATAACAGAGTTACATCTAACCCCTCCTGCCATACCACTAATAGACTTATGGCCCAAATCATTCTCTTTACTAACCGGCAACAAAGCACCCCTCTTCTCCTCGCCTTTTTTCTACGCGTAATTTTTTTTAACGCTTTAACCGAGCTTAAAAAAGCGCCGAGATGATTCATGTTAGTCCATTGTTTAACCCTTTTACCTCCAAGCTCCCCTTCAACACCCTTCCCATCATGACCATCGTGTTCCAGCTAAAGAAAAATATTTGTAGGAGATGGCTCCACTGACAAATAGACACTCAAATTCTGAAACGACTCATCAACCACAACAGGACCCAAACTATGAACCACATCATCACTGAATCCACCACAACATCTGAATTTTTCTCTTTGCACACCGCTTTTAATTTATTACTGACCATAGACTTCCCCAACACTGTATCTCTTTTCAAAATTTTAACTGTATTTATAAAAGAGTCAATGTTTTTTAATTGCAACGTAGAGTTCCAATCATTAGAAAAGAAATGACCCTTCTAGGACAAAGACAGTAACTCCGTGTCGTATCAATGTTAAGCCATAAATGAGATGTCACTTTGACCCACGTCTTTCTCCATTTGTGTTGCAATAGTACCAACTGACAAGTGGGTGCTGAAAGAGAATTGCGCTTTATGAGGACACACGCCACCTTTCGTACCTATTGGAACCGAAACATCTTTTTTAAGCTAGTACTAGCTGACAGATGAAATGACCCCATGCCCCTCCTATCAGTTGTAGGCCAATAGCTACCATCAAAAACTAAAACTAGCCCTCCCGCTTGAACCAAGTTGGAGCTATCACCGTTAAAGGCGCCGTCGCAAATCAGGGCAGAAAGAGCCTCGCTCGAAATCTCTACCGACGTCATGCAATCCGACATAACTGAAGCCAACCAATCTGCCTGAACAACCTGGGAGTCTAAATCAGAAAAAGGGCATGATGGAGTTTCTAGACTGGCAAGGCATGGCAGGAAGAGCCTCGCACACAGTCTCTACTGCTGTCGTGGCCGACGCAAGCCCACCCACTGCTCTATAGAGCATAGCAGTGACTTCTCTCCCAGCCACCTTAGGATGCGACCTCTTCAGCTTAACTAGAATTTGACACTCCCCCTCTGTTAATGTGTTGTTGCTAACATAAAAATAGGTTCCAAAATTCTCCGTCCATATCGGCAACTCAAAAACCCACCCCCATGCTTAATGGAAACCTTCTCTGGTAGACTGGCACTCGTTCTTACCATTTGACCAGAACACGTGCCCATCTTAATTCTTCCGCAACCTGAGCCGGGGCAAAGCCGGGATTGTAGGTTGGGGAACCACAATTTATTGGGGTGGGAGCGTTCGAGTCGATTTTTTTTTAGAGTTATTTATATTTTTATATAATATTTTAACACTAAAAATATATTAATCACAAATATTTTTTCCACAATATCTTATATATACATCATCAAAATACAAAAGTTGCACCACATACAAAACACATATTTTCTCAATAATTAAGATTCGACATTATAAAGTAATTGTTGGAACGTAATACAAGAATCAAGCAAATCACATGTTGAGATGTATTAGAATTGCACACGACGTTCTTTCAAATCGCGAAATTCATCTATGATTGATTTCGCACTAAACTGTGTCGCAATTTTTTTTTCAATATAGATAATAAGAGAATTTGTGTGATAATCATTCTCCATCTTGTTTCGAAGATCGAATTTGACATCACTAATTGCTAAAAATGCACGTTCGGTGGTTGCAATTGATACCGGAAGAATTAACACAACCCTAAGCAATCTATCAATTAGTGGATAAAAACTTGGCTTTCTTATTTTCACCAACCACTGACATAAATCGAAAAGAACGGATAACTTTTGAAATTTCAAATGTGGGAGAACATCAACCTCATAATGTTGCAATTGTATTTTTAAGTCATCTCTTTCATTCTCAATGAAGTCTCTAGGATAAAATTCATCAACAAGCTTGCAGATATCATCAACATTAAAAGTAGTATGCTCATTTTGAGGATCTAATGAAGAGCTAAGAACAAATAACCTCACTGTATGATCATTAAATCTGTAATTTAGCTCATGCAATTGAGAATTAATTGTAACATTAAATATGTCAATCCGATAATGCTCCGTAATTGTAAAATTATCTTGTTGATGTCGAGCTCGGTCCCGTCTATCAATATATAAAGCATTCAGATCTGGTACCTCGATTGCACATTTTTCACAAAAAGATGTCAACTTCTCAATCAAAGTGTCACACCCTTCATCTCTTAACTTTTGTATGAGTGTCTTTCTGGTTTTCACAAGTTGCATTGCATTCAAAATGTCTTGAGATTTTCGTTGCAGCGCTTGGGAAAGCATATCGGTGATTTCAAAAATGACTTTTATAAGATGCAAGATGAACACGAACTCGAAAGTAGTCAAAAACTATAAGTTGTATCGGCATCTCCACTTTGTTCCCCACCTCCATCATCAATGATGTTTAATATAACCTGACAAGTAGCACTAAACATATTTATCAAGCTACGAAGAGATCTCACATGAGAACTCCATCGTGTTTCTCCATCCTTTTGCAAATTAATAACTTGATTCAATCCTGTTTCAGTCTCAAGCTCTTCAATGGAAATCAAATAAGCAATATCAGAGGCATGTGCAACTTTCAGTTCATCGTTACGTTTACAAGAAGGCCCCAGCATATTAATAACGGAACTAAAATTTGAAAAAAATTGGTGTACGTGAGAAACTTTTCGAGATGTTGCAACTAATACCAATTGTAAATGATGAGCAAAATAATGGACATAATATGCATATGGACAATCTTTTGCAGCTAAGGCTTGTAGGCCTTTCCATTCACCTCGCATATTACTTGCCCGATTATACCCTTGGCCTCGAATATTTTATTTCCCAAGATCATAACGAGAAAGTATGGAAAAAATCTCATTTTTTAGAGTTAATGCCTTAGTATCCGATACATTTACAACACCAAATAAACGCTCCCGAACAATACCAATTTTGTTAGCAAATCTCAAGACAATAGCCATTTGTTCCTTTTTTGCAATATCTCGAGATTCATCAACAACAATACAAAACTTTGAATCACCAATTTCCTCACATATGAACTTTCTAATTTTCATTGCATAAACAAATAAGATCTCTTTTTGCACATCAGAAGAGATATATGAGGCATTTTGAGGAGCCTTTTCCAACACAGCATTTGCAACATCTTTATTATAATCCGGCAAAACCTTAATTCACTCAAGAAAATTATCGCGATTGATAGAACTTTTACTTTCATCGTGAGCTCTTAAGGGCAAACCTTGAAGTGTAAGATAACCAACCGATGTAATCAAGGCTTTGAGTCATATCCGATTGTTTGCAATTTCTTCACAACTTTGTTTCTCAAAAACTTTGTTAATATGTTGCGATTGATTCATTAAATCATTACATGATTTTTGAGCAATTTTGTGTAGTGAATTGGAATTTTTACCTAAATGATTTAAAAATGCACAATTCATCCCATTCCTTTCTCTCTTCCAACTATTAAACCCATCCCGTGAAAAAGTATATTGCCCATGACGGGGCCCTTCCTTGTTAAAGAGATAATAAGGTAAATAAAATGATATATCCTTTGTCGGGGAATACTCTAACCAAGATGAAAATATGTTGAACCATGATGCTTGAAAATGATGAGGATGTTTTTCATGTACAGATAAAGGGTTGTTTGGAAGAATACATTGATATGGACCAAAGTTAATGTACACCCGCCAAACATCATTAATTAGCTTATCGGGATACCTCCATATTTCTATACAATTTCCAGGATCACGCTCTAAATTGTCAATATCAAGCCCCTCAACTTCAATTCTTGGAGATTTTAAAGTTCGTTGTTCAAGTGTTTCAGATACCGAATTTTGAACATTAGACTCGGGGGAAACCGAAGTCTCGCCGATATTTTCACTTTCAACATGTTTTCTCTTGAAAAATGAATCAAGGGTCTTTGATTTCCCCATATTTCTACAACACAAAAATAAAACAATTAAAATTTGTCATTTTCCTACTTTAACCGTTAATAACAGTTAATAATAATTAATAATTAACTAAATTAACAGTTAATTAACTACTTTAACTACTTTAATTAATAACCGTTAATAATAATTAATAATTAACTACTTTAATAGTTAATAAAAATTAACTACTAAACTAATCTACTAGAACAGTTAAATCATATAGGGAAATCTACTTTACTAAACTAATTAACTAATAATCACTGAATAACAAATTAACAAAGGAAAAAATAATTAACTACTTTACCAGTTAAGTAGGCTTTGAGTCATAACATGGATAGATACATTTGATTTTTTAAAGCTTTGAAAATGAGGAAGTTCTTCTCTTTTGTTTGTTGCTGCTGTGCATTTTGAATATGGGGAAGTGGAGTGGTTTTTTGTTAGGTTAACTTAAGGGAATAAATGAATGAAGTGGGATTGGGCTTGTGCTTTTTTTTTATGCTGGGTATAAAATTGAGATGTATAATATGTAGCCTATTTTTTCCCCAAATGTTGGACTGGCCCAGGGCCCACCCCTACCATGGCCTGGCTTCACCCCTGAACCTGAGTAACATCTTCTGTAAGGACATATTTTATAAGTCATGTTTACATTAGTGTATATCGTATACCGCTATAAATCGTCGAAGAAAAAGTTCAAGTTTGAAGATACATGAAAACAAATCCGAATATCAAAAGATCTTCAACATTCAAGCCTCTGCGGGATTAATTTTGGTAAGGATGTGTTTAAGTACCTTAACGGTTCATTTAAAGTGTTGGGATATTTTTCTAAAATATTTTCTAAGTGTTGAGGCGTTACTTTTTGTTAAAACTAATTTTTTTTAAGTGTAGAGGCAAAATTTTGTTACGCTAACGTCATTCAAACGACATCATTATATAGTTCGAATGACATAAGGATGTCGTGCGAAGCTCGTTCAAGCGACATGTGTTCTCGTTCGAGTGACATTAACACTTTGTTCGAGCGACAGCACAGACAATTTTTTTTATATAAAACGTGTTAAATGAGTCCTTTTTCGTTAAGAAGACCTGACGAATTTCCTTTTGCATAAACTAAAAATAATAGATTACCTTTCTCTTCTTCATTTAAGTTTTTATCCTTTGTTTTCAATTCACAAAAATCCCAATCTTTAGTGAATTGCTTTTATCTTTGCTGGAGTTTCTTTTATAAGAAGGATAACCTACTGCTGATCTAGGTGCCACTTGAGGGAGGTACTGGGCTAACTTTGACTGCGTGTCATAGGGAGTGATCGTGAGTGTTCCTAGATGATTGGATTGCATGTCTTTATGTGTATATGCAGATATTCATTGTAGATTTCGCTTGTAATCATTGTGAGCATTATTAAGTGAAATAAAAGGTTTTCGTTTTTGGGGTTTTAACCTGAAATCTGTGTGTCAGCAATTATATATGTTGGTTTGATTTTACCCACGTAGTTACATATTTTAGGGTTGAATTAATTTGGTTTAAAAATTTACTCTAATTAAATAAGTTTACAATTGGAATTTACAAATTCAATTTAATCAATATCACACGTCTTTCACAAATTGGTATCAAAACCAGTTTCACTAAGTTATTATGAATTCCTTTTTCCACAAGATTTTTTTATATTGATTTTTATTGAAAAATATGAGTTTGAAAAATCGCAATGTTCCGAATGAAAACTTATATAATCAGTTGTCAATTTTTGACGGGTCTAATTATGATTACTTGAAAGCCCATATGAAATCGCAGTTAAAAGAATCGATGAGCGCATAGTTTGTGAAAGAGGCTGGACTCCTCCCACTGTCACCGAAAATAATGTCACTAATTTAAAACTCGTGGCAGACTGGGCTGAGGATGAGTTTAGGTGGAGCACTAATAATTCACGTGGTTTGAGTGCAATTTCTGGTGCCGTCACTCCTGAGAAATTCCAACGTATTATGACGTGCACCACATCTAAAGAAGCGTGGCATCTTTTACAACTTACCCATGAAGGTACAAACGCGGTCAAAGAGTTTAAACTTTAAAATTTAACTACTCAATTTGAAATAGTTACCATGCTTAAAACTGAGTGTTTTGATGAGTTTTATGTACGTTTGTATGATATAGTAACACTAGTTTCAATCTTGGTGAGCATATACCTAATGCACGAGTGGTTAAAAATATTTTGATATCGCTTCCTAAAGGTTTTCTCCCTACAGTAACTATATTGAATTCCTTAGGTAATTTGAGCAATTTAAAATTGGAAGAGCTTGTAGGAGACCTCTAGACATATGAGATTGACATGTTCCCCCACACCGTCAAATTTAAGGATTGAGGGATAGAACTTAGAGCCCAATCTAGGAAGGGAAAGTAAGTGTTCAATAATGACAAGTTCGAGTTTAATTTTGATATGGTCATGCTCGCAAAAAATTTCCCAAGTTTTCAAAACAAATTTTTTCCAATAAAAGGGTTTTTGAGAAAAAGAAAAAGAAAGATAAGGCCAAAGAGAGCGATGAGAAAGAAGGTGAGAAAGAGAAAGAGGAAGAAGATAGATGTTTTGAGTGTGAGGGTAGAGGGCATAAAGCATTTGAGTGTCCCACTAGGCTAAAGAGAAAGGACAAAAAGATTGCATGCCATCCACTCTTAGCGATAGTGAGGAAGAAGTGAAAGATTTCGGGGATGAGTCTACACATGGGAAGCTTGTTGACTTTTTATCTAGTCACGTGATCACACCTAGTTTATCCTACGACGATGAGGATGCTTGTTCACGTGAGACACACTAGGATGATTTGAGTGTTTCTAGCGAAGGTGAGAGTGAGTGCGCTAGTAAGGGTGATAGTGATCTCCAAAATGCATTTAGAGATCTTTACGCTGAGACCTTAAATACTAAGAAATTGAATAAGGAATTCGGTCTTAGGTGATTGATTTGGAGAGAGAGAATGAGAGTTTGAGGGGATTTCAAGCGTCGACGAGTCAACTCAAGAAGGTGAAGGTTTTTGAGTGAGCATTTGATCGTCGAAAATCGAGAAAAGAGTGAGCTTATAGCCCGTGTGTCACAATTTGAGTGAGATCTTGAACGTGCCTGGGCGGTAAAGGTCACTTTAGAGGATACATCTAAGAAGGTAGGAAAGATGATCCTCGGTCCTGCTTTGAGTAATGTTGAGAGACTTGTGTGACACCCCGCCCAATAAAATATCGGGTGATTAGTCCTATATCAAATTAAAACAGGAATCGAATTTGGTTCATTCTTAGCATCGCTGTCAAAACTTTTTAAAATTTTACTAACCACCTAGTATTCAAAACGTCGGTGCCAAAATATTATTTTTCATTAAACATATAAACATGCAGAATAGAAATAAACTTAAACCATACATAGTCATTGAGTTGAAAACAATACTAAATGAATAAATAACCTTCTAAATAAACCATCGGCTAAATATTCCAAAATAATAATCCAACAAATGAACACAAAATCCAAATACTGAGTCTAAAAGTAAATGGGCAACACGCCCTAAGTGAACTTCAACTGAAATAAAATTCCTAATCTAGGAATAAAGAAATGACGTGTCTAGCTCAAATCCTGTAACCATCCACACATGCTGCAGCTACATAACCCTGGAACAGATAAGTCAAGTCTGGCGTCCCTGTGGCTGGAGGCCTGAAAAAGGTTTTTAAGAAAAGAAAATATTTTGCAAAGGGGCAGAGCCCAATTTATAAAAATGTTTAGCAAGCATTTTATTGCAATAAATGAAATACTTAGTATATAATGTTCATAATTGATTTTACGGTCGCACCCCCTTGAAGACCATCCCACCTATCTTCTATAGTGCACACCTATCGCATTCATTTATTCTATTTAATTATTACTCAATCCAACTAGACCATAATAACTATCTTAACTAGCCCGCTAATCATCCCTTCGTAGATTAAGCACATTATTTCGATTAGTATAACATATGTAATTCTCATCTATAAGAATATACTCAATGTCACACCGATACTGTCAATAGATAATCACACATTATCTATAAATATATGCCCATATCACTCGATATACTAAATATCACATCGATATTATCAATAGATTGTTACACGATATCTATAAATATATACACATATCACTCACTACGCGTATATATACATAGCATCTTCATAGCTTGGTCCTATAAGATACAACCCTCGTACATGCAATCGGGTGCCAGGAACATCTCGTGCCACCGCTGGTCACCGGATCAAAATCTTACTACCGATTCCAAATCATAAACAAATAATGGAGGCGGTTATAAATACATAGGCCCTAGTATTTTTATACACCTTCCTTAAATACCTGCGTGACATCCCCCTCTCATCACGGTAGGAGCCACCCGAGCACTACAACCTGGAGCACAGTCCAGACCCCGCTAGAATCGCTAGGGTGGGACTTCCCACTACACGCAACCTCCTAGATAGCATCCTCGAGTAACAAATAAATACACATAAATTTGCATTCAACTCATATGCATACATCTATATATATAATTTATACAACTTATATATACATATATATTTATATCGAGGACTTCTGAGCCCGTTCAAAATGAATACGCTCCAATACTAAATGGCTACACCCCGCCACTTCTTATTAATCATAGGATTATATATTTCACCTCCTATATACTCGGTTAGGTTCACATAAGTCTCACATAGGTTCTTAACAAGTCTGGTTTCAATTCGAGAATGTTTCGTATCTAACTACGACTTCAAGGGTATTTTAGACCTTTCATAATTTTTGTATAAATAAAAATACTCCTAGGACAGCGTGCTATTCTCCATTAGCTACGCGTGGCCGCGAACGACATGTAATTCTGAGTTCGTATGCCAAAGTTATCCCCCTTTAAAGATTCAAAATAAAAAATAAAAAATATAAAAATTTAACCCTCCCTTACTGCTCGCGCCTTCCCAGCCAACCAAGACCCTCGATCAACAGACCCTGGGACCCCGGAAGACTAGTCCCCCCAGGTCTGGTGCGAAATCTTTTCCTGTAGCCTGCGTTTTTCCCCAAATTTCTAGAGCTCTTTCTCATTAATTAAGACCAAATCTTCCTCATCAAAAATATTCCCAACAACATCAATAAGGAGGTTTCATAAACCAAGTATAATCACGTTAATAACTTCTCCAATTTAATTTATAACCTAGATTTTTAACCCAATTTCTAACAAATTCATAAATCAACCATTAATGATTTATTCCATCTTCCACATCTAAAATCCTAGAAATTTACAAATCAAATTCATCCTGAATGATTGTTCAAATTCCCAAATTTATTAACATAAATTCAACTATTAACACTATTAACTACAACTCAAATAAAGCAAAAAAATACTTGCCTATGTGGATTAAGTCCGACGATCTCTTCTCGAAAATTTTCCCAGAATGTCCCTTTTCTTCCTCTTTCCTTCTTCTTCTTTCTCCTTTCTTTCTTCTCTCAAACGTAGGGTTTAGAATTGTATTAAGTGCTACCCAACTCTCTTAGACTTAGGTTTTAAAGTGAAAATTCCGTTCTTAGGCTAATGGGCCAAGCCCAATTGACCCGAAACCCCCGTGTGGGCCCGGTTATGCCTAAAAATGCCTCGAGACCCAATTACTACTCTCGGGTACATAATTTTGACTATTTTGACCACTCCGGACTCAATCGTGACCTCAAAATTGCCATCCGAGTCATTATGTAAAATTTTCAATTTCGACCTCAAAATATAACACATATTAAAATGAAAATAATCCGAATAAATTTAAAAATCTAAATTCTCCAAATTAAATAAATTCCCAAATTTAAAAATTCTATTTCGCCAAAAATAATTAAATTCCTATATCCTAAAAAATACGGGGTGTTACATACTTCCCCCCTTACAAAGAAATTTCGTCTTCGAAATTCGAATAAGTCTATTACTCCAAGTCTCAAATTTACCCCAATGATCGCTACACCTATCTCTACCACTTCAAATTGTGAATTATATTGAAATTAATTGAATTACCCAGGGTGCCCATACACCCTATACCCATGCTTATCCGCACAAATGTTACCCGACTCTATTAGCCTTAAATCGTAATATAACTTTCAGCTCACAGTTATAATTACATACCTTTATAATGATCGAGGTACCAAACCCATGTACTAATGACCAAACATCTCCCCACTTCCAACGTTGCGCTAAGTTTCATGCGTGGGACGTCACGCAAAGCAAAGTCCAAACAAGAACCCTCCCGATACACTACTACCTAACATTATCAGTCCATATCACGTACCCCCAAATACCCATCTCTCGACATAAAAGTATACACATCCACTTTAATTCTACAAAAGACAACATACAATGCCGCGCCCTTACTATCACTAGTTTCCTTGCGCAAAAATAAATCCCGAGCTATATCTCCCCGCTCGACAATAAGTCTATCCACCCTGATCATATCAGTAACGTCCCTACTCCCCGGGATTACAATTAATAATATCAACATATTATTATGCAACACATTTTAACATATATACTCGTATATACAAGCAAGACCCTATCTCAGGTGATACCTAGAAAAAATCCATATCCTGGTACATCGAACACCAAGTCTTACTATAGCTACCACTATAGCTCCAAACTATCGCTAACCATCCAAAACTTAGAAAATGACCCACTCTATTCTCATGACTCTCGAAAGTAGAAATCTCACATGTAATGCAAGCATCCTTTTAGTGCACACACACTTTCTCTCATAGGTGAAACTAGCGAGCCCCGCTACCCTACGGTAATTATATATCCTAATATGGATATTACGGCCAACCACCCACTAAATTCGACTCACTCGCGAATTCTAGTGATAAAAATCTTATGTGTGACACCCCTGATGTCACTCAAAGCATGCCCCATACTCATAAGATAATAAAATTTACCTCCATACTCTAACTGCTTTGCTTGGTCAATGGATCCATGATCGAAGCCCTCTCGTCTGAACTGGTCCATGAACTACTATAGTGTTTGTACATCCAAAACCTCATCCAGTAGTTGTCCTCTGCCTATATTGGGACAATTTCTCTTCCTATGGCCTATCTCGCCACAAATGAAACATTTTACAGTAAATCCTCCTTGCCCCTAATACTGACCTGGTTGGCCTCCCCTACCATTCCCTTGGCCCTGATGGCCTTGAGGAACAAAATGTTACTGCTGCTGAGGCCCCTGTTAACCCTGTCTAAACCCAACACCCTCGGGTTGGTAACCCCTGGACCTAAACCTTTTGGCCTAGTTCCCTTGCTAAAGATCTCTCTCCTGCTCTTATTGCGCCCCACTGGCAGTATTCTCAACTGGCTTTCCAGTCTGATTGGACCCACTCACTCTGTTACTATTCTTCATATGAAAACGTTGATCCTGGCAATGCAATAATGCTGCATTAACGACATTTATGTACGTCACTAATGCTCGGTTACCAATAAAATATTACCAGATCTTACAGGCTAATCCATCCATAAACCTCACTTTATTTCACCCCTCATTGCTCACCTCGTCTGGCACAAAATTAGCCAGACAGGCGAACGCCTCCTCATACTCGGCCACGGAACGGTCGCCCAGAGTCACCTTACTAAACTTTCTCCGCAACTCGGTCTCAACTACTGGCAAAAAAAACTTGCGATTAAACCGCACCCAAAACTTGGTTATAGTCATCGTATCCCTCTCTTTGGTAGTCATCATAGACTCCCACCACTGTAAGGCTGCCCTGACTAATCTGAGCGTAGCTAATGTTTACTTTTGTACCTCGTTGCAATCAACCATGCGCATGTGGAAATACATGTCTTTCTTCCTTTGGCAAGCTAATATCACCTCTGAACTTCCCTGGAACTCTGGTGGGTGGCCCTTCTTAAAGGCCTCACTATCGCTTTGCAAATCTGAAGGCCCTGGGTGGGACTGAATAACTGGAGCCACTGGATGCTGGAGCTGGGCTATGAAAAATGAACGACCATAACTATCATAGTCGCGTTGACTGCCTAGGCCACTATCTCAGCCACCTGTGCAGTCGTCATCATCCCTAGCCCTAGTTGTGGCAACAGAACTAATTGCTCCTGATGAGGCTCTCTCTCCTCATCTCTCGCTGCTGCTCTAGCCGAACATCCTCTCTTAGGAGACATCTAGAAATTTAAAAATGAGTTGTATGAGTTCACAGTTCATAAAACTATAATAGCGTAAAAACGTAAATGCACGTACGTAAAAGAATACAATAATCATATTGTAAGGATCTACATCAAATAACCTTAAGCTAAAAGGTAATAAGCCGCACAAATCCTAAGGATACTAGAACCTGATGCTCTGATACCATCTGTGACACCATGCCCAATAAAATACCGGATGATCAGTCCTATATCAAATTAAAACGGGAATATCATTTGGTTCATTCTTAGCATCACTGTCGAAAACTTTTTAAATTTTACTAACCATCTGGTATTCAATAAGCCAGTGACAAATTTTATCTTTCATTAAATAGATAAACATGTGGAATAGAAATAAACTTAAACCATACACAGTCATTGAGTCTACAACAATACTAAATGAATAAATAGCCTGCAGAATAAACCAGCGACTAAAAATCCCAAAATAATAATCCAACAAATGAATACAAAATCCAAATACTGAGTCTAAAAGTAAATGGGCAACAAGCCCTAAATGAGCTGCAACAAAAATAAGATTCCTAATCTAGGAATAAAGAAATGATGCATCTAGCTCAAACCCTGCAACCATCCACACATGTTACATCAACGTAACCCTGGAACAGATAAGTCAAGTCTGGAGTCCCAGTGTCTGGACATCTGAAAAACGTTTTTAAGATAAAAAAATATTAAACGGGTTAGAGCCCAATTTATAAAAATATTTAGCAAGCATTTTATTGCAATAAACGAAATGCGTAGTATATAAGGTTCATAATTGATTTTACGGTTGTACTCCCTTGAAGACCATTTCACCTCTCTTCTATAGTGCACAATTATTGCATTCATTTATTCCATCTAATTATTACTCAATCCAACTAGGCCATAATAGCTATCTTAACTAACCCGCTAATCATCCCTTCGTAGATTAAGCACATTATTTCGATTAGTATAAAATATGTAATTCTCATCTATATGAATATACTCAATGTCACACTGATAGTGTCAATAGATAATCACACATTATCTATCTATCTATCTATCTATCTATCTATCTATCTATCTATCTATCTATCTATCTATATATATGCCCATATTACTCAATATACTAAATATCACATCGATATTGTCAAAATATAGTCACACGTTATCTATAAATATATACACATATCACTCACTTCGCGCATATATACATAACATCTTCATAGCTTGGTCCCATAAGAAGCATCCCTCGTACATGCTATCGGGGTGCCAGACACATCTCGTGTCATCGTTGGTCACCGGGTCATAATCTCACCACCGATCCCAAATCATAA
This sequence comes from Sambucus nigra, assembly GCA_949130495.1. Lineage (NCBI taxonomy): Eukaryota > Viridiplantae > Streptophyta > Magnoliopsida > Dipsacales > Adoxaceae > Sambucus > Sambucus nigra. The sequence goes on from OX422210.1 coordinate 565,794,645, forward strand.
ATAAATAATGGAGGCGGTTTGAAATACATAGGCCCTAGGATTTTTATACACATTCCTTAAAGACCTACATGACATCCCCCTCTCATCACGGTAGGAGCCACCCGAGCACTATAACCTGGAGCACAGTCCAGACCCCGCTAGAATCGCCAGGTTGGGACCGCCCACTTCGCGCAAACCTCTTAGATAGCATCCTCGAGTAACAAATAAATACACACAAAGTTGCATTCAACTCATATGCATACATCTATATATATAATTTACACAACTTATATATATATATGTATATATATATCGAGGACTTCTGAGCCCGTTCATATAAAATACGCTCCAATAGTAAATAGCTACACCCCGCCATTTCTTATTAATCATAGGATTATATATTTCACCTCCTATATACTCGGTTAGGTTCATATTAGTCTCACATAGGTTCTTAATAAGTCTGGTTTCCATTCGGGTTTCGTCACTCATTACAACTTCAAGGGTATTTTATACCTTTCACAATTTTTATCTAAATAAAAATACTCCTAGGATAGCGTGCTATTCTGCACTAGCTACGCGTGGCCGCAAACGACACATAATTTTGAGTTCATATGCCAAAGTTATGTCCCTTTAAAGATTCACAAAAAAAAAATATAACCCTTCCTTACTGCTCACGCGCGCCCAGCCAACCAAAACCCCCGATCAATCGGGCCTGGGACCCCGGTCGATCGGGCCCCCCAGGTCGGGTGCAAAATCGTTTCCTGTAGCCAGCGTTTTTTCCCAAATTTCTAAAGCTCTTACTCATTAATTAAGACCAAATCTTCCTCGTCAATAATATATCCAACAACATCAATAATGAGGTTTCATAAATCAAATATAATCACGTTAATAACTTCTCCAATGTAATTTATGACCTAGCTTTTTATCCTAATTTCTCACAAATTTATAAATCCATCATTAATGATTTATTCCATCTTCCACATCTAAAATCCCAAAAATTTACAAATCAAATTCATCCCCAGTGATTGTTCAAATTCCCTGATTTATTAAAATAAATTCAACTAATAACACTATTAACTACAACTCAATTAAAGCAAGAAAATACTTGCCTCTGTTCTTCTCAGGAATTTGCCTAGAATGTCCTTTTCCTTCCTTCTTCTTCTTTCTCCTTTCTCTCTTCTCCCAAACTTAGGGTTTAAAATTGTATTAGCTGCTGCCCAACTCTCTTAGACTTAGGTTTTAAAGTGATAATCCCGTTTTTAGGCTAATGGGCCAAGCCCAATTGATCCAAACACCCCCGTGTGGGCCCGATTATGCCTAAAAATGTCCCGAGACCCAATTACTACCCCCGATACACTATTTTGACTATTTCGACTACTCCAGACTCAACCGTGACCTCAAAATTGTCATCTGAGTCATTGTATAAAATTTTCCAATTAACCTCAAAATACGACACATGTTATAATGAAAATAATTCGAATAAATTTAAAAATCTAAATTCTCCAAATTAAATAAACTCCCAAATTTAAAAATTCTATTTCACCAAAAATAATTAAATTTATATATCCTCAAAAATACGGGGTATTACAACTTGGAATGGGTCATGACGGTGCGTCCACTTCCCACGTTGCACCTTAGTCGGTTCTCGAGTTTGTGATCGATCCATATGGCTCTCAACCCCACCCACTTAGGCATCCCGCACCTGATAGGAGAGTGGGTCGTAGACGTTTTGAGAGAGGTGTTCCTAGGCCCGTATATGCTTGGACCACTTATAAAAATAGAGGACACTTTAAGGAGTTTTGTTTGAAGTTGGGTAATGTGTCACGTTTTGCTACTATACGTGTTTCGACACACGCACCCACACATGATGCTTCGAATAATTACATGAAAGAGTTTACACATCTTAGGGAGAAGGTAAATTTTTTAGTCAAGACTTCACATGACTTAATGGATATTTTTCATAGGATGTCACCACCTTTGGAAAACTCTACCGCACCTAATGGTTGAGGTTTCGACTTGTTTGCTAGCATAGGATGATTTTCATGATGATATTTTTTTCCTATTGCAAGTGTACCATTTTTGTATTTTTTTTGTTACTATCATATCATATGATAGTAGTACATTTTGTCATAAAAAGAAATTGAATTCATCAACAATATCTGCAAGAACAAGACCCTTATGTAAATCTGTGAAACCGAGTTCGATCCCTGACTATAATCTCCTATTATAAATCTTTGAAATAAGATTGATCACCACATGACAATATCCACATATTCTTAGATTCTTATTCACATGAATTGGTGTCCCCTCACCATTACTAACCAAGCCAAGAGTCACAGTCAACTTCTCACTATGATAACACAAGGCATTCTCTTCCTCCTCCTCCCCAATATCATGCAACACATAATTAGTCTTCACCACATGTCCATGCTCTCTAATCCTAATTCTAATCTCATCAAGCCTTTTATAAATCTCCTGCGAATTCGAATGGGCCTGGTCACCATTGACAAACTTATGTATCACAACACCCGATTCAATGTAGTTAAATCCTGGCACTTTCCTCACGTCTCTATTCTTCATCGCATCCCTCACTCTCCTAACATCGTTCCACTTCCCGTGAGCAGCATAAACATTCGACAACAACACAAAGTCCCCACAACTATTGGACCCCATCTCCACAAGCTTCCTTGACGCCTTTTTTGCCATATCCACATTCCCATAAATCTTACTTGCCCCTAATAAAGTCTGTTAAAGCACCACATCAGGTACCATAAGCATTGAATTTATAATCCCATATGCCTCCTCTAGCTTCCCAGCCCTACCCAACAAATCAACCACAGTCCCATAATGCTTCACATTAGGTGTTACCCCATAACTAGCCATCGAATTAAACAATTTAACCCCATCTTCCACCATACCCGCATGGTTACACGCGCATAACACCACGAGGTAACTAACACCATCTGGACATATTCTGGACCCACACAATCGTCTAAAAAGCTCGAGAGCCTTCACTCCATCCCCTAGCATCGCCAACCCCATAATCATGGTATTCCACGTAATAAGACTCTTGTTACACCTCATGTTCTCAAAAACCCAATACACCTTATCCACAAGCCCACATTTCGCGTACATGTCAATAACAACATTACAAACTTACACATTCTCATCCAAATTAAGCTCCGTATTGTACTCACAAACTTTCTCCCCCTCACGCGTCGCGCCCAACTGCGAACACGCGGATAACGCGCCAAGAACCATGACCTCATTGGGTGCCAACCCGTTCAATCTCATTTTTTTTAAAATCTCAAGAGCTTCATTAAGTCTGTTTCCATGTGCCAACTCGGAAATTAAAGCGTTCCAGCTGGCTATATCTCTTATTATCATTTCGTCGAACACTTGGCGGGATTTGTTTAATTCATTACATTTAGCGTAGACGTCTAGTAATGTGGTTTGTAATAAAACGTCGGCGTATAGGCCGAAGCGGAGGGCTTGCGCGTGGACTTGGGTGGCTGGAGAGAGCACTAAGACACGTGTGTCGGCTTTGAGGGTGAAGGAATGAGTGAGGGCGTCGAGTTTGCAAAAGGCGCGTGACATGGAGAGGTGGAGGGAGAGCGCGTGGGTGGGGTGGTGGCATTGGGCGTGACCGCGGATTATGGCGTTCCAGTCGTTGGTGGTGGGGGAGGGGATGTGGGAGAAGATGTAGGTGGCATAAGGGAGGGTGGAGGTGGTGGTGGCACAAAGGTCGAGGAGCTTGGGGCATGAGGGGTAGAATTGGAATAAACCGGTGGTTATGAGGTGGGCTTGAAGTTGTTGAATGTGGGGGAGGGTTTTGCATTTCTGTAGTAAGGAGTCGATGGAGGCCATGCCATTTCCGGCTCATGGACATGCCCAATTTTGTATTTATAGTTTCCATTATTTATATATTTTTTAAAAAAACAAAAAGATTTTGGTTTTTGAAATTTTTTGGAAAAACACAAAAAGATTTTCATTTTTTTGAGAAAATATTGAAAAATCCAAAAAAAAATTATTTTAATAATTTTTTTAGAAAAAGACAGAGTTTTTTGTTTACACCGTTTATGGATGGACATTTAGGATGGCCGAATCATAATTTCATTTCATATCCATGTGACTGTTTGATAGTATTTTGATATGCGTCATCATTTCATTTTTGTGTTTTATAACATTTGGAGTCATTAAGATGTAATGTGTGGTTACTACCTACATGTTTGACTCGTAGTTTCCTTTAATGCACACTTGCACGAATTTGTTTGATTATTGTACTTGTCAAATCACATGTTGGACCAAGTGTTTTCAACTCAATCATGCCTTTAAAAAGAACCAAACGCGATAAATTTCAACAATGAAATTAGTGCGTGTAAGAACCGTTTACCCGGAGGAATTAAATTGCAAAAAAAGACGAGTGTTCAGGGAAAACGACTGCGAGAGTACAAAATTAACTCGTCGTGAAATCCACCGTTTTAAAGGAGCCTAAAAGAAACTTAAAGCAATAAAAATAATCATATGTCAAAAATTGGGTGCAATAATATTTCTCTGAGGAGAGAAAAATAGATCACCTCAAAAAAATAAATGTATTATTATTTATGAGGGAGTTTGGTTGGAAAAATGTAAAAAATGGGTTTGCACATCCTGACAAAGTCTTGAAAAAGCATGACATAGTTTTAGATATTATTGGTGTGGAAATCATTTTAGACTTTGATGTATCCATTAGATTGATCCGTGTCATATAAATTCACATTTTTGACACCTAAGGACGATTTTGAGTTCATTCGTTAGGAGTATCCATATTCATCGTGCACATATGTTACGTTTGATTGTATTAATTATTCAATCGAATTTGTTCACACCTATTCATTCCGCTTTCATGATTTGGTATCTTAGTGAAAATTCATGGTGCGTGACTTTTTTGTAAAATTATTTTTGCATTCTTTTGTGTGAAAAAATTGAAAAATCAAAAATACTTTGTGGAATGCTTTTGAATTTCTCTTAATGATCATAGTTTTTTGTTATTCTTATCATGACAACTCCATGCTTGTCTATTTCGGACAAATAAAAAGGGGGAGAACGAATTATGAGGGAGATTTGAGATTCGAAATTTGTTTTGATGTTATATTTATCTCATTTCAAACTCGATACATCACAAAGGTATTTGCTTTGTCTCATGTGTGGAGGTACAAAGATTGACGACCATATGTTGCACACCCTGATGAGAAAATCTTGAAGATTTTAAGATTTTTGAATAAAAGTTTTTATCTTGCATTTTTAGTACCTTTTCGGTTTTGGGATCATGGGAGGGTATTAGATTTGTATAGGCACTTTGATTTGACAATTCGAATATTTTTATTTTGTGCCGGAATAACCTAAGGGGAGATTTGTAAGGACATATTTTATAAGTCCTGTTTAAATTAGTGTATATCGTATACCGCTACAGACCGTCGAAGAAAAAGTTCAAGTTTGAAGATACATGAAGATCGATCTGGTTATCAAAATATCTTCATCATTCAAACCTCTACGAGAAATTTTTGGTAAAGATGTGTTTAAGTACCTTAACCGTTCATTTAAAGTTGGTATATTTTTCTAAAATATTTTCTAAGTGCTGAGGTGTTACTTTTCGTCAAAAGGAATTTTTTCTAAGTGTAGAGGCGAAACTTTTTTACGCTGACGTCATTCAAACGACATCAGTATGTCGTTCGAATGACATAAGGATGTCCCATGAAGCTAGTTCGAGCGACACATGTTCTCGTTCGAACGACATTGACACTTCGTTCGAGCGATAGTACCAACTCAAGTTTTTTATATAAAGTGTATTAAATGAATCCTTTTTCGTTTAGAAGACCTGACGAATTTCTTTCTGCATAAACTGCAAATAACATATTACCTTTGTCTTCTTCATTTAGGGTTTTGATCCTTTGTTTTCAATTCACAAAAGTTCCAATCTTTAGTGAATTTCTTCATGGAACCCGAGATACATCTTTGTTGGAGTTCCTCTTGTAGGTAAGACAACCTACTGCTGATCTAGGTGCCAGTTGAGGGAGGTACTGGGCTGACGTTGACTACGTGTCATAGGGAGTGAGTGTTCCTGGCTGATTGGAATGCGTGTCTTTGTAGGTATATGTGGATATTAATTACAGATTTCTCTTGTAATAATTGTGAGTATTATTAAGTGAAATAAAAGGTTTTCCATTTTTGGATTTTTTTCGTGAAATCTGTATGTCAGCAATTATTTATGTTGGTTTGATTTTACCCACGTAATTGCATGTTTTAGGGCTGAACTAAATTGATTTAAAAATTGACTCTAATTAAATAAGTTTACAATTGGAATTTGTGGATTCGATTTAATCAATTCACACATCTTTAACACCATCCAATTTCAAAATAACCCCACATTTATTCCCAACATCTTGGAATACTTCCACACCCCACAGACAGAGTGGCAAACCCACAACCCGAATCCACTGATTTTTCGTACACCTGACATTTTTAGAGAAACCACCCAGAGGGTGCCATCTATCCAAGAAAATAGGAGTCCAGAAAAAAAAATCCATTTCTTCTGCTATAATATCCTCCCAGCTTCATTCTCAGACGCGAAGACGAAGCACACCTCAGACGGACTCAAATAACGAACCACTACCCCACCCACCGGTCTCTAATGCTCATCTACCCACAGCTTCAACTGCTCAATCGACAGAGGATAACTTTCAGGAGTACCTATTGTAATATCCCATCCTGGTAAATTAAATAATAATATAGAGAAAGTATATGTCATGGGGTATAAAATAGAATTTAAGAAAATTATTGAATTACGAATTTTATAAAGGCTATGGAATTATAAGATCATTTGTTAATTAAATTAAGAAGGATTGGGTTAGAGAAAAGATAATTAATTAATATTTGGATTTTAGAATAAATAGTTAAAAAACAATTCAAAACCATTAATGTCATTTAGGGCCTTAGAACTGTTTGGCTATATGTCATTTAAGGTGGATTTAATAAGAAGACATGCAGGAACGAACCGAAAGAGGGAGAAAATGATGTGTGCCACACCCCGGTCATCATTCAAATGACGTGAGTGTCATTCAAGTGACACCTTATGTCACTCTAACCACCTCCAAGCCGTTTGAGTGATGGACGAGACAGGTCAGGTAGGCGTCAGGTGGAATGAGTTGTCGATCTATCAATGGGTGGATTAAATATATGACAGATCGGGTCAAAATCTTGGGTTGTGAACGTGATATCAGAGAGACAAAGGGGTGTGAGCTCAAATCTTGGGCCATTGTGTTGTCGATATTCCAACCGTGGATCATAATTCGAGGGCTTGGATTGAACTAGGGAGATTTGATGAAATGTGCTTTGGATTTGGCATTTCGTATAAGAAAGATATTTGGACGAGGTTTATCCCCATTCTCTCCTAATAAAGGAGCTCGCATCTCTCCCTATTGTGCACTATAAGTTCTTGAGCCAAATGAAGAATATAAAGTTACACTCCATTAATAACCAAGTCCCTCATTGCTCATATTAAGCCACAAAAATATTAGAGTTACTGTTGGAGGTCTTCTGATGGGTATTTTGAGGAGACATTTTAGAATAATATGAGTGCGTGATTGGGGGTATTTTGAAGAGTGTTTTAATGGATATTTTTATAGAGGGTTTTACATGGTGTCTCTTAGAGCTAAACTTGGTGATGCGTACAACCCCTTTTAATGCCACCTTATGAGGTGGGGGTTATCATCTTCATTGATTCTGTCATGCCTTCTATTGATTTGGACTTCATTTAAGGTGGGATAATTTACTCTTTATATTAGGACACTTTGTGTATGTTGTAGTCTTGTGATTATTAAATATTGAGAGTAGGATCATCATGAATAATTTGGGGTTTGCTATAATCTGAAAATGGACATTTTTATAGTAATAAAAATGTGTAGAAAATATTGTCGAGCATATTTTCTTAATAAATATGAAAATAAACATTTTTATGGAATAAAAATATAGGAAAATATTGTTTGTGTATATTTTCTAGTAAAACTGAAATTTGGTATTTCATGGAATAAAAATGCAAGAAATTTTATTTTGGCACGTTTCTGGTGAAAAAGAAATAATATACGTTTTTATGAAATAGAAATAGGGAATGATGCAAATGTTGTCAAAATTTTTAGGTCCCTTGCAAAATGAAGCTTTGGGAACTTAAAATGTAAAGGGGTGTTATTTTATGTGTCAAAGGTGTTAAAGTAATAAATGTGAAAGTTGGGCAAATGTGCGATATTAAACAAGTATTAAAATGGGTAAAGTGTTTTACGTGTTATATTGGAGACTTAATAACCATTTTGAGAAAAATACACTTGTTAAATGACTAAATTGCAAGTTTGGCAAATAAAGGGTAAACTGGTAATGTACTATAGTGGAACATTTTTGGGGAATAAAAATATTAAAAAATGTCTTTACACTAATGTGTGTGTGGAGATAAATTAAGTCCTAAGCGTGAATGAATTTAGTATAAATCACGTGTGTGTGAATAAAGGACTAAAAGAGGAAAATAAGTCATTTTTCAAGTGTTAATGGAAAAACGGGCGGTGAAGTCTGGGTTTTGGCTTCCGTCAATAAAAGTAAGGGAATGGAATAATGTGGACATTTTGTAAAAATGTTAAAACACATGAAAAGAATTTGGATGACATCGGGATAAAGCAAGAAGGGCTCGGAGCCCTTGGGCGAAAGGCCCTAACCCACTTGCCAGAGCATATGGTGCGCATAGTCGGCGGTGTGGAGCCCGTGGAAGTATGTTATATGGATAATTCTAAGGAAAAGTTAATGAAATGAGGAACACGAATCGAGAGATGGGTTGTGTAGTGAATGTGTAAATACAACCTACTTGAATGAATGAAAAAAATATGCCGGTAAAGGCTAAATGGGCAAGTTAATGCGTAAATCTATTAGTGTCCATAAGACAAGGAAAAGGGGTAAATAAAGTGAATAAATGAGTGGTTAAGCAACCTAATGGTGTAACCCATGTTTAACACAAGAATGTTTTATAAAAAGTATTTTGAAAGGTAAATAAGTATTTTCTAATATGGCGGATGTGTGTTGAATTGGTGATTTTCAATGAAAATACTAAAGTACATTAAAATGAATGAATGAGTTAATTTTCGGTAAAGGAAAGGATTTTTGATAAATTACATGAAAGGGTTTCAAACGTATAACCGGGTGCGTTAAATAAAGTGGGAGTGCTAAGTATGAATAAAGAGAGCCTTTAATAATATTAAAGTCAATTAATCTCGGCGAGTAAGCTTTTCAAAATTAAATTGATTAATGCATTGGAACACGTACTTTTTAAAGGTATACGTATGTATATATATACTTATTTTCTCATGCATGTGGTTTTAGCGTGTGAGTTTTCCTTTTTGTTGTTCGTTTCTATACTTCTTGTATAAATCCCATTGGGCCTAGGCTCTCATCCTCACTTTGTTACGGAAAGTTGAGAGCGATTTCGTAATTTAAGGGCGTATTAAGGGAAAGTATATTTTGTTTATGTTTACAGTAGCAAACTCTGTTTACTTGGACTTCAAGGTGCTCCTCGTGAGGCCGACATGTAGTTTATCTTGAAATTGGACTGGCATGCTAAATAAGTGAAATGCTAATTTAAAATAAAACTGGATTAGCAACATTATCTAGGTTGTTTCATTACACTTCACACATAACGTCCCATTCAAATCGGGTTGACTCATGAGTGATCCATAAATTCGGGTCGAATCGTTACAAATGGTATCAGAGCTCTAGGTTCAAGGTTCTTTTATGGTGTGACGTGGTGAGGTCGGTATTGGATCTTCCAACGTCAGTGTGGTTTGGGTAGGTCATGCTAATTTGATGACGGTGTAATTCGTGTTCTCGACGGTAAGTCAAAGAGATTAGCATTATAAGTAAGTTAATGCCAAGTGGCATACGATCAAGTTAAATATTATAAATCGATTTCGCGTGGATGATTGAGTGTGTTAATAATTTATGAGTGTCTATGTAAGCAATATGTTGTGACACCGTAGTTCGTAGTGTAAGGTGTTTGTATTTCGGCCTTTATGGACAAAGAGCCTTTGGAGATGTAAATAGAATGGAATACAGCCCGTTGGGCAAGTGGCACCAGATTGTGAATGATCAATGGTAGGGATTGTTTAATAGAGTGTTATAATTATGTAAAAATAAATCGTTTTAAAAAAAATTATATGTAGCCTTGGGGTGATACCATGATTGATGGTTAATTTGATGAGCATATAAATTTGTGTTGGTCAACACTTAGGAATGTGTGCATTCAGCCTTAGTTATATAATGATATCATTGTGGGTGAGTGCCTTAGTGGCCATTGGCAAATGAATGTCTCTTATAAGCCGGGATTAGAGTTATTGGCCATTTATGGCAAAGGGTCACGTAAGTGATAATGATGAGATATAGTGGAAAGTGAGTGAATCTTAGGTAGCTCTATGGAGTAGTAATTGATAGGTAATGCAACATTGACGAATAGGATATTTAATGACACGGGTGATGTATGCTTGGGAATGTACGAGTTATACATAGTATATTGCATCCTACAAAAAAAACCTTCTTAGTAGTAGTAGTAGTAGTAGTAGTAGTAGTAGTAGTAGTAGTAGTAGTAGTAGTAGTAGTAGTAGTAGTAGTAGTAGTATCGTGTGATGCTTGTTGCAATTTAGCTGGAAAGCTTGTGGATTTCCCCATCGAATTTAAGTGACAAAGTAATGTGCTTATAAGTGTTAGCTACATGGTGAGAAATATTAGGCCCCTTGGTGGTGGGCTAGGGTTAGTATATCCCGATTCATGTGCCTTAACTATAATGTGGGTTTATAAAATCTCGATGATTGAGGTAACCTATAAGTGAACCTAGTCAATCGTGGTGACTTAGTATTAAATGAATGAATGGTGATGTTTTAGAATAGGGCCTCTTGCGGTGTCATTATGGTGAGCCTCCTCTTGGGAAATACTCGACGTTCTGCGTCCTACCAAAGCCTGGATGGTTTTAATTTAGAGTTTGGAAACTGTAGTGTGGAATTGAGAAATAGGATCACCTGCAGCGTTCGTGGGCATGGGCCTTGGTGATTATAGGGAATGCTCGACATTCCGTATCGTACCAAATGTACAGTGTGTTAATTGTTTGATTGGCACGTAGTGTGATGTTTACATAGTATGAGGCTTACATAGTGAGGAATTACAGGTATAGTGGTGGGACACTCGTAGGGGTTCAAAAGATGTGGTTTAGCGAGTGAATATATATCGAAATTCCTTGGGGATGTATACTGAGGTTTATCTAGCGAGTTATTAATGCGAGTGGTACACGTTCCTTAGTAATAGTAAAAATTAGGGTTGGGTACCGTGTATTACATTCGGGATTCATTATTGCATCGAGGTTTATGTATTTTCGTACAGTTAATAATGATAAAACTCGAGGTTATGTATCATAGGTCATGGTATGACTTGTGGTTTCTTGTAATATAGGTGAATGCTGTTTGGAGAAATAATTGAATTCGATGTCACCGCCTATAAGGCATCGGGAGTCATTATCATATCGAAGTTTACATAAGTGATGGTAGACCATTGATGACTATATTATGATTAGACCATGTTGATTTGTGGAAGTGCCTTGGAGTTAGTGCTATGGCTTTATTTATAGGCTAGTGTCATGAGATGACCTTCGAGGATGATTTCAAAAAATAGGTTGAGCAATGCTAGGTGGTGCACTTGGGAGACTTAGAACACAATGATGTTCGTCACAACTTTTAGTAATAACACTCGGGATGCAGTGTTAGGCTTGATTATAGCACCTATGTATGCTACATGTATGGTTTGGTATAGTTATAGTGAGCGAAATCATTAGGCCTTAAGCATGGAAGATGCTTGAAAGTTGAGATGCCATTAGAATGGTTAAGCTTGGAATTGTGTATATTGTGCTGAGAGTTGTAGCAATGGTCTATGAGTTAAATGTTTGAAACCAGGTGAGCATGGTGTTTCACTTTATGAGAGTAAGCCCGAAAAACTGAGGATTAGTTATCGCGAGAAAGAATTATGAAGGACTAGGTATGATGGGTCAGTGACTAGCGATAAATGTTTAAGGAATGTAAATTCATATGGTTAGTTCCTTGTACTTACTAATGATAGAGATGTGGCATAAGTTATAAGGAGGTAAGCTTAGCATTTTAGATTCCTAAAGAAATTGGTTTGTATTTCGTCTGTCCGGCACGAATGAATGATTCGGGCTTAGAACTCGTCAAGGTTAACTAGGAAAGCTAGGGTATGTGGAAAGGCTAAAGGTACTTAACAGATATCAGTAAAGATTTATCGAATTCAATTATACGTCGTGGGTTGGCACTTTGTGTGGGGCAACTCATTGTCAGAATTTATTTGTTTCCTATTTGGCGTGGCAGTCGATAATTCATTACATTTCTTATGCCTTCTTTGATCCCGGTAATGGGGAGTTATTAATCGGTTTGATTCGGTTGCAGCCTGGTATAAGATCAGTAGTGATGCGGGCTTAGCCGATTGTGGCTGATGCATCATGGTATATGAGCGCACGTCTCTTTGGAGGCACCCTGTTCTACACTAGTTGGTGTGTGGGCATGGTCTCACAATGTTGCATGTATTTTGCATTATTATTTGTCTATTACAGAGTAACGTGTTTCGTTAGTCAACCGATATAGCTAGTCATGTGTCGACTGAGTGTCCTGGGGTTATGACTTGAGAACATTTTGAATATCAGGATTTGATAGAGCACTAGGCACTAGTTTTTCACTCGGTTGAGAGTAGAGAGGACTGAACGTGTGATATCTCATGTATAATTGTATGGTAACAACAAAGATGAATCCAAGTTAGCGTAAGAATCTCATAGGAGGCATCATTCAGTAGGCCAATGGGATTAGATGATTGCCTCATGATTGTTGATGTGAATGATTAGGAGGGTTGAGGTTGAATCATCCTAGGCTAGACGTGATCCAAATTTGTTCGAAGGAAATGTAGGTTGTAAATCCAAACATAGAAATGAGCCATATTAATGAATTTGTTGTTAATATTGTCGTATTTGATGGCTATCGATTATCTCGAGGTTTTGTTTAGATGAACCCGATCAGTCATGCCTGAAATTTTTCAATAAGGCCTTGAGGTTATTGGGATTAGAATAATGATGATGGTTGATGGAATTGAGGTCCTTGGGTTTAGACCATGATGTCGAGGATGCCTTGGATGGGAAACCGATCATTGGTAACTAAATTATAAGTTGTGATAAACCAAGAATTTCGAGGATGAAATTCCCTAAAGAGGGAAATTTGTAATACCCCGTCCCGGTAAATTAAATAATAATATATAGAGAGTATATATGATGAGGTATAAAATAGAATTTAAGAAAATTATTGAATTATGAATTTTATAAAGGCTATGGAATTATAAGATCATTTGTTAATTAAATTAAGAAGGATTAGATTAGAGAAAAGAGAATTAATTAATTAATTGAGGATTTTACATGGATTTTAGAATAAATAGTTATAAAATAATTCAAAGCCATGAATGTCGTTTAGGGCCTTAAAACTATTTGGCTATATGTCGTTTAAGGTGGATCTAATAAGAAGACTTGAAGGACGAATTGGAAGAGAGATAAAATGACACGTGCCACACCCCTGTCGTCGTTCAAACGACGTGAGTGTCGTTCAAGCGACGTCTTTTGTCACTCCAACCACCTCCAAGTCGTTCGAGCGGCGACCCAAACAGGTCAGGTCGGCGTCAGGTGGAATTAGCTGTCGAGCTGTCAATGGGTGGATTAAATATATGACAGATCGGGTCAAAATCTTGGGTTGTGAACGTGATATCAGAGAGATAAAGGGGCGTGAGCTCAAATCTTGGGCCATTGTGCTGTCGATATTCCAACCGTGGATCATAATTCAAGGGCTTGGATTGAACTAGGGAGATTTGATGAAAAGTGTTTTGGATTTGGAATTTTGTATAAGAAAGGGATTTGGACGAGGATTATCCCCATTCTCTCTTAATAAAGGAGCTCACAGCTCTACCTATTGTGTAGTGTAAGTGCTTGATCCAAATGAAGAATATACAGTTACACTCCATTAATAACCAAGTCCCTCATTGCTCATATTAAGCCACGAAAAATATTAGAGTTATTGTTGAAGGTCTTCTGATGGGTATTTTGAGGATACATTTTAGAATAAGATGGGTACGTGATTGGGGGGATATTGAAGAGTGTTTTATTGGAGATTTTTATAAAGGGTTTTACATGGTGTCTCTTGGATCTAAACTTGGTGATGCAAGACAACCCCTTTAAGACAACCTTAGGAGGTGGGGGTGTCATCTTCATTGATTCTTCCCTACCTTCCACTGATTTGGACTTCATTTGAGGTGGGATAATCTACTCTTTATATTGGGACACTTTGTGTATGTTATAGTCTTGTGATTATTAAATATTGAGAGTAGGATCATCATGAATAATTTCGGGTTTGCTATAATCTAAAAATGGACATTTTTATGGTAATAAAAATGAGTAGAAAATATTGTCATGCATATTTACTTAATAAATCTGAAAAGAGACATTATTATGGCATAAGAATGTAGGAAAATATAATATTTTCTAGTAAAACTGAAATTTGGTATTTCATAGAATAAAAATGCAAGAAATGTTATTTTGGCACAGTTCTGGTGAAAAAGAAATAATATGTATTTTTATGAAATAAACATGTGGAATAATGCTAATGCTGTCAAAATATTTATGAAATAAATATTTTTAGGTCCCTTGCAAAACAAAAATTTGGGAACTTAAAATATAAAGAGGTGTTATTTTATGTGTCAAAGGTGTTAAAGTGATAAATGTAAAAGTTGGGCAAATGTGCGATATTAAACAAGTATTAAAATGGGTAAAGTGTTTTAAGTATTTGATTGGAGACTTAATAACCATTTTGAGAAAAATACACTTGTTAAAGGGACTAAATTACAAGTTTGGTAAATAAAAGGTAAACGAGTAATGTACTAGAGTGGATCATTTTTAGGGAATAAAAATGTTTAAGAATGTCTTTATACTTATGTGTATGAGGAGATGAATTAAGTTCTAGGCATGAATGAATTTAGTATAAATCACATGTGTGTGAATAAAGGACTAAAAAGAGGAAAATAAATAATTTTTCAAGTGTTAATGGCAAAACGGGCAGTTAAGTTCGGATTTTGGCTTCGGCCGGTAAAAGTAAGGAAATGGAATAATGTGGGCATTTTGTAAAAATGTTAAAACACATGAAAGGAACCCGGATGACATCGAGATAAAGCAAGAAGGGCCCAAGCCCTTGGGTGAAAAGCCCTAACCCACTTGCCAGAACATATGGTGCACATAGCTGGCGGTGTGGAGCCCGTGAAAATATGCGGTATTGGAAGATTCCGAGGAAAAGTTAATGAAATGAGGAACACGAATCAAGAGATGGGTTGTGTGGTGAGCGTGTAAATACAATCTAACTTGAATAAATGAAACAAATATGCCGGTGAAGGCTAAATGGGCAAGTTAATGCGTAAATCTTCTAGTGTCCATAAGATAAGGAACGAGGGTAAATAAAGTGGATAAATGAGTGGTTAAGCAACCTAATGGTGTAACTCATGTTTAACACAAGAATGTGTTATAAAAAGGATTTTGAAAGGTAAATAAGTATTTTCTAACATGGCGAATGTGTGTTGAAATGGTGATTTTCAATGAAAATACTAAAGTACATTCAAATGAATGAATGGGTTAATTTCCGGTAAAGGAAAGACTTTTTGATAAATTACATGAAAGGGTTTCAAAATTCGAACCGGGCGCGTTAAATATAGTGGGAATGCTAAGTATGAATAAAGAGAGACTTTAATAAGATTAAATTCAATTAATCTGGACGAGTAAGGTTTTCGGAATTAAATTGATTAATGCATTGGAACACGTACTTTTCAAAGGTATACGTATGTAGATATATACATATTTTTACATGCAAGTGGTTGTAGCGTATGAGTTTTCCTTTCTGTCGTTCGTTTCGATATTGCTTGTATAAATCCCACTGGGTATAGGGTCGCATCCCCACTTTGTTACGACAAGTTGAGAGCGGTTTCATAATTTGAGGGCGTTTTACATGTAAGTATATTTTGTTTATGTTTAAGTTAGCCAGCTCTGTTTATTTGGACTTCGGGATGCTTCTCATGGGCTCGACACGTAATTTATCTTGAAATTGAACTCTCATGCTAAACAAGTGAAACGCTAATTTAAAATAAAACTGGATTAGCAACATGATCTAGATTGTTTCATTGCACTCACACATAGCGTTCTATTTGAATCGGATTGATTCACGGGCGTAAATCCGGATCGGGTCGTTATACCTATACGCCCCACTAAGGCCCTCCCGCATGAATCTTATACACAGAAATCTGACTCCACGGATGGCTCATCGCTAATATTAATGGGCGAGAAGGGCCATGGTTCAACCGAGGCAGACTGTATATACGACCTTGAACCCACCATCACCAGTAACGATCAACCTCAGATATCTCGTGTCTCAGTGTCCATAATAATTATACATAATAAAAATACAGATGAGCAACACACATTTAAAAAATGCAACTCATTTTATAGCAAATGAATATTTGGTTGAGTTGATGAGTGTCTTTTGGTCGGTACTTAAAAAGAAACAAATTGAAGATCGTCGTTCCGATGTCCAGTGCGGCAAAACATGGACTAAAATGAGACGACGCCCCCCTTGAATCGAGAAGCTCCATGTTGGCGTAAAGCCAACACACCTGGGCACCTTATACTCCCACATATGTTATTTTTTGTTTTTACTCCAATTCAAGCTGAACGTGGGAACTAAAACGTCTCTTAGATGTTAGCCCACGTTTTTCTGAATATTACAAGTTATTACCATTGATAACTACAAAATGGGACTCATTATGAATAGAAAAATCACATGGAATTAGTGCCAACAAAACACTCTCAAATGGGAGTAGAGCCGGAATACCTATTTAAAAAAAACCAACCAACTCCTCTTTTCCAATTCATATTTCATGAAAAAGAAAGAAGACACTACTGGCATCTTTTTTTTTTCCCTGTTGGATTTTCTTTCCAAGTAAGCTTTTTAATCTTTTTCTTATTATTTTTACAATCTTATATTAATAAATAAATACATTCTTGTCTATTATTTATAATATTAATTTTATCAATATGATTGTAATGTTGTGATGTATTTTTTATTTTTTATATTTTGGGACATCAAATCTAATATCTTACTCATTTCAACTGTCATAATTTTAGGGTTTAAACTTGAGGATTTTCAATTTGTAGTGCATTCTTCCTTTTGGAGACCAAAGTAAGGTAATATTTTAATTTAAATATACTATTAGATTGTAAATAATGTTGTACATTTTTTATTGTAAATTATTAAATTGTAAATAATGTTGTACATTTTTTATTGTGAATTATTAAAGTACAAATAATGACGTACATTTTTTTATTGCGAATTATTAGATTCTAAATAATATTATACATTTTTTATTGCGAATTATTAGATTGTAAGTAATGTTGTACATTTTTTTATTGTGAATGTTGATAAAGAATAATGAATATTGGAGTACAAGTTCAGTTCATTTTAAATCAATATCATATATTTTTAATTGTTTGTTTTTTAATCTTTGAAGATTCGTTGTTCAACATTGAGATATGTATTATGTTATTATTGTGTTATTTAAATACAATTATTTATTGAAATTCAATTTTTCAATTATTTTTTCTCTCTTCAATCTTTTATTTATTTATTTATTTATGGTTATTGCTTAATGTTAGCCCACCGCTACATGTAATCCGGACTCCGCCCTTGTTCATCACAAAATCTTTCAAGTCATCAAGTGTTACGTTCTGAATTCTATAATACTTGTTGAATTTATATATTGATATTTTGTTCAAATTTAAATTCATCCCAAGTAGTAAGGCAAAATACTACACTGTTTAGATATCGGATGGATTAAAGTAACTAGCTGTCACATAGTAATGTTAGGAGTACAAAATTAATGGGACTGATTAAGTAAATAAGTGGAAATCTATCCCATGCAAACTTTGGAGCAATCACAGGGTGCTAATTTCCCTCTTAGTTTGTGGAATTTGGGTAAAGCCATCATTTGAATCCCGAAAGTATGTTTATTACAAGAGCGTTATCTGTACGCCTAAAGGATCTCACAATATTCAAGGAGGGTTGGTTCAAGCCTATAAGAGGCTCTACACGAATATTAAAATTAGGGGCCTTTTAAGTACATATTTAATATATTTTATTATTAATATAAATTCTGTATTTTTTCTAGTCAAATTGAATTTTATTATCAAAAACAAATTTATTAAATGCTTCCTTTTGAGAGTGATTATATTCTTCCTGTTTTTATTACGTTTTTAACACCACTTTCATATTTTATGGTAGACATTTACAATAAAACAATTTACAAAAAAAATATCAGGTACAATGTAAAACACAAATATGACCTAAAAATACTATAGAGCGATGGAACCTAATGATATCACAATCACAAGTAGAAGTTGTTCACTCGAATTAACCTGCAAATCTGAAGAAAGAAAATTAGCAAATTATAAATATAAAATTTAAAGGAGAATACAAAATATCAATTATTAGAAGAATGTGGAATGAAAAATATTTTTGTCTTGAGTTGAGAGAGTTAAAGAGAACTTAGTAAAAAAAATGAAGATCTATTGCTTTTTTTTCTTCAATCGTGGGAGTTTGTGGAGAGAGGGAGAGAGAGAGAGAGAGAAATTAGGATGAAAATATTATTATAAGGAGATGAGGAAAAGCAACATGGAGGGGAAGAAAAGGGAAAGAAAAATAGCGTGCGGTGGATTCGGTCATTACTTACAAAGTCTATAAAGTAAAAAAATAATGACTATCTCTTTCATTTTTGCTTTTGCTCCTCTTTACCCAGATACAAATTAAGATAATAACAAGAGTGTTTTTTTTTTAATAACCTTTATATATATAATATAGAAAAAAAATTAGGGCCTCACCAACCATCGAGGCCCTAGGCGGCGGTCTTAGTTGTCCCATGGTTAGGTGGACATTGTATTCAAGCAAAAAGATCATTTGCGATCCTTTTTCTTTTTCCTTTAGTTAAAAATGATTAATTTAACAACCATCCTATAAATTTAATTAATACAAGATGAATAATTCATTATTTTATTAATTTTTGTAAATATCTCAAACATTTTAAAATTATTTCAACCAAGGAGTATATGCAATTATAGTTTCACTCAAGAGTAAATGCTAAAATGTCAGCTTAATCATTAGAGTAACTTTATATTTTCATATAATTTGAAGTTGATGTTATAATATCAAATTTTCTAATTCATTGTAATTATATTAAAACTGAGTATAGTAGCCTATATTATACTTAAATGCGTGTTACCAAAAGATAATAAATTTAAATTCCAAGATTGTATAAATTTACATTTCTATCTTTTGTTTCTTCAGTCTCAAGTCCATTATAGATATTTATAAATAGCGATAGTATTGAATATGTCGTAACTAGTGAAATAAAATATTCAATGTATTATTTATGAGCATATAAAATGAGTCAAACCGATATACTCTCACCTTTCTAGATAAATTTGGGATAGTGTGTGCAAATATGCACGCAAAATTTCTTCTTATGTTTGGACACTTTCAAAATTTGGAGGTGCTCTTAATCTTTTCAATAATCAAAATCTTCATATATGAATTGGATATGAAGATAAGATGGAATTAGTGTAAAATAAAGAAGACTAGAGAGAATTTAGAGGGTGAGAGTTTCTTCATTTCATTGATATGTAAATACTCAAGAAGTAAGACCCCTATTTATTGTACAAAATAAGGTATCTTAATAGACCCTCTAATAATTGTGGAATACCAATAGATATTCATTAAATACATATTTTATAATACTCCCCATTGAAAGTGCACTATATCCACCATTCAATGATTATTGCCTCATTAAAACCTTACTAAGGAAAAACTCAATGGAAAAAAATCAAAGTGAAAGAAAAAAGTACAACTGTTTTTTATCATTGAATCGGTGTTGGACACGCTTAATGTTTCCTCGTTAAAACCATTAATTGGAAAATGCAATGGGAAAAAACTTAGTCAAAGGAAAAGGAGTGCAACGCACATATGTATATATCATGTTTTTAAATTCTCCCCTGATCAAATATTTTTCCTGATTGGATACTTCCCCTGATTATGGCATTTATCTAATGTGTAATAGCCCGTCCCGAGAAATTTATTAAATTACATATAGATTTATACAAGGAAGAACAAACTACAATTGTAAGGATTTATGGGTAACAAAAATTGGATTTCATAAAGAATTACTGAATTTTATTAATTTGTATGGAAAATATATGATGGGGTATAAGTTAGAATTGAAAAAAATAATTGAATTATGAATTTTATAAAAGTCTTATATAAGGATTGTAGAAGTTTTAGGAAAATAAATTATGTATGCCTTTATTAAAAGTTGGAAACTATTTGGGGCATATGTGAAAGGAATAAAGAAAGATTGAATTAAGTTAAGAAACTTAAGAGCTATAAATTCGTTAGAGGTCGGTGGAGTAAAGCTGATAAGCATGGAAACATCGAGATTCTCATTCGGGTAATGTCGCATGAACGATGAAGGAGGGGTCTGTGACACCCCGCCTAATAAAATATTGAGTGATCAGTCATATACCAAATTAAACAGGAATCTCATCTGGTTCATTCTTAGCATCACTATCGAAAACTTTTTAAAACTTACTAACCACCTAGTATTCAAAAAATAAGGTGCCAAATTTTATCTTTTTATTTAACATCCCAACAACAACATGCGAAAGAATATATAACTAACCATCGTACAATCACCGAATCGAACAATACTAAAAATGGAATAAATGTAATCCTTATCGAGACAACCACCAGCTATCAATAAAATACCAAATATAAAACACAAGAGGAATAACTGAATACATCATCTAACTGAAATAAAATGAAACAACTAGGGAGACATGCCCAAATGAAACACTGACTGCATCCTACTCTAGGAATGAAATGACTGGAAGGGCTAAGTCCAGCAACATCCACATGTGCCGTAGCTGTAAAAACATGAAAAAGAATAATTTTGGCGTCCCTGTGGATGGATGCCTAAAAGGTTTTGAAAATATTTTATAGCAAGGGTTAAAATGCAAGTATGCTCTTCATATTTAATTTAGTGTCGTACACTCTCTTGAGGACACCTCCCCCCTCCACTAATTTGCACGCTTAACGTACTAACCTGACCCATCTAGCTAACCACCTCGTAACTAGTCTTGTCACCTAAATTCTACTACTTCCCCCACTACTCTATCCCGAGTGAGTTTAGTATATACTAGATAAGTTATTAATCACACTAAATTATTTAAACCAATTCTTACTATATAACCGTTTTACAAGTTATATTAATTATACATTTACACCATGTATATATATCCCTATATAATTTTGCACTATATATACGTATCATATCTCAACATTCACACGCATGTCGGATATAAATGCTATCACCCAACACATAGGAGGCGGTTACAGTTCCCCCCGAAATTTTCCGTTCCATACCATAACAGCTCACCCCTTTTAACAGACGATATGACCTAGGGAATATACTCGCCCTACAGTCGCTAGTCAGGGTACTCGCCCACATCGCGCAACCTCCTAAGATATCATTAATATTGGTATGCTTTACTATAAATAATATTCACAAAAATATTTATAAATCATATATATACTACAGACCACCGTATATACATATAGAAATCTAGGATATCGGTGTACTATGTCCTTACACAAGCCTAAAATATGCAAGTCTATGGTCCGACTTCATTTCAATTGATTATTCACTAATTAATTTTCATTACCTTGGTGTCACCCTACCAATTATACCCGGACTCTCTCTTTCACGGTTCGAAATTAAATATTTCCAACCCATCATTCAATATCATTCAATTAAGCCTACCCACTTAATTAACAAGGTTTCAAATCACTTAATCATGAACCTTAATTTTTCAAATTAATTAATCCTCTAATTAATTCAAGGGTAAACATTAACAAATTAAAACCTTATATCATAAACAAAATTACAGAATCACCCAATGCAGAAACTATGTATCTCAAAATATATAACAAGTCTGAATCAGGGAAAGAAAGAAATCAGACAGGGTTTAACAAGTCATTCAAATGACCAGCCATGTCGTTCGAACAACAATGGCTCTTATTTGAACGATACACCAGGTCGTTCGAATGACCCTAATATCATCTTCACCCCTAATCTGTCCAGTAAAACCCAGTCCGACATTGAAATGTTTAAAACCTCCATTCTGTATAGATTTCGTCATGAAAACTTCCAAAAATTCCTCCTAATTCCATCCTTTTATTATATACAATCTAACCCCATCAATTACACCAAATTAGTCAAATCTTAACACCTCTACAGATTTATAACTCCAAATCAAAGAAATCCTCAATTTCTCATGAACATAAATCCTAACATATTAATTGATTCCCACCACCTTTAATATGAATAGGTAAATACAAATTAATAATTACAAATTAAACCACTTGCCTTTATTTGTAAATCAAATCCTTTGGATGAAGATGTTGGATTGGATTCAAGGATCTCCTCTTGTTCTTGAAACAATCTCCCAAAATCCCCAAATTCTTTTCTAATAGCTCTCCTCTTAAGCTCTCCCCAATTTTAGTCTACTAAAATGACTTTAAGTTGCCTCACCATACACAATGAGGGTTAAAACTCTAATCTCGTTTGTGGGCCTATGGGCCTCCTAAAAAGGGCTCAAACTCTTTATTTAGAGCTCAATTATGTCTAATTAAGTCCCGAAACCCAATATATACATATGGCCACTCGTTTCGGACTATTTCGACCCATCCGAACTCAATCGTGTACTACGAATTGCCATCCGAATTGATTTATAACATTCTCCAAATTCTTGACCTCAAAATGCGACACAAAATAATCCAAAATATTATACCTCAATTCGCCAAATTAATAAATTCCTCAAATTTAAAAAAAATTCAAATCATGAATTTAATTCTTCCAAATAAAATAAATTCCTTTTCTTCCAAAATATTTTTTAATTAATGGTTATTGAATTTACGGGGTGTTACATACTTCCCCCATTACAATGGAATTTCGTCCTCGAAATTCGGATAAGCCTAGTACTCCCAGTCTCAACTAGCTCCCAAGTTACCTACCCTTAAGATCACTACACCTATCTCTCCCACTTCTAATCATGAATTATTTAAAAACAATCAAATTAGTTAACCAGGGTTCCCATACACTATGTACCTGTGCTCAACCACACAAATAATACCCGACTTTCGGCCTAAAATCATAATATGACTTCCATCTCGCAGTCATAACCACATATATTTAACATAACCGAGGTACCCAACCCATAGACTAATGACCAAACATCTCTTCACTTCCAACGTTGCGCAAAGTTCCGTGTGTGGGATGTCTCGCAAAGCAAAATCCAAATAAGGAACCCCCCCGATACACTATTACCTAACATTATCGATCGTTGAGATCTATTAGGCCCTCAGTCCATAGCACGTACCCCCAAATACCCGTCTCTCGACATAAAAGTATACACATCCACGTTTTATACTTCAAAAGATAACATACAATACCGTGCCCTTACTATCTCTAGTTTTCTTGCATGGAAATAAATTCCAAGCTATTTCTCCCCGCTCGGCAATCAATCTAACCACCCTCAGTCACCTCAAAAATGTCCCTACTCTTCGGGATTTCAGTTTAACAATATTAATACATTAATATGCAACACATTTTAACATACATAAAAATATATATATGTTAGACTCTATCTCAGGTGAAACCTAGCAATGATAATTCATACCCTGGGATCGTGAATACCCAGTCTTACGATAATTATCCACTATAGCCTTAAACTGTAGTTACACAGTTGAAACTTGGAAAGACATAAACCCTACTCCCATAATTCTTAAAAATAGGCATCTCTCGTATAACGCAACCTTCCTCTTAGTGTAGCCCCCCACTCTCACGTGGTTAACACCAAAGAACTCCGCTATCCCACGATACTTATATATATATTATGGCTAGTACGGCCAACACATCCACTAATATCCGTCTCACTCACGAATCCTACTGATAGCCAACCGTAGGTTGTGATGCACTCAATGTCACCTCCATACACACCCATGCTCAAACATTCCATAATTCAGGGGACAACTTATTCCCATTCTTCCGAAATATACCCAAAACCATTTCCTTTTCACCTTCTCCCCAAATTTGCTAAGTATCTGCACATTAGAGAATTTGGCTCCTCCCAGGGTGCCCATACACCCTATATATAGTGCATAATTACACAACCCTCTGATCATTACTTACGTAACCATATTTATCTCAATTTCAGCCCCCGTATTCTCGGCGTAGCTATATCCTCCAAATATTTCTGATGACTTTACTCATGACTATTAAATTCTTCCCGATATTACATCACCTATAACTTGTGGTGCAAAGATTCGCAGTGTTTCTTTCGCAACACTTTTCGGATCCACTAGCCCTATCTCTTAGTGGCTCTCTGCTTAACGTATTTTCTCCATATTCTCACTAATTATCATTAAATACGATGACCTATAATCCAATGACGTCTTCGCACTTTCGACATTTTATTAAGGCTAATGCGTATAACAATTCCTAGCAAAGCCCCAAAAGAACTTTTTTTAATGCACTATTCCTCAGCATCGTCGGTCCTTGATTTCCACAGAACCCAAAGCATACCCCCGAGACTCTCAAACCTTTCCCCTATACTTCTAAGTCTATCATGGACTCCCGCGTCTCTAAATGAGTCATATACTACTGCGCTCGTACTATCACTAAGCCCTCAGCACTAAATATTAATGACGAGCTAAATCTCTCCGCTCCACGGCAACCCATCATACCTTGAATCTCATCAGTAAGAGTCCTTACGCACTAGGATCCAATATAACTAGACAACTGTACCCTATGAAGTCTACTTCACAAGATATTATCGTGGCGTAACCCTCTTCCAGGTGAGACATCTCAAAAGAATATAAATTCGGTACTGAAACAACGAGCACGATATCCTTGCTATGATCGCCCAACATTACAAAAATATTCGTACCCAAGATAAAGCCATACCTCAACTATCACCTCTCAAAGGAGATAGTCCTCAAGAAATACATCGTCTCAATGTAGCCACCCGTTCCTTTTAAGTGGAACTGAAGAGTACCCCGCTACTCCATGGTAAGAATACACATACTAGTGATATTAATGATGCTTTCACTAAATCCATTTCTCACGAGATCTAGTATTAATACATTACTGTGACCCGCTTGCATCATACAAAACATACCATAATCATCTCAAAATAAAACTTATAGTTTCAATTACTCATAACACTTTCGGCTCAACGGTTATTAGACATAACACCCGTGTCCTAACCAAACCAAAAACTTCTCCAACAGATGCCATTAATAGGCATATAGCTCTTATCCCCTGACTTGGTACGGATAAGATCCATCCATGTATTTCTAATCTTTTATACATAAGACACCTCTTTGTGTCCTTCCCCTTTATCTGGCCCCACCGGCCATGTCAGGGTTATCCTTTTTGTGGACCTGGTAGTCTTGACCCTGATGCTACCCCAATTATCCCTTTAGATTCGCTGATCCAATAGACTGGTTGCTAGCCTTGATGTCCCAAAGTAAACCCACCGTTACTCGGTAGACATTTCATTGACCTCGATCATTAATCTGGGTCCTCTACTGGGTATTTCTTCCCTTGGAACCTTACTAGGACTAAAAATCCAATCTTGCTCCTCTAATAGATTTTCCATCTCCTTTAGTTCCCCTCTCTCCAAAGCATTGATACGAATGTAAACTACTACCTTGATGGCAACAACACCAGTCATCTTAGCCAGATCTCCTATCGTGTTTGTACATTCTACCCACGGGTCTAATATCAACTTGCAACCCTACTTGATTCTCCGTATCCCTCTCATCGATTATGAAGTTTACGAATTTCATCAACTTTCCTTACAATCCAACCATTGTCCGACCCTTTTGGAAAGAATGCTGAAATTTCCTTTGTCTCTCAATTAACCTCTAGTGAGAGAATTCATAAAAATACGCAGTCCAAACTCATTGTTATTCATGGTATCTCCCCACGAATGTGGTGAGTGGCTCTCATAACCCCATACTACTTTTAAGAGAAACTTTATTGCCCAAAATTTAGACTTGAGTGTCACTACACTCCCCCACATGAGATCCCAATTGGATGTTCTCTGTCCATTGGTAAATGACTCTTCTGTACCTCCCTCGAATTATAGCGAATTATTTTTCAAAAACGAAATCTTCTTCGACCCTTACCCCTTTTCGTCTACACTTGAGGTTTTAACTTTGCACCAACGCCCTTCATGATGGTTCTTGGGTAAATTACTGCTTCGTAGCGGTTACTCTAACTTTTACTGTTCGAACAATTATCACGATGACTCCTATCACATCACTATTTCCAGAATACCCCATGGATCCTGTTGAGTCCTCCCTCTAGCAATCCTTCTAATGTCCCACATTTGTCGTTCTAAAATGTTCGATCTTCCACTCTGAACTGAAACCATAAATGAATCAGGTGAACTATACTCTATAGCGGGAGAACATAAATCGCATACGTGAAGGAATACAACAATCCTATAATAAGGATATATATCAAAGAACACTACGCTAAAACGTGAAAATATGCACAGATCCTAAAGACACTAGAACCTAATGCCCTGATACCATCTGTGACACCCCGCCTAATAAAATACCGGGTGATCAGTCCTATAACAAATTAAACAGGAATCTCATCTGGTTCATTCTTAGCATGACTGTCGAAAACTTTTTAAATCTTACTAACCACCTAGTATTCAAAAGACATGGTGCCAAATTTTATCTTTTTATTTAACATCCCAACAACAGCATGCGAAAGAATATAAAACTAACCATCATACAATCACCGAATCAAACTATACTAAAAATGGAATAAATGTAATTCTTGCCGAGATAACCCCCGGCTAAAAATAAAATACCAAATATAAAATGCAAGAGGAATAACTGAATACATCATCTGACTGAAATAAAATGAAATAACTACGGAGACATGCCCAAATAAAATACTGATTGCATCCTACTCTAGGAATAAAATGACTGGAACAGCTAAGTCAAAGACCTGCAACATCCATATGTGCCATAGCTGCGAAAACTTGGAATAGAACAATTATGGCGTCCCTGTCTCTGAACACCTAAAAGGTTTTGAAATATTTTATAGCAAGGGTTAGAACCCAAAACATTTTAAAAATATTTAGCAAGTGAATTTAAATGCAGGAAATTAAAATGCAAGTATGCTCTTCATCTTTAAGTTAGTGATGTACACTCTCTTGAGGACACCTCACCCCTCCACTAATGTGCACGCTTAACGTACTATACCTAACCCATCTAGCTAAGCACCTCGTAACTAGTCTTGTCACCCAAATTCCACTACTTCCCCAACTAATCTATCCCGAGTGAGTTTAGTATATACTAGATAAGTTATTAATCACACTAACTTATTTAAACCAATTCTCATTCAATACTATATAACCGTTTCACAAGTTATATTAATTATACATTTACACTATGTATATATATCCGTATATAATTCTACACTATATATACATATCATATCTCAACATTCACACGCATGTCGGATATAAATGCTATCACCCAACGTGTAGGAGGCGGTCATAGTTCCCCCCCGAAAGTGCCTGTTACATACCATAAAGGCCCACCCCTAATAACAAACGCTATGACCTGGGGAATATACTCGCCCTGCATTCGCTAGTCAGGGGACTCGCCCACATCGCGCAACCTCCTAACATAGCATTAATATTGGTATGCTTTACTATAAATATTATTCACACAAATATTTATAAATCATATATATACTACACATCACCGTATATACATATAGAAATCTAGGCTACCGATGCACTATGTCCATACACAAGCCTAAAATATGCAAGCCTATGGTCCGACTTCATTTAAATTGATTATTCACTAATTAATTTTCATTATCTTGGTGTCACCCTACCAATTATACTCGAACTCTCTTTCTCGGCCCGAAATTCAATATTTCCAACCCATCGTTCAATTTCATTCAATTAAGCCTACCCACTTAATTAACAAGGTTTCAAATCACACGATTATGAATCCTAATTTTTCAAATTAATTAATCCTCTAATTAATTCAAGGGTAAACATTTACAAATTAAACCCTAGATCATAACCAAAATTGCAGAATCACCCAATCAGAAACTGTGTATCTCAAAACACATAACAAGTCTGAATCAGGGGAAGAAGGAAATCTGACAGGGTTTAACAGGTCGTTCAAATGACCAGCCATGTCGTTCGAACGACAATGGCTCTTGTTTGAACGAGATATCAGGTCGTTCGAATGACCATGGTATCATCTTCAACCCTAATCTGTCCAGTAAAACCCAATTCGTCATTGAAATATTTAAAACCTCTATTCTGTATAGATTTCTTCATCAAAACTTCCCGAGATTCGTCCTAATTCCATCCTTTTATTATATACAATCTAACCCCATAAATTACACCAAATTCGGGCATCAAATTAGTCAAATCTTAAAACCTCTACAGATTTATAACTCCAAATCAAATAAATCCCCAATTTCTCATGAACACAAACCCTAACATATTAATTGATTCCCACCTCCTTTAATATGAATAGGTAAATGCAAATTAACAATCGAAAATTAAACCACTTGCCTTAATTTCTATATCAAAGCCTTTAGATGAAGATGTCGGATTGGATTCAAGGATTTCCTCTTGTTCTTAAAGCAATCTCCCAAAATTCCCAAATTCTCTTCTAATGGCTCTCCTCTTAAGCTCTCTCCAATTTTAGTCAATAAATGACTTTAAGTTGCCTCACACTTACACAATCAAGGTTAAAAACTCTAATATCGTTTTTGGGCCTATGGACCTCATAAAAAGGGCTCAAACTCTTTATTTGGGGCTTAATTATGTCTAAATAAGTCCCGAAATCCAATATATACATATGGCCACTCGTTTCGGACTATTTCGACCCATCCGAACTCAACCGTGCACTACGAATTACCATCCGAATTAATTTATAATATTTTCCAAATTCTTGACCTCAAAATGCGACACAAAATAATTCCAAATATTAAACCTCAATTCACCAAATTAATAAATTCCTCAAATTTAAAAATTTATCAAATCATGAATTTAATTCTTCCAAATAAAATAAATTCCTTTTTTCCCAAAATATTTTTTAATTAAAGGTCCTTGAATTTACGGGGTGTTACAGGGTCGATCGAATGACACCGAAAATCGTTTGAACGACGGTGAAAAGAACATTTCTCTCACTTCGCTATATGCCCTTGATTTGCCGATCCATTCTCATGACAGTTTCCAGACCTGACTTCCTATCAAGGAGGTATGTTTACATGGGTTATACATTGGGGTATTCATTTGTTTTGGGAACAATGAAAAAAAATAGGTCCCTTGCAAATCCACGTGCCAACGTCGTTGCCAAAACTTTGAGCCATTGATCTAAATTGATGACAGTTTAGGCTGTCCAAATATGAATCGTAGGATCAATTCATGTCATCTCTTGGAGCCTGGCATTTCTTTTATAATAACATATGAATTATTCTCTTTGGGTTTAAGTTTTGCTTTGGGTAGTAGAGAGAGGGACAATAGCGTGAGATATAGGAGAACTGCATCCCGTTTTCTATTCTCCTCACGAAAAGGCAGTGCTACACCCACCCACCCCACCCCACCCCCCTCAAACCAATTCCACCATTTAGCAGAATAAAACCTACAAAGTTTGAGAGTTGTTGATTGGGAATTTTTATGGGTATTTGAGGAGACATTATAAGAACAAGATGTAGGTGTTATTAGAAGTATTTGAAGAGGGTTTTAATGGAGATTTTCTTGGAGTGTGTTGGAGCTTCCATGGTGGTCTTCTTGGTGGAGATTTTGTGACTCCCTTTAAGGCCACCTTTGAAGATGAGGGACTCACCCATCCTCATCACCACCACCACTTTGGAGTCAAATAGGTGGGATAATCTACTCTTTTAAATAAGACTCTTTTGGGTGTATATTGTAGTCTTGTGATTGTTGAATAATAAGAGTAGGATTATTATGAAAATTATAATGTGTTTTCTAGTAAACTGAAATAGATATTTTTAAGAAAATATTATTTGTGTGTATTTTCTAGTAAGACTCAAAATAGACATTTTTATGGTAATAAAAATGTAAGAAATTCTCGTTTGTGTGTATTTTCTTGTAAAATTGAAAATGAACATTTTTATGGTAATAAAAATGTAAGAAAATATCGTTTGTGTGTGTTTTCAAGTAAATTTGAAAATGGACATTTTTATGGTGATAAAAATGTAAGAAAATATTGTTTGTACGTATTTTCTAAGAAAACTGAAAACGGTCATTTTTATGGTAATAAAAATGTTAGGCGTCATTATTCTTGTTGAGAATAAAAGAAAAATGCATGCTTGTTGCAAATGGTAAAAGTTTAGAAAGAATGTATGTTTAAATCATGAAAAAGGATTCTAGAAAATTAAAGCCCACTATCTCATGCATATAAACTTGTAGTATTTTGACAATAAATATGTGGACAAGTTTAAAGAAAATTTTGTTGGGTCTCAACATCTAATAAGCCAAATGGAGATTTTAGTCTTAAAAGAATAACTGAAGAATGGAAGTCTATTATGTAGAGATGTTATTCACATATTCAAAGTGTAAAACCGTCAAGGGTGAGAGTTGGGTAATAGTGTGATATGAAACAAGTGTTAAAATGGCTAAAGGTGTTTTAAATATTAAGTTGGAAACTTAATAACCATTTGAGAAATAATACTTCTTAATGGATTAAAATGTAAGTTCGGTAAACAAAGGGGTAAATCGGCAATTTACTTAAAGTGGAACAATTTTATGGAATAAAAATGATAAATAACATCTTTACACTAGTATGGATGAAATCAAAGCAAGTCCTAAAGCGTGAATAATTTAGCATAAATCAAGTGTGTGTGAATAAGGGACTCAAAAGATAAAGAAAAAAAATCGTTTAAGTGTTAATGAAAAAACGAACGGTTAAGTCTGGATTTTGGCTACGGTCGGGTGCAAGTAAAGAAACGGGATAATGTGAATAGTTGTAAGATGTTAAACACATAAATAAAGACTCGGATGCAATCGATAAGTAAGCAAGAAGGGCCCAAAGCCCTTGGGTGAAAAGCCCTAAATCACTGGCCAGAGCTAATTGTCACACCCCAAACCCAATATCCATACTAATCATTTATTATTAGAATAATTAAATCATAATCTAGAGCCCATTGGAAATATAATTCATCTATCCATATTTTACTGTATAATGCGCATAATCAACATAATATTATTATTGTGCCATAACGAAATCAATATCAGAGTCATAATTTAAGCGGACATACAATACTATGATTAACTACGATAAAATTTCACAATCATCAACTCAATCCATACTAACGCAAAATATACAATGTGTGAGTAAATTAAAATCTTCAGTGTGACAATGATAAAATCCCCACATTTAAACCCCGGCTCCTTCCAACGGTGCAACTCTCAAAGTTACCGGTCATATGGTATTCTAGTTGGCAGCATAGAAACCTGAAATTGTTAAAATATAACTGTAAGCATTAAGCTTAGTGAGGTACTCCTTCCCTACAATGTAATAACAATTCTATATAGAATAAGTGGATATAAAATCCGAACAATCCTGCCCATTGGCAATAACAAATCCTGGAACATAAGTTCCAACAAATCATTGGATCTTTGTCCAATTCCAATCCTGGATCATAAGACCCAACCAATCCTGGATATTTTAATATCCAAACAAATCCTGAATACCGAAGTATTCAAACAAATCCGCTCTTAGAGCTATATTCATATTTATATATGAAACAAATCATAAGTACACTCACCTTGACAGTTTAACTGGATTTTCCCTTGCCTTTATCCTGTACTTGTTCAATCAGCTCTTCTTCCCTTCCTATCATTCTCACAATATTAGTATCATCATAAGAATATTAATAGTCCAAAGAATAACTTCAATCATAACTCAATTCATAAGCATCATATTATTCAATTCAAATCATTCATTAAAATGAAGTCCCATCTAGACTCAGGTTCTGATATCTAACATATTCAAATTACAGCCCAAACCCTTTTTAATTATTCTTTGTAATCCAATCCTTATTATATCATGTTTCCAAAACAAAAGACGGCACATCATTCCGAGTTTCCTAGAGCAAAATAAGCCTATTTCTTCACTACATAGCAAATCTGCCCTATAGGCTCTTTTATCGTTCATTCAACTTCCAGGAATTTTCATGATTTTTCTACATCATAAATTTCTATGATATTTCACCCAACATCAGTAAACACATTGAAAAATATAAGATTAAAGTTTCATAATTTTTAAGGTTCGATTTCTATGTTAAGCAAAACATCGAACACATGGCGGGCATATTTTCACCCTTAGGGCAGATTTCTTACCCGAACTTCAAACCCTCACCAAGGACTCATTTGTTGGTATTTTCACATGATTTTCGGATATGTCATACATATATGAGTCCAGGTTAATATCCAATTGGAAGCAATCGATTCCAGTAACTATACAAAAATATATGGAAGTTTGAATAAACAAAGTTTCTAAACAAAGCAATCTTAGGGTTTTGTACATTCAACTTAACTTAAACTTGCATATATCCATACATATGCACCCAAACATGAAAGTTCAATAAAAATCAAGGATTTATATCATATAAATCGTAAATGAAAGAAAAAATAGCAAGATTCATGGTTGGAATTACCTTAGGGGCTTTTTCGTAATTTTCTATGAATTTTCTTCAATTTTCTCCTCACTTTTTCTTCCTAACTTCCAACTTCTCTTTCCTTAGGCTTAAAATATCTCATGGCTGCATTTTGGCTGAATAAAGAGGTAATTCTAAGGGTTTGAGGTCGGCCAAATCCACCACCCTTCCCAACCAATGAGAATAAAACATTTGTTGCCATATAAAGACAAAATACTACTTAACGGATGGACTACTTTGCCCTTGTTTCGTAATTTTGGTATAACTTCTCACTCGAACCTCCGTTTCATTCACCGTTTGTTGTGTTACAACCATAACTCACTTGTCTACAATTATGTAGTTTTCACCTCAAGTCAATTGTTATGTCATAAAGGTCAAAACTAGCCTTAAACATGGACATTCCTATCGAAACCTTCAAATTTTGTATTTGTAACTAATTCGACATTTCATGCTTTTTGGAGGTAGGATTAGACTAAACATAATAAATTAACATCACATATATTAATAACACACTAATCATATCACACAAGCTAGGCATGATTTACGTATAATTAATCATAATTATATTCGGGTTGTCACAATTCTCCCCCTGTTAGGAAATTTCGTCCTCGAAATTGACATACCTTGGTTGTCCGAATCAAACAAATAGGGATAACGCATTTTCATGCTATCCTCACTCTCCCATGTAGCTTCTTCCATGGAATGCCTTCTCCACACAACTTTCACAAGTGGGATCACCTTTGATCTTAATATTTGTTCTTTCCTATCAACGATAGCAAGCGGTTCTTCCACGTAGCTCAAATCTTCCTTCAACTCAATAGGTTGTTCCACCAATACATGTGAAGGGTCTGCTACATACTTTCTCAACATAGAAACATGGAAAACATCATGTAACCGAGATAATTCTGGTGGTAACGCTAACTTGTAGGCAACCATCCCGACTTTCTCAAGGATTTCATAAGGTCCAATGTAGCGTGGACTTAATTTCCCTTTCTTTCCAAACCTCATAACTCCTTTCCATGGAGATATCCGAAGAAACACATAATCCCCTTTCTGGAATTCCAAATCTTTTCGTCGTTTATCCGCATAACTTTTCTGTCTGCTTTGAGCTATTCTCATTCTATCTTGAATAATCTTCACTTTTTCAGTGGTGACTTCAATTAATTCTGGACCCTCTATCTTCCTTTCACCAACTTCACCCCAACATATCGGTGTACGACATCGTCTACCATACAAGGCTTCATATGGAGCCATACCAATAGTAGACTGAAAACTATTGTTATATGCAAATTCTATCAAAGGCAAATATTCATCCCAATTACCTTTGAAATCAAGCACACAAGCTCTAAGCATATCTTCCAAAATCTGTATTGTCCTTTCAGACTGCCCATCTGTCTGGGGGTGAAAAGTCGTACTAAACTTCAAGTTAGTACCCATAGCATACTGCAAGCTATCCCAAAATCTGGATGTAAAAGTAGGGTCCCTATCTGAAACAATAGATACCGGTGCTCCATGCAATCGAATAATTTCATTAACATACAATCTAGCATACCTATCAACTGTATACGTAGTCTTGACTGCTAGAAAGTGAGCGGACTTTGTCAATCTATCCACCACTACCCAAATCGAATCGGACCCCTTCTGAGATCGAGGAAGCCCAACCACAAAATCCATCGTTACATGATCCCATTTCCATTCCGGTATCGGCAATGGCTGAAGCAGACCAGTAGGTTTCTGATGCTCCACTTTCACTTGCTGACATATAAGGCACCTGGCAACAAAATCAGCTATTTCCTTCTTCATATTATTCCACCAATAATGCTCCTTTAAATCCCTATACATTTTAGTGCTACCAGGATGCATAGTATAAATGGAATTATGAGCCTCATCTAAAATTTCCTCTTTCAATCCACACACATTAGGCACACACAACCGATGCTTATACAATAAAGTGCCATCATTCACAATACAAAAATCTTCAGACTTACCATCTCGGAGATCTTGTCGTTTCTTCTCAAGGAAAGGATCTTGACTTTGCAAATCATGAATACGGGTAGCTAACAAAGGCCTCACGCTTACATGAGCAAAGAATCTGTCCCCATCTGCTAGCTGCAATTCCACTCCCATCAATCTCAACTCCATAATATGAGCAACTCTAGCACATCGAATACACGATAACCTGCCTGAAGCCTTTCTACTCAAAGCGTCTGCAAATACATTTGCCTTTCCTGGGTGGTAGTGAATTGTACAATCATAATCTTTAATTAACTCCATCCACCGCCTCTGCCTCAAATTCAACTCCTTCTGAGTAAACAAATACTTAAGGCTTTGATGGTCAGTAAAAATTTCACATACCTCACCATATAGATAATGACGCCATAATTTCAAAGCAAACACAATAGCAGCAAGTTCCAAATCATGTGTAGGATAATTACGTTCATGTGTACACAACTGCCTAGAAGCATAGGCAATAACTTTACCATGCTGCATAAAAACACAACCCAACCCCTGATGTGAAGCATCGGTATAAACAACAAAACCATCTCCACCATGCGGAATAGTAAGAACAGGTGCGGTTACAAACCTCTTTTTCAATTCATCAAAACTATTTTCGCAATCAGAATTCCATTCAAACTTAACATCTTTCCGAGTCAGTTTAGTCATTGGTAAGGCAATCGAAGAAAATCCCTTAATAAACCTTCTATAATACCCAGCTAAACCCAGAAAACTCCTCACCTCAGTCACATTATCGGGTCTCTCCCATTTCACAATAGCCTCTACCTTTTTAGGATCAACACATATACCATCTCCAGAAATAACATGGCCTAAAAATGCAACTTGTGATAGCCAAAATTCACACTTGCTAAACTTGGCATACAACTTCTTATCTTTCAACAGATTCAAAATAGTTGTGAGATGCTTTTCATGTTCAACCATATCATGGGAATAAATCAGAATATCATCAATAAAAACTATCACAAATGAATCAACAAAAGGATGCAGTACCCGGTTCATAAGATCCATAAATACAGCTGGAGCATTAGTCACCCCAAAAGGCATCACAAGAAATTCAAAATGACCATACCGAGTACGGAAAGCGGTTTTAGAAATATCACTTTCCTTCACCCTCACCTGATGATAACCCGATCGCAAGTCTATCTTTGAAAACACTTTAGCACCCTGCAACTGATCAAACAAATCATCTATACGAGGTAAAGAATACTTGTTCTTAATTGTAGCTTTATTCAGTTGCCTATAATCAATACACAAACGCATGGTACCATCTTTCTTTTTCACAAATAAAACTGGCGCACCCCATGGAGATACACTAGGTTGTATGAACCCCCTATCAAGTAAATCTTGCAATTGAATCTTGAGTTCTTTCAACTCAGCAGGTGCCATTCTATACGGTGCCATAGAAATAGGGGTTGTCCCTGGTGCTAATTCAATACTAAATTCAACTTCTCTTTCTGGAGGTAACCCTGGCAACTCACTAGGAAACACTTCAGGAAAATCCCGTACAATAGGAACATCGACTAATTGTAAAGTCCCCTTCCTAGTGTCAAGAACATATGCAATAAAACCCTCACAACCCTTACTCAATAATTTCCTCGTCTGAATAGCAGAAATGATGCAACTGGGAACAATTTTCCTTTCCCCCACAAATTTAAATTCAGGCTCACCAGGCATATTAAAAACAACTTCCTTACGGAAACAATCCATGGATGCATGATATTTGGATAGCCAATCCATTCCCAGAATTATATCAAAATCAGAAATATCCAATGGAAGTAGATCTATAACTGTATCTCTAGACCCCACAGTCAAAACACAATCATGAAAAACATATTCAGTTACAACCATATCCCCCATAGGCATATAAATACCCAACCCCACATCTAAACGAGCACACGGTATATTCAGGTATATGGCAAAAGCATAGGACACAAAAGAATGTGTGGAACCAGGATCAACCAAAACATAAGCACTTCTATCACTAACAGAAAGTGTACCTGTCACCACATCTGGCGTAATCTGAGCTTCTTTCATCGTAAAGACTCGTCCACCTGGCCTGGAACCACTAGCTTGTCCTCTACTCACACTCTTCACTGTACTGCCTGGAGATAACATTCTGCTTGCTACTTCACTATGTGCTGCTAGAGTCTGTGCCAATTGCGGACAATTCTTCTTAATATGCCCCACTTGATGACAATGGTAGCATTCCAATCCCTTAAGCTTAGGACACTCAGATTTATAATGTCCTTCCTCTTTACAAAAGAAACATGTAACACCTCCTATTGGGGCCTCACCTCTCCCTGACTTTCTGGCTGAACCAAAAGATCCTCCACCCCTGGTATCTCTACCAAACCTCCCCTGACCTCTACCACTATCTCCACCACCTCTCTGAAATTTATGAGGTTCCACCTTAACACTTCCACTCTCACCTCCCCTATACTGAGATGCGTCGAATCTACTTTTCTTAAAACTCTCTCTGCTCGCCACCCCTTGGTTCATTTGCCTTTCTGCTATCATGGCTTTGTTTACCAGAGAAGTATAATCTTCTAACTCATAAGTGGCTACTCTATTTTGAATAGGCAAAATCAGTCCATCTTGAAACTTACTACATTTATCTTCTTCCTCCTGCACATACTTAGTAGCAAATCTAGACAAAGCAGTAAATTTAGCATCATACTCCCTCACAGACATGTTCCCTTGGGTCAAATTTATAAACTCCCTCAGCTTCTCCCTCCTATAGACCTTAGGGAAATACTTAACATACAAAGCTTTAATAAATTCAGCCCAAGTAATAACATCAGTACCTTCCATCCTGGGCACCAAATGGTTGTTGGCTTCCCACCAATATTTCGCCTCTCCTTTGAGCTTAAACACAGCTAGATTCACTTTCTGGTTATCTGGAACCTTCATAACTGCAAAGATAGTTTCTAGATCCCTGACCCACATCTCAGCTTCCGTAGGTTCAACTGACCCTGAATATTCTGGAGGATTCAACTTCAAAAACTTCTCATGCATGGAATCTTTCATTTCCTTCCTTGCCTCTTTCTCAATCCTGGCCACAGTCTTGGATTCTAGATATCTAGCCTGTTGTTCTGCCATTTGCGCCATATTTCTTTCTTGTTGCTCTGCCATCCTCATCATTGCTTGCGCCATTATTTGCATCTCTGTAGGCTGCTCTTGCTCTCTAGCCCTTCCAGCAACACTTTGCTCCACTTCAGTATTCTCTGTACGAGAAGCGACTCCCTCTTCTCTAGGTTGTCCATTCCCAGGTTCCATCTGGAATTATCTGTAATACAATAAAATTCTAACAACCAATATAAACAGTTTACAGTACTAAACTATTTGTTAGTATATAAACAATTCAATAATATCAAATCAATCAATAACTGCCATCTAATCGTCACACACGTCCAAAATTAATAACCTAGACGCTCTGATACCACTAATTGTCACACCCCAAACCCAATATCC
This sequence comes from Sambucus nigra, assembly GCA_949130495.1. NCBI lineage: Eukaryota > Viridiplantae > Streptophyta > Magnoliopsida > Dipsacales > Adoxaceae > Sambucus > Sambucus nigra. The sequence continues at coordinate 565,833,147 of OX422210.1, forward strand.
ATACTAATCATTTATTATTAGAATAATTAAATCATAATCTAGAGCCCATTGGAAATATAATTCATCTATCCATATTTTACTGTATAATGCGCATAATCAACATAATATTATTATTGTGCCATAACGAAATCAATATCAGAGTCATAATTTAAGCGGACATACAATACTATGATTAACTACGATAAAATTTCACAATCATCAACTCAATCCATACTAACGCAAAATATACAATGTGTGAGTAAATTAAAATCTTCAGTGTGACAATGATAAAATCCCCACATTTAAACCCCGGCTCCTTCCAACGGTGCAACTCTCAAAGTTACCGGTCATATGGTATTCTAGTTGGCAGCATAGAAACCTGAAATTGTTAAAATATAACTGTAAGCATTAAGCTTAGTGAGGTACTCCTTCCCTACAATGTAATAACAATTCTATATAGAATAAGTGGATATAAAATCCGAACAATCCTGCCCATTGGCAATAACAAATCCTGGAACATAAGTTCCAACAAATCATTGGATCTTTGTCCAATTCCAATCCTGGATCATAAGACCCAACCAATCCTGGATATTTTAATATCCAAACAAATCCTGAATACCGAAGTATTCAAACAAATCCGCTCTTAGAGCTATATTCATATTTATATATGAAACAAATCATAAGTACACTCACCTTGACAGTTTAACTGGATTTTCCCTTGCCTTTATCCTGTACTTGTTCAATCAGCTCTTCTTCCCTTCCTATTATTCTCACAATATTAGTATCATCATAAGAATATTAATAGTCCAAAGAATAACTTCAATCATAACTCAATTCATAAGCATCATATTATTCAATTCAAATCATTCATTAAAATGAAGTCCCATCTAGACTCAGGTTCTGATATCTAACATATTCAAATTACAGCCCAAACCCTTTTTAATTATTCTTTGTAATCCAATCCTTATTATATCATGTTTCCAAAACAAAAGACGGCACATCATTCCGAGTTTCCTAGAGCAAAATAAGCCTATTTCTTCACTACATAGCAAATCTGCCCTATAGGCTCTTTTATCGTTCATTCAACTTCCAGGAATTTTCATGATTTTTCTACATCATAAATTTCTATGATATTTCACCCAACATCAGTAAACACATTGAAAAATATAAGATTAAAGTTTCATAATTTTTAAGGTTCGATTTCTATGTTAAGCAAAACATCGAACACATGGCGGGCATATTTTCACCCTTAGGGCAGATTTCTTACCCGAACTTCAAACCCTCACCAAGGACTCATTTGTTGGTATTTTCACATGATTTTCGGATATGTCATACATATATGAGTCCAGGTTAATATCCAATTGGAAGCAATCGATTCCAGTAACTATACAAAAATATATGGAAGTTTGAATAAACAAAGTTTCTAAACAAAGCAATCTTAGGGTTTTGTACATTCAACTTAACTTAAACTTGCATATATCCATACATATGCACCCAAACATGAAAGTTCAATAAAAATCAAGGATTTATATCATATAAATCTTAAATGAAAGAAAAAATAGCAAGATTCATGGTTGGAATTACCTTAGGGGCTTTTTCGTAATTTTCTATGAATTTTCTTCAATTTTCTCCTCACTTTTTCTTCCTAACTTCCAACTTCTCTTTCCTTAGGCTTAAAATCTCTCATGGCTGCATTTTGGCTGAATAAAGAGGTAATTCTAAGGGTTTGAGGTCGGCCAAATCCACCACCCTTCCCAACCAATGAGAATAAAACATTTGTTGCCATATAAAGACAAAATACTACTTAACGGATGGACTACTTTGCCCTTGTTTCGTAATTTTGGTATAACTTCTCACTCGAACCTCCGTTTCATTCACCGTTTGTTGTGTTACAACCATAACTCACTTGTCTACAATTATGTAGTTTTCACCTCAAGTCAATTGTTATGTCATAAAGGTCAAAACTAGCCTTAAACATGGACATTCCTATCGAAACCTTCAAATTTTGTATTTGTAACTAATTCGACATTTCATGCTTTTTGGAGGTAGGATTAGACTAAACATAATAAATTAACATCACATATATTAATAACACACTAATCATATCACACAAGCTAGGCATGATTTACGTATAATTAATCATAATTATATTCGGGTTGTCACACATATGGTGCATATAGCCGGCGGTGTGGAGCCCGTTAAAGTATATATTTAATGGGAATGAATTCGAGAAAAAGTTAACGAGATGTGGAACATATCAAGAAATGGGTAGTGTAGTGAAACGTGTGAGTACAACCTAACTTGAATGAATTAAATGTGTTCCGGTTATAGATTAAGTGGACTAGTAATATACAGCAATGATAATGTCCATAAAGTGAATGAAGCACTTTAGGTATAGTGGTCAAATGCGTGAGTTAAGTTACCTTAGAGGTTCAACCCGTAATAAACTCGAGAGTGTGTTCATAAACGTTTCCCAAGGGTTAAATAAGTATCTTCCAACGTAGTGGTCGCATGTGTTGAATGGATGCTTTCAATGAAAATACTCGTATGAGTTAGTTGTGTAAAAAAAGGAAATTTTGGTAAAGGCATGATTTTTCGCTAAACAAGTGTAATTGTTTAAGTATTTAACTGCGTGAGTTAAATGAAGGAATAAATGTTAAGCATTAACAAAAGGTTCTTCTATGAGATTAAGGTGAATTAATCTGGATAAGTAACGCCTTTGCATAAAACAATTTCACGCATTTAAGTATATATATACGTACATATATATAAGAAAGTTGCATGTATACGTGGTTATAATAATGTTGAGTCTCTTTCTGCGGTTCATTTCTATACTGCTTTGTATTTTTCCACTGAGCATTGGCTCACACCTTTGCTTTGTCACGGTAGGTTAGTAGTAGTTTCGTATTTTGAGAGTGTTGTACAGGTAAGTACTTTATTTCACGTTAGTAGCTCTATTTACTTAGGCCTCATAGTGCTCCCCTTGGGTCCCATACGTAGTTTATCTTAAAACTGGAATCGCATGCCGAAAAGTGAAACGTTAATTAAAATAAAACTGAACTAGCAACATTATATAGGTTGTTTCATTTCACTTCACACCTAATGCTCGGTTCGGATAGGGTTGACTCACGGGTAACCCATATATCCGGGATCGGGCATTACAAATGGTATCAGAGCTCTAGGTTCAAGGCTCCTTTCGGGAGTAACATGGTGAGGTCGGTAGTGGATCTTTCAACGTCAGTGTCAGTTTGGGCCAGTTATGCTAGTTTGATGACGGTTTAGTCCGTTTTCTCAATGGTATGGTCAAAGAAGTTAGAACAACAATTAAGTTAGTGCCAGGTGGCATATGATCAAGTTAATTGTTATAAATCTCTTTCGCAAATTCTGATTTAAGTAGGTAATAATTTGTGTGTGTCCCCGTAAGCGAGACACCGTAGTTTCTAGTGTGAGGTGTTTGTTTCAACCTTTGGTGACATAGAGTCTTCAGAGATATTAACAGACTGAGATAGCGCCCATGGGGCAGGTAGCAAAGTTGTATATAACTACTGACAGGGATTGATAGTAAAGGGTCATAAATGGGAAATCTTGCTTTCAAATTATGTGTAGTCATAGGTGCGACGCGTATAAGGAGTCCATATCAATATTATGTTAGGCAAGTTCGGTCCTAGGGGTAATACTGTGATCGATGGATAATTTATCGGATGTTGTCCTTAAAGAGGAATACCTTAGTGTTGTTAGTACATGACTATATCATATAAGCCTTAAGTGGGGTCACGGAGTGGAAATAAGGAGTAATGTACTTGAAAGTGTTAGTTCCATGGTAAAAACATATTGGGTCCTTTGGTCATGGGCTTGGATTTAGTATATCCCGATTCATGTGCCTTGACTATAATGTGGGTTTCGATAATCTTGATGATTGAGGTAACCTATAAGTAAAATTAAATAATTGTGATGACTTAGTCCTAAATAAATGAGTGGTGATGTTCTAGAATTGGACCTCTTACGGCGTCATTAGGGTGGGCCTCCTCTTGGGCAATACCCAATGTCCCATGTCCTACCAGAATCTGGATCGCATTAATTTATAGTCTGGGGATTTTAGCGTGACTTTGAGAAATAGGATCCCTTGTGGTGTTCGTGGGTATGAGCTTTCGTGTTCATAGGCAAAACCCGACGTCCCTTTCCCTAACAATACAGATATGTAGTTGTGATAAATGGTAAGTTAGCATATAGTACGAGGTTTGCATGAAAAGGAAATTAGGTTATAATGGTTAAGCACTCATTGAGGATTAGATGATGTAGGCTTATGAAATCGTATGGAAAGTTCCTTGGGGAATATATATATTAAGGTTAGCTGATGAAATAGAAATTCGAGTTATAGTCGTTCCCTGGAAATAGTGAACTGAGGTTGTGTAGCACATATCATGGTGTGACTCGTGGTTTCTTAAAATGGATTTGGAAGACATTAGAGAAATAATAGAGTTTGACATCGTCGCCCACGAGGCATTGGGAATCATTATTGTATTGAAATTTACATAAATGATGATAAACCATTGATTATTATAGTACGATTAGATCAGGTCGATTCGTGACAGTCCCTTGGAGTTAGTGATACAACTTTTGTTTATAAGCATGTGTCATGATATGGCCTTCAAGGATAATTTCGAAAATAGGTTGATCAACGCTAGGTGGTGCACTTAAGATACTTAGAACATGATGATGTTCGTCATGGATTTTAGAGATAACACTCGAGATGAAGTGTTATGATCGATTATAACACCTACATGTGCTACATGTATGGTTAGTAATGACTGGTTGAGGGAACTCAATAGGCATGAGTGGTGCTTGAGAGCTGAGACGCCACGATAATGATTATAATATGGGATCATATAGGTGGTGCTAAGGGTGGTAACAATGATTCGTGAAGTTGAATGTTCAAAATTATGCGAGCGTTGTATTTCACTTGATGAGAGTGACCTCGAAAACTGAGGTTAGCTACCGCATGTTGAAATTTGGAGGTCTAGTTGTGATAGGTCGGTGACTAAGGATAAATGAAAAGGAAAGTAACTTCGCCTTGGATTAGGATCATTATTCTTACCAGTGATGGATAGGTAGCATTAGTCCTGGGGAGGGAAGCCTAGCATTCAGACCCCTGAAGACATTTGTTTTGTCTTCCGTCCGTTTGACATGGATGGATGATTTTTGATAAAACTCGTTAGGGAAGCCAGGATGTATGGCAAGGCTATGGTACTTAACAAGTACCGATAAGAGTTAGAGGCTTTATGCATACATCGTGGGTTCAAACTTTGTATGATTCAAATTATCGTCGGAATTAGATTATTTCCTTGGGTGAGGAAGTCTCCTGATTCGTTGTCTTCGTGTGCCTTGTGTGATTACGGTAATGTGAAGTTGTCGATTTGTTTTAATTTAGGTGTCGCGCCGTGTAAGCTTAGTATTTATGCGGGTTAGACTGGTTATTGCTGATGCATCACGGTATGTGAGCGCAATCTTCTTCGGATGCACCTTTATTCAACACCAGTTTGTGTGTGCGCGTGTTCTCGAGCTCTTACATATAGTTTGCATGTGTTACTTGATTGCTTTGGGTTAACATGTCGTCAGCTACCCTTTGTAACTAGTTGCAACTTGGTCATGAATCCCGAGGATGTAACTCGAGAATATTATGAACATTGGAACCCAATAAAACATTATATGGTAGTGTTGCACTTGGTTCGGGACTTTGGGAATTGACGAGGTGATCGATTGTATGTGTTCGTATGGTAGTACTCAGGATGACCCTAGGTTGACATGGGGATCTTGTAGGAGATAGCGGTCGGGTGAAATTATGTGATAAAGTAATTATCTTAAGAATTTGTGATGTGTAATGAGGAGTGTGAAATTACATTCGTCTAGACTAGGCGTCGTCCGAGAAATATTTGAGAAAATATAGGTTGTGAATCCTAACATAGGAGTGATCCATTTTAATGAATTTATTGGTGACATTGCGATATTTGGCAAGTGTCAACCACCTTGAGGCTTTATGTAAATAGAAACATTTGGGTATGCTTTAGAACTACCAATAGGACGTCAGGGTCAGTCACGAACAATGATGATTGATTAAAGAAGAACCTTTTGAGGTAAGACCATAGTATTGAGACTACCTAGGATTGGAAACTCGCCATAGGTGACTGGATTATAAATTGTGATGAACCGAGAATTTCGAGGATGAAATTCCCTAAGGAGGGAAGTTTGTAATACCCCGTCCCTAGAAATTTATTAAATTATATATAGATTTATACAAGGAGGAACAAGCTACAATTTTAGGGATTTATGGGCAACAAAAATTGGATTATATAAAGAATTACTGAATTTTATTATTTTGTATGGAAAATATATGATGGGGTATAAGTTAGAATTAAAGAAAATTAATTGAATTATGAATTTTATAAAAGTCTTATATAAGGATTATAGAAGTTTTAGGAAAATAAGTTATGTATGCTTTTATTAAAAGTTGGAAACTGTGGGTATCTCGATTTGTCACTTGGGCCCAGACGAGAAGCCCAATCAAACGTGGTCCAGAGTCCAAAGGCCCCGCGCCTCAACTAAATTAGTTTTGACCCATACAGTTCCTAAAATCTCTCTTCATAGATATCCTAGGGATTGTGAGCTAATGTGGGGGAGTTCCACTCCTCCACTCTCCGAAATAACATGTATATAACAAACCCTCCGGCCGGGGCAAAGGGCATATACTATTATTCCTGTAAAACATTCCCCGGAGTAAAGAGAAATAATATTGAGAGCACCACCGTGGACGTAGGCATTCTTGCTGAACCACATAAATTTTGTATTGTGTGATTGTCATTCCTTACGCTCTTTATTTGTTCTGGTGATTACCTTTTCTTGTTATTTTGTGCTGAACTTAATTGTCACCACAATTGGTGCCGTCTGTGGGAAACGTTTGTCTTTCTTTAAAAAATCCCTCACCAACAAAGAATTTAGAATGTATGGTCACAGTAGCAATGCCCCTCAAGCAGGGGATATCCAAGAGCAGACTGCCCCTCGCACGATCAGATCTAAAGTTCGACGTTCAGATCATAGGGCTCGCCCAGAACGGCAAGCCTCAGAAGAAAGTCAAGGACCGGCCAGGTCCACGCAGATCTCCAAGTTGATCCATGCCTCTGACGCCAGGCTCCAAGAGCAAGGGGAGGCCGCTTGCGAGCAAGAAGCTGAGAATGCTCGCCTCAAAAGGAGATTGGAAAGGATGGAGAAAGAACTCCATCGTAGCACCAGGCAACGTCAATATCGCACTCCAAACCCTCAGGCGAGCAAGTCTCGCAGCCGAGGAAGGAGCCCTAGGCGCGGATCTCAGAGATTCGAGGAACACATGTCGGATGATGACTTACTCGAACAACAGCAACTTGCTCGCCGTTACAGGAGTCCAGCTCGAGGAAACGATGATATACGAAATTTGGTCCGAAGGGAAATGGACCAGCACCCAGCACATCAGGGTGCCAGATCGACCAGAGAGCTAGCTAGGCGAGCTCTCAAAACCCAGATGAAATCCCCTTTCTCAAGGGAGATAGAGGAAGAAGAAGCCCCCAAGAAGTTTGCAATTCCTTGATTCAAGATCTACGATAGAAAAACTGATCCTATCGATCATGTTAGGCAGTACAGGCAGGCCATGACTATCTGGAACCACAGGGAAGCACTAATGTTCCGGATCTTTCCTTCGAGCTTGCACGATGTGGCCCAGAAGTGGTTCGAGAGACTCCCTCACAGGTCCATTAGGATCTTCGAGTCATTGGCAGAGCTCTTCACAGCTCGCTTCATCACCAGCAGTTCCCATCCAAAGAGGATGGATTCCTTGTTGACAATGAAGAAAATACCTCAAGAAAGCCTCAGGGACTATGCGAAAAGATATTGGGAACTATTTAACGAGGTTGAGGACTACTCGGAGCAGGTCACTGTGGCATCCTCTAAAATCGGTCTACCCAGCTCCTGCCTCTTGTACCAATCCCTCACTAAGAAGGAGGCCACAACCATTGATGACATAATGGCTCGTATCGAAAAGTATGCCAAAGTCGAGGATGTGACCCGCCTTAGTGCAAGGGAAAATAGTCGCGCCAAGTTCGCCGATAAGAGCGGCTATAAAGCTGAGAACCAGAAGAAAGGAAGTAAGAATGGGGGTAAAGGTGGTTCCAAGAACGGGAACAAAAGCGATGCCTCGAAAGCATTTCAGGCAGTGAACACTGTCTTTAAAGAACCAATCTACAAGATCCTAGCAAAAATCAAGGACGAACCATTCGTCAAATGGCCCAAAAAAATGAGAGGAGATCCCTCAAAGAGAAACAACGTGCTGAGGTGCACTTTTTACAAGGAATGAGGGCACAAAATTGAGCACTACAAAGCTATTAAGTCTCACCTTGAAGAGTTAGCCCAGATTGGGCACCTAAACGAGTTTATAGAGAAGAAGGCAGAGAAGATTGCTACCAACGGAGACACAAGGCCCGACAACGTGCTCGAGGAGGATGCTGGACATGAGTTCGCGGTGATTCATGGGGCATCGGTTCTGAAGCAGATTCAAGAAAATTCATCCCAGATGGAAGTGAAAAAGCTTACAGCAGTAATGCAAGCTTTTCAAATCGATCCAGAAAAAACACAGGCAGAAAAGCGTCGGCGAGCAGATGATGTCGACTACAGCAAACACATTATGTTTGCGGATGAAGACTTAGTGGGAGTGATAACCCCACATCATGACGCCTTGATCATTACACTCAGGATAGCAAACTATGATGTCGACAAGTTACTCGTCGACCAGGGAAGCTCATCCAAAGTAATGTATCTCGACCAGTTCAAGAAATTGAAGTTAAGCATCACCGATTTGAAGGAAGCCACTGTCCATCTAGTTGGCTTCGCTGGAAAAGTGACTATCCCTTTGGGAAAGATCGTACTGCCAATGAGGGCAGGAAGTGTCTCCAAGATGATCGAGTTTCTGGTAGTCGACATTGACTCGCCCTACCAGGCTATCCTTGGTAGAGGGTGGCTATATGCGATGAATTCCGTTCCCTCGACCTACCATCATAGCCTCAATCACGTGACTGAGCGAGGAGTAATGGAGATCCACGGAGATCAAGCGATGGTAAGAATGTGCTTCAGAGCAGCCATCCACCCAAAACCAGAGAAGAAGGTCGAGAAGGCCAAAGAGAAGGTTGAGGAACAAGAAGGTTGGATACCTTCAAAATAGCAGCTAAAGTATGGGAGACCAAGCTCCTCCCCTCTGAGCGGGTCATTAAAAATTTAGAAGAGGTCGCAGTCGGTGGCAGCGAATAAGACAGAATGTTATTGATTGGAGCCTCTTTCACAGATCGAGAGAAGGAATTGATGGTACTCTTGAGGAACAATCTGGATGTTTTCACGTGGGAACCTTACGAGCTTCCAGGAATTGACCCCAGTGTGGTTTGTCATCGGTTGCACGTCGAACCGACTTTTAGGCCTATCGCGCAGAAAGCATGACGAATTGCACCCAAGAAGGACAAGGATGTAGAGAAAGAAGTGGAGAAGCTGCTGGATGCAGGATCCATACGAGAAGTTCAATATCCTAAATGGTTATCCAACCCAGTAGTGGTTCCAAAGAGTAATGGGAAATAGAGAGTTTATATTGACTTCACTGACCTTAACAGGGCGTGCCCGAAGGACAGTTTCCCTCTCTCGAAGATCGACCAGTTGGTGGATGCCACAGCAGCTCATGAAAGAATGAGTTTCCTGGACGCATACTCGGGGTACCACCAAATTCCTCTATACGTACCAGACCAAGACAAGACAACATTCATCACCACCATCAGATTATATTGTTACAAAGTTATGCCCTTTGGGCTCAAAAATGCGGGAGTAACCTACTAGCAGTTGGTCATCAAGATGTTTAAAGACCAAATGGGAGATACCATGGAAGTCTACATTGACGATATGCTCGTCAAGAGCAGGCATAAAGAAGTCCACCTCTCTAACCTATCGAGGACCTTCGAAATCCTGAGGAAATACCGAATAAAGCTCAACGCGAGAAAGTGTTCCTTCGGTGTCCAGTCAGGAAAATTTATCGGGTCCTTGGTTAGCGAGAGAGGCAATGAAGCCAACCCGAACCAGATTGATGCAATCAATAAGGTGCAACCTCTCCGCACGATAAGAGACGTACAGAGGCTCACAGACATGCTCTCCACCTTGAATCAATTCATCTCGAAGTCGTTCAAAAAGTGCCAGTCGTTCTTCCAGCTATTGAAGAAAAGCAAAACAGTGGAGTGGAACCAAGATTGCTTGAAAGCATTAGAGCAGCTCAAAGCTTATCTCAGCAAACCACCCTTGCTCATAATACCTCAAGATAATGATTCCTTGTACCTATACCTTGCAGTTTCCAGCCATGTTATCATCTCTACACTAGTATACGAGAGAACGGGAATCCAACACCCAGTCTACTATGCGAGCAAGACCCTCTTGGACGCCGAGCAGCGACACCTACCACTGGAAAAGCTCGTCTTTGCACTACTGGTAGCCTCAAGGAAATTGAAGCACTACTTCGAAGCTCACTCTATCATCGTCCTTACATCACACCCCCTTAAAGCAGTCCTGCGGAAAGCGGATCTATCCGAAAGACTATCAAAGTGGTCAGTCTAGCTCGAGCGATTTGACATCTAGTTTTAACTAAGGAATGCAATCAAAGGGCAGGTCCTCGCCGACTTCATCGTGGAATTTTCAAGAAATCATCCTTGCGACCAACTTCAATCCATGTTTCGAAGGGAAGATCACTCGACACAAGGTGTTTGGCGACTGTTTGTTGATGGAGCCTCCAACTCCAAGGGGGAAGGAGTAGGCATTGTGCTCGTTACCCTAGAAGATACAATCCTCAAGTAAGGAATCAGGTTTGGATTTGAAGCCTCCAACAACGAAGCAGAATATGAAGCATTAATAGCATGCCTGCAGAAGGCACAAGTGTTGGAGGAAAAGCAACTCCAGGTGTTCAGCGACTCACAACTGGTCTCCAATAAGATAAGCGGAGACTTCAACGCGAGGGATGAGAGAATGGAAGCCTACCTCGCCTTAGCAAAGAAATTAATGTCTAACTTCAAGAAAGTTAATATCCAGAAGTTTCCCAGAGGACAAAACAGTCATGCCGACGCCCTAGCGACCTTGAGCTCAGCAATCAACTCTGACTTAAAGAGAACAATTCCTATCGTCTTCCTCGCCCAACCAAGCATCAACTAGAGTGACGAGCTACCGGACATGGGTTGTGTTCTCCAGATTTAACCAGCACCCAGTTGGATGGGCCCCCTGAGGGACTATTTAAAAGATGGTGCCCTACCAGACGATAAGAAGGCCGCTCATCAGATAAGAGTCAAAGTTGCCCGCTTTCACTTATCTCCCGAGGGCAAGCTGTATAAAAGATCTTTCACCGGCCCTTACCTCCAATGTGTTCACCCGAAGGACGTCGAACAAGTTCTGCACGAGCTTCATGAAGGAATCTGCGGGAGCCACATTGGGGGCAGATCGCTAGCTTTTCGAGAAATAAAGGAAGGCTACTGGTGGCCATACATGCAGAAAGATTCTGAGGTATATGCTCGTAGGTGCGAGAAATGTCAACTACACGCTCCTATGGTTCACCAACCTACCAGCGACCTAAAATCACTTACTAGACCCTGACTTTTCATGCAGTGGGGAATGGACATCGTGGGCCTGCTTCCTACCACTACCGGTAATCGCAAGTATCTGTTGTTCACGACAGACTACTTCACCAAATGGATTGAGGTGGAGCCACTAGCAAACATCAAAGACGCGGATATGATGAGATTCATATGGAAGAACATAATTACTCACTTTGGGATCCCGAGGACCATCATCACTGACAACGGAAAGCAGTTCGAGAGTGGCCTCTTCCAGAGTTTCTGCAGCGACCACGGGATCAGGCACCATTTCAGATCGGTAGCGTACCCTCAGAGCAACGAACAAGATGAAGCTTCGAACAAAACAATGATTGATGGACTAAAGAAGTGATTAGAGCGAGCCAAAGGGGCATGGGTGAGCGAGCTACAAATATTCTATGGGCTTACCGTACAACCCCACGATGAGCAACTGGGGAAACACCATTCGCACTAACGTACGGTTTGGAGGCAATTATTCCCTTGGAAGCGGGATTACCCACCATGAGATCCACCCTGGTCGACCAAGGCCAGAACGATGCAGCATTACTTGTTGATCTTGACCTAGCTAAAGAACGAAAAGAACTAGCTCTAGTGAAACTAGCGGGTTATCAACAATAGCTAGTAAAGCACTATAATAAAAAAGTTAATCCAAGAACATTACATATTGGGGACTGCATCATAAGGAAAGTTTTTGGCAGCGCAGTAAAACCATCAGATGGCAAGCTAGGTCCAAACTGGAAGGGACCATTCAAGGTGACAAAAGACAACCTGCAAGTAGCCTATCCCTTAGAAATGCTGGAGGGCAGGGAGATACCCCGAGCTTGGAACGCAGCTAACCTAAAGAAATTCTACTTATAGTTTTCTATATTGGTCTTTTATTTCATTGTTGAAATTGGCAATTCATTTTTCATTATTTTTTGGTTAATAAAATATTATTTGGTAGTGGCATTCTATGAAGTGTTATTTTTTTATGATGAACTTTATAACGTGCACATCCTTTCCAACCGATAGGCATCCTACTCAACATATAAAAATAGGGTATTACCCTCCACAATAGTCCTTATGGGAATACCCTATCAGGACTCCTGGCCTTGAGGTAAACAAGACCAGATCTTGCTCGAGAAAAAGAATAGCAGAAGAATATTTCAGCAAGCCCTAAATTGGTGCCATAGAACTAATTTATTCTATGCACACCATTGACGATTTTCCAGACATTAGGCGAGCACTGTGCAGGAACTATATTAAAGTAACCAAAAACGTGCAAAAATAAATTATTTGGGGAAAGGTAAGACCCCCCCTAGGACAGTAAGAGAACATGGATCCAGTGACCATCCTCAACTTCTCTGACATTACAAGGGATAGGGGCACACTCAATGTCCACCCAGTTTGGAATATTATAGTATTTCCTAAATTTAGCTATCGACCTATTGCCTACTCTAGCCATCGGAAAAGAAAAACCCTAGCAACGGATATGAAGAAATTCCAACAGAAAATAGAAAAATAAGAAGCAAGAAGAACTTACGATGTAAGAGTCAGCTTGAGACGAGGCAAATCCACAAGTAGGGACGATGAAAAAAGTTTGGAAATGGAAGACGAGACTTGAGAATAAAAAGAGCTACAGTGAAAGCTTCAAGAGATTGAGAGAATGCGAAGAGATATGAAAGTGACGATTCGAGAAATGACCTCTCCAAAAGGATTTAAACCTTTATAATCATGATGCACCAGAAACGAGGCAATCTGCCGCCTAAGTCAGTTCGGGAAGGGTGCTTCAGTTCAAAAGTATGGCACGAATCACAGAAATGCCATTAAGACTAATCATTTAAAATTATTGAGCCCAAATTGTGATCCAAAAATTTTAGGTGTAATTGTGGGTACCTCGATTTGTCACTTGGGCCCAGACGAGAAGCCCAATCAAACGCGGCCCAGAGTCCAAAGGACCCATGCCTCAACTAAATTAGTTTTGACCCAGTCAATTCCTAAAATCTCTCTTCAGAGATATCCTAGGGATTGTGGGCTAACGTGGGGGAGTTCCACTCCTCCACTCTCCGAAATAACAAATATATAACAAACCCTCCGCCCGGGGCAAAGGGCATATACTATTATTCCTGTAAAACACTCCTCGGAGTAAAGAGAAATAATATTGAGAGCACCACCGTGGATGTAGGCATTCTTGTTGAACCACGTAAATTTTGTGTTGTGTGATTGCCATTCCTTACATTCTTTATTTGTTCTGGTGATTGCCTTTCCTTGTTATTGTGTGCTATACTTAATTGTCACCACAGAAACTATTGGGGGTATGTGTGAAAGGAATAAAGAAAGATTGAATTAAGTTAAGAAACTTAAGAGTTGTAAATTTGTTAGAGGCCGATGGAGTAAAGATGATAAGGATGGAAACATCGAGATTATCTTCTGGGTATAATCACTTGAACGATGAGGGGGGTCGTTCGAACGACGCCGAAAATCGTTCAAATGACGGTGAAGCGAACCCTTCTCTTACTTCGCTGCCAGCCCTTGATTCGCTGATCCATTCTCATGACAGTTCCCAGACCTGACGTCCTGTCAAGGAGGTATGTTTACACGCGTTATACATTGGGGTATTCGTTTATTTTTGGGATAAATAAAAAAATAGGTCCCTTGAAAATCCACCTGCCAATGTCACTGCCCAAACTTTGAGTCATTGATGTAAATTGATCACAGTTTAAGCTGTTCAAATATGAACCGTAAGATCAATTGATGCCAACACTTGGAGCCTGGCATTTCTTTTATAATAACAAATGGATTATTCTCTTTGGTTTTTTGCTTTGGGTAGTAGAGAGAGAGAGACAGTAGAGTGGGATAAGGGAGAACTACATCCTATTTTCTATACTCCTCACAAAAGGGGCAGTGCTACACCCACCCACCCCCTAAACCATTTCCACCATTTGAGTAGAATAAAATCTACAAATTTTAAGAGTTGTTGATTGGGGATTTTTATGGGTATTTGAGGAGATATTATTGGAAGAAGATGTAGGTGTTATTAGAAGTATTTGAAGAAAGTTTTAATGGAGCTTTTCTCGTAGTGTGTTGGAGCTTCCATGGAGGTCTGCTTGGTGGAGATTTTGTGACTCCCTTTAAGACCACCTTTGAAGGTGGGGGACTCACCTAACCTCATCACCACCACCCCTTTGAAGTCAAATGGGTGGGATAATCTACTCTTCTAAATAAGTCTCTTTTTGGTGTATATTGTAGTCTTGTGACTGTTGAATGATAAGAGTAGGATTATTATGAAAATTATAATGTGTTTTCTAGTAAACTGAAATAGATATTTTTATGGTAATAAAAATATAAGAAAATATCGTTTGTATGTAATTTCTAGTAAAACAGAAAATGAACAATTTTATGGTAATAAAAATGTAAGAAAATATCATTTTTGTGTATTTTCTAATAAAATTGAAAATAGACATTTTTATGGTAATAAAAATGTGAGAAAATATCGTTTGTGTGTATTTTCTAGTAAAACTGAAAATGAACAGTTTATGGTGATAAAAATATAAGAAAATATTATTCTAGTGTACTTTCTAGTAAACGAAAATAATGGACATTTTTATGGAATAAAAATGTAAGGAATCATTATTCTTGTTGATAATAAAAGAAAAATGCATGCTTGTTGCAAATGGTAAACTTTTAGAATGAATATATGTTTAAACCATGAAAAATGATTCTAGAAAATTAAAGTCCACTTTCTCATGCATATAAACTTGTAGTTTATTGACAATAAATATGTGAACAAGTTTAAGGAAAGTTTTGTTAGGTCTAAACATCTAATAAGGCAAATGGAGATTTCAGTCTTAAAAAAATGAATGAAGAATGGAAGTTTATTATGTAAAGGTGTTATTTACATATTCAAAGTGTTAAGGCGTCAAGGGTGAGAGTTAGGTAATAGTGTGGTCTGAAACAAGTGTTAAAATGGCTAAAGGTATTTTAAATATTAAGTTGAAAACTTAATAACCATTTTGAGAAATAATACTTGTTAAAGGATTAAAATGTAAGTTTGGTAAACAAATGGGTAAATCGATAATTTAGTTAAGGTGGAACATTTTTATGGAATAAAAATGGCAAAGAACATCTTTACACTAGTATGGGTGAAATCGAATCAAGTTCTAAAGCGTGAATGATTTATTATAAATTACGTGTGTGTGAATAAGGGACTTAAAAGAGAAAGAAACAAATCTTCCAAGTGTTAATGGAAAACGGATGCAACCAATAAGTAAGCAAGAAGTGCCCGGAGCCTTTGGGTGAATGGTCAGAGCATATGGTGCACATAGACGGTGGTGTGGAGCCCGTTAAAGTGTGTGGTTAATGTGAATGATTCAGAAAAAAAGTTAACGATATGTAGAACATATCAAGAAATGGGTTGTGTAGTGAAACGTGTGAGTAAAACCTAACTTGAATGAATTAAAAGGTTTTTCGCTTATGGGTTAAGTGGACTAGTAATATGCAACAATGATAATGTCCATAAAGTAAACGAAATATGTAAGGTATAGTGGTTAAATGGGTGAGTTAAGTAACCTTAGAGTCTCAACCCGTAATAAACTCGAGAGTGTGTTCCTAAACGTTTCCCACGGGTTAAATAAGTATTTTCCAACGTAGTGGTCGCGTGTGGTTAATGGATGCTTTTAATGAAAATACTCGTATGAGTTAGTTGTGTAAAAAGAGGCAATTTCGGTAAAGGCGTGATTTTTCTCTAAACAAGTGTAATTGTTTTTAATTGTGTGAGTTAAATGAAGGAATAAATGTTAAGCGTTAACAAAAGGTTCATCTATGAGATTAAGGTGAATTAATCTGGATAAGTAACGTTTTTGCATAAAATGATTTTACGCATTTAAGTATATATATAGGTACATATATATAAGAAAGTTGCATGTATACGTATAATAATGTTGAATCTCTTTCTGCCGTTCATTTCTATATTGCTTTGTCTTCTCCCACTGGGCATCGGCTCACACCCTCGCTTAGTCACGACAGGTTGGTAGCAGTTTCGTATTTTGAGAGCGTTGTACATGTAAGTACTTTATTTCACGTTAGTAGCTCTATTTACTTGGGCCTTGGGGTGCTCCCCGTGGATTCCACACATAGTTTATCTTGAAATTGGAATCCCATGTTGAACAAGTGAAACGTTAATTAAAATAAAAGTGGACTAGCAACATTATATAGGTTGTTCCATTTCACTCACGCCTACCTCTCGATTCGGATCGAGTTGACTCACGGGTTACCCCTATAACCGTGTTGGGGCGTTACATAATGACTGAGTCGATGCACACCATTCTTATACACAACCTTCTAAAATATTGCTTTAACTTGGTGAATTTAATTTTATAAGTCATGACTTCAATTTTATTTTTGTTTATAAGCTCGACTTCCATAAGACTTGAGTGAACAAGGATGAACATGCAACTTTATTGGATCTATTTGACTTCAATATCATAATATTTTTGGATTTTATGTGTTTTATAACTCTTCTTGAGTTCATGTATATAAAAGAAACTAAAATGTGTTAGTCATATCTCTCCCCAGTAGCCTCTTTGAGTTTGAGCTATATAACCAGCATTGCTTTCATAAGTTGTAGTAGGGTCATATGTCGTTTGAGGCAAGGCATAAGTGATTTGATTATATCTTGTGAGTATCATAAAAATAATCTACACGTACATTACTAACTTGACGCGGATCCTTAGATTTAAAAAGTATTACACCAATAATTTCGCGAACGTATCACATAATGTTGATATTAGTCCCATGATTTGCCAGTGAATGATGTTGATTTCTTGCCAAGATATTGACTACAACTATAATATCCAGTATCATGCATTGTGTAATGTATAGCAATATTCTAATAGTAAACAAGTATGGTACTTCTAAACCAAATACTATAATAGCATGAACATATGGTAGTTCGAGACTAAATTTATATTTGTCATCCGCTATACGATGATATGGATATAATGGGTATACTAAAATTATATGCTTAATATATGTTAAAGCATTACAGGACTTTTCAATCCATTTGACTAATGGATTTAGGTTTAATATTAATTATGCTCGATCTGCAGGTCAAGACAATAACTAATTATACCAAGGTCATTCATTGTTGAATTCCTTATTTGGATATTTTGCATTTCAATTGAGATCTTTAAGAGCATATCCATTTAAGGATATTATATTTGCCTGGATAAAATTTGCAATGGAAAATTTTGTCATGCCACATGTTTTGCCACACTACAACCAAAGGGACCCTTAGTGAGTGAGGTTTATGTCGAATATCGCATTAAAAGTGGGGGGTTAAAAATAGTAGTGGGTCATTTGTTTCAGTAATTAAAACAGTACACGTAAAAGGTTTTAGATGAACCTAAGGGCTTGTTTAATTCATGGTTTGGAAAAGGAGTAGAAATCCTTGATTCCAAGAATTAAATTCCTGAAATCTTGAATTATATTTCATTGTTTGGTTCAAATAAAGATTCTATTTTACCGACATCTAAAATTCATTTCCCGTATTTGGTTTGCTAAGAATTGGAAAAGAATACATATCATTTAACTAAATTATTTTCTACTTGATTTGTGAGTATGTGTGCGCTCGCGCGAGTGTGTGGTGAGTGTGTTTGTGTGTATGTATGTGTGTGGGGGGAGAGAGAGAGAGAGAGAGAGAGAGTACGTGTAAGAGAGTGTGGGGATGTGGGTAGGTGGGTGAGTATGAGCGAGCATGTGTGTGATGTGAGAGTGTGTATGTGTGTTTTTCGTATGAGCATGTGGGGGTGGGGGTGTGTGAGAGAGAGAGAGAGCATGTGTCTGTGTATGTTTGTTGTATGAATGTGTGGTGTGTGTGTGTCCGAGTGAGTGTGTGGTGGGTGTGGGTGTGCGTGTCAGTGTGGGTGGGGGGGGTGAGAGAGAGAGAGAGAGAGAAAAATTGTGTGACTGTGTGTGAGAGAGGGTGTGTGTGTGTGTGTTTGAGTTTATGTGATAGATGGTATTTTTGTCTCAACACAAAAGTGAACTAGAATTTCCTGAATATATCATTCCCCCCATTTTAGTTTATATGTGAGAGTAATTTTGTCTCGACACAAAAGTGAGCTAAAATTCGTAAGATATATCATTCTCCCCATTTTAAAGCGGAAAGGAAAATTTCCTTTTGTGGGAATTTTAAGTTCACTCCAAATTTCCAACCAAGCAACTCTAGATGAGGAGAAATCTAAATTTCAAGAATCCTAAATTTCCTTTTCAAACCTCAAAGTAAACAAGTCCTAAATGGACAAAGGAAGCAATGAATACATCATTAGGGAGAGACCATGTGCTTGAGTTTTCACACATAATTATGCATAGGGTAAATATGAGGTAACTTGAATTCATCAAAGGCCACCATATGGATCAATACGTGAGAATGTGAGATAATGTTGGGATTAGGGGTGTTAATCAGTGAGAATCGAACAAGATCAAGGTGATCACAATCTGATTTGTTAAGTTGTTAACGAATTCGGATTCGATCCAATAATTTGACAGATTTTCAAATTATTATACCAAATCTTTATCCATTAAGATCTGAATATCCAAATCCGTATATGTTAAATTTATGTCCAAGACTGTCAGTCTATATCGAAACTGATTATTAGCATGTTGAGTTTGTTTTTTGTAGATCGCGTTATAGTTCGATACATGTAGCTGATCTGACACCCTTTTGCTTCTTTGCTGAACAAGCAATGGATGTAAACATGTTAACATCGAAGTATTTAAAAACTTCTCACGCATAAATATTTCTTCTAAATCGTGTCAACAAAAAATGTTACAACTTGCACTCTTATAATTGCAACATTCGGTAAAATCCCCTCCTAAAATTATTGTTTGTCCATGACATTCTCAATGGTGCGGGTTCTCCACATGATGGCACAATCACAATGAGATCCAATGTACACGTTTGTGCAACGAGTGGATTTCACTAAAGGGAAATGAGTAAAAGTTTAAAATTTGAGTGATCAAAATTGTTTTTATATTCATGGTATATCTCAATAGTTCAAAAATACTAAGTTGTGAGGTATTTTTTGTAATACCCCGTAATTTTATTGATTTTTATTTAAGGGATTAATTGAATTAAATGAAAATTAATTGGGAATTAATCCGGATATAAATACTAACGAGATGTGAGTTAGTATTTGATTATGATGTTAAAATTGAATGTTTCTGAGTATATATGGTAATATATGAATATTTAAAATATTAAAGTTGTCGCGAGGCAGAAATACGACAATTTGAAAAGAAAAAAAATTAAGTCAGGACGCGCGTGTCAGTCGCGTCAGGAATGAATTTAATTAAATTTAAAAGTAATTTATATTTTTATCAACCAAATGGTCATTTTGAGTGCGCCAACGTGTCCGGAAGGGTCGAAATAGTCAGAAAACACTAGCCGGGAGTTTAGTTTGGGTCCCGTTTAGGCCAAATCGACAACCTAGAAGGGTATTTTGGTAATTTTAAATATTAAGGGATTAAAACCCACGAATTTTAGAGGTAATTTAGATATTATTATAAGGGCCACTAAGGCCATTATCAGCCAAAAAGGGAAAGAGTGGGCTACGGAGGTTTTTGAGAGAAGTTAGAAAGAGGGTAAAGGGTTTCCAAACAAAACCATCTCCCCACCATCATTTTGGAAGAGATTGTGATCAGAAAGAAGGAAGAATCAACCTTGAAACACCAGCAACAAATCGGAAGAAAAAATCTAAGGCAAGTGATTTTATGTTATTAATCATTGAATATTTCCTCCATGTTTAGTGTAGAAACTTTAATTGCCTAGAAAGTCTTGAGAAAAACTAATGGGATTTTGGTGAAACTTATGATTTTGAGATAGGAATTTCATGTAGAATGCTTATGGACGAATTCAATACACAAAACATAACTTTTGATGATCTGAAAACGGAGTAATAAGGAGTCTTTAAATACATTTAAATTCTGGGTTCATGTTAATAGGGTTTGGGGTGAAAATTGGGAATTTATGTTAATTGCATGTTGATTGGGAGGATTTGACTCCAATAATATGTTAAGAAGATTAGGAGGACTTAGATTAGTTTACTAACAATAAAACTTAATTGAGATGATCTTAGAATGGATTTTTGAAAAGAGGAATTGAAGAAAAACGAGTTGGGAAATTTATGGGCGTATACTGCCATCTCGTTAGAATCCCTGCCCAGGTCGTTCGAACGAGCTTTTAACGAGATGACAGTATCCCTTCTAACGAGTTCATTCGAAGACTTCGTTTGAACGACCCTCGTTCGAATAACCTCATTCGAACGATATTTCTAACGAGTTGACAGAATGGCCTTTTTAGGCCTGATTTTATTTCAAACTTTCAGTAGACTTATTTAACTGAGTGATAACCTTCCCTTGTTGACCAATGGGTATAGTTGTGAGAGTTGAGTACGTTGAGGAGTAAAACTTATAATTTTGTAGAAAACCGAATGACATTTATGGGTTAGAAAATAAGTATATAAAATTTCGAAGTGAGAAAGGTTGACAACTTTTAATGTGTATTATTCGGGGATTTGTAAACGTGCAACGTCTAATGACGGTATAAGAATGTAAGACGTACTTCCACTAATATTATGAGATATCTAAGATGTGCAAATGATTAGTATATGTGGTTATCTGTGTATAACATACCTACCATACTTGCTATCACGGGAGGTTGGCGTTCGATCAGGGCCATCTAATCTTTGTGTGCCTACGAGGGGATTTAGATTGGTACCTCGAGGACATAGGTCAGAGAAGGACTTATTGAGAAGTTAATGATCATGGGAGCGTAGGTATGTGCGTGACCCATGTGATGTGAACTATGTTCGCCTCCGTTATGTCTGTTTGTTACTCTTCGAAACGATTCCTGAGAGATTCGGAATACATGGTCCTTATGTACGTGATATACCGGGATTCGATAGCAGAGTATGTGTGCACCGCAGCTTAGTCTCGGGGTGCGAGTATTGTATATTTATGATGAGAAAAATATACTGTTAATTGAAATGAACTGTCGTGTATAAATGTAAGTGTGAATAATAGCAACATTTTGTGTAGAGTTAAAAATGAAAAATCCCTAGTGATTAGTATTACTAATTTTGAGAACCAAGAAGAAAAGTAAAACTCTTCATTTAAATTAAGATGTCGGGAATTGAATCGGAAATCGTATAGTAATGTTAGATTGTGTATTGGACTAGTTAGATATGGGAATAACTAGAACGGGTACGATAGGAGTGCACAATTAGTTGAGAGGTGAGGAACTCATGTGAGTGCACGCACTATCATGTATTTTATATTCACTGTTTAATGGTATTAAACACTTGTTGTATTTTAAACTGTTTTCACAATCGAGCTCTGACCCGTTTGATTTTAAATCTATTTTCTTGTAAAAACCTTTTAGGTGCCCAGCCACAAGGACACCAAGCGTAGGAGTTCCATTCCGGTGACGTGCTGTAGATGCTGTGGAAGTTACAGGACCTCGACAGTAGACGCCTCCACTTTTTATCTTGATTCTATTTCATATTTACTCATCTGTAGGTCATGTCGCCCCATTTCTTTTAGAGACATCTTATTTATTCAGTTTCATTTTAGTGTTGGATGTAATTAATTTATGATTCAGACCATGTATTCAGTATTCCGTATTATTTCCGAGGAGTATTCCTCCAGATTCATTTATACCTTTATCATTGTAATGTGACTGTAATGTGGTTGTGTTATCATTATTTCACAATTGTATACTTATTGTATGTTAATCGGATTTTATTAAAATTGACAACTCACTTTTTAAATATTAGGTGGCTAGTAATTGTAAAAAAAAAAAAAATCAACAGTGATGCTATGAACTGAACCAACTTGACATTTTGGATTAATTTGAATAAAGGAGTAACTACCCGGTATTTAATTAGTCGGGGTGTCACAGGTGGTATCAGAGCATCAGGTTCTAGTGTCCTTAGGATCTGTACGGCTTGTTATGTTTCCGCGTAGCTTTCTTTGATATAGAGCACTATATTTTAGGATTGTTGTATTCTTTGGTGTATGTTTTGCTCTTCAGCTATTTTGAGATAATAACTGCGAACTTATAAGTCTTTACTCTCATTTCAGATGCCTCCACAACGTGCACAGCGAGTTCCCAGGGATGCTCAACCCGAACCACAACCTGCACCAGTTCAGGGCTCCTTGAATGCCGCAGAGGTTGCCGCTATTGTAGCCCAAGCGGTAAATGCCGCCCTAGCAGTTGTGCAGCAGGCACCGCCTCAGGCGCCGGTAGTAGCGCCAGTTCAGGCTCATGCATTCCCGTCTGCTTGGGAACGTGTCCGTGATGCTTTTCAGAAAGCACACCCTCCGGAGTTTACAGGTAGCTCCGACGTCGTTGTGTCCAGTCAGTGGAAGAAGGACATCCAAAGGCACTTGAGGATGTACGAGTGCACAGATGTACAGAAATAGATACTGGCTACTTTTAAGCTAGTAGGATCAGCGTTGCAGTGGTGGGAGTCCATTACCACCACGGAGGAGAGAGACATCCTTTCTATTCAGGAGTTCTGGGTGCGGTTCGACCGCAAGTATTTTCCATCAGTCGTTCACACCGAAATGAGGAGGAAGTTAATGAACCTCAAGAAGGAGGGGAAGACCATGGCCGAGTATGAGGCCGAATTCACTAATCTCTTGAACATCATTCCCGATGAAATTCCAACCGAGGAGAAAAAGATTCAGAAGTTCATGGATGGGTTGACTTGGAGGATCCGTCAGCACTTGTTGGGTAATCTCTCGTTGGCCACTTATTCTGATGTGGTTAACGCAACACTGCTTCACTATCAGGACCACCGCTTTCACATGTCAGAGAGTAAGCGATCAGGAGAGTCTAGCCAGCAGGGCAGGACAGGGGGGAATGATGCTAGTGGGGCACAATCTGCTCAGGGTCAGCATAGGCAGGGAGATCAGGGTTCCCAGCAGGGAGATTTTAAGAGGTTCAGATCTGGGGGTTTCAGAAATGGTCAGGGAGGTTTTCGTCAGGGCGAGCATGGTCAGCACGGCCAGCATGGCCAACAGCAGCAGTTTCATCAGGGCCAGCACGGCCAGGGGAGGAATGGCAACGGCCACCAGGGCCGTGGGCAGCAGGGTCAGAGAGGGGGGAACTTTCTGGGGAAATGTTTCACTTGTGGCAAGATTGTCCACAAGCGCCAGGAGTGTCCTGATAGGGGCAGGGCCCCACAGCAGCAGCAGCAGGGTGCTCGACATGAGCCCCAGAGACTTATGTTTCCCGCCGCCCTCCCAGCACCACCACAGATGCCAGCTTTGCCACCCATCCCAGCAGTCCCAATCCAGCAGGGACAGCTTCGGTACGGGTGAGTTTATCAACTCCATCATGCCGCAGTCCCACAGGATCCACCTGGTATTGAGAGTATGTTCTCTATTCAGGGGACTATGGGGCGTATTTTATTTGATACGGGGGCGACGCACTGTTTCATTGCCACGAGATTTGCACGCACTTTGGGGTTGTTAGACATTGCAGAGAGCACGATTACTTGTGTAGATTCACCGTTGAGTAGGGGTTCTGTGATTTCTCTTATTTGTAGAGGTGTGGGTATAGAGATCGGGAGATTTACTTTACCTGCTGATATGTTAGTATTAGAGATGACTGAGTACGATGCGATTGTTGGTATAGATTGGCTAGTTGCGTATCGAGCCATGATTGATTGTTTCAGTAGGAGTATTATTTTTGCCATTCCCGGGCAGGAGATGTTTTTAGTGGCGATGCCTCGCCCCGAGGGAGGATCGTCCACTCACTTGTACTATATAGAGGAGGAGACCTCTAAGGAAGTGGTATTACCACTCGATTCGATTCCAGTTGTTAGGGAGTTCGCAAATGTATTTTAGGATATACCTGGATTACCTCCCAGTCGAGAGATAGATTTTGTTATCGATTTGACGTCAGGCACTCGTCCAATTGCCCGCGCACCTTACCGTATGGCTCCAGCGGAAATGAGAGAGCTAAGGGATCAGATAGAGCAGTTGTTGGGCCAGGGGTTTATCTGAAGGAGTACTTCGCCGTGGGGAGCGCCTGTTCTGTTCGTAAAGAAGAGGGATGGATCGTTGAGGTTATGTGTAGATTACCGGGAGTTGAATAAAGTCACGATACGGAATAAGTATCCGTTTTCCCGAATCGATGACTTATTCGACCAGCTGAGAGGAGCTTCCTTCTTCTCAAAGATTGACTTGTGATCGGGATACCATCAGTTGCGTATCAGGGAACAGGACGTCTCGAAGACTGATTTCTTGACGAGATATGGTTCCTACGAGTTTTGGATTATGCCTTTTGGCTTGACCAATGCCCCAACCGTGTTTATGGACTTGATGAATAGGGTGTTCAGAGAGTTCCTAGACCAGTTCGTCGTGGTCTTTATTAATGACATTCTGGTTTACTCCCAGACAGAAGAGGAGCACGCTGAGCATTTGAGGAAGGTTTTGCAGACGCTGCGTCAGAACGAGCTTTATGCAAAGTACGAAAAATGTGGGTTTTGGCTGAAGGAGGTCCATCTTTTGGGGCATATCATTTCAGACCGGGAGATATCTGTTGATTCGGGGAAGGTATCCGCGGTGAGGGAGTGGGCACAGCCCACGACACCGACTAAGATCCGTAGTTTCTTGGGCTTAGCAGGATACTACAGGAGGTTTATTCGGGGTTTCTCAAAGATAGCGGGTTCTTTGACACATCTGACTCGCAAAGGTGTGCCATTCATCTGGAGCGATGCCTGTCAGTTGGCATTCGATGAGTTGAAGGACAAGTTGACCTCAGCGCCTGTGTTAGCATTGCCCAGACCGGGAGTTGAGTATCTAGTCTACACCGATGCATCCTTACAAGGACTTGGGGGTGTGCTACAACAGGAGAGTCAGGCCATAGCTTATGCTTCTCGTAAGCTTAAGCCTCACGAGAAGAATTACCCAACCCACGACTTGGAGTTAGCGGCAGTCGTATTCGCTTTTCGAATTTGAAGACACTATCTCCTGGGGGAGAAATTTTGGTTATTCACAGACCATAAGTCTCTACAATACCTCTTCACGCAGAAGGAACTGAATATGTTTCAACGTCGGTGGTTTGAGTTTGTGAAGGATTATCAGTTTGATATCCAATATCACCCAGGGAAGGCTAATGTGGTAGCAGGCGTGTTAATCCGTAGGCCAGTAGATGAGGTGGTCGAAGTGTGGAAAGCTAAGTGGAAGGAGTTGGGACACCAGGATGCAGTGGCCCGATCGTTCATGTCTGTGATAACTGTTACACCTCAGATTGTTACGAGAGTGATAAAGGCCCAGGCAAATGACTCGTTCTGTCAGGAGCAGATAGTTCGATTACTAACAGAGGGAGCGGAGTCCTATACCGTTAGTTCAGATGGGGAATTACGCTTCAATGGAAGCTGGTCGTTTCGAAAGGGAAAAACTTGCGACACGAGGTAATGACAGAGTCGCATGGCTCACGGTACACCCTGGTGGGGATAAGATGTACCAAGAGATGAGACGACAGTACTGGTGGAGCGGGATGAAGAGAGATATCACCGTGTTCGTTTCGAAATGCGCCACTTGTCAGCTAGTAAAGGTGGACCATCAGAAATCGGCAGGACTTCTACAGCCGTTAGAGGTTCCGATGTGGATATGGGAGAGCATATCCATGGACTTTATCACGGGGTTACCTACGTCACAGAGGGGTCACGACTCCATATGGGTAATTGTGGACAGATTGACCAAAGTTGCTCATTTTCTGCCCATGAGGAGAGACTACACTACGGAACAGTATGCCCAGATTTTCATTGCGGAGATAGTAAGACTTCACGGGGTGCCTCTAAATATCGTGTCTGACCGAGACAAGATATTTGTTTCACGATTTTGGGAGAGTTTCCAGGAGGCCATGAGTACGAAGTTGCGACTGAGTATGGCATATCACCCGCAGACTGATGGGCAAACAGAGCGGACAAAGTAGATGTTGGAGGATATGTTGCGTATGTGCATCCTAGACTTTGGAGGTGGTTGGGAGCAGTACCTTCCACTGGTGGAGTTTGCTTATAATAACTCCGACCAGTTCACCATTGGCATGGCTCCATTCGAGGCGTTGTATGGTAGACCTTGTCGTTCCCCAGCATGTTAGTTAGAGGTGGGGGGTAACAAACTCCTTGGGCCGGAAGTGATTCAGGATACTTCGGCAAGGATAGAGATGATACGGAGCCGTATTCGGGTAGCTTAGGACCGACAGAAGAGCTATGCTGATGCCAAGAGGTTCTTTAGAGAATTCAAGGTGGGGGACCAGGTGTTACTCAGAGTATCTCCTATGAAGGGGATTATGCATTTTGGGAAGAAGGGGAAACTGGCACCAAGATATGTGGGGCCATTTCCTATCATCGAGAAGATTGGGCCAGTTGCGTATAGACTCGGGTTACTGGAGCATTTGCATAGGATTTATGGTGTGTTCCATATTTTCTCGCTAAGGAAATATCTTAGGGACGATTTGGCCCATACTCACATTGCTTTAGAGGACATCTATCTTCAGCCCGATAGTTCCTACAAGGAGGGACCGATTGCTATTCTGGACCACAGCGAGAGGAAACTGAGTTCGAAGATAGTACCATTAGTACGCGTGCAGTGGCGGCATCATAATGCCGAGGAGTCCACGTGGGAGCGCGAACATAAGATGCGCGAACGTTATCCAGAGCTATTTTTACCAGGTATTCATTAGTACCGAATTTCGGGACGAAATTCTGTTATTAGGGGGGAAGTATGTAATACGCCGTAATTTTATTGATTTTTATTTAAGGGATTAATTGAATTAAATGAAAATTAAATGGGAATTAATCTGGATATAAATACTAACGAGATGTGAGTTAGTATTTGATTATGATGTTAAAATTGAATGTTTCTGAGTATATATGGTAATATATAAGTATTGAAAATATTAAAGTTGTCGCGAGGCAGAAATACGACAATTTGAAAGAAAAAAAAATTAAGTCGGGACACGCGTGTCAGTTGCGTCAGGAATGAATTTAATTAGATTTAAAAGTAATTTATATTTTTATCAACCGAATGGTCATTTTGAGTGCGCCAACGTGTCCGGGAGGGTCGAAATAGTCAGAAAACACTAGCCGGGAGTTTAATTTGGATCCCGGGACATTTTTAGGCCAAACCGGCAACCTAGAATGGTATTTTGGTAATTTTAAAAATTAGGAGATTAAAACCCACGAATTTTAGAGGTAATTTAGATATTATTATAAGGGCCCCTAAGGCCATTATCAGCCAAAAAGGGAAAGAGTGGGCTACGGAGGTTTTTTAGAGAAGTTAGAAAGAGGGTAAAGGGTTTCCAAACAAAACCATCTCCCCACCATCATTTTGGAAGAGATTGTGACCAGAAAGAGGGAAGAATCAACCTTGAAACACCGACAATAAATCTGAAGAACAAATCTAAGGCAAGTGATTTAATGTTATTAATCATTGAATATTTCCTCCATGTTTAGTGTGGAAACTTTAATTGCTTAGAAAGTCTTGAGAAAAACTAATGGGATTTTGGTGAAACTTATGATTTTGAGATAAGAATTTCATGTAGAATGCTTATGGACGAATTCAATACACAAAACATAACTTTTGATGATCTGAAAACGGAGTAATAAGGAGTCTTTAAATACATTTAAATTCTGGGTTCATGTTCATAGGGTTTGGGGTGAAAATTAGGAATTTATGTTAATTGCATGTTGATTAGGAGGATTTGACCCCAATAATATGTTAAGAAGCGACTTAGGAGGACTTAGATTAGTTTACTAACAATAAAACTTAATTGGGATGATCTTAGAATGGATTTTTGAAAAGAGGAATTGAAGAAAAACGAGTTGGGAAATTTCTGGGCGTATACTGCCATCTCGTTAGAAGACCTGCCAAGGTCGTTCGAACGACCTCGTTCGAACGAGCTTCTAACGAGATGACAGTATCCCTTCTAACGAGTTCATTCGAAGACTTCATTCGAACGACCCTCGTTCGAACAACCTCGTTCGAACGAGATTTCTAACGAGTTGACAGAATGGCCTTTTTAGGCCTGATTTTATTTCAAACTTTCAGTAGAATTATTTAACTGAGTGATAACCTTCCCTTGTTGACCAGTGGGTATAGTTGTGAGAGTTGAGTACGTTGAGGAGTAAAACTTAGAATTTTGTAGAAAATCGGATGACATTTATGGGTTAGGAAATAAGTATCTAAAATTTCGAAGTGAGAAAGGTTGACAACTTTTAATGTGTATTATTCGGGGATTTGTAAACGTGCAACGTCTAATGACGGTATAAGAATGTAAGACGTACTTCCACTAATATTATGAGATATCTAAGATGTGCGAATGATTAGTATATGTGGTTATCTATGTATAACATACCTACCATACTTGCTATCACGGGAGGTTGGCTTTCAATCAGGGCCATCTAATCTTTGTGTGCCTACGGGGGGATTTAGATTGGTACCTCGAGGACATAGGTCAGAGAAGGACTTATTGAGAAGTTAATAAGTCTGTTGATAATGGGAACGTAGGTATGTGCGTGACCCATGTGATGTGAACTATGTTCGCCTCCGTTATGTGTGTTTGTTACTCTTCGAAACGATTCCTGAGAGATTCGGAATACATGGTCCTTATGTACGTGATGTACCGGGATTCGATAGCAGAGTATGTGTGCACCGCAGCTTAGTCTCGGGGTGCCAGTATTGTATATTTATGATGAGAAAAATATACTGTTAATTGAAATGAACTGTCGTGTATAAATGTAAGTGTGAATAATAGCAACATTTTGTGTAGAGTTAAAAATGAAAAATCCCTAGTGATTAGTATTACTAATTTTGAGAACCAAGAAGAAAAGTAAAACTCTTTGTTTAAATTAAGATGTCGGGAATTGAATCGAAAATCGTATAGTAATGTTAGATTGTGTATTGGACTAGTTAGATATGGGAATAACTAGAACGGGTACGATAGGAGTGCACAATTAGTTGAGAGGTGAGGAACTCATGTGAGTGCACGCACTATCATGTATTTTATATTCACTGTTTAATGGTATTAAACACTTGTTGTATTTTAAACTGTTTTCACAATCGAGCTCTGACCCGTTTGATTTTAAATCTATTTTCTTGTAAAAACCTTTTAGGTGCCCAGCCACAAGGACACCAAGCGTAGGAGTTCCATTCCGGTGACGTGCTGTAGATGCTGTGAAAGTTACAGAACCTCGACAGTAGACGCCTCCACTTTTTATCTTGATTCTATTTCATATTTACTCATCTGTAGGTCATGTCGCCCCATTTCTTTTAGAGACATCTTATTTATTCAGTTTCATTTCAGTGTTGGATGTAATTAATTTATGATTCAGACGATGTATTCAGTATTCCGTATTATTTCCGATGAGTATTCCTCCAGATTCATTTATACCTTTATCATTGTAATGTGACTGTAATGTGATTGTGTTATCATTATTTCACAATTGTATACTTATTGTATGTTAATCGGATTTAATTAAAATTGACAAATCATTTTTTAAATATTAGGTGGCTAGTAATTGTAAAAAAAAAAAAATCGACAGTGATGCTATGAATTGAATCAACTTGACATTTTGGATTAATTTGAATAAAAGAGTAGCTACCCGGTATTTAATTAGTCGGGGTGTCTCATTTTTTTCTTTTATCAATCAACTTATTTTCTTTCAAAATTCAGAACAATATAATAAAGTGAAAGACAAGGCCCATTTCCACACTGGTTTATCACTCGCCATCAAATTTTCAAAAACTGAGATCATATATACCTCATTTCTCCATCATATACACCTTGAGATTGTAAATATAGAAAGAAAGAATTAGTGATAACTAGAGCTGGAATCATTCAACAGCTTTATAGGGTTTGGCACTATAGGGCTCAAAAAAAGAATTTAATTTTATTATCTAGTATACAAAAGTTGGGCTGGAACCTAGTTGGTTAAAAAAAAAAGCAACTACTCAAAACTTGGTGAAATAGTCAGGAGCTGAGGGGCTGGAGGAACCTTGTTCTTAAATCGTCATGATGATCCAGTTTGTATGAATGCGTGGAGGAGGCTCTGAGCTGCCTGGGTTTCATCAGGGGATCCAGATATAACAACCATACGATCACTTGTTCCAGGACGCGCTTCATTCACTTCAACCTTTGCACCCGAAATCTGGTTCAGACCCCCAAAGAAACAGTGAATTGAAGATAGATAACTCGTGATATATAATGGCAATCAATGAAATTGTGAATTACATAATTATAGCAAGTACACGTATTTACAAGTATTTACAAACAAAAGATTTAACCCCAAACCAAATGGGGCCTAAAGACCAAAAAATAATCAGTTCTAAAGGAAGTCGGCCGTGGATGCAAACTACCCGGGAACACACAAACCCGCTGGGTTTTTAGAATTCTTCAACTTTCAGGTACCATGTACAGCCACAATAGCACTCCAACAATTGTTCAATGTACTAAAAAGACAGTACCTGTCTTAAACGAGCCAGATTGCTACCATTCTCTCCATATACGGAGCCAATGACATGCTCACGAACTATTATTTCCACCGTTGTATTCGTCACAAAAGCGGATCTGTTTCCACTGCAAACACCCAAAGAATTAAGTAATAGCTCATAAATGCAAGAAAATATCTAATTTTTCAACCGCAGATAATTCTTACTTTACTGCTCCCTCGTCTGCTATGCAGTTAAACAATATCTCGTATAGGTGAATAATTTCTAATTTTGTTTCCTTATTTATTTCAAGACGTGATACAATCAATGTCAAGTTTTAGGGCATAAGACTAATAGGATCATCAAAGAAGAGAGACTAATGTTAAATATCTTGTTAATTTTTAAACTGTCGCTAGATCACATTTTATTTGACAAATATGATCTTTTAAAAATATGATCAAACAATTATGAAACACTTAAAGGTCATTCCCCCACTGTGACATCTTGTGTGTGCACTTTGATGTTGTTCATCCCAAAATACATGTCCAATTAAGAAAGAAAAAAATAGTTACAGCATTATGTTTTTTCTGTCCATAAAACCCCTTGCATCCGAAAAATTGCAACTAAAAAGCAGGTTTGCCAGCTCATGACAAGGGACACTTGCATAAGATGGGAGTCTTTCGCTTAAAATCACAAAATTTACAGATACATTTTTTTTTTCAACTTTAGCCTCTTTAGTAACACATCAGATCAACATCACCTGATATTGAGCTTCTATGGCCAAGGTAATGTACAAATTTCATGCTATTTTAGATACTTTTTCTTGAAAACGGACTCTTAATTCGAGACAGCACAGAAGGGAAAACATGACTCTTAGGATAAAAAAGGTGAGGTACCCACACATACCTTCGAATGTGTTTTCCGCTTGACAAGAAGGAATGGAGGGATTATGAGAAACTTGCATTTCCGAGAAATACAGCTAAGTAACCTAAAAAAATTGACAATAATTTCTGAGACGTTTACAAAATGTTCCTCTTAAATTTTTTGGAAGGTTCCCCTTAAATTTCCAAGAACTTTTCATCCAAGCTAGGCCACATTAAACGAAAGTTTCATTACCTTAGTTTTTATCAGTAACAGGCCTGCAGAAAGAAAGAAGCTAGGTTCGTATGGTCTCAATAAATTTTATCCTTTATAAAGTAGATATATTAACGTTCCAGATGACTGCAAGATTGAGACTGCAGTTGCTTCAGTAAAGGATCACAAAACCTCTTCTATGTATTATTGTATGGGGCTTATTATCTGGTGGTGATTATTTAGAAATTTGGCTGGGGTTTGAAGTGGACTCCCAGCTCATAAAACACAGCAGATGTCTAGTGGTAAGTGATTCATCACTTAATAATAACTAATGAGCCCCACAAGTGGAAGTTTCAGATATATAATAATCGCCACAGCTTTCGAAGTATTACTCCAAACCATCATCAAATGTAGAATAATGATGTTTAATTATTCATTATCAATTTCTCATTTGATCATCCGTATTCTTTGTAGTGCAAATGATAAGTAAGGTCCATTCCTAACATTAACGACATTATATTGGAATGTTAGCAAATGAGTGTTTAAAGAGTTGAGACAAACCTGCCAAGTTCCAGACCACCTTGAACAGAAGTTGATTCTCGACCAACATCCAAGCTGCTCCTTGGATTTGGTCCAGCTGCTTTCTGCAATCAGAAGCCAATTACAGTCGATAGGAAAAATTATGAGAAGCCCAAATAATAAATGGGGGCCAAAGGCCAAAACCTTATTTCATTTACCTTTGATGCCCTTAAACTTGGTGAAGGATGATCTAAGTCATGGGAAAGTCCAAGACGCTCCATACTCTGACTTAAAGTAGGATGTCGATTTAGACCATGAGAAACAGCAGACGATTGCGGTCCAAGAGAGTGACGATTCCTTGCTCTGTCATAGGGATTGGGGTCAGTTATAAGAGATGAACTGCCCCTAGTTCCAACACCGTTTAGCATTTTACTGGGCAATAAGTTTTCTCGCAATCTACTACCGACTTTATACAAAGCATCTTGTACATTTACGAACTGGCCTACAATCTAATAAACAAATAAACCATTTCCTTTAAGTGCATATTTGACAAATGCAGCAATACAATATTCTACTATCCACTTCTGACAAAGTATAGCAAAAATTCAACAATAATCAAACTTCGCGATATCTGACATTTGACCATCAAGTGATGTTCAAAATAAATTGATACCAAATAGTGAAGATGAAATGGATTATGTGAAATACATATATATAATATATGCATCAAAAGATTTCTCAAATGAAACCGAAATTCTTGACAAATACCAGAAAAACGGAATGGCGTGTGTAAAAACAAATATTTCAACCATCTCTTACATAAAGAAATATGAAATATTTCAACCATCTCTTACATAAAGAAATATGAAATATTTCAACCATCTCTTACGTAGAAATACATATACGGAGCACGTAAAGAAAAGGAAATGTTAATATGTCAATTATACTTTACACATTTATATATGAATGTGTTTTCTGGTAGAGGTCGTACCTTGGAGCGATGGCAAGCGCCCTCGCCCAAGCTACGGTTGCAAGTAATGGGCACATTCTAGATCCAAGTATTAGTTAATTTTGAGTATTGCTACTCTTTGTTTGAGTGTAATTTATTTGTGTGTCATTAACACCGTTTATGTCAATTGGTATCAAAGCCTAGTCGCTCCACCCATTGTTGTTGTATAGAAAATCGTAAACAAAGAAACAATGGCGCCGAAGAAGAACACCTAAGCCTAACGGCGTAACACCCGAATTGACGAAGCACTCGCCTACCTCATGGAGAAAATGGAGATTGAGGAGTTGGTACGCAACATGGATAAAATTCCTCGGGTTCGAAGTTATTAAGTCAATGCTCGAGCATAGCGATTCGTTGCTATCCATTCTTCACACCCCTTCCTAGACCCAACACCACCGCTTCCTACCAGACCTTCCCCCCACTACAACCACCTGGGACAGCCCCTGCCCTTTTGGCCCCCCTCCCCCCTGCTGCTCCAAGCCACCCGTTCACTAGTCCTCCACCACCTACTGTTACACCAACACTCCATCACCACCACAAAACCCTAACCCCGGTAGAAAAACCTTTGTAAAACCTCAACCCCCTTAAAACCCTACCTAAAACACCACTCACCAAAAAAAGAGGAACGAAGTCCCCGTTGGACCCTACGGCTGAAACAAAAAAGAAGAAAAAGAAATAGCGGCTGAAGCAAACCCTTAAGGCTCCCTTAAGGAAAGAGAAGAAAGTATAAACAAAACGAGCAGAAAACGAACTGGATCTGCCCACCTTGTCATTGTTTCAACTCCGACGACCTTCCGTGTGCTCCGACAAGTCCCAGGAAAGCTAGATCTGATCAATCATTGCAAAGAGGGGTTTGTCTAGAGGACCACAACCCCAGGCTTGTTTTTTAGCCAAGAGGAGAAGAGATGGGTGATGGTTTGGTCGAAATTAGCGAGGGTCTGGTTCAAAGAAAAGGAGTCGAAGAGAGACGCATGAAAATGAAGAAAGGATGAAGGAGAACAAAGAGATCGAGAAAGAGATGAAGGAGAACAAAGCAACCACCAGAAAAGGTTGCCAGCGAAATGGTCGTCTGATCTACTTGTCGGCCAAGCTGGTACGAGCAACTAGGGTTCCAAGAACTCCATGTGCAAAATGTTGCACGACGTGTTTGCATCCAAGAGCAGCCTATGTGAGTTGGGTTTAACAAAAGCAAGGTTCTAAAAAACGCGGGGCGTGACCGAGGCGTGGAGACCAAGCCTTAAGCCTTAGAAGCCTAGGCGGGCCTTGGCGTAAAAAGGCGTGAAAAGGCGTTTTAGGCCTTTTTTTAATATATTTTAATATTTTTTGACTAAGACGAGGCTATTAAAAATAATAAAATAGTACATACCTTAACAATATGTCTAAATATTTGTAAATTAAAATACTATTTTTTTAAAATACAAAAAAAAATAAAAAATTTGCGTTTTTTCATGTCTTACTTCTAAAAAACTCGCGTTTTTTCACGCCTTACTCACCCCAAAAAATGTTGACCATCGTTGACCACGCCTAGGGCCAAAACTTGGCGTATCTAAAAAGCCTCGCGCCTAGGCGCGCCTTTGCGCCGCCTAGGCGCGTTTTTTAGAACACTGAACAAAAGACATGGGCCAGTTTCAAGGTGAGACCAATTTGGGTTGCTTTCCTATGGACCAGAATAATAAAATGGGTTTGTTTTGTTTATTATCTGCACTTGTTTGGTGAAGAGAAAGTGACCTAAAATCAACTCCAAAATTCTGCTTTGACCCAAATTTTTGAGGAATTTTTGGATGATAAAATTTTAGCCCTCCCTAATTTTTCAGAAAAATTATTTGTGGACCCGAAAAGTTTTTCTTTTCATCTTCGGCCACACATATTTTCGTACTTTCCACTCATATGGGGTCGGTGATTAGTCACGAATATTGCTTATGTGCGCCCGTTATCTTTACGCATTCTAGCACTTTTTGTGTTCCTTGTGCCTATATTTATGCTCGTTAACCAGACAACCTCGGTTTGGATATTTATGCTTTGCAGGATTTAATTGAGCTTTGATAGGTATTGGAATGCTTAAAGTGAGGATTGGTTGCATTTCGGAGAAGTTCCGTCGTCGGACTCAACTTCAAGGACATTTTAGACATTTCACACTTCGTCTCTGGTTCGGTGGGATTCCACGGAAGCGTAGTTCGTCGAGTTAGCTTCGCGTGGCCGCGAACGACACATCATTTGGAGTCCGGATGAAGAAGATATGGCCATTTCGGTTCCGCATCCTTTTCACCCCTTTTATGAAGCAAGAGCACCAAGAAACAGGGGACCGGTCGACCGGCCCTGCGCCACCGGTCGACCGGTGAATCATAGTTTGCCTTCGAACAGATGGAGTGGGGTTTTGCCTGAGGACCCGGTTAACCGGCCCCCTGATCGCGGTCGACCGGTCATAACAGCACTTTTGACACGCTTGTTTCTTATCATTTCTATTGCTTTTATTTTATTTGTAACTTATTATATAAGGTGAGTTTTGTTTATTTTGGAAGATATATTGTATTTTAGGTTAGTTTAGGTTAGAAGGAGAGGTTTGTTCGGTGGAGCTTCTCTCTCCTAGGGTTTGTGCCATTTGGGTATTATAAGCACTATTCATCATCTTCTCCTTTTATTTAACTTGTATTTTCTTTAGTTCTTGCTTTGCCTTTCCTTCCCTTGCTTTGTAGTGTAGATTTATTGTTTTCTTTACTTGTTTTCTTTACTTTCTTGCCTTTATTGCTTTCTTTCAATACATTGCATTTAATACATGTCTTTCATTATTTTTAGTAGCTAATTTAGCTTAGGTTGTGATTGATTGAATTCATCTTGGTTTCAATGGGTTGCTTTACTTTGGTGATGGAGTTTATGCATTTAATTCGATTGGGTTGTTCTTATTATTACGCCTAGGAGATTTAACGGGGTATATCATGTATGCTCCGTATTTACGACCTTGCGTGTGCAATTTCCGAGGTATTTGTTGACGCCAAAATCATATTAGGCCTTTATAAGAATTTAGAGGGTGAGAACTCAAGATTTAATTGATTGTTGAAATGAGATTCAATCTTACTAAATTTGTAGTCCCATGTAACCATTTATACGCATTAAACCGAGGTGAGGGATATTAGTCGTAGCCTATAGTTTTTATTCCCTTTGTTAATCTTAGTTCAAACTTCCATGCCTAGTTATCTTTTCTTTTTGTTATCCGATATCTTTTACACTTCTATTGAGAAGTATTAAATCAATATAATTCTAACAACTAGTCTCTATGGATTTCGATACCCGGACTGGTCGTTGTACTCCCTTAAAAGAGTGGTCATAGTTTAGGTTTTTGCATAGCGTTGGGAGCCGAGCATAACGACCGGCGTATATCTTTATACATTTGCGCCACGATTTTCCCCCACTGGTCAGTCGGACACATGAATTCTCCTTTTCCATTCTAATCTATTATATGCAATATTATCATTCAAGTTTAATTTCTTACGATCTCTCCTAATAATTTCCTCTCACGATAGCGTAGGACAGCCCCTTTCTCTTTTACCCTCTATTTCCAATAATCTTTCTCTTGTTATAGCCTAAGGTTCTAAAAGGCGCGAGGCGTGGTCGAGGCGTAGAGGTCAAGCCTCAAGCCTTAGGAGCCTAGGCGCCCCTAGGCGAAGCATAGGCGTAAAAAGGCGTTTGTCCTTTTTTTATTATTTTAATTATCCCAAGGCTAGTAATATAATAAAATAGTACATACCTTGAATTTTGAAAATATATCCATATGTTTGGTAGCCATCTTTCTCACATTCATGCTCCATAACCAATATTTGTCAACTAATCCTTTGTTTTGTTTAAAAAAAGTGTGCCTTAAGCCTTTTACTAAGAATAAGGGGTAATAAGGCGTAATAAGGCGTAGGCGATGCGTTTCTCTCAAGCCTCAAGCCTAGGCGGAGCCTAGGCGGAGCCTAGGCGGGCCTTTTAGAACAGAGGGGTGCATTTACTGGTCTACGCAACACATGGTTCAAAGTCTCGGTATCGGTCCCGGTATCGGCCACTCGATTTTCAACTCGGTCGCGGTATCGGTCACGGTATCGGGCGATACGCAAAGATACACTATTTAGAGAGCGCAAAAAATTCCGAAAAAAATCTAGAAAATTTTAAAAAAATACGATTAACAATGTGGACCAATCATATAAGTTTAAAACTATCCTTTAATATGCATAACATTGTACAATTGATTATATTGACGTGCTGCGAACTTGCCGGATTCAATGTTCCATAATAAATCAATGTTTTTTTTCACGGAGGATACAAATATTATGTTTTTACAAAGAAAAACAAAGGTTACTTTTTTAGTAAGAGAATATTTTTTTTTACAAAGAGGATACAACTATTATATTCTTACTATTATTTTTAGTAAGAGGATACAAATGTGTTTTTTAAGTATGTTATATTTTCCTAAAAAGGATAGAAATGTTTCTTTTTTCGTATTGTTATTTTTTCACAAAGATTATACAAATAGTGATTTTGACAAAACACTACGTTTTTTACAAAAAGGATGCAAATATTATTTTCTTACAAAAAATGATGCAAATGTTATTTTTTAATAAAAGGAATGTAAATGTTATTTTTTTTTTGTTGTTGGGTTGCAAATGTTTTTTTTAAATTGATGGAAATGTTATTTTTTTACAAAGAGGATGCAAATTTTTTTTTTTTACTTGTGTTGCAAATGTATTTTACATAAAGGATGCAAATATTATTTTTACAAATGTTTAGAGGATACAAATATTATTTTTACAATAGTTGCAATTGTATATTTGTTTGTAAAAGAATAACATTTACGTTTTTTTTATAAATAATAACATGTTAAAATATAACATTGGGAACATTATTATAAAAAATAATAACAAATAACATTTGGATCATTTGCATTCTTTTAAAAAAAAATTGGCACATATACAACGCACTAAATTAAACCCACACGATGATCAAATAACCCACACACACAGATTCTTAGTAACTTGTACCATCTCGGCCGATATATCACCGATAAGGGTCGTACTATTGTGATATCGCCGATATGGGTCGATTCGATCGCGATATCGCCGATATGGGCCGATTCCATCGTGATAACACCGATATGGGCCGATTCTACTGCGATATCGCCGATATGCACCGATTATACCGCTATATCACCGATACTACTGAGAAATTTCGATTCACATCAATAATTGAAAACTCAACTCGTAACTCGGAATCGGATCGGTGGGCACCGATACCTAGTCAACTCGGCCGTATCGTCGCGGTATCGGCCTTGACTTTGAACCATGACGCAACACATGTTCGTACCACATAAGTCTACTTTCTCTTAATTTATCGCTAATGGAAGCTACTCCTAACTTTTTTCTCACGTACTGGTTTTTAATTTTGTCCTTTTTAGTAATTCCTATCATCCATCGGAGCATCCTCATCTCACTAACATGGAGACTTTGTTCATGTTTTTTCTTTAAAGCCCAACACTCCGCTCCATATAAGGTCGTTGGCCTAACAACTTTTAACTTATTAGTTATCATATTATCGCATAACACCCCACTTGTTTGTCTCCATTTCCTCCAACCAGTTGACTTTCTACTCGTAACATCCTCATCAATATCCCCATTACTTTGTAACACTGAACCTAAATAACGAAATTTATTAGTTTGGTTTATCACGTTTTCTTCAATTTTTAACATTATGCTATCCGACGCCTCATTATTCAATTTACATTCCATAAATTCCGTTTTATTTCTATTGATTTCTAAGGCTTTTCTCCAAGTATCTACTTTCATCGCTAAGTCCTCATTTGAAGTGTTTACTAAAACTATATCATCCGCAAACAACATACACCATGGGACATCTTCTTGTATGTCCTTAGTAATCTCATCCAACATTACGGCAAATAAGTAAGGACTGAAGGCCGATCCTTAATGTATACCAACTTTAATCGTAAAGTCATTAGTTTCTCCACAATTGCCGAGGATAGATCTATGAGTTGCCTAGATTGAATAGACTCGGCAATTTCCAGTCCAGATCTCATCTCTGGTCAGTTCATCTCTTAATCTATTACTGAATCCTCCATTTTTTAATCACATTCATGCAGAAATCATCATTCCAGATAACGATCTATGTTAACATTTTCGTGTGTAATCTGTTGTTGCTGGTGTGTTTAGTAATGGTTTGTATTTCGATCTCTTACAGTGTAGATCTAGTTTTGGTATTATTAAGCACTGGTTTGGCTCGTTTTATTTGTGTTGATTATCGTTTTTGTTTAGATCTATACTAGTACTGCTATGCTCCTATTACCGTTTAGATCTGTTTTTGATAACCGAAAAGAACCTGTTTGGTTCAAGTTTTCTTGTACTGTGCTAATCAGGTTGAACTTTTCAAACGGTATTGTTGTTTGTAAAACTGACACCCTTCTTTGTTTCCCTATTCTGTTGTCAACTAAACCGGACCTGTCATATTTTTTTCATACCTCAAAATTTTTGACATATACTGTTCTTACTGATTTGTTTTTGCTGGTGTGATTAATTTCTTTATCATCATTTCACCCTTCTCTTTGTGCTGATTAGTTTTTTTTTTAACTATATTTTTTGAGTAACAAATTTATCTCAATAGCTCAACCTATCACTTTAAGGTATTTTATACAAACACCTGATATCCTCACTCAGGCTTGCGGAAAGAGGTCTGAATCTTTTCATATAAATCAGTAATTTTGTGATCTGATTTTTAAAAAAAATCATTTTCATTTTTTTTTCACTCTTTGGTTTTGGACTATATTTTTCAAAATTGATCTGATTTGTGCTCTCAACTCTATAAAAAGAGGGAATCAAATTTGTGTGTTATAGTAAGCTGTCATATCTTTAAACCTGATTTGATATTTGATTTTGTGTGAACTAATTTAGGTTGGATTCGTGTCTATATTTTCTAGGCTATTAGATTTGAGATTTTATACATTTTCGGTGTGCATTGGACTGAATATTGTATATATTTGCTTGCATGTTTAACATTAGTTAAACTAGTATTGTGATTGTTGTTTTAAAACAAGAGTTTACTTTCTCGAAAATTATTTTAAAAACTTGTAAATTTAAATCTAAAATTCGGGGTTTCGGTTTTAATTGGTTACACAACTTAGGACTTCGGGTATGTATGTTTTGCTCTTGTTTTATTTGTTAGCGCATTTATTTTGTATAGTTATTTATAAGAGTATTTAATTAATTAATTAATCTTTTTGGCTCTACCATTGCCGGTGCTTAAGTCCGGATGTGAAACGAGGTGGGTTAGTGCCAGGTTGACAGGCAACTGTTAAATTTATGTCAAATCTTTGTGATGGTGAGGGACTATTGTGAATTCTATTTTGGGCATTTTTAGCATTTTCTTATTTTTCCTTAATTTTCATTTTTTAGTTGTAGTTATTAAGGTTTAGTAAGGGATAAAATAGGTATTTTATAATGGGAATGTTCTAGTACATATAATGTCATTGATGTGACCTAAACAATCCTTAGCAGGCAAGTAATGGACTATTTCTAAGTCCTTCATTTAAGCCTATAAATAATGTAATACCCCAATGGGGTAAATCATTCAAGTATTAGTTAATTTTAAGTATTACTGTCTTTGTTTGTGACACCGTTTATGTCAACTTTGGTCTGTGAGATATTATCTTAAGCTAAGGGATAGAAATATTAAAAGGAGGGACAAGATTGATCCTATTATTGTTGATGAAATTGATTACGATAAGATCCCGTCATCCCTAAAGATACTTCATGGCTTGATGATGATGAATTGTTCTCTGAATATCCCATTATGAGTTTGCCACGAGATGGTTTAATAAGTGAAGTCAAAATTGTTAATGTTGATTCTTATACGATTTCAAAATAACGTAAAGTGGGTGAATGTTCAAGTATAAACTAAGTTGAAGTTTAATATATTACATATATGGTTATCAACTATTGTCCTATAAATTTCTAATTCTTATTTATATTATACTAAGTGGAGGTAAAGGGATATAAGAGAAATTGGATCTCATTGATGTAGAGGTGGAGATTGATGAGTTCGAAGGAACTGCTCTGAAGATATTGGACGCTTTCCCAATATATATATACCCTTGACCAAAATGATGATTATATTATCTTGGATGAGGGAGACTACTTTCGATTTCATGTGTTTGATAAAATATTGAACTTCATGTGTTGGGATTTTGTATAAATTATTTACGTTATATGGCTTTAGTTGGTGTGTACCTATGTTTGTGTCTTTATTTGTAATGAAGATGTACTTTATGGCCTTATGACTTTATTTGAAACATAGTTCAAAATCTCGGCAATTCATCGCGGTATCAACCGAGTCGACTCAGTATCGTAGCCTACTGAGACGATCCTGAGAGGCGAAACAAACAAATAACCAGTAACGGGGTATATCACGGAGATATCGGCTATTCCGAGACATGGCACCGATATTTCAGCCGAGACAGACGATGTAAGAAGGAATCATCTGCTACATGTTTGAAGGAGGAAAAAGAAACTGAGTGGACATAGAAGTGAGAGAGAGTCCAACTGCAACTTCACCACTTTGGAATGAGAGAGAAGATAAATCGTAATCTGGAAAAAATGTTTTTTTACTGGGAAAGCAAAACAACTTGGAAGTAATAAATGTAAAAGTAGAGTTGTACTAACTATACCTGCAAAAGTAAAATCAAACAAAAGAATCCCAATCCTACAATCAACACGTGTCAGTTTATTGCAAAATCAACTCATTATTTGTATACCGTTGGTGTCGAGCTCTATTGGGGCTGGTCTCTACTACCACACCCAAGATAAAACCCAAAATAAACAGGTATAAATACTACAAGAAATAAAAAATGTAACTTAAATCTTGTAAAAGTAAATCATGTCAAATCAATTTTTTTAGACCAATAGGAAAGAGTTTAATTTTGCATCAAATCATTAAAGAAATATAT
Organism: Sambucus nigra; assembly: GCA_949130495.1. NCBI lineage: Eukaryota > Viridiplantae > Streptophyta > Magnoliopsida > Dipsacales > Adoxaceae > Sambucus > Sambucus nigra. The sequence goes on from OX422210.1 coordinate 565,875,874, forward strand.
ACATTAAATAGAGTATATTGAATTATTTTCATTTGTCGTACATTTCTTCAAAAATTAGTATTATTTAGTTAAAAATTATCAATATTTGGTTAAAAATCAGTACTATTCCTTAAAAAGGTACTAGTATATCTTAAGAAATTATTATTATTTCTTTAAAAAAAAGTAGTATTTCTTTTCTAAAAAACAGTACTGTCTTTAAAAAATAGTGCTACTTCTTCATAAATTAGTAGATTGTCTTTAAAAAAAATTATAAATTTGCATTTAAAGCTTCATAAAAATGCTCGTTATTTTGAGAATGCCTCCTAAACAATGTAAGCATTTCTATTTAACAGCTATATAAACTCTATGATTTTTATGTGTCAAGTAGATTATTTTGCTAACTTACTGTTGATTTGTTATGCGCTATTTTTATTATGCACTATTAAAACTGACAAGTCCGGCACTCGTAAGTATAATCGATTACACAATGCTATGCATATTAAATTATGGTTTTACACTTATCTAATTGATCCACATTATTAATCTTAGTTTTTTTTTAAATCTATATTTTTTTTTGAAATTTTTTAGGATCTTTAAATAGTTTCGGTATTGCCCGATACCGTGACTGAGCTAAAAATTGAGTGTCCGACGCATTAACAGCGACCGAGATTTTGAATCAAAATTCGATATGATTGTTTGAACTTGTATATTTATTTATAATTTCTATATGTTTTTCTAATTAAAATACTGCAATACACGAATTGCTTCCGCAATGCACAACACAACCCCAGAGCCAAAACACAACACCATGCGTGACCCCGATTAATAATATTGATGCCCACATTGCACACATGGACAACTAACTCTATTTTCTTTTTATTTATTGGTTAATTACGTTTATCTTGATTTCCTCGTATTTAGTTTCCTTAATTATATGTCAACCCGATCCTTGATGGACAAGGATTATCTTTTTTAACAAGCAGCAATGGTTTCCAATCAGGATTCTCTAGCTAGTGTAAATAAAGGCCGATAGCCAACCTTCTAGTTAGTTCATTTCTTCTTTTCATAGTGGATATATATTAAAATATAGGTGCTTCTCAACCCCTAGTTGGGCAGTGTGTGAATTACATGTTTCCACAACAATAAAATTTATTGTAACATCATTGAAAAAATTAAAGTAAAAAAGTACGGGGAAAAGCAAAAACTAGAGTCCTTTCTATAAGCCGAACTAAAAGCGAAGATACCACACCTGTACCACTTGATCGTTCTCTGGAACACACTTCGCAATTTCGTTGCCCCCAGTTATCCTTATGCCAGTACGAGTTACCTTCCTCATCTCTGAAACTATTGCACCTCCTTTACCCAACAAACAACCAACTTGGTTTGATGAGACTACAAGTCGGGCAGAAACAGATGAACCCTTTGATCCGAAATCTAGCCCGTTCTCAATGCCAGCCTCTACGGATCGATTGAAAACAAGAACAACAGCATTTAGTGCAGGCGAATACTGTGATTCTGGGTTCTACAAAAGAGGAGGCCAAAGCAAAAACAAATTATGAAATCATATACCCTTTGTAAAAAACAGAACAGAACAATCAAACTTAGTAACATCATAACAAACCTCAACAGCAGTAATGGTTATTAATCGTTCATCGCACTCATCTACAGAAGTTCCAACAATGATTGAAGCACCTGTGTCATTTTGAATAGCCCTGACAATAGTTCCTCCCTTGCCAATCACACCCCCTACCCTATCACTGGAACAGAGGATCCTAAAGACAACTTCTTGCTGTGGTGACAGTAGTGTTCTTGATTCCATAGTACGAACCCTGCCAGTCTCTAACGACAAAGGCTGACCTCCTGAGGGATGACCGACAGAGCTGGTTAGTAAAGCCTCCTGGGAAACTGCCTCGTGAGGTCTACTTATAATCACTCTTGTTTTGTCAACTGGAGGACTGTCTTGAAGACACCGAGAAACAGCAACAAGTGCTTTCTTGACAGCAAGAATATCGCCCTCAATCTGCCACAGCAATAATGACCAATTTCATATCGAGACAAGAGATAAATTATTTTCAGTCCAAGCAATATGAAACATGTTTTGAGCAGATTCTTGTGATTTTTAACTAGTTTGTTGAGTTTAAGCATCAAGGGTAAGGAAAACTAATTATTTTGTTCATAACTAGTCCAATCAGTAAATAGATGAAGCAAATGTATAAAGCTATTAGAAAATTAGGACATACGCTTCTAGTTCTACAACTCATAACTACCCACCATTGCATGTCTCCTTTTCTATATTTTTCATTACTAGTACACATTTTCCAAATACTTATCCTTTACTGCCTAATGTCCATTGTACAGTAGAGTAGATAAGTTTTCAGCTTCTAGAGAAAATACCATTCTTTTATTTATAATTCAAAATATCACACAAAAAAACAAACAAAACAGCAATACATGCAAAGCAGTGTTTAAAATTGCATCGCATAAAGCGCAGTATTCCGTGCGATACAGCATTTTTGAGGTATTTTGCAACATAGGGCACTCTATCTGACGTAAACTACGCATCAACGGCCCAAAATAAAACAAATACAAATTCTAGAGAGAGAATCAAAGAATGTCTTATATTCAAAAAAATGAAGGAATGTCTCCAATGAGGAGTATATGGAGTAATTATATGGGGAGAATTACTTGCTAACCAAGTTATTACCTAAATGACAAAAGGCAAGCGTTAACAAAATATACTTCATTAGTCCCAAACATGTTTAGAGACCAATTAAAGGAAATAAAGGAAATAAAAGAATCTAAAAAAGGAAAACTAATATGGATTCTCATCACTCGCCCCCCCCCCCCCCCCAAAACAATCAAAAAGAGTTCGTCCACGAACGCAAAGAGGAATGCCCACTAAGTCAGGCTCCAGAATGGTAATCAATGCATGGCGAGGAGGCTCATCGGACTCATCAAGAGCACTCTGAAGCTCGGTGTCCAACATTGCCACAATTGTAGCACCAGAATATGGGGGGCCCGAATATCGCGTTGCGGAGGTAGTAGTGGTGACTAGAGTAGTGATAAAGGAAGCTGACACTAGAGGAGGAGCAGTAATAGGGACCGATGGAGGTGGAACTCGGGAGGATGGTGGAGTTGCGGGTGCCATGTCATAAACCTCGACTTTGGTAGCATACTCTACCGCCTTCACAAAGGTCGTATCTCTCGTAATCAAAGATCATGGCTAGAGGCCCAAAATATGACGTCTAATCCGTTGATCCTCAGTCTCGGGGAGATGAGCCCCAGTGCAAAGAAACTGGAACTGTTCAGTATACTCCACCATCGTAGACGTCTCCTATCGGAGGGACTAGATGCGAACAAAAAGACCGTGCTCATATGTAGACGGAATGAATGAAATCTGAAGAGCGGCCTTTAACTCTGGCCATATCTAGATAAGGGACAGCCCTGCAGCTATCCGTCGATAACTAATATCATTCCACCAAACACGGGCAAATCTCTTAAATTTGGTGGCAGCAAGGAGTACACAAGGGCAGCCTTGAACCCTCTTGTAATCAAAAACTGTCTCCATAGAAGTCTACCAATCAATCATGTCATCGGGGTATAATCGTTCGTCGATCATAGGAACATCGATGAGCATATCCAAGTGGAGACCCCGAGAAAGTAGCCGGAGCGCCATAGATAAAGGGTCGTCATCTTGATGAGCATCAAGGCCCATAACATCACCTCGTACCTGTGCAGCGTAATCGGCAGGTAAAGGCGGCAACTAGGCAGGTGGTGGATGAGGTGGAGGAACATGCGGGACTGCTGGAGGTGCGGGGGGAGCAGTGATAATGGGGATACATGCCAATCAAATGGCCGCACTCACCACAATAAAAGCACTGGCGGTCTCGTAATGGTACAAAGCGATGAGCACTAGGTGAAGGAGGGATCAACTCCAAAACGCTGCGGTGGGTGTCGTCGGCGTCAGAGGATGAAGAAGAGTCGGTATAAAGTAAGGCAAGATCATGATGGGAAGGTGTATGATGTGATGGGGCAGTCGATGAGGGTATGAACGTGGGTCAAAGGGTCGAGGGTCTAAAGTGTCAAAAGATCCACCGAAGTCATAAAGTTGTTCACGGTAGTCTAAAGGGGTGGGAAGGCCTAAAGGTCGGAAAGCGTCGGGAACAATGGGCCCATCGAGGTGGGCGGAAAATCCGGGAAAAGGGCCGAGATCTGGTGGTCGACCGAGGAGGGAGATGTCGGCCGGGGCGAGTGGGTCGGGATTTTCGGGTTGGGCGGATAAACTTGATTTTTCGGGTAGTTCGATAATTCGTACAGGAGTTCTAGGTGGCCAAACAAGGCGAGGAGGCCGAAATCAGGGGTTTTGCCAAGAGGTCGGGGTTTGGTAAGGCTGTTCGAGGGTAGGCCTGATTTTATGGGTTTTCTGGGAAGGTCGACTTCTTGAACTTTGCTGCTGAGTTCAGGAGTCTGGCTTCCGACGAGGGTTCGGGAATTCTAATAATTCCACTTGGTTTTGATCTGTCGGAGTGGCCCAAAACGTCGAGAACCAGTTTTTTGAAGGGAGTTCAGGTCTTTGGAAGCATGACCAGACAACCCTAAGATAGCAAAATCGAGGGTTCTGCCCATGGGGGCGGGAAAATCACATGTGTCGGACCTTCCCCTTCTTCAGCTAATGAACTCGAGATCGTTCGACAGGTCCTGCCATGGTTGATTTCGACCGGTTCTGCCATGAATTTCTGATGAGGGCAGCGTCGTGTTGGCCAATAGGTTCGGCACCGATGGACGAATGGGACCGCTGTCCGGGTTGGCGGGTCGGGGGTTTGATGGCCTCGTCGCGTGATTCAAAAATTTTGATCGGCTCTTTTTGGGGCCTATGGAAGATTGATTCCGGTGGGTTCGTGGAGAAGAATTGTAAGATGGCATCAAATTTCTTATTGATTTCTTGGGACATTAGGGCTTGTTGTTGTTGTTTTTGTGTTGGTTCTTCCAATTTTTCCATCAATTCATGATGGCTTTCTCTCAATTCTTGATATCGATTCAATTTCTTCGGGGCCTTTGAAAATGTAATGTACGATTTGTTGATAATCGACACACCAATACACCAATCGGGGGAACGACACCTCGCTCTGATACCAATTTGACGTAAACTACACGTCAAAGGCCCAAAACAAAACAAATACAAATTCTAAAAAGAGAATCAAAGAATGTCTTATATTCAAAAATGAAGGAATGTCCTCAAATGAGGGTACATGGAGTATTTATATGGGGAGAATTACTTGCTAACCAAGTAATTACCTAAATGACTAAAAGGGGCAAGCATTAATAAAAATATACATAATTAGTCCCAAACATGCTTGGAGACCATGGTTCAAAGTCAAGGCCGATACCGCGACGATACGGCCGAGTTGACTAGGTATCGGTGCCCACCGATCCGATTCCGAGTTACGAGTTGAGTTTTCAATTATTGATGTGAATCGAAATTTCTCAGTAGTATCGGTGATATAGCGGTATAATCGGTGCATATCGGCGATATCGCAGTAGAATCGGCCCATATCGGTGTTATCGCGATGGAATCGGCCCATATCGGCGATATCGCGATCGAATCGACCCATATCGGCGATATCACAATAGTACGACCCTTATCGGTGATATATCGGCCGAGATGGTACAAGTTACTAAGAATCTGTGTGTGTGGGTTATTTGATCATCGTGTGGGTTTAATTTAGTGCGTTGTATATGTGCCAATTTTTTTTTAAAAGAATGCAAATGATCCAAATGTTATTTGTTATTATTTTTTATAATAATGTTCCCAATGTTATATTTTAACATGTTATTATTTATAAAAAAACGTAAATGTTATTCTTTTACAAACAAATATACAACTGCAACTATTGTAAAAATAATATTTGTATCCTCTAAACATTTGTAAAAATAATATTTGCATCCTTTATGTAAAAATAACATTTGCAACACAAGTAAAAAAAAAAAATTTGCATCCTCTTTGTAAAAAAATAACATTTCCATCAATTTAAAAAAAACATTTGCAACCCAACAACAAAAAAAAAATAACATTTACATTCCTTTTATTAAAAAATAACATTTGCATCATTTTTTGTAAGAAAATAATATTTGCATCCTTTTTGTAAAAAACGTAGTGTTTTGTCAAAATCACTATTTGTATAATCTTTGTGAAAAAATAACAATACGAAAAAAGAAACATTTCTATCCTTTTTAGGAAAATATAACATACTTAAAAAACACATTTGTATCCTCTTACTAAATATAATAGTTGTATCCTCTTTGTAAAAAAAAATATCCTCTTACTAAAAAAGTAACCTTTGTTTTTCTTTGTAAAAACATAATATTTGTATCCTCCGTGAAAAAAAACATTGATTTATTATGGAACATTGAATCCGGCAAGTTCGCAGCACGTCAATATAATCAATTGTACAATGTTATGCATATTAAAGGATAGTTTTAAACTTATATGATTGGTCCACATTGTTAATCGTATTTTTTTAAAATTTTCTAGATTTTTTTCGGAATTTTTTGCGCTCTCTAAATAGTGTATCTTTGCGTATCGCCCGATACCGTGACCGATACCGCGACCGAGTTGAAAATCGAGTGGCCGATACCGGGACCGATACCGAGACTTTGAACCATGTTGGAGACCAATTATAGGAAATAAAGAAATAAAAGAATATAAAAAAGGAAAACTAATATGGATTCCCATCACCATCATTTTGCTTACACAAAATGATGAGCTTGTACACGAAATGGGCAATTGCAGCCTTACAAGATGTCGTCGTGGTACAATTAAAAAGGTTAGAAAATATTGCAGCTTCGAGTCATCGCAGCCCTAGGGTTTTCAACTCTAGCCCAACAAAGAGAGAGAGAGAGAGAGAGACTCCGTTATATTCTTTTATTTTTTTATTTCCTTTAATTGGTTTCCAAGCATGTTTGGAACACAAAATGGGTAATTGTGACGCGAGATGCGCAATTATGGGCGTAATCCGAGTATTTTTTGGGCATTTCCATCCTTACAAGATGTCGTAGTGGTACAGTTAAAAAGGTTAGAAGATATTGCAGCTTCAAGTCATCGCAGCCCTAGGGTTTTCAACTCTAGCCCGAGAGAAAGAGAGAGAGAGAGAGACTCCACATTGTTTTCGTTTATAGGGTCCATGGTTGTATTTTAATTTTCAATTATTGTTTTGTTGATTCTTACTAATTTATTCTACCGAGGCACGACACTTCATTAAGCAACAATTTGATTCTTGTAGACCACCAAGTGCCTCCTGTTTTCTGCTAGAGACTCCAGTATCGTAATTGCATTTACAGACGAATTCTTTTATTTAAGAGGGGGGAGTTTGATGTAAATTGAGAGTACAAGGACCAATAGTAGTGTACTTTTTATTTGTACGGTCTTATGTTCTTGCCTCTATTTCTATTATTAGTAGTAGTTATTATCCCATAGTTGCGAATCTAGATTCTTCCATTTTGATGTCATTACTTTTGTCAATCTCATAGTGACATCAGTCATGACGCCCCATTAGTTAGTTAGAATGTGCAAGTTGTAACATCCCCCCGTAGGAAGCGAGGTTCAATAAAAGTGAAGAGTTAATTTTGGGTCTATTGCTTTTTTTTCGGGTGCTCAAGAATAAACTATCTAAAATTGCATTAAATGTCAGATAAGATGAACAAATTTTTTTGTGGTTTTGGTGTGGAGTGATTGCAATGGTGTTTGTCTTTAATTGCGACTGCCATTTTCTATGGTAGTTGCAAAGCTTGTAGGTGTCAATTTCGTTTTTTCTGTTTTCTGTTTTTTTCTATTTTGTGATGTGTGAGCGGTAATTGCCATGGTAACTATGTCTTTTGGTGGCAGAGGAAGTGAGTTTGTATATATACATCAACAAACTGTAGTTATCAGCATAGCAAGTAATAATAAATTGAAACTAAAAGTCCAAACATCACTTACTCTATCTTTTCTTCACCGAGTAACGCGCCTGACGGCAATTTATTATCCAAACCCAAAAACAATGTGATGGTTTGAATAAATTTTTCAATTGGGGCTTACGGTTATGACTCTTCTTCTCAATCAATCTAACTTTAAACCTGATTCTTGCCTTTTAAAGCAATGGATGGCAACGATGAGCGTTGCTGGAGGATGGAAAAATCACGACTGAGTGTGGCAAAGATCATCGGACCTCCAATGAAATAGTTTAAAGATGCAGAGTTTCTTCAGAGGCCGGCAATGACTTGAAAGTTTTCTCTCAGGTCTAAAATCGGGGGGTTTAGTGGTTTGGAGAGATTTATTTTTAAAGAGAGGGGGTTTCTGGAGATGAAATATGAAATTTGTTTTTTTCTCAACCCAAATCTTTTTTAAGGAGTTAGGCCACCATTCTCTATATTTTTTTACTGATTTACAGAGAGATTGGAGGACTCCCCCTAATTAGCACTTTCCACTTACAGTTTTATGTTGTATTTAGATATGTTGGACCAGTGCTTGTTCTCCTAGATTGCACTTTCTTCATTGTTTCTCACGCAATTGGGATTTTCTAGGCTAGTCCAATTGATTTTTTTCTTGGGTTGGTTACTTAATTTTTTCTGTTTTTTTTTTTTTTTTTGGGGGGGGGGGTGGTGGTGGTGGTGGTGGTGGTGGTGGTGGTGTTAAAAAAGGCCTTGTACCTTCAACTCAATTTTCTTATCTCCAAAACGGTTGTAAAAACTTTTGCCAGGCAGGGGAAAATTGGCTGCCATTCCTGAATTATTTCCTTGGTGTCAAATCGACTTTCCACTTTCCAAGATTTATGTCCTTTTTCAGGTGTACGATCTTCTTTTATCTATTTTTTTATCGGGAATATTCTTTTATCGATCAAGAGACCATAGAATACCCAAAGCGTAGGTAGCAGACAAGGGAGGCACGAGATTTCATTGACCGCCGATTTAACTCCGGTACCACCAAGTGCCTCTTGTTTTCTGCCAGACACTCCACTTTCGCCTTCTGCATTCGCGGACAAACTCTTTTATTTAAGAGGGGGACTTTGATGTAAATTGAGAGTACAAGGGACCAATTCTAATAGTTTTTATTTGCAGAGTATTATTTTGTTGCATTTATATTTATCATTAGTAGTCGCTATTATTCTATATTTCGTTGGGAATTTAGATTCTTCCATTTTGATATCATGACTTTTGTCATTCTCAAGTGACATCAGTCATGACCGAGGTGCCCAATTTGCGGGAGTGGGTGTGAATGCTAGTGGGCCAATACGTCAATTTTCAAGTTACTGGGATTTGAGAGTGCCACCTGTGATTCTATATATTTAACATATAATTATATACTTTAAATATATAAGTATGATATTATAATTTGTTATTTACCATCTATAGATGTATGTAAATAATTTCCCAAAAAATGTATGTAAATAACAATGTTTAATTAACATTCCAATTTTATTATCTATTTTATTATCCATTCCAAGTTACTGGGATTTGAGAGGTTGCTAAAGATATTAATCTCATGTCAAAACCTTCCCACATTGTTTAGAAGCAACCCAACTACAAATTTGACTTTGGACACAATTATTTGGCTTCTCATATACGTAACTGCTTTGACATCCCACATCGTCTGGGAGTATTCTGCCAACTACTCACTAGTATGAAAGAAGTGCACACCATTCTCTTTCTATTGAGATGCATTGGGCGGGTCCCATGAGCACATATGATTAAAGTTAAACCTCGTGTGAAATAGTTTTCTCAGTGCGGGAGTTGAATTATTAAATGTGCGGATGACATTGTCAATCTGCGATTAATACTTGAATTGTGCTGGATTCTCAAATCCGCAATTTCAAGGCGCATTCGGCACCCATGAGGGGCAAATTAGGGTAAAAAGGTCATGACACCCCATTTGTTAGTTAGATTGTGACAGTTGTAAAATCCCCCCTTTAGGGAAAAGAGGTTCAATAAAAGTGAAGAGTTTATGGTGAGACTTGAAACTTGGTATATGACTAGGGATGGCAAACGGGGCGGGTTTTGGTGAGGACCCGATCCGCCCCCGCCCCTAATAAGGGGAATTTGGGGTAAATAAACGGGGCGGTTTGGGAAAAAAACATCGGGTCGGGGTCGGTTTTGTACATGAAAACCCCAAACCTGCTCCGTTTAGGGGTATTATTACAAATTTACCCTTTTATATATAGACAGAGGAATAATGTTTAGGGCTCACTCTCTCATTCACTGCCCTCACAAGTTACAACCCGCCGACCCTCACCTCATTCTCTACCCTCAACTCAGAGCCTCCAGCCTCTGACATCGGCATAACCTCCGGCCTCCGACAAATGTAAGTTCTGGCAACCTTGCTCACTCATTTTTTACTTGATCTTGCTTTTCCATCTATCTAATCTTGTTCCAACAATTAATGTAAGTTCAGTTAATGAAACTCTTTTATATGTTGACATTAACTGCAAATGGATTTTTACATTTCAAAAGGGACTAGACTCTTGACATTACCTGCAAACTCTTTTATAGTTGAGACATATAAACTCTTTTATAGTCGACATTATTTTTACCGAAATATATGTTGGATCGACTTGACATTACCTGCAAATGTGAAGATCTATATGCAAATGGCAAATTAATTGCAAATATATGTTTCTTCACATTTTTTATTACCCAAATATATGTTGGATCTTTACATTTTTACAAATTAACTGCAAATATATGCAAATGGCGAATTTTCCGTATTAAAAACAATACCATTTTTCTCATATTACAAAACTTTAAAAAAATTCAAATGAAAAATTATATAAAATAACTTTAAAAAAATATTTTGGACGGGTTTGAGGCAGGTTCGGGTCCCCCGCGAGGTTTTTAAACGGGGTGGGGGTGGGGTAAATGGGGATGTATATGACCAGGGCCAGGAGGGTGCTTACGAACTGAGCTAGCCCTCACGCTCATCTAAAATTGTATCCCATGTTAGAGCTTGTACAAGTGTCAATTTCCTTTCTTTGTTTTTGTTTTTTTATTCATGCTATGTGAGTTGTAATTAGCATAAAACCTGTGTTACGGTGGCAAAGCATGTGGGTCTGATTTACAGGGGTTTTGAGTCATTTGTAATAAGAGAGTGCAATGTGACGCACAAGAATAAGTGATTCGTGACAAGTGTGTGTCTATAGCATATACCTCCCTTGACATTATGGAAGGTACCAGAATAAGATTTGAAGTCTTTGAAGACACTCATGGGAGATAAAAGCCAAGTACCCGTTTGGATTGAGTTACTATATTTATATAGTAGTAAGAATCAAATAAAATGATTAAGAAGAGAAAAAAAGGACCTCAGGGTAGACAAATGCAAATTCAACAACGATTAGATAATCCATGTGTAGGTTAACCCGAGTTGTTATTAAAGACAAGACAAGACAAGACAAGACAGACCTCTATGATTTCTTCACCGGGTAAGACGCCAGATGTGGATGGCAATTTATTATCCAAAGGCAAAACCCTAATCTTAGTCCGAGTCTCTCTCTTAATCTTCTCCACTACTTTCCCACCTTTCCCAATGACGGAGCCAGCTTGAGTCTTCTCCACTATCATTCTACAGGACACTAAACTCCCAGAGTCGAGCGATAAAGACAAACCCTCCTCAGTCTCGGCTGCAACCTCGAGAATCCTTTCAAAGACCCTGAGTAAGGCCTCTTGAGCGGACGACACTTGTACCTCATCGGTTGAGTGGGAAAAAGTGATGTTTTTGTTGAGGGAGTTGGAGGCGACGATTGTGATGACCCGGTCGTCTGAAGTGGGAGGGGAGTTGGAGTCTTCGACTTTGATTTTGGAGGAGGTGCTTTGCTGGAGGTGTTTTATGATTGACCCGGATTTCCCGATTACGCCGCCTATGCGAGAGGAGTGGCAGAGGAGACGGAAGGATGTCTGCCCGCCGGGGATGGGAGGCCATTTCGACCATTTTAATGAAGCGCCGCCGTTGCCGTTGGCGTGTGGGGAGGTGGAGTCGGGTTCGAGCATTAGGGTGGGCGTGGACCGTGAATGTTTTGCTGATGTAGAGAGGAATCGTGCTTCTAGGCTCTATATATGTATGCATATAGTCGACTGCCGGGAGGAACAGAATGTGGACATTTCGATGTTCGTGCTAAATTACGCTGGATGACTCCCATTTGGGTGCGTTATGCGCGTTTGGGGATAAGTCAGACTCACACTCATTTGCTATCACCATTAACTATACTCTTTAATTAAAATTGACACTCATCCGGGTAGTAAAATTATCTATTTATTTTTTCAATTCTTTATGCTTTTCGCTATCTCATGTGTCTATTTGTATTCCTTTGCCAACTTTTCTCCTTATTCAGAGTAGCATATATTTCGCTCGATGCACCGACGAATGTTGTCTAAAGGAATTAAAATATTTCATTATAATTATAATTTTGGATTCCCCCTAAACTATATTGGATTCCCCATCAACTATATATTACGAATGCATATTCCTTTAGATAACATTTCATATGCATTCCAACTTATAATGAAACATTATTCAAGATCTCATTTCATCTTCCTCACAACGTCCTAAGAGTTTCATATGGTTTCCATATATCGGCTAGTATCTTTTGTTGACCATAAAAACATCTTTAGTATGTGTTAATTTAAATTTATATGAATTCAAATCAATTAAACACTCCATATTCTAAGAGTCACATCACAATTCAAAAATAGATTATTTATGATTTCATCATTCTGGTGTAATTTACAAATTTTGTTCTAACCAAATAACCACTTTGGATGCACTTCCTTTCTAAAATTGAAACATTGATCAAATTATAAATATTTCCCCTTAATATATTAAACTTACACTTTCCTTTTGGTGTAAATGATATTTCGCGTTTCATATTTAAGTCCCTCTAACCCAAAGATCATAATCCCCTTTGCAAAAGAAGAAGAAAAGGAAAAGGAAATTTGCTCCAAAAATTGGTGCAAAATGACTAAGTCCCCTTGTGTTTTAGGGTCCGTTTGGTTCGTGGTGAAATATTTTTTACCGCGTTAAAATAAAATTCACCTAGGTAAAATATGTGTTTGGTTGGGCATTTAACACGGTGAAATAAAATGAATATGGTGAAAAGTGAGGTGAAACTTTAACCATTTTAAACCATGGGTAAAGTGAATAATTTAACAGGTGAAAACAATGAAATTTATCTTATTACCAAAGTAACCTTTCTTATTTCTACTTACAATTATCACACATTCATTTCTCCCTCTCAATTAATACGATCATCAAATATTCATTTTAAAAAAATATTTTTTTTCTAAATTTCATTTTTTATTTTAAAAAATTCAAAAAAAATCAAAAATTAAAAAAAAATTAAATAATTTAAATAATTAAAAATTAAAATAAAAAAATAAAAAATAGAATAGCTATTCCTACACCCTCTATGTCTTTCCCCACACCCTTTTTAATGTTTAAATACTAAAAGATCAAAAGACCCTCTGTGCAAATATGATTTGAGCAAATATAATCTTTTGCCCAAAAATCTATTATTTAAAAAAAAAAAGGTAATATTAAGAAAAAAATAAAACATAATATTTTGAAAATAAAAATCCTAATATTCTAGAAAATTAAAATTTTAATATTCTGAAAATATAAAAATTATAAAAGATATTTTTTCATTTAAAAAATATTATGTTATTTATAAAAAAACATATTACTTGTTATTTAAATGGACGTTGATAAAAAAACTATTTCATTATTTATTTTAAAAAATGGACATTCTTTTTTATCATTTCTAGTTAAACAAATGTTTCTTTTATTTATTTAAAAAAATTGTTTCGTTATTTATTTTTTCAGTTAAAAACTATTTTTTTCTATTTTAAAAATAATCTTTTTACTATACAAAAAAATGGTCCGCGTCAGCGGTATGTATAGGCAGTTCGACCACTTATACATACCGTTGGCGCGGACCAACATATTAGACAAAAATGCTCCGCGCCAGCGGTATGTATAGGTGGTCAGACCGCCTATACATACCGCTGCCGCAGATTATATTTTTTAAAAATAGTAAAAAGATTATTTTTAATATAGTAAAAAAAAAACAGTTTTTAACCAAAAATAAAATTTGTAAATAAAAAATAAAACACTTTTTAAGAAAAGAGTTTCTTAAGAAAAATAAATTTTACGTTTTATATACAGTTTTTTAATAAAACAAATAGATAAGATTTTACGTTTTATAAACAGTTTTTTTTATTATTATTTATAAAAAACAATTTTTTTATTGAAAATATAATTTTTTTGTTTTTATCAAATGTAATTATTTTAGTTGGAGGTGAAAAAAGTGGACATTTTGCTTTTATAAATTTAAGGGCGCAATTGTCATTTATTATTCAAAGGGTATGGGGGAACATATAGAGGGTGTGAGAATATCTATTCCCATAAAAAAAATAAAAAAAATGAATATTTGTTTCGTGCATGGTAATGTGTTGGGAATTTAATTACTAATTGGGACGGTTTCATAGTTGTAAATTATTTTTTTTTTATTCTTTTAATTGGAACACTTTTTTTTTTATAGTTGGGACTTTTTTTTTAAATTGGGATTACTTTTTTTTCAATGTTGAAAACTTTTCTTTTATTTGGGACTGTTTTTTCATTGTTGAGACCTTTTTTTTTTATTATGGACTACTGTTTTTATAGTTGACTCTTTTTTTTTTAACTGTGATTTTTTTTTTACAAATGACAGTTTTTTTTCATTGTTGGAATTTTTTTTTAAAAATTGGCACTGTTTTCTTTTTTAATAAGGACTTTATTTTTAATTGGTATTGTTTTTTTACTTATTTGTCTTGCGTAGCGAAATATGACTAGTTGTGTGGGGGGGGGGGGGTGATTATGTCAAATTTTAGTTTGGGGTAAATGCATATTTTTTAATGGCCATTGACACTTGTGTGATGAAAATCAAAATAGTTATATGCATTTGAAGTATGTGGGTAATATGGTCATTTTATTTTTTCACCATATTAATCTTGACCATCCAAACAACAAATGGTGAAAAAGTTAAAATTTTCACCTAGTGAAAACTCGACCATCCAAACGGAGATGGTGAAAACAAAATCACCGCACTAATAATTCACCTTTTACTTTTAACACGGTGAAAAGTATTTCACCACGAACCAAACGGACCCTTAGGGTAAAATATTTTTTACCTAGGTGAAAAAGTAAAAATGATAAAAAGTAGTTATACCTATCCCGAGTTAAATTTTTTGTTCTTATTAGGTTGTCAATAAGTTTGTACACTATAACTATATGATTTTAGACCAAACAATAAATAACATTTACTTCAAATCTGTGAAAATACAATTTTTTGGGAAATTTTACTCACCGGTAGTGATTATGTAACACGAATTCACCGGTTGTCACTTTATTTTCGTCATCGTTATGATTTTAGTAGTTTAAAGCATATGTTTTGTTCTTTATCTCTAATGTTCTTTATCTTTAATGTACAATGCCCATAATTGCCTTCCCGAAATGCTGAAGATTCTAGTTGGGGATCTTAAGCTCTAGACCTAAAAAGTCAATCATAAAACATCAAAGTAGTTTGAAATGAAGATTAGGATCTTCTTTTTGAACGCGAGTTAGAGAGACATGGACCCTATTTAGTTGAGAAGATTTATTTACTAAAGAAAATCTTAAAAAATTAAAAATACGTTCAATTATTTGAAAATAAAGCTCGCTTTATCTCTTTCTCCACAAATAGCACCAACACAACTATAGCCACCACCACCATCAATGTACTTTCCATATGAATACTTTGAAATACAAGAAATGTGCTTGGATTATTGGTGTCTCTTTATTATTGATATGGGTATCTTTATAATCTCAACTAATTTTATTTGATGTTTTTTTAAACATACTATTAATTTTGGGATATAATAAAAAGGGAAGCAAAACTATTGATCTGGGATGAAGGGAGTAGAAAACATTCGACTTGTGTTTTCCAAATTTTTTAGAAAATTCAAAAACTGAAAAAAATAAACACTTAATTAAATGGGAAAAATATATTTTTAAATACGTTTTCTATATTTTATATTCAAAAAACTTTTTCCCTTGGAAACAACGTTGTTTGTGTACAACTTCACATGACCATGATTTATCATTGGTAACTATACTCCGAAATATCTTTTGCATTATGCAAAAGAAAAGGAAAAAAATAACACCTTGAAGCAAGACCTTCTTGATTTCCTCCACCACCAACAGTTAATAACATGCACTATGGGAAAAAATCAAGAGTATAAAACAGATTCTGATCTAAACCCTATCGAAGAAACAAAAACATAAAATAAACATTTTAAAATAATGGGAGAGAGACCTGTTCAAAACCCATGGGACATTTGGCCACTAATCGTCCATGGAAAAAAATACCCAGTTTTTTTTTCTTTTTCTTTTTTTTTTATTAATCAAAATTAGGTAGTGTATGTAAGAATGAATCAAATGGTGGAGGGTCAATTATTCCACACAAATAACGGACTCCTCTCCCACCCAAGATGTCCTCATGCTCTCCCAAATAAATCTTGTAAATAAAAAACTAAAAATACACAAAAAGAAAAATAAACGTGCAATTCTCCTTCACTTTCGTTTCCCCTATTGTCCCCTCTGAACGTATCTCAAGTCCTCTGACATTCATCTATCCTTCTTCTTCATCCCATCCATTACCTCTCAATACAAACCCCGCAACCATGGAAATAGAAAACTAAAAATCTTCTAACTTTGACGAACCCAAAAATGACGATATCGAAAACGAAAATCACGCCACTAACATTACACCACCACTTGACCACGCAGAAAATAATGAAACTGAAACCACTATTGAAGAATTTTCATCCCATCAATAGTGCATCATCAAAACCTTTTTATCAAAACGAAAATGCCATTTTTTTAACGTATCATGAAACAAAAGGAGAAAGAAAAAATAAATGAATAATTATTCATAACAACGATTTATTAGTACAGATTAAGCAAGTCAACAGTTCTAGTTTCTACTATACTCTATAAGTGATCAACTCTGTTTTTTGTAGCCATAGCAGATTTTGCTCCATATTTAGAGTACACATCTGTAAGAACAAACTTCTCTTTCAGTTTCAAAACCTTCTCTCCTATAGTGTAAATCAAATCATATATTAACAAGAGATAAACTGAAACCCTATAGAGTAAGACATGTTTATTGTTTAAATTGAAAAGAAAAAACTCAAAACCGTAAATAATTTTATTACCCATCGTAATCGGAATTATTGGTAGAGAGGAGAAAAGAACCAATATTTTTTCTTATTACCCATCCTGATCTGAAGCGTTGGTAGAGAGAAGAAAAGAATCAGCAAATGATGGGTTTTTGGTTTACACCCAATGATATATTATGACAGGAAGAAGAAAGGGAGAGAATAGGAAGAGGTGATGAAAAGAAAAGATTTTTAAGTTAATGAACCTACACACATAACGATGGTTATTGGTTCTCAAAAAAAAATTGTAGGGTCAATAGATAGAGAAATAAATGTGTAGATAAAAGGCATTTCTATCTCTAATACTATAGTATTAGAGATATAATATAGATAACACACCTTGAGAGATTACAATTAAGTCTTCTCATTTCTCTCACCAAAAAGAATTACCCTTTTCTCTCCAAAAATTAATTCAACTCCTATTTCTTCTTCATCTTCCACACCGTTGAGCTGCCAACGTCCCACCCTCTTCCATAATTCCCTTCCCCATCCTCTTTCCATTAATGTATACGGGTGTTTCAGGTCTGCCCACTATATTTTGGGGTGAGGTCGAAAATGTTATGGCAAGGAGCAGCCAAAATCCTCCCCCCAACTGCAAAGAAAATATTTGGAACGCGGACCCCCCGGGTCCCGACAGAAATTCATATTGAGAAGGAATCCCCTCAGGGTTCCGAAAGAAACTCATATTGAGAATGAACCCCACTAAGGGTCCCGGTAGAAACTCAAGTCAAGAAGGAACCTCACTTAGGTGGCAATAGAAGCCCATGTTGAGAGGGACCCCCCCAGGGTCCCTGCAGAAACTCAACTCAAGAAAGAACCTCACCTAGGCAGCGGCAGAAGCCCATGTTGAGAGGGACCCCCAAGGTCCTGGAGAAACTCAAGTTAAGAAGGAACGTCACCTAGGTGGCGGCATAAGCCCATATTGAGAGGGCCCCCCCAGGGTCCCCTACAGAAACTTAAGCCGAGAAGGAACCTCACCTAGGTGGCGGCAGGAGCCCATGTTGAGAGGGAACCCCCAGGGTCCCTGAAGAAACTCAAGTTGAGAAGGAACCTCACTTAGGTAGCGACAGAAGACCATGTTGAGAGGGACTCCCCCCAGGGTCCCTACAGAAGTTGACATTGAGAAGGAACCCCCTAGGGTCCCTCGTAAGAAAGTGGCATTGAGGAACCCTCAGGGTCCCTCGACTGCAGAAATGCCATATTTGAGAAGGAACCCTTAGGGTCCCTCAATAACAGAAATTCATATTGGAGAAGGAACCCCTAGGGTCCCTTGATCGCAGAAATGCCATATTGGAGAAGGAATCCCCCAGGATCCTTCAAGCCCCAAAAAACATTTGGTCACAGAACCCTTAAGGCTCCCCTCCCTTGACTGCAAGAACACATTTGGGTGGGGAACCCTCAAGGTCCTCCCCCTCAGCTTCTAGAAAATAAGCCAGGATGAGGGAGTGGCTATCATGAGTAACCCCTCACCATGAAAAAGTCATTCTTTAAAAGAACAAAAGTACTAATACTTATTTGCTTGTACATGTTTCCTAGTTGAGCAACACTACACCCAAAATATGAATCTGGCACGGTTTTGAACTGTGCCAGAATCAGGTGTTCCAAAATGGCCATTTTTTTCTGGCACGGTTTAAAAGTGTGCCAGATTTGACCAAACAGGAACACTTCTGGCACATTTTTTAATCGTGCCAGAATTCGAAATTTCTAGCACACTTTTGGCACAGTTTTGAACTGTGCCAGATTAAGCACATTTTCATAAAAATTTGGCACAGTTCAAAACCGTGCCAAAATTTGATACACTTTTGGCACGGTTTTGAACTGTGTCAAATTTTTGGATAAAATAAAAAAAAATATTTAAAAACAATAAAATTCACAAATTGCAAATCTTGCACGTTGTTGATAAACTAATGTACATACAAACTTCAAAATATTACAAGTCTTTAGTAGTTCACAGACCAAAAAAAATTGGACAAAGTTTCCTCTATTTTCTGGACATTCTAAAACCTGCTAATATAAAACATGCGTAACAAAAAGTTCGCGCTGCCACAAAATATAACAATAAACTTATAAAAGTCCGCACGGCCATAAAAGTTAACAATAAAACTACAAAAGCCCGCAAGGCTATAACAAAAAAAATATAATCATGAATAAACCCCTTATTGTAAACCATTGAGTTCTCCGTGTGTTCCACATGAATAAATGCTAACGATAAAATGTTATCCTGCAAAAAAAATAGGATACAAAAAAAAAGATATTAGTAACCAAGTAATTTATTAAAAAAAGCTTACTCAAGCTACAAAATTATATATAGGAGTTGCAATTATTATTATATTCTAAAATTGAAAATCTTACGCAAGTTATGACTACCTGATCAGTTCCTACGAGTTACATTGGTCTCGTGTGAGGTGTTACTGCTTCTTACGGGATTATTTGGGGGCTGGTTTGGGTTTTCACCCTTCAACGGCTTGTTTCTAAGCCTAATCCATATATTATCAAATTATCGTCATATTCTCACACTAAGAGGCCCGTGACTATGCTGTCAGTTCGTATAAGTTACATTGGTCCCGTGCGAGGTGTTCGTTCCTTTTACGGGGCCGTTTGGGGCTGGTTTGGATTTTCACCCTCAAACGGTTTGTTTCTAAGCCTAATCTACATATTTTAAAATTATCGTCATATTCTCAAATCGGGAGACCCGTGACTACGCGGTCAGTTCGTACAAGTTACATTGGTCCCGTGCGAGGTGTACGTGCCTCTTACGGGACCGTTTGGGGGACTGGTTTGGGTTTTCACCCTTTAAGGGTTGTTTTTAAGCTTAATCGATATATTTTGAAATTATCGTTATATTCTGAAACCGAGAGGCCCGTAACTACACTATCAGTTCATACAATTTATATTGGTCCCGTGCGAGGTGCTCGTACCTTTTACGGGGCCGTTTGGGAGCTGATTTGGGTTTTCACCCTCAAACGGCTTGTTTTTAAGCCTAATCTACATATTTTGAAACTATTGTCATATTCTCAAATTGGGAGACCCGCGACTACGCGGTCAGTTCGTACAAGTTACATTGGTCCTGTGCGAGGTGTTCGTGCCTCTTACGGGGATGGTTTGTGTTTTCACCCTCAAACGACTTGTTTTTAAGCGTAATCTACGTATTTTGAAATCATCGTCATATTCTTACTCGTTTTGTTGGGCTTGACATTATAACAATAAGTTCCTCGAGGAGTAATAAAATAAGTGCTCTCCCTGTCTTCAGGCTTCATTTTGATCCAAGTTACATTGGTCCCGTGCGAGGTGTTCGTGCCTCTTACGGGACCGTTTGGGGGTTGGTTTGGGTTTTCACCTTTAAGGGCTTGTTTTTAAGCTTAATCGATATATTTTAAAATTATCGTTATATTCTCAAATGGGGAGACTCGCGACTACGCGGTCAGTTCGTACAAGTTACATTGGTCTCGTGCAAGGTGTTCGTGCCTTTTACAAGACCGTTTGGGGGCTGGTTTGGGTTTTTACCCTTTAAGGGCTTATTTTTAAGCTTAATCGATATATTTTGAAATTATCATCATATTCTCAAACCGAGAGGCCCGTGACTACATTGTCAGCTCGTACAAGTTATATTGGTCCTGTACGAGGTGTTCATGCCTCTTACGGGACCGTTTGGGGGCTGGTTTGGGTTTTCACCCTCAAACGGTTTGTTTTTAAGCCTAATCCACATATTTTGAAATTATCATCATATTCTCAAACTGAGAGATCCGCGACTACTCGATCGGTTCGTACTGGTTACATTGGTCATATGCGAGGTGTTCGTGCCTCTTACGGGGGACCGTTTGGGGGTTGGTTTGGGTTTTCACCTTTAAGGGCTTATTTTTAAACTTAATTGATATATTTTGAAATTATCGTCATATTCTCAAACTGGGAGACCCGCGACTACGCAGTCAGTTCGTACAAGTTACATTGGTCCCATGCGAGGTGTTCGTGCCTTTTACGGGACCGTTTGGGGGCTTCACCCTGAAACGACTCGTTTTTAAGCCTAAGTGTTGATTTTTGCAAATTATCGTCATATTCTCAAATCATGAGTCTCGTGACTACGCGGTCAGTTCCTACAAGTTACATTGGTCCCATGTGAGGTGTTCGTGCCTTTTACGGTGACATTTGGGGGCTAGTTTAGGTTTTCACCCTTTAACGGCTTGTTTTTAAGTCTAAGTGTTGATTTTTGCAAATTATCGTCATATTCTCAAATCATAAGTCTCGTGGCTAACACGGTTAGTTCCTGCAAGTTACATTGTTCCCGTGAGAGGTGTTCGTGCCTCTTACGATGACGTTTGGGGGTTGGTTTAGGTTTTCATCCTTTAACGACTTATTTGTAAGACTAACCTAGATATTTTCAAATTATCGTCATATTCTCAAAATTATCAAACCCTGACTAGGCGGTCAATTTCTATGTGCTACATTGATCCCGTACGAGGTGTTCATGCCTCTTTGGGGTTGTTTGGAGGTTTTTTTGGTTTTCATCCTATAACGATATGTTTTTAATCAATTTAGAACGTTTATTGATTTTTAAAATTTTTGACATAGTTTCATTTGTCTATTCGTTAAATCCAACACGTTTTAACATTTAAAATAAACTCAACAGCAACAGAAAATTTCAAAACCAAACCACCAGCAAATTCCCTCCATCAATTTAGCTAAATAAGCTCATAAAGTAAGCCATTTTACGTTTGGCTACTTCTTGCCGCTATTTCAGGCTATTTTTTTATTTAATGCTGCAACATTTAAAGAGAATTTGAGACTAACCAGATTTCATTTGTATTTTGATACCCGCCCGATGAACTCTTCGCACCATAACTTCTCGAAAGTATCCCATTTGGTCCAATAATGTCTACAAATTCTGAAATCTTCCGCTGACAAGGAAAATACAATAAAGATAAAGAAAATATGTAATTACGACCAGAAAATTATACATGTTGCCTCTTCATTTATAAATTTATAAATGTCTTCTTTGAACAACATAAGGAGTTGGCAAATATCATGGCTTGTAACAAAATAAGGACACAACTTGCATGTCATTGATAGTCCATGAAAATCCTTAATGTTCAGCAGTACTATGCTTTTAAATACAAGACAACATGACATCTTAATAGGGGACACAAGTCTTATGCAAACAATTCAATATAAGAGAGGCACCTGAGATTGTTATATCGGGGGGGAGGGGGAAACTCAAAAGTGGATATCAATGACAAGATTTTTTTTTTCCGTTTAGGGGGATTAGGTACTGGATTATCGCATGAACCAGTAATAATCAACTGCGATATTAGACACAAGTATGATTATGAAGACAATTTTTGACTAGTCAAGTTCGACATAAAATTGTCTGTTAACAACTTTGTTTTGAAATTGTTGTCGAGTGCAAGATTCTACTGCAGTTTAAAATGTAGTGAATTTGATTTTCACATTCGCACCGTGTTCAATTTACACGTGACATGCATGTGGATATCCCATGGTCAACAAGTCTAAGGTAACTACCAACTAGTGCATACAGTTTCCATGATAATTAAGCATCACAAACCACTCTATGACTATCAATAGTGGAGAAATACTAACACATCATATATTCTACACTAATTTTGTTACCCGACGCTTATGGAATTCTAATGTAGAGATGCCTCATAAGAAAAAAGTAATTAAATTTCAGGTGCAAGTTAATTAAAATTAAACAAATACCATCATAAGAATAGTGCACAACCAAATGCAAATACACCGTGTTAATAGCTGAATCCAAGGGTGAGATGCCTGAAATCAAAAAATAAAAACATTACTTCCAGCCCAAAATGGGATGGTGTGTATAAGCAGGATACAACATATTTCCTACCCAAAACTCAAAAAAATGAAAACCTAAAATGGCTATATGACGTTTTCCTATTTTAATCAAAATTGGATTGGATCAGATCAGATTTAGATTCAGATTCAGTCCAATCTATACACCATTTTATCAAATGCAATCCAATCCAATCTTATCTAATTCAGTCCAATTCAATGTATTTCAATAATTCTATGATAACGAAATTATATATTACACAACCATAACATTTTGTCCAACACCTTAATTTCTGAATTCCACCATCGTCCAACACCTTCTGCACGACAACCTACACATCCAAAGAAAACAATTTTTTAGAAACAATTAATATATAACGGATTGAGTGTAAAACTATAATATAAATAAATAGGTATAAACTTTAAATAGGCAAAATTAATAAACCTCAAAGCGTATAACATCCACAACCCCAATCCAATAACCCAGCTGGGCCCACGTATCGATAAAAAGACCCTAATCAGTTTAATGTTTTCACGGCGATGGAAGGGTAGGGGAATGCCAGTGGGTAAGTTGTGAGCGAGGTGGAGTTTTATTTAAGACGAAGATGAAGAAAATTTATTGGTAATAGAAAAGGATTTGTTTAACTCCGAAAATTAATAGATATGGGGAAAAAATGGAGGGAGACGGACAGTGGGTAGATCTGCGAGGA
The DNA here is from genome assembly GCA_949130495.1 of Sambucus nigra. Taxonomy (NCBI): domain Eukaryota; kingdom Viridiplantae; phylum Streptophyta; class Magnoliopsida; order Dipsacales; family Adoxaceae; genus Sambucus; species Sambucus nigra. Next base: position 565,899,621 of record OX422210.1, read on the forward strand.
GGGGAGGATGGCGGAGGGAAACACAATAATGGAGGCGGGAGGAGGTCGGTGAAGGGGTAAACGCTGCACAACGGCGCTGATGGAGAGTAAGCACCGGCGGTGGAGAGTAAAAGTGAGAGTCAGAGAACGTAAATGGGCTTTCATTTTGCCATTGTTCCGTGTAGTCTTTTTGTTTGAGCGGGAGAGCGAAGGGGATGAAAATTTAGATGGATCCAAATGAAATGTCAAATAATTTTTAGTATTTATATTTTAGTAAAGTGTACTTAATTTTGGCACAATAAAAAATAGTGCCAAATCTTGGCACTATTTTAAAGTGTGACAGATTGTCATTAAACCGTGCCAGAATTCGGCACAGCTTTAAACTGTGACAGATTTTTAATATTAAGGTGTACAAAATTCGTGTTTTTGGTGTAGTGAAAGTAGGGCTCAAGTAGGCTAGTTGGGATCTCTTGGGAGTTTTGGCTTGGCGGTTGAGGGACAAGATATGTTAAGCAAGCTCAACCGCTTAGCACTTTATGATTGAGAGAATACTAGTAGAAAGACCCTAGGGTCGCCCAGTCCTCACACACCTCACAGTCAGACACAACCAGGGTGAGCAGCCAAAGGGTTACTCACGAGAAAATAACTGTTTATAAAATGATTTTAAAGGTGAGGGTCCTCTAGGCCCCTCTCAAGAAAATTGATTTTAGAAGGGTGTCCTCAAGACCCTCTCAAGCTTATAAATATTTTAGAGGAGCTGGTCCTTGAGACCCCCCTCGAGTTTACAAAGTTGGTACCAAAATTTACCGTTTCAAACGATATTTATCAAATTAGATATCTTGTCTCCATTAGGAGACATATTTGCTTTTTAAATTTGGTTTGCATCAGGTGACACCTGTCTGAGGGGACAGGCTGCTGCACACAGGTAGGGACAAATGGTACACTACAGACCTTGTCCCTCATCAACCCTTTAAGTTTTTGGCGCCAAAAGTGCCAAATCAACCCTAGTGCCTAAATATAAATAGGACCCTTGGGCAAGGTGAAGAAAGAGATAAAGAAAAACTCAATAGCATTATTACTCTATCAAAATCACACCAGAACCTCTCTAGTATTATCTCACTGCTCTCTCTCTAAGTGCCTTGTTCTTTCACTATCCACTAACAACCATCATTCTCAGGAGCTCCTCTTGAGAAAATTACTATTAATGTTGTGGAAGTTTATCTTCTTGCAGGGAGGGAGTTCCAGCTTGAGCTCCATTTTTCACCAAAAGGATAAGGTTTTACCAGAAGCTGCTCCAGAAGTTCTTTAGAACCTTCTAGACAGCGTCCATTAGAATGGGTCACGTCTCACCCTTTCCAGTTATTCATAAACCCCACTCTCACTACCCTCATACATTTGGCGACTCTGCTGGGGAGGTATCCTCACTTCCATGGACAAAGAAGGTTTTAATGTTTCTAAGTAGCTAGTGTTTGAAGATATTCCATCTGGTAATGGAGCTCAAAGAGACCAGACCACTCGGGAGGATGTGGTGGTGACCGGAGCTAGAGTACCTGCTCCTCAGGGAGGGCAGGAAAGTTCACCGGCAGTGGCTCCGGCGATAGGTATCAACCTTATGAGCAAGATTTTGAGTTTTTAGAACAAAACGTCGTAGATATGTCAAATTTGGGTCAAGGTTGTGTAATACCAGCAGCTGCCCCTCTAGTAGGGTCGCCACTTCTATAAGGTACGACAATTTTGTACCTAAGGCTCCAAGGGCACCGGAGCGCTCACAGTATTGAGCAAGTGCCAAGTATACATATAAGTATGACAGTTTAGTACCTAAGGCTCCAAGGGCACCGAAGTGCTCACAGTCTTGAACAAGTGCAAAGTATAAATATAAGGTACGACAGTTTAGTACCTAAGGCTCCAAGGGCAACAGAGCACTCATCATATCGAGCAACTAACAAGTATAAATATAAGGTATGACAGTTTACTACCTAAGGCTCCAAGGGCCCCGAAGCGCTCAAAATCTTGAGCAACCGTCAAGCATAAATATAAGGTACGACAGTTTAGTACCTCAGGCTCTAAGGGCAACGGAGCACTCATCATATTGAACAACTGCCAAGTATAAATATAAGGTATAACAGTTTAGTACCTAAGGCTCTAAGGGCCCCGAAGCGCTCACAGTCTTGAGCAACTGTTAAGTGTAAATAAAAGATACGACAGTTTAGTACCTGGGGCTCCAAGGGCATTGGAGAGCCCATAAATAAAAGGTACGATAGTTTCGTGCACAAATCTCTTGACACTACAAGACACTTCTACACAAGGGGACTAATATTGAGAAGTCCTCAAGCCAGTGAAAAAATAATGAAATAGCCTGGAGTGTGGGGATCCACTTAGAGTGGCTCCACCTGCCTAAGATTGCAAGTTTGACAAAAAATAGCGTAGGCGAGGGGACTCACCTCGAGCGACCCCCATTCCCAAACTTGATTCTATAGAAAAGGACTCATGGCTAGGGGGTCCACTTTGAGTGGCCCCTCTACCAAGACCAACACAAGTAACAGTTCGAGGATGAGGGAGTCCACCACAAATGGCCCTTCAGTCAAGATTACAATAACAAATAGTTTATGTCGAGGGAGTCCACCGCAAGTTTCTCCTCTACCAAGAGCAATGTTACAAAATAACTGGTGGTAAAGGGGCCCACCACGAGTGGACCCTCAGTTACAATCTAAGGCACGAACTGTTCATGGCGAGGGAGTTAAATTTGAGTGACCCCCTTTGCCAAAGGCATATACAAAGAGGAAAATCCAGGGAGAGGGAGTCCAAAATAAGTGACCCATCTGCCAAGCACAGACATAGAAACGAGTGGGTCTACCCAAAGGCCCCCCCCTCACTTCATAAACTATAAATAAGGTAAAATGAGCTAGAGCGAGGGGACTCACCAAGAGTGTGCCCTCTGCCCCAAAAATCGATACAGAAAAGAGAATGACTAAGGATGAGGAAGTCCACCACGAGGGACCCCTTAGTCACTCCAAATCGGATAGTGTAATGATGTAAAGGCATGAAAATTTTGCATTCCAAGATTAAGTGATTATTTCATACAAAACCCTTTGGTCTACTTAACACAAAGATTTTTATACGAGGGGACTAATGTAGAGGGGTGTCCAGCAGTTATTCTAGAATAGCCAAGGGTGAGTGAGCCTGCCTAGAGGGGTTCCTACTGCCCAAGTTAGCAAGAAAATATTTAGAGCAAGGGGGTCCACTTTGAGTGGCCCTATGACGAGGTGTAAAACCTGGATAAAGGGACTCACAACGAGCAATCCCTCTACCCAATATAGAAGACCACAAAAGAAGGCCAAGGGCGAGGGGCTCACCGCGAGCAACCCCTCTACCCAAGATAGAAGGCCACAGAAAAAGGCCAAGGCTGAGGGGCTCGCTGCGAGCAACCCCTCAACCCAAGATAGAAGGCCACATAAAAAGGCCAATGTCTAGGGGCTCACCGCGAGCAACCCCTCTACCCAAAATAGAAGGCCATAAAAGAAGGCCAAGGGCGAGGGGCTCACCACGAGAAACCCCTCTACCCAAGAATAAGGCGTGAAAAGCATAAGGCGAGGCGATTCTCCTAAGCCTTAAGCCTAAGCGTGCCTAGGCGGAGCCTAAGCGGGTTTTTTAGAACAGTGCCCAAGATAGAAGGCCACAGAAGAAGGCTGTAATACCCCGTATTTTTATGCTATATTTAATTTGGGGATTTATTAAATTTAATGTAATGGTTTATTTAATAAAAATCCGGAAATTAATTATGTTATAATTATTAACGTGACGAGAGTTAGTAATTATGGGAAACTTGTTGAATATTACTGATGAGCATAGTAATATATTATATTGGTCATATTGAAAGTCATAAGTGAATTAAATGATTATTTCGGAAATTTAAGTCGGGACGTGCCCGTGTCACGTCGGGACTAATTTTGTTAAATAAAAAGTGAATATTTTATAAGTTGTTCGTATGGTCGTTTTGAGTGCGCCAACGCGTCCGGAAGGGTCGAGATAGTCAGAAAAGTATACCTGAGGGGTTAGTTTGGGCCTCGGGGCGTTTTTAGGCCTAATTAGTGACCCGGGAGGGCATTTTGATCATTTTATAAAATAGGGTAATTAAACCCACGAATTTTAGCAGCCTTTATCAACTGGTTAGGTTAGCCATTTAGGGTTAGAACATTCAGAACCCTAGAACGGCCATTGGAGAGGAGAGGAGAGACCTTTCAAGGAGATTCAAGGCCGAAACACCACCGTTTGCACCGCCGTCACCACCAACGCGTAGATCGCGAGGAGGGGAACGAAACCACACCATAATCAACAGGAAATCAGACTTCTGAAAATCCCAGGAAAGTGTTTAACTTGCGTATTTCGTTAGTGCAATGTTCATATTAGTTTATGATTAATTAGGAATGTAATCCATGTAAGAAAACCCCAAATTTTGATAGGAAATTGCATGTAGAGAAGATTAAAACCTTATGCTGGAAACTTTTGATGATATAGATGTATTACCCACAAACTTTTGATGTTATATTAGGAAGAAATTCTGGAGAAAAACTGAATTGAATCATAGTTATGAAAACTTTAGGGTTCTTGATGTTTAGATGAGATTTTGGGTTATTTAACCATGTTTAATGATGAATACACGCATGCTGAACGTTAAAAACATCTGGAATTATGTTATTATGTTAGTAGTAGAATTTGTGGGTCGATTAGTGTTGAAAAATATGGAATTTGATGAAGAATAGTGGTAGAACCCGTAACTACAATTCTGTAGAATTTTACCCAGACCTGCTTGATCGATCGATCGAACATAGAGCATCGATCGGTCGAAGGTTCGATCGATCGAGCCCCAATCTTTGATCGATCGACCCCTCCTGGCAGACTCTTATTTTCCTTGTTTAATTAGTTGAATTAAATTTATCGTGAAATAATTCTTGGGCATTCGTGATAAATCGATTTGGGAGACATTGAGGACCAGTAGGGTATATGAATAAATGTTGGAACCTTTAAGATTCATCGAAAATGGTATTTTTGGGATATTTACTTTAGGTTGGTAAATTTATGAATTTAAAGGGGGAGGTGCGTAAGAGAGTTACGTTGGAATCTAATAAAGTCACTTACTGAATTTCAGAAATTGGGAAGATATAATCCATGAGTGTTAGGTAATAAGTGAGAAAACCCTTCGAGATAAGGTTAGGAATGAAACCTTATGCGTAATTCTTTAAATGTGAAATTAAGAATAAATGGTATAATTACGGGTGAGGAGAAGAACCTATATTAATATGTTATTGGTATATTTATATGATTGTGTGTACATATATTATATACATGTGAAAATCATACCCACGCTACTTGCTATACCTGAGGTTTCCGGCTGGGACAAGTCTTATCTCGATGGGACCTTTATGGGGGATATTGACTTGTACCCTAGAAGATAGATGTCCTCGGTACAGGCTATCGATGTGATAGTTCAGACGGTCCTAAGAGACGCCGGTATGTGCCACCCTCTTAGAGACTTGGAATCTATGCTTCGCCTCAATATTGTTTGTGTATTCATGTTAATACAATTCGAGAGTGATTCCGAATGTATTCCCCTTAATATGAGTGATATGGGGCTTTGGATAGTAGAGTATGCACGCACCATAGTTTTATTCGGGGTGCTGTTATATATATATATTATACGAGTAGTTAATATATATATATGAGATCATGATATTTGAAACTGTCTACTGAGATTTGATAAGTAGGACATGGTTGTTGACTCAAATTATTAAATGCTTGTTTTGAAAAAGTATAATATGTCACTGTAAAACTTTATGGATTTTATAAAGTTAAAATGGAGGACTTTGATTACTGTTTGGGAAATTTCTTTTAAAATGAAATCGTGAATTATAAATCTTGCGAGTAATCTAAGTTAAGTTAAATCTTTTAGAAAGACTAGTGCGTTAAATGATAAGTAATCGTGGGGAAGGTTAGTGCGATAGGTGTGCACATTAGAAGAGAGGTGAGTATTTTCTCAAGAGAGTGACGTGCTAATATGTTATTGCATTGGCCTGTATCATTTTAAATACTTGCTAACGTATTTTAAAATCAAACACACTTTCGGGCTCTGACCCGTTTCTTTTTCTCTCTCTCTCTCTTGTATATATATATGTATATTTTCAGGTGCCCAGCCACAGGGGCGTCTTGCTTAGGATCCCTTGAGAGGACCGTGCTGCAGCTTAGGTGGGAGTTGCAGGTCACTTGAGTAGACGACTTCTTTTATTGACTCCACTTCTAGTAATCTCATTTATTGGGCACGCGTCGCCCTTTCCATTATTTATTTGTTATTAGGACATTTATATTTCAGTCATTCCAGTATTGTTTCTTTGGGATTTATTCAGTATGGGCTTGTGATTTTAGTTTTCATATGTTGGCATTCGATTGACGAATGTATTATATTATTTGGTTTATCGTGGTGTGATTCTTAATTGTAAAAATGTTGTTTTATATAAATAAATCTTTTTCTTTAATTAAAATTTGGAAGTTTGTATAAAAAATGTTTTTGACACTTAGCTTAATTATTTAGGGTGTTAAATTAGTAAATTTATTTGTATCGACAGTGATGCTGAGAATGAACCAACTGTTAACCTTGATTTAATTTAATAAAGGAGTGATCGTCCGGTATTTAATTAGGCGGGGTGTCACAAAGGCCAAGGGCAGGGGGCTCACCACGAGCAACCCCTCTACCCAAGATATAAGGCCACATAAGAAAGCTAAGGGCGAGGGGCTCACCGCGAGCAACCCCTTTACCCAAGATAGAACGCCACATAAGAAGGCCAAGGGCGATGGGATCGCCGCGAGCAACCCCTCTACCAAAGATAGAAGGCCACAGAAGAAGGCCAAGGGTGAGGGGCTCACCGCGAGAAACCCCTTTACCCAAGATAGAAGGCTACGAAAGAAGGCCAAGGGCGAGGGGCTCACCGTGATCAACCTCTCTACCCAAGATAGAAGGCTAAGGATGAGGGGCTCACCACGAGCAACCCCTCTAAACAGGATAGAAGGCCACGAAAAAAGGCTAAGGATAAGGGGCTCACTACGAGTAACCCTTCTAATGGAGATAGAAGGCCACCGAAAAAGGCCAAGGACTAGAGGCTCACCGCGAGCAACCCTTATGCCCAAGTTGATACCCATATAAGGAGGTTCACCATAAGTAGCCTTATCTACAAAACTCGGGATGAGGGGACAGAGCATTTAATGACCCTAGGGGGAATGATGAAGGAACCCTAAGGTCCCTCAGAATTGAAAATTGAATTTATAGTGTACAAAGCCTTTGGGGTCTACCCAACACAAAAGAATTTGCACGAGGAGCTAACGTATAAGGGTGTTTCAGGCCTGCCCACTATATTTTGGGGTGAGGGTCCCTCATGACCCCCCCATATTCCAGAAAATGTGGGGGCAAGGAGCAGTCAAGTTCCTGCCCCTCAACTTTCAGAAAATGTTGGGGCGAGGAGTAGTCAAAGTCCTCCCCTCAACTATAAGAAAATATTTGGGACGCGACCCCCCCCCCCAAAAGGGTCCCAACAGAAATTCATATTGAGAAGGAACCCCCTCAGGGTCTCAACAGAAACTCATATTGAGAAGGAACCCCACCAAGGGTCCCGACAGAAACTCAAGTCGAGAAGGGACCTTACCTAAGTGGCGGAAGAAGCCCATGTTGAGAGGGACCCCCCCAGGGTCCCTGCAAAAACTCAAGTATGGAAGGAACCTCACCTAGGCGGCGACAAAAGCCCATGTTGAGAGGGACACCCCAGGTCCTGCAAAAACTCAAGTTGAGAAGGAACCTCACCTAGGTAGAGACATAAGCCCATATTGAGAGGGACCCCCACAGAGTACCTGTAGAAACTCAAGTCGAGAAGGAACCTTACCCAGGTAGCGATAGAAGTCCATGTTGAGAGGGACCCTCCAGGGTCCCTGCAAAAACTCAAGTTGAGAAGGAACCTCACCTAGGTGGCGGCAGAAGCCCATGTTGAGAGGGACTCCCCCAGGGTCCCTGCAAAAGTTGACATTGATAAGGAACCCCTTAGGGTACCTCGTAAGAAAGTGACATTAAGAAGGAACCCCAGGGTCCCTCAACAGCAAAAATTAATATTTGAGAAGGAACCCCCAGGGTCCCTCAACAACAGAAATTCATATTGCAGAAGGAAACCCCAGGGTCCCTCTATCGCAGAAATGCCATATTGGAGAAGGAACCCCCACAGGGTCCCTCAAGCCCCAGAAAACATTTGGTCACAGAACCCTTAAAGTTCCCCTCCCTCGACTGCAAGAACACATTTGAGTGAGTAACCCTCAAGGTCCTCCCCCTGAGTATCTATAAAATAAGTCAGGATGAGGGAGTGGCTATCATGAGCAACCCATCACCATGAAAAAGTCATTCTTTAAAAGAACAGAATTACTATTACTTATTTGCTTGTACATGTTGCCTAGTTGAGCAAGCAGGGCTCAAGTAGGTTAGTTGGCATCTCTTGGGAGTTTTGAGTTAGCAGTTGAGGGAGAATGTATGTTGAGTAAGCTCAACCACTTACCACTTTAGGATTGAGAGAATACTAGTAGAAAAACCCTAGGGTCGCCCAGTCCCCACATACCTCACAGTCAGACACAACCAGGGTGAGCAACCAAAGGGTTACTCACAAGAAAAGAACTGTTTATAAAATGATTTTAAAGGAGAGGGTCCTCTAGGTACCTCTCAAGAAAAATGATTTTAGAAAGGTGTCCTCAGAACCCCCTAAATCTTACAAAGATTTTAGAGGAGGTGGTCCTTGAGACCCCCCTCAAGTTTACAAAGTTGGTACCAAAAGTTACCGTTTCAATTGATATTTATCAAATCAGATATTTTGTCTCCATTAGGAGATATATTTGCCTTTTGAATTTGGTTTACACCAAGTGGCACCTGTCTGAGGGGACAGGCTGCTGCACAAAGGTAGGGACAAATGGTACACTGCATACCTTGTCCCTCACCAACCCTCTAAGTTTTTGGAGCCAAAAGTGTCAAATCAGCCCTAGTGCCCAAGTATAAATAGGACCCTTGGGCAAGGTCAAGAAAGAGTTAGAAAAACTCAATAGCACTGTTACTCTATCAAAATCACACCAGAACCTCTCTAGTATTCTCTCCCTGCTCTCTCTCTCTAAGTGCTAAGTGCCTTGTTCTTTCACTCCCCACTGACAGCCATCATTATCAGGAGCTCCTCTTGAGAAAATTACTATTATTGTTGTGGAATTTCATCTTCTTGTAGGGAAGGAGTTCCAACTTGAGCTCCATTTTTACCAAAAGGAGAAGGTTTTACCAAAAGCTGCTCCAGAAGTTCTTGAGAACCTTATAGACAACGTCCATTAGAGTGGGTCACGCCTCACCCTTTCCAGTTATTCATAGACCCCTGTCTCACTACCCTCCTACACTCCTCATTTAAATACCATTATTTTCCATACAGTTGAACTGGATTTTACCAAAACTATTTATTGAGTAGTTCATCTTAGGAAATTTTAAATCCTAATTTCCAATTCAAATCTCTATTCTTCCATGAAGCTGATTCCCAACACAATCTGTGTTCGACCACCGCGAATAGTTCATTTGTAATACAAGTCAAATCTTTGTGATGTTCTCTTTCTTTGGGGGATTTTTTTTCTTTTGTAGTTGTTCAAAGTTGGAATGCATGGGTTTGATTATTTTGTATGGTCATATAACAAACCATTTATATGGGATATTTTATTTTCTTTGTAATGTACTATATGTTATAGTGCATAATTATATAGGTATCCACCTTTGATGCTTTGCAAATGAAATTTATCTAGAACTTTGAACATGTGGGAGGAGTCAAATCAACTGGACTCACGAGCATGCCAAGGGTGCCACACTTCTTACAGAAGAATTGCAAAGCACAAGAGAAGACCAAGCATCCTTGAGGTAATTTTCACTCGAGAAATGCGATTTATCTCTGCTTTAAATATAGATTTTCTTGGTGTGTAGTAAGTGTGCACATCAAATGTTTGATATACTGCAAGAACATATAAATTTTCATTTTTCTTGTCATTGTCTTATTTAGCCATCGTCTGAAGAATTTATCGAATTAGATGCACTTGAGAGGGTTCGAACAACAATGTTGATTTAAACTTTTGTTTTGTAGCATGTATGAGTTGTCTTATGCTAATCAATTGGGTTTCGCACAAGAATATGTTCCTATTATGAATTTTTTTATGTATTTATCTGTAAATTAATAGGTATTATATTTGTATTGAAAAAAAATATAATGTGTTCTCGCATTGCGTAGGTTGCATGCTAGTTCATACTAATTCATGCGAGTTTATAAAAATTATACGAATTATTATAAACTAATAAAGTTCAAAGGAATGTTTAACAGTTATAAAATGTTAGTTTTCATTCCGTTTATATAAGCTGTCACATTCTGTAATCGGTTTCATACTTCCCTCTTCTCCCTCTTTCGACCATTGTTATTATCTACGACTGTTATAATAAAAAATAATAATGCTACGTGGACGAATGACAATATAACACATGTCATAGTATTCAGTGGGTCCAATCCTGTAATATTGATGTGGTTGGCTCAGGCTCATTATCCCCTCAGATCGACAGAATGGTCGACCACCTTCAGGAATGCAGAGGATCAATAAGGTGAACGAGCACTTGTGGAAATTTCTACAGTCACCCATGCACATGCATGTGAGGACATGCTAAGTTACTATCCATAATCTAAAAGGGTGTAAATACCGAATGTATAAAGATATTCCACCTCTTCTCCTTCTCACTATAATAAATAGCTTATTACACCCCTCAATTGGGGTACAACTGAAAAACAAGATATACTTAACCCTAGAGAGTTATTGGGAGTTTGTACTCAACCCTAATACTTAGTGATTTAACACCCATAGATATAGGCACCATATTGGGTTGAACCACGTAAAAACCTTTGTCTCTCATATTGCAATAGTCCATATCATCATATACTCTATGCGTGCGTAACACCACGTATTTTTAAAGTAGTTTAAATTACACGTGTGCACGTAATTTTAAAATAATCGAAAAATGTATTAGCTTAAATAAATATTAATTAGCGAATAAAAAGGATTAATATTTATGTATATATATATTTACTTGTGTGATACGTATGTGATAATGTATTAAACTATGTTACGTCGTAAGTGAGTTAAAGCGGCGGGTATATCGATATTTCATTCGAGACACGCGGGTAGAGTCATGTCGGGAATGAGATGGAAATTTTATGTAAGAGGACTCTAATGGTAGTTTTAAGCGCACCGATGGTCCGGAATGGGTTGAAATAGTTTAGAATAGGTATCCGAGGGTTATAATTAGTTTTCTGAGACTTTTTAGACTAAGTGGGAGCTATAGAAGAGCATATGGGTCATTTTACCTGAGGGGGGTTACCCTATTTCGATATTAGAGGGTTTTAGATTAAAATATAATGAAGGTGGATAAAGGAGGACTGTTATCTATCCACTCAAAGAGGCTAGGGTTTATGAGAAAGTGAGAAAAAAGAATGATAAGAGGATCCGGGGAGAAAGGCTATCGTCTTCGGTTTGAAGATCGTTACCACAAGAGGAATTTCAGAAGAGAAAACTCAGAATCCATCATCTCTAAGGCAAGTATTTATTGCTTTAATATTCTCATGTAATTTCATTTATTCATGCAACTTTGGTGTAGAATCACATTAATTTTTGGGCTGGTAAAATAAAGGAAATTTGGGTTTTTAAATTATACAAATGATGGAGAATGAATCTAATATTGTTTCTAAGATGAATCTGATATAAATCTATCATAAAATACAAGTTCTTGAATGAATTAAAAATAAAGGATCAAATCTTAACACTAGGGTTTACTATAGCATGAATTCTTAACTTAATTCATTGTTAGGTGAATTAGACGTTGTTTTGGGATGGTTTTTAGGTAAAAAATTATTGGTTTGTATTTAAGAATGGATTAGGGTTCATGTATTAGGGTTTGATGAAGGTTAGGACCACCGTGGACGAAGGTTGAAGATGAAATCGCATCAAAATTTTATTCTGGCATCCCAACAAATCGAACTTGTTCGCTGGGGGAGCGAACCGATTCGCTAACCGAACTAGTTCAGTTCAGCTAGCTAACCGATTTAGTTATGTTGTTGTTTCACCTTAGTCTTATGTTTGTTTTTTCACCATTTGAGGATTGGGCATGGAATTTTGGGTCTGGGGATTAGTTTAGGTTTCTTGGAATTCATTATGAGGGTTAGAAAGTGTCGTAGGCTAACCGAGGATGGATTCAGAGTAAGGTAAATACGTGAAAAAGAAGTGAATGTTCACGAATGGAAATCGTGAAATCAAGTTAGGATTTTGGGATGGTTAGGCTAGTGCTTGTTGTGATTAACATGTAGACCAAAAGTATGAGATCAGTGAGTTAAACTATAAGTGAGGGGATACTTAGAAAAAATCGTGAAGTCGAGTTAGAATTTGGGATTTAGTAGGCTAGTGTTATGAGAGATATTACGCATGTTAGCCGTCTTTATATATATATATATATATATATATATATATATATATAGGGGGGGATCACAAGTGGACCTAAAAAGCAGACTTTTTAATGGACCTTAACAAAAAACACCTAACAACCCATTAATTTTAATTCATATGTTGTAATTGGTATGCGCCAACAATAACGGACACGCGTGTTGATCGAATATTTTTTTTACAATGCCCCCCCCCCCAACCACCACCATAGAAGCTCTTACCCCTGAGTAAACATTCTAGCAAATTAATTTTTGTTAACTAGTGATTCGCCATGGTGGGGGTAGGGGTAAGGGGGTCTCGGGTCACACGCGTGTCCGTTGCCAATGGCGCTGACTAATTACACTATAGGAATTAAAATTAATGGGTTGTTAGGTGTTTTTTGTTAAGGTCCATTAAAAAGTCTGCTTTTTAGGTCCACTTGTGATCCTCTCTTTATATATATATATATATAGGGAGAGGTTCAAAAGTGAACCAAAAGAATGAACTTTTTAATGAACTTTAACAAAAAAACACATAAAAAACCGTTAATTTTAATTCCTATGTTGTAATTGGTCCGCGCCAGTGGCAACGGAGATGCGTGTCGATCGAATATTTATGGGCGGGGTGGGGGTGGGGTGTATATTAAAAAACACGCGTCTCTGTTGCCGCTGGCGCGGACCAATTACAACATAGGAATTAAAATTAACTGGTTTTTATGCGTTTTTTGTTAAGGTTCATTAAAAAGTTCATTCTTTTGGTTCACTTTTGAACCTCTCTCTCTCTCTCTCTCTCTCTCTCTCTATATATATATATATATATATAACGCACCGAGTGTGACTAGTATATACACGTCTATGTGCGATTGACTTTATGTGAACATACCTACTTTAATATGCTATCGTTGGAGGTTGCGACGTGGGGGGTCCACCCTGGCGTTGACCAGCAGGTGTTGGATTATTTCCCCCAGGTCATAATTCTGTTGCATGACCACTATTTGTATGTGAGGATAAGTGTTGGCTTCGAGTCGAGTTGGGTGTGATATGGTATGGTTACGACCCACAAATGTATGTTTATGACCGCCTCCATTATGTGTTTGCGATTTGGGATTGGTAGTGAGATTCTGATCCGATAGATCCGGAGTAGTACGTGATGTATATGGTGTCCAATAGCATACTAGGGATGAATCCGAGAGGTTCAGTTTGGGGATGCTATGTATATACGTATAAAGAATGATATATGTATATGTGTTTAAATGATTGTGAGAACATCTAAGTGTAGTTAGTGTATGGTTACATTGCTTATAGAGTGATGCAAATATAATTGATCAAACCTAAGTTATAAGACTATGGATTATCTACGAAGTATATAGTAGGGGGTATTGTATGGACAGTGCGGATGGGCTAGATGTTTAGTGGATCAAAGTAGGTTAAGGATGGTTAGACTAGTTAGGCGGGGTAGCATAAGTAGGTGGATAAAATACACGCGTTAGGTGCGTAATGTACATGAGGGGCGAGGATAATCTCATGTGAGTGCGACACCAGGTGAACATGGATATTTCTTACTGTTTTATTTATTATTGCATTTAAATACTTGCTATTATTTTTAAATGTTTTGGGCGCAGACCCGTATCAAAAATATTTTCAATACCTTTTAGTTACTCAACCACAGGTTCATCAGGGATAGCTTGATGTAGAAACTGTGGATGCCTGCAGGACTTGATTAGACGCTTCCTTTCTTTTTATCTAGATAGGATTATAGTTTAGTATTTTTCTTTGGGCATGTTGATCTCAGTTGGACAACTTTATTATTAGACACTATTTACATTATTTCAGTTGGGTATTTGAATTATTATATTCTGGATACCGAGAGCTTATTAGATTTATTTTATTTATGCTATCAGTACTCTTCATGTTCTGTCGGTGTGGATGTTTATAGTTATATTGGTGAATGGTTTAATGTATGCATGTTAATAAGATTTAAAAATTGACACCAGACTTAATAGGTTATTTGCTTGATTAAATGTTTTCGATAGTGATGCTAAGAATGAAATCAAATATGATTCCCATAATTTAGTAAAAGCCTGATCAACCGGTATTAGACTAGGCGGGGGTCACACTCTAGCAAATAATTATTGGTATAACTAAGCTAAGACCCACTATAATCACTGTACCAATTTTAGACACCAAGATATTGGTGTCGTCTATGGGAACTCGATAAGCCGTTGTTGTTTCCTACCTATTTTTAATCCAGAAATAATTTTTCAATCACTTGCTTGTGCATACTGGAAAATAGCAGACAATCCAGGAAGCAGCCATGCAGATGACACCTCCATTCCCTCCTCTCTCCATGGAATTTTGATGAGTATAGCCAAAGGTCAAGAGGCCACACAAGAAACTGTTAAACAGTTGATTCGAATGCTCCAAACCAGGCCTGTGATAGGTCCCGTCGCAAGAGGAGAAATGTGTGCCTCCTGCCCTTATGGGGACAGGTAGGACTTTTTTTTTCGAACTTTCAATTTTTTTGATTTTCGATTCGATTTATTCCGAATTTTGAATGAAATTTTAGTTTTTCGATTTAAAAAAAAACGGATTAGAAATAAATAAAAAATTCTAAATTTTCAAATTTTTCCGAAACTATGCCAATTCGATTTTTTGAATTTTTTTTCTTCTGATTTTTGCCAAATTATTTTTTGATTTTTTATATTTGCTCATATCCCACATCGATTGGGAGAGTATGAGGGCTCCAAAGTAGTACACTATAAAATGAGATTTTTCTCCTAACCTCTACACAAATGAAAAATGGGTCAAATCATCATGTATTTACATGTTGGGTTAAACCCTTTTCCTTGTTTATTTCAAATGAGAATTTCGAGTAATCGAAAATCCTAAATTTATTTTTTTGAAATTTAGAATATCAAAAAATTCTGGAATTTTAGTTTATTTCGTGAATTTTCTATATTTGTTGGATTTTTAGTATTGTGGGTACCCGGATTTGCCATCATGGCCCCAGACGAGTAGCCTAATAAAAACGGCCCAAAGTCCGAGCCCTTCACACCTTAACTAAATTCAGTTACGACTTAGTCTTCTCGTAGAATCTCATATAGAGATATTCCAGGAGATAAATATGGATGTGGGGGAGTCCAACACCCCCACTCCTCGGAGATAAACATGTATAAAATAAACCCTAAGCCTGGGGCAAGAGGCACGTACCGTATTCTCTGTAAACGCTCTCCGGAGTATATAGAAATAATACTGACTGCACCACCGTGGACATAAGCATTTTTGCTGAACCACGTACATACTGTGTTGTGTGACTGGCATTTTATGTTCTTTATTTTCGTTATTGATTATGCTTTTCATATTTATTTGTGTTGAATATAATTGTCACCACAATTGGCGCCGTCTGTGGGAATGTTTGTCTTCCCTGAGAAATCCCACACCAACATAGAAGTTTGAAATGTATGGTCACAGCAGTAATGCCCCTTAGGCAGGAGATATCCAAGAACAACCTGCTCCTCGCAGGATTAGATCTGAAGTTCGGCGTTCAGATAAGAGGGATCGCCCAGAGAGGCTAGCCTCAGAGGAGAGCCTAGGACCAACAAAGTCCACACAAATCTCCAGACTGATTGATGCCTATGAAGCAAGGCTCCAAGAGCAAAGGGAGTCCGCTCTCAAGCAAGAGGCTGAGAATGCTCGCCTCAAAAGAAAATTAGAAAGGATGGAGAAAGAGCTCCATCGCAGCACTAGGCGACGTTCATACCGCACTCCTAGCCCTCAGGCGAACAAGTCTTGCAGTCGAGGAAGGAGCCTAAGGCGTGTATCCCAAAAGAGTGAGAAGCATGAGTCAAGCGACGACTCTCTCGAGCACCAGAGACCGGATCGCCATTATAGGAGCCCAGCTCGCAGCAATGAGAACATACAAAATTTGGTCCGAAGGGAGATGGATCAACACCCAGCACACCACGGCGCAAGATCGACGAGGGATCTTTCTAGTCGAGCTCTCAAAATCCAGATAAAATCCCCTTTCTCAAGGGAGATAGAAGAAGAGGAAGACCCCAAGAAATTTGCTATTTTGAGATTTAAGATTTATGAAGGAAAACCTAACCCCATTGATTACGTTAAGCAGTACAGTCAAGCCATGACTCTCTGGAACCACCGGGATGCACTGATGTGCAAGATTTTTCCCTCGAGCCTGCATGATGTGGCGCAAAAATGGTTCGAGACGCGCCCTCACAGGTCTATCAGGAGCTTTGAGTTCCTGGACAAACTCTTTATGACCCGCTTCATTACTAGTAGCTCCCATCCCAAAAGGATGGATGCTTTACTAATAATGAAAAAGACGCCTCAAGAGAGCCTCCGAGACTACGCGAAGAGGTACTGGGAGTTGTTCAATGAGGTCGAGGACTGCTCGGAGAAGGTAGCATTGACCTCTTTTAAAATTGGGCTACCCAACTCTTGCCTTCTGCACCAATCCCTGATGAAGAAAGAGGCCACGACCATCGACGACCTGATGGCTCGCATCGAGAAGTACGCCAAAGTGGAGGATGTGACCCGCCTCAGCACAGGGGAAAATGGTCGAACTAAGTTCGCTGGCAAAGGTAACGACAAAGCTGAGAACCAAAAGAAAGGAGGCAAGAATGGATCCAAGAACGGGGGGAGGAATGATGCTTCAAAATCATTTCAGGCAGTCAACACTGTCTTCAAAGAACTAATTTATAAGATTCTAGAGAAGATCAAAGATGAGCCATTTATTAAGTGGCCCAGAAAGATGGGTGGAGATCCCTCAGAGAGAAACAACGCGCTGAGATGTGCTTTTCATAAAGAGAGAAGACATAAGACTGAGCACTGCAAAGTTCTTAAGCCTCACCTCGAAGAATTGGCCCAGTCTGGGCACCTGAACGAGTTTGTGGAGAAGAAAGCAGAGAAAGTTGTTGCCAATGGATAAACAAGACCTGACAACGTACTCAAAGACGATGCTGGCCATGAATTCGTGATAATTCATAGGGCATCTGATATGAAGCAGATTCAGGGGAATTCAGCTCGAATGGAGGTAAAAAAGCTTACAGTAGTAATGCAAGCTTTTCAAATCGATCCAGCAAAGACCCAATCAGGAAAGCGTCGGCGAGCAGACGACGTCGACTATAGAAAAAATATCGTGTTCATAGATGAAGATCTGGTGGGGTGAGAACTCCACATCATGACGCCTTGATCATTACACTCAGGATAGCCAACTATGACGTCGACAAGTTGCTCGTCGACTAAGGAAGCTCATCCGAGGTAATGTATATCGACCTGTTCAGAAAATTAAAGTTGAGCGTCGCCGACCTGAAGGAAGCCACTGTCCCTCTAGTTGGCTTCGCTGGAAAAGTGACTATTCCACCAGGAAAGATTGTGCTACCAGTAAGTGCAGGAGGTATCTCCAAAATGATTGAGTTTCTGGTAGTCGACATTGAATCGCCATACCAAGCTATCCTCGGCAGAGGATGGCTACATGCGATGAAGGGAGTCCCCTCGACCTACCATCAGAAACTCAAATATGTAACCGAGTGAGGAGTAATGGGGATCCATGGCGATCAAGCGATTGCAAGAAGGTCGGCCATCCACCTAAAACCAGAAAAGAAGTTAGAAAATCCCAATGAGAAGGTCGAGGAACAAGAAGGTCTGATACCTTCAAAATAGCAGTTAAGGTACGAAAGACCCGAAGTGGAAGAGACCAGGCTCCTCCCCTCTGAGCGGGTCATTAAAAACCTGGAGGAAGTTACAGCTGGTGGTAGCGAGAAGGACAGGATATTCTTGATTGGAGCTTCCCTTACAGATCAAGAAAAGAAAGAATTGACGATTCTGCTGTGAAGTGACGTAGATGTTTTCGTGTGGGAACCATATGAGCTACCTGGAATTGATTCCAGTGTGGTTTGTCATTGGTTGCATGTCGACCCAACTTTCAAACCTATCACGCAGAAGGCACGACGAACTGCGCCCGAGAAGGCAAAAGCCGTAGAAAAAGAAGTTAAAAAATTATTAGATGTAGGATCCATACTGGAGGTTCAATTCCCTAAATGGTTATCCAACCCAGTAGTAGTTCCAAAGAATAACGAGAAATGGAGAGTCTGCATTGACTTTACTGACCTTAACAGGGCTTGCCCTAAGGACAGTTTCCCTCTCTAAAAAAATTAACCAGTTGGTGGACGCCACAGCAGCTCACGAAAGAATGAGTTTTCTGGATGCATATTCGGGGTATCATCAAATCCCTCTGTATGCACCAGAACAGGACCAAACAACATTCATCACCACCGTTGGATTATACTGTTATAAAGTCATGCCCTTCGGGATAAAAAATACAGGGGCAACCTACCAGCAACTGGTCACCAAGATGTTCAAAGACCAAATGGGAGACACCATGGAAGTCTACATCGACGATATGCTCGTCAAAAGCAGGAATAAAGAAGACCACCTCTCAGTCAGACCTATCGAGAACCTTCAAAATCCTCAGGAAATACCGAATGAAGCTCAATGCGAGCAAGTGTTCTTTCGGTGTCCAGTTAGGAAAATTTCTTGGGTACTTGGTCAGTAAGAGAGACATCGAGGCTAATCCAGACCAGATCGATGCAATTAACAGGGTACAACCCCCTCGCACAATACGGGACGTACAGAAGCTCACCGGCATGCTCGTTGCCTTGAACCGTTTCATCTCGAAGTCCTCTGAGAAATGCAAACCATTCTTCCAACTCTTGAAGGGAAACAAGTCAGTAGAATGGAATCAAGATTGCTCGCAAGCATTAAACGAGCTTAAGGATTACCTTAGCTCACCACCCCTGCTCGTCATACCTTAAGAAAGAGATTCCTTGTACTTATACCTCGTCGTTTCCAACCACGTCGTTAATTTTGCGCTAGTGTGCGAGAAAGCAGGAATCCAACACCCCGTTTATTACGCGAGCAAGACCTTATTAGAGGCTGAGCAGCGGTACCTACCACTAGAGAAGCTCGCCTTTGCACTTATGGTAGCTTCAAGGAAGTTTAAGCACTACTTTGAAGCTCACACCATCATCGTCCTTACATCGCACCCTCTTAAAGCAATCCTGAAAAAAGCGGATTTGTCGGGCAGACTGATTAAATGGTCGATTGAGCTCAGACGATTTGACATTTAATTTCAACCAAGGAATGCAATTAAGGGACAAGTCCTTGCTTATTTCATAGCTGAATTCACAGGCGAGCATCCTCTAGACCAACTTCAACCCATGGAGCAAAGAGAGAACCACGCAATAGAGGGAGTTTGGCAATTATTTATTGATGGAGCCTCCAACTCAAAGGTGTAGGAGTGGGCATTATGCTTGTTAATCCAGAAGATACAATCCTTGAACAGGGAATCAAGCTTGGATTTGAAGCCTCCAACAATGAGGCAGAGTATGAGGCCTTGATAGCCGGCCTCCAGAAGGCACACACTTTGGGGGCAAAGCAGTTACAGGTGTTCAACGACTCATAATTAGTCTCTAATCAGATAGGCAGGGACTATAATGCAAAAGATGAAAGAATGGCAGCCTACCTCGCGTTGGCAAAGAGGTTAATGGACATCTTTGAGGAAGTCAGTGTCCAACAATTCCCTAGAGGTCAGAACAGCGATGCTGACGCCCTAGCAGCCCTGAGTTCGACAATTAATTCCTACTTGAAAAGAACGATCCCCATCAACTTCCTCGCTCACTCGAGCATCAACCAGAGTGATGAGCTACTTGGCGTGGAACATATGCTCCAGATTGAGTTAACACCCAGTTGGATGGACCCTTTAATGGACTATTTAAATGATGGCACACTTCCAAACGATAGGAAGATCGCTCATCAGATAAGAGTCAAAGCTGCTCGCTTTCACTTATCTCCCGAGGGCAAGCTGTATAAGAGATCGTTCTCCGACCCTTACCTACAATGTGTTCACCCGAGGGATGTCGAGAAAATTCTACACGAGCTCCATGAAGGAATCTGTGGAGGCCATATTGGAGGAAGATCACTAGAATTTCAAGCTATGAAGGAAGGCTACTGGTGGCCATATATGAAAAAAGATTCGGCAGTGTACGCTCGCAAGTGCGATAAATGTCAACTACATGCTCCTCTGGTTCACCAACATGCCAGCAACCTAAAATCACTGACCAACCCCTGTCCTTTCGCCCAATGGGGAATGGACATCGTAGGACCACTTCCTACCACCGTCAGCAACCGTAAGTATCTGTTTGTCGCAATGGATTACTTCACTAAATGGATCAAGGTAGAGCCACTGGCAAACATTCGAGATGCAGATATGATGAGATTCATATGGAAAAATATAATTACTCATTTTGGAATCCCCAAAACCATCATCACTGACAACGGAACACAGTTCGAGAGTCTCCCTTTCCAGAACTTCTGTAATGAACACGGGATCAGGCACTATTTCAGCTCGGTGGCTTATCCTCAGAACAACGATCAAGCCGAAGCTTTCAACAAAACGGTGATCGATGGGTTAAAGAAATGATTAGAGCGAGCCCAAAGGGCACGGGTGAACGAACTACCGCATATTCTGTGGGCTTATCGCACTACCCCATGTCGAGTAACGGGGGAAACCTCATTCTC
Source organism: Sambucus nigra (assembly GCA_949130495.1). NCBI lineage: Eukaryota > Viridiplantae > Streptophyta > Magnoliopsida > Dipsacales > Adoxaceae > Sambucus > Sambucus nigra. The sequence continues at coordinate 565,920,740 of OX422210.1, forward strand.
ACTAACGTATGGAATGGAAGCGGTAATCCCCTTGGAAGTAGGCCTACCAACTATGAGGTCCACCCTTATCGACCAGGGCCAGAATGATGCAGCATTGCTCACTAAACTCGACCTAGCCGATGAATGCAGAGAACTTGCCTTAGTGGAACTAGCGAGCTATCATCAACAGCTCGCAAGACACTATAACAAGAAGGTCAACCCAAGGGCATTTCGAGTTGGAGATTATGTCCTAAGGAAAGTCCTTGGCACTGCAGTAAAACCATCAGACGGCAAGTTAGAGCCAAACTGGGAAGGACCATTCAAGATAACAAGAGATGATCTGTAAGGAGCCTATCACTTAGAAACGCTGGAGGGCAGAGAGGTACCCCGAGCATGGAATGCCGACAATCTTAAGAAATTCTATTTCTAGTTTTTTCTTTCATCTTTTACCAGATTTATGAAACTGGCAGCTCATTTACTTGTGATTAATAAAAGTTGTTTGGTAGTTTCATTCTATGAGGTGTCAGTTAACTAATATATGAACTTTATAACTTGAACACCCTTTCCAAGTGACAGGTACACTACTCAGTACACAATAGAAGGGAAAACACCCTCCTCAGGCTTTCGTTATGAAGCACGAACAACCTCTTAGCATTGCCCCTGACAATATATGAAGCCCTACAAGAGATCCTTAGGCAATCTGGCCAAGTCAAATTGGTCACCGAACAATGTTTGGTTTACAAAACCCTGATCGGATAAAGCATCCAACACCAAGTGTCCTCGCTAATTGCCACACTTAGGCCTAAGGGAGTGTGACGACACGACCTAAAAGGTAAAGTAAGCTAGAATGGTCTCTCATAAGCATACTGTAGTGGAGGGACACTTACTCAACAATGCAAATTTACCAATCTAGTCGGCCACGAGAGGCCCAAGATTATTAAGCGAAGAATAAATGACGTAAAAAATATAGAACACATATTTAGTTGGTGAAGTTTGCCCAAAACACAAATATTATACCACTGCATCACATTTACAACAAGAATTAACAACATGTGTTTAATCGGTGAAATCGCCCAAAATATCAATATTACGTTACCTTATTACATATGTACACAGAGTTACAACTGGTAAAATCCTAAAGAGGCTGAGGCCTCTGAACAAGATAATCAGCCACTTGTGCTCTTCGACCGTCATCCGGATGAGGAGCTAATTCCTCATCGACCTCATTCGTATCTGACTCCAACAGCTTCCTGGGGATGGTATCGATAGGGATCCACCGATCGTCCCTCCTGAAGGGATTAGGCCTTAAAGTGGAAGGAGATGTCTTGTGACGGTACCAGATTACTGAGTTCCTTGGAACTTGCGGCTCCCCAAGGGCACTCAACCATCCCCTGATGAATATGAGCTCTTCAAACTCTGTTAGCCTCGTCGGGCCATCTACCCAACCTTGGTCGTAACCATCAGCCCATACTCGCCGAGGTCCTCTCTTAAACAGATGCCTCAGCCGTGTGACATCCCTTTGAATCCCAACAGTAATCACGTATGCTCGACGGACATCTGAACGAAGCTTATCCATTTCCCTAGCTGAGATTCTTACGTTTGTACCAGCTCGTGGAACAGTTGATGGGGTAGAACCTCGAAGCATTGGAGGGGCATCGCTTAGTCCTGTGCCAGCTCGTGATGAGGAGGAACCCCTTAAAATGCAAGGCGCAGTGCTCGACGCATGCTCCATGAGGTGTAACACTTCCCTCCTCAAGGACTCATTTTCCTGTTGCAGAACTTCTTCGACTTTGTTAATTTGAGTAGCATCGAGAAGTCTTGCTCTCAAAGTGTTCACTTCCTCTTGAACAGAAGCTCCAACTTCTTCCATTTCCTGAAGCCTGTCTTTTAGTTTAGCAGCGAGCTTCGTCTGATCTATGAAATGTTTATTCCTCGATTGCAGCGAGTTGCAAATTCTTACAAAGGTATGACGAACTTGAGGACTCACGTCAGGACCAAGCATTCTTCCCAGTTGAGAAGTGGCTGGTATATATTCATCTACATCAATCGACTACAAGCCATAAAAAAATAGCAAAGGATAAAATGAATCAGTACACTGAGGGAAAAAGTCTCTTCATTTCATTCATAAAGGATCAAAGTACATCGAGAATCAGAAAGGAACATTAGAAACAAAAATACAAAAGCAATCCTAAGAGTAGATTAACTGGCGACCTCGGTTTGTTCAGAAGAAGCTGGCTGCTTCCCCTTATCAGCAGTAGTAGGAGCATCTCCCTCATTAGGGATAACTTCTATCGCCCGAGCAGGAAGAGAATCAACAGGAACTGACTGGGAAGCAGGGTCAATACCTTCGATGGCTGGAGCAGGAGCTTCATCTACGATAGGCTTTGGGCCTGGATCATACTCATCAAATAAGGGAGAAGTAACCTCCACCCCAGCAGCCAAGAGGGCCTTGTTCCACACTTTTTTGAAGTTCAGACGGCTGATGTAGCCTATCTGAACCTCAGCATCTTCATATGCGACTGCCCACCCAGAGTTATATGAATCTTCCTTAATGATGGCTGCCTCAGACTCCTTCTCCTTCAGCTTCCCCACCAGCACCTTATTCTCCTCCACCACCGCTAGCTTGCTCAAGCAGAACAAATTATAGGCCTATCGCAGTTCGTTCAGTTCTTTAGCCGCTGCCTCCCTCGCTCAATTGGCTTTAACAAGGGCCAGATCAAAAGACGTCTGAGCAGCATCAGCAGCCTTCAAGCTGGCCTCGATCTCGATACTCTTCACTTTCAGAGCAGCGTTCCGCTTCTCCAGCTCACCATTCTTATTCACCAGCTCATCGCGAGAGTGATAGAGCACGACAAAGTTAGTCACGACCTACAAGTAAAAGAAGGCATTAGAAATAGCAACGAACATAATTTTACAAGTATTTGAAAAGAGAAACAGACTTACCAAGGCTAGCCTCTGACTCGCTTGCAAGGCTAGCTGGTCAGTCCCCATCGCCCTTTGACGATCAACAGGAAGGACTGCACTCTCGAGCAGCGCAGGGGCCAGTTGAGGAGAAATGGAAACCGAGGCCCCCTCTGGCAACACAGACACGGGCACTAGAGCTTGCCCAGCCTTCGTCCTCGCTTCCATTCTTCTCCTCTCCTCCACTCTCTCCCTCTCCTTATCTGCCCTCTTCCTCTCCTCCACCTTCTTCTCCTATTCAGTCTTCTTCCTCTCCTCCTTTCTATTTTTCTCTCTATCTCTCTCTCTCTCTCTCTCTCTCAACTGTTCTTATTCTTTTCTCTTCTTCTCCTGCTCCTGAGCAGCATACTGAGAACTAGTGGCAATACCCCCACTGCTGGATTTCTGCTTTTTTGACCTCTGAGCGAGAAGCACATCCTCCTCCTCCTCATCATCACGGATTAAGTTTCTCTTGGGGGACCATTTCCTCGCTAGAACTTCTGGATGTAATTGAAGACTCTTGAGCCTCAGAAACCTCTTATGAGCTGGAGGAACTGTCACTGCTGGAACTCGCCTCACCAGAACCACCTTCAGCACCTCCTCTGATATCACTCTCAGAACTGCTCTCTTCCTCGTCCAACTGAATGGGATCGGCAACAGCTTCTTTAGAAGTATATAAGTCAGGAATGCTATTCACTTACCTTGTAATAAAACTGAACCCGCTGTTCTTATACTCGAGCAGGAAAGAAGCCGACCGGGGATGTTCGCCGTCAGCCAAAGATTCCTTGATATTCCAAGCTTTAATCAGCTCGGCAACTCGAACCTCGCTAAGGGCAGGTTCCAAGTTCTTTGTCCTCGCTAAAAAGAAAATAGGAAAGTGTAAAAGAAATTACATATTAACAAGGAGGTCAAAAGAGCAGAACGACGACTACCTATATACTCTTTCCCATAAAAGGGAACAATGAATCTATCAGACCTCGCCCCCTTAGTCTGGGGGGAGAATTGCCAATCCCTAACAAGAAAGCCATCTTGCCAGTAGTCTTTGTGGGAATCAGGTAAATTTACTACCAATACCCTGTCAGGACTCCTGGCCTTGAGGTAAAGAAGACCAGAGCTCGTTCGAGAGAAGGAATAACAAAAACAAACTTCAGCGAGCCCTAATTTAGTGCCATAAAGTTAATTTATTCTATGGACACCATTGATTATCTTCCAAACGTTGGGCGAATATTATGTAGGGACAATGTTGAAATAACCAAAGAAATGCAGGAACAAATTATTTGGAGGAAAAGTAAACCCCCCTTGGGAAAGCAACAGGATATGAATCCAATGAGTGCCCTCTATCTCTAACATTCTTAGGGAGAGAGGCGCACTCAATCTCTACCCATTCTGGGATATTATAAAACTTCCTGAACTCAGAAACTGATTTATTACCTATATTTGACATTTGTAAGCCCTAAATCGCAAATTCAAAGAAAACTCAATAGAGAAATCACAGAGAGAGAGCAAAGGGGACTTACGAGATAAAAGTTTGACTTGGACAATGCAAGATCAAAAGCCCAGGTGACGAGGGAGATTGAAAGAGAAGAAAATGAAGACCTGAAGAAGAGGGCACAACAGATAAAACTCGCAGAAGATGAGGGAACACTAAGAATTTTGAAACGAAAACTATGGAACGCCGCTCCACATAACTTTTAAATGCTCCAAATCATCGTGTACAGGACACGAAGCAACTGTCGCCTAAATCAGTTCTCAACTTTGGGAAGAGTTGCACGATTTACAAAAGAGCCATTATGACAAATCATTTAAATTTATTGAGCCCAAATTGTGGCCCAACAACTTTAGGGGCAATTGTGGGTACCCGAATTTGCCATCATGGGCCCGTACGAGTAGCCTAATAAAAATGGCCCAAAGTCCGAGCCCTTCGCACCTTAACTAAATTCAGTTACGACTTAGTCTTCTCCTAAAATCTCGTATAGAGATATTCCAGGAGAGAAAGATGGACATGGGGGAGTCCAACACCCCCACTCCCCGAAGATAAACATATATAAAATAAACCCTAAGCCTGGGGCAAGAGGCACGCACTGTATTCTCTGTAAACGCTCCCCGGATTATATAGAAATAATACTGACTGCACCACCGTGGATGTAGGTATTCTTGCTGAACCACGTACATACTGTGTTGTGTGAGTGGCATTTTTTGTTCTTTATTTTCCTTGGTGATTGTGCTTTTCTTATTTATATGTGTTGAATATAATTGTCACAGCAAGTATATTTTGCGAATTTTTGATAATTGTCGATTTTTGCCAATTTTTTTATTTTTTAAATTTAATTTTTCAAAAAATTAGAATAATTATTTTATTTAAAAAAACAGAAATTTTTTCGAATAGGGATTTTCCAATTCGTTTTGATCAAAACACAGGCTTAGGGATAGGCAACCCATAAACCCACTAGGAATGCACGAGAGAAGCAGATCTAGATACTCTAGATCAACTAACGACTAAACCTATCGTCTCGGCGCCACCTCATCCTCAAGGTTCACGGATTATTACGATGAGCAGTTATTCTCTTAGGAAATGCCAAGCGTGCTGGAAAGGTTAAGCAGGGGATTAGTATTTGATCGTCTGGGCCCCCGAGACGCAAGGGGTCATAATCACAAAGAGGTCGCAACATCCAAAGATCGCCAAGAAGAATTTGTTAGGTAAGAAATAGCGTGCAAGGATCAATACGTGCCGATCAGACTTCTCAAAAAGAGAGCTCAGCACAAACCCATGGTCAAGCGCCTAAAACTTTCTCAGTCAAAAGCGACCCTAATGAGCATCCCTGGAATGGGTCAATTTAACAATGGGAGGATCATTTAGGGGAAATGGTGAAATCGAAGAATCCTTTGCAAAGGATTTTGGTAAAGGGATCACCCTTCATTCTTTCAATTGTGAACTACCCTACACCTGTAAAGTTCAAACCACTAGTGGTATCCCCAAAGTACGATAGCAGAATAGACCCTCTACTTCACGTGGAATAATATCAAGCTACTGTCGATATTTATTTAGTCCTTAATGAGATGCATTACAGGGCATTCTCTCGCACTATCACTAATTCAACACAAATTTGGTATAATAATTTACCACGAGGACAGATCTCCAGCTTTCAATAGTTAGCTGATTTGTTTACCAATAACTTATGCTTTGGATTCAAACCAATTAAAAGGGTAGCTCATCTTCTAAGTGTTCGCCAACGAATCAAAGAAATCACACGCGAGTATATCGCTCGGTTTAATAGCGAAAAGCTGGATGTTATAGATTATAAAGAAAAAATGATAATCACTGCGCTGATGAATGGCTTACTCCTCGAAAAATTGTACTATTATCTAGACAAAAATCCTCTAAAGATCGTGATCGAATTATTGGCTAAAGCAAGTAAGATTATGAACATCGAGGAGGCCATGACTGCCAAATAATCTCACAACCCCAAGGCCGATAACAACAAAGTCTCCGAGAAGAAAGAGCAGAGGGACAAGAAGGTGGACAAACCAAAGAGGTATGATGAACACAACTCTCTCACTATTGGTGTACATCACATTTTGAAGGAAATTCGGGGAAGTAGGGAACTGAAATGGCCCAAAAAGCTTAAATCTCCCCAAACCGAAGGGATAAAGCCAAGTATTGAGAATTCCATGATGATCACAAACATAATACGAACATCTGTATAACATTAAAGAACGAGATCTAAAGCCTAATATGAAGACTAAAGTTATCCAAGTTCATTAATAGAGAGGGTATAGTAGACCCTTCAGAAGAACGAAAAGCCTAGAGGCCATCAGAATCCCATTGTAAAAAAGAAGAAAATAAGAAAAGGGGAAGAGATGATGATGCTAAAAATAACCCAGATTTGTCGAGGAGATCCAAAGATCCTATACACGGGTTATAATTTTATTGAAGGTGGTGACGTCGATGGCGGTGATGAAATAGCTGAGAGGAAAGCCTATCTTAATGATGCAAAATCATGCTCCTACATTCAGCATATCAATTTTTTCGATGACGTGGATAATCGTCAAAGGAAAGTAAATAAAGAAAAAATGGTGATAGGATTCTCCGAGGATGACTTATCAGGAGTACTATACTGCCATGATGACCCTTTAGTCATCACAATGTTGGTACACGAAGGAAGGATAGCTAGAGTGTTAGTCGATAATTGTAACTCAATCGACATCAAATTTTATAACTTCTTCAAGGCATTAGGGCTGTGAGATAACAGGCTTGAACCATATAAGTGGCACCTTATTGGTTTCTCAATCAAAAATGTATATCCCCCAAGAACTATCAACTTGGAAGTCATAATCGGTAATTGGTCGACCTGTTAAACTGAGAAGATTCGTTTCTTCGTCCTTGACAAGAACGTAAGCTCAATATATAACATTATCTTCGGTAGGGTTAGCCTAAAAAAGTTTAAATTTATACCTTCTACTGTGCACTAATACGTGAAGTTCCATACATACTATAGGGTTGACATTATTAAAGAAAACCAAATTGAAGCTCAGGAGTGCTACTACACGTCAGCCGACCAAGAAAAACTGAAAAAACTCACCATAACCTATTAGATCAAGACCATAAAACCTCATAAGGAAGCTGAATTGGTCAAGGAAAAAGTTATGGAAGTAGTGGAGACCATTATCGTGGATGATGAATACCCAAAAAAGACAACATAAATCGGTTCATCCCTAGACCTGGCCTTCGGGAAGGAATTAGTATATTTACTCAAACAACGGAAGAATATATTCACTTGGAATCATGAATATGCGCCAGAAATTGACCCGGAGTTCGTGTGTCACGAACTCAGCATTATCAATAATGCAAAGCCAATCAAATAGAAGTGACGTGTTTTAAGTTCTGAAAAGAACATGGCTATACAGGATGAAGTGGAAAAGTTACAAAAGACAAGTTTCATGAAAGACATCAAATATCTCGAGTGGCTGGATAATGTAGTTATGGTAAAAAAGAAGAACAATAAATGGCATATATGCATTGATTTCACAGACTTGAACAATGCCTACCCGAAGGACCACTACCTCTTGTCAAGGATTGATCAATTAGTTGATGTTACTGCTGGGCACGAACTACTCAAATTTATGGATGCATATTCGGGGTAAAACCAGATTAAAATGAAGCCAAAAGACAAGGAAAAAAACATCACTCACGACCAGTTGTGGTACCTACTGCTACAACATTATGCCTTCTGGGATTAAAAACACTGGAGTGGCATACTAAATATTGGTGAATAAAATCTTAGAAGAATGTATCGATAAAAACATGGAGGTATACGTGGATGACATGCTCACTAAAAGCAAGAAAGTCACCGATCACATTAAAGATCTTGGGCAGACGTCTGACTAGTTGGAGAAACACGAGATGAAGTTCAACTGCACCAAATGCGTGTTTGGCGTGCAGGAAGGAATATTCCCCGTCTTCATAATAAATTAGAGAGATATTAAAGCTGACCTAGAAAAAATTCAGGCACTAATCAACATGCAGTCTCCCAGAAACAAGAAAGCTCACAGGCAGGTAGCAGCTCTCAATATATTTGCCTCGCGAGCTACTAACAGATGCCTTTCTTTCTTCAAGGTGTTAAGGAAGACTTTCAAATGGAATGAGGAATGTAAAAATGACTTCTTGGAGACTAAAGAAACCCCTGGGATCTCCACCCTTACTCTCAAATCCGCCCGTGGAAGAGAAGTTTTACTTGTACCTAGCCGTATTCGAGTCGATAGTTAGCTCGGCATCGGTCCGACTAGAAAATATGGTCCCAGAAACTGGTTTACTACACAATTAAAACTTACCCAGGTGCTGAATTTGTTACCCACAATTGGAAAATTTAGCTCGATTCCTAATTGAGGCCTCCCGAAGAATGAAGCCATATTTTTAAGCACACACTATTGTGGTCTACACAGACCTACCCCTATAATAAGACATTCATAAACCTGAGAAGTCATGCATATTGATGACTTAGAATATAAAATTAGGAGAGTATGATATATAGTATGAACCCAAAACAGTGGTGAAAGGCCTAGCAGTAGCTGATTTCATAGCAGAATTCACTTACGAAGAAAAAACTACTAAGTAGACTTCCTTGAAAGAGAGATTAACAGTACAACCAGTCGAGCATACTTCTTCAAAACATAGGTAAAGATTTCAACCTACTGAGCAAAATTCTCCTTAAGATAGCTCAATGATCGGTATAACCAACCAGATGGAAGATGTGCTAGAAACATCGGCTAAAACGAGAAATAATTACTCGTTACCTAGAATAAAGTCAAAAGGTGTTCAATTATGGGATCATGACTGAAGGAGACTTCAAAAAAGAACCTCTAATCTGGAATATGTATGTAAATGAACCATTGTGCACCTCTGGCATAGGAGTTGGACTGATAATCAACACCCCAGATCTTATAGATGTTGAGTACACCCTCAGGTTCCAGTTTAAGGCTTCTAATAATGAGGCAAAGTATGAAGCGCTAATAGCAGGATTTGACTTAGGGCTCTCTCTCTAAGTGACGAGAAAATACAAGCGCACAGTGACTTTCAGTTGATTGTAAACCAAATGATGGTTGTTTATGAAGTCAAATGAGAATTCATGACATGGTACTTGGCCAAAGCACAAGAAATGATATCCAAGTTTTTGATGGTCAAAGTAATCAAAATTCCTAAGATTGATAACGCTCGGGCAGATGCACTTGCTCGACTCACTTCAGCGACCATAACAGAGTTAAAGAAGACCATCCGTGTATAAATCCTATTCAAACGGAGTATTAACGAAGTAAGCCTCAACGTGATTGAGATGGATTTAGGCCCATTATGGATGGATCCAATAGAGGAATACCTGAAGAAGGGCATCTTGTCGATTGATCCAAAGGAGGATAAAAGAATAAGATACAAAGCAAATAGATACATTATGGAATGAGGGATGCTATATAGAAGAGGATTCATTATTTTGTTACTCATATGTGTCCATCCAGTTGAGGTGCCCAACCTGATAAAGGAGATACACAAAGGTTCCTGCGAGGCACATTCAGTAGGAATTTCACTAATCAGTCGAGTGGCCACACAAGGTTATTATTGGCCCATTATGAAGGCAGATTGCACCAACTATGCAAGACGTTGCGATAAATGCCAAAAATATACTACAATCCATAGGATACCGGGGGCGACGCTCACGCTGATCGCATCCCCTAGGACCTTTGCCATGTGGGGGATTGACCTACTCGACCGTCTGCCGATAATAAGGGAAATGTTCAAGTACTTGGTCATAGCAGTCAATTACTTCACCAAGTGGGTGGAGGTAGAACCTCTGGTAGATATGTATTATGAGAAAGTCTTCCATTTTATATAGAAGAATATAGAAGAACATTATTTGTCATCATGGAATGCCATATGCCTTCATCACTGAATATGGAACACAATTTGACAACTAAGAGTTTGAAGATTATAGTGTTCAGTATAAAATCCAAAAGGTACATGCCTCCCCTGAACATACGTAATACAATGGGCAGACAAAGACGACGAACAAAACTCTGCTACATTGAATGAAAAAGAGACTAGATGATGCCAATGGAAATTGGATGAATGAATTACAAAGTGTACACTGGGCTTATATGACTATGCCGAGGACAACTACCGGTCAAATCCCTACATGTTATGTAAGAGCATAATTTTTGTCATTTGTTCATATATTAGACTTATATACATTTTGCGTACCCCGTTACCATTTGACTCGAGTCATCACGAAGAACTGAATCTCTAACATCTCTAAAATTCAAGATGATCTCCACATTATAAAGGTATAAATAACTCAGGAGTTCAGATTTATTTACATTTATATTGGGAGATATATTTATTAAAAATGAAGTAGTTTTTTACGCTTAAATTTTTTTCAAAATTCACTAACTTCATTAAAACGAGAAGTCATTCTCATTCCAATGAGATTCAAACTCGTTAGAATCCTCGTTTTAACTTTTTATCAGACGTGCATCTAACGAGGGCGTACCGTTTGGCCACGTCTAAAACTCATTTGAAGCTCGTTTAAACAAGATACAACTTTCATTCTAATGGCCCTGTTGTTGTTTTAACGAGGTGTTATTCTCGTTAGAACGAAGCTTATTTTTGTTCAAACGAATGGCGTCGCTTCGAATTTCGTGACGTCTTATAAATACCTGCTTCGTACAGTTTTTCAGGGAGACTTTTTACAAATCGAAAACCGCATACCTGGTGCAAAAGTCCTCACTTTGTTTCGATTTAAAACACCTTTTGATTCACAAAATTCATCATAAATATATGTGTGAATCCATTTAAAACCCTAAAGTATTTCATATGTGGAGTTATTCTTGTGGAGAGACATTCTTCACTGCTGACCTTGTGGCTCTCAGGGGGATCATTGTTGGAAGAAGGCAAAGGTTGATCGGTGGATACCGAGTGTGGATCGCTACCTATGGACGACTCAGGTGAGAGTCGTATTCTTGTAAAACTCTAAATTTCTAAAATTGGTTTTGCCTGCAAGGGATTTTTCCTCAAATTGCCTTGTTTGTTTGCATGCTTTAATTTATCTGTTTTTCAACCTAATTACATGTCTTGGGATAAAAAGATAAAATTTGGATTGGTCTGTGTTTCACATTTAATTATATAAATATTCTATTAAGATCGCAAGCGCACTCTCAAATTGGTATCAGAGCCTATTGCATAAAATTACTGTGCGGTCTTTTTTTGCAATTTTTTTCTTTGATATCATTTTTTTGAAAAATTGTTGATCATTAAAATATCGAATTATAATGGAGAATTTGTATAATCGAGTGCCCATCTTTGACAGCGCTCTATCTCGATCTTAATGGATAATTTTTATAAATAAGTGTCCAACACACAAGTCCAAATTTTATCTTAGTACCATAAGTAAGCAGCTATGTGATAAAGTAGATAAAATCAATCATGCAAACACAATAAGATGAATTAAGGAAAAAAAACTTTCGGGTAAAACCTTTTATTCAGCACTTCAGAAAGTTTACAAGACAATTGACTTACAGACTACTTGATAACCACCACGAGGATAATGCGTTGGTCTCGCAAATCTCTAAATACTACTACTCGATGAGGAGCAGTACACACGTGGCCTTTCATGCTCGGTATCTAACGATCAACCTTTGTCATCAGTAGTGAGTTAGCTCGAGAATCACAAGTTCAGACGTGAAGAAATTATCTCCACAAGAGTTGTACACTAGATAAAATCTATAGGGTTTAAACGTGATTCACTCAAATAAATTGTGGAGATGATGATTTGTGAATCAAAAAAGTTTTCTAAACTCAAAAGGTTAAAAACTTTAGCTAAAGATATGCAGAATCGGTTCTGGAAAAATTCTTAACGAAATCAAACACGAAACAGTTATTTATAAAGCGATCACCAATTTCGAGGTAGGGACTTCATTCGAATGAGAAAAGAACTTCGTAAGAATGATGACAAGGTTGTTATAACGAAACCCTAATATCGTTTGAACGAGCTTCAAACGAGCTCTGAATGATGTAAAATAGTACGCCCTTATTTAGTGTTCGATTGAAGGAAACTTCAAACGAGACTTCAAATGAAAAGACATACTCGTTTGAACGAGATACGCGCATTTTGAAAAAATTCAACAAAGAAAAATGCCTCGATTTTTCAAAGAAAATTTTTTGTATCTAGTTTTAATAAAAATAAACATCCGAAAATAAATTCAAGGAATAAATTTAAACATTATAACATTATATCGTCAAAGTATTGAGATGCTTGAAAGTTGGAGATATTGAATCTTCAGACTTCATCTCGGCTCGAATCAATCGGTAGCAGGATATGCCAAAAACTATGATAGCCTATGCTATGAGCAAATTATGCTCTTACAAATCTCCCCCCTTTTGGCTATTCTAGTACAAACATAAAATTGAATTCCAAATTACAAATAATCCCTTAAGGCAAATACAATATCCTAATACCCCCCAAACCCTGAAATAGATAGGTACAAGATATAGTTGCCTTCAAAATAAAGTCTTCAAATCTTCACTTTTTTTTTTGTATTCTCTTGGGCACTTTATCTTCATAGAGTGTAATCCAATTATTATCTTCCAAAATCACCCACACATATGAAACAAAGAAATACCCCCATCATGCATCAAATTTGACATATCAAATAAATGCATAAAGATATGAAAATATCTCCCATAAATCAAAATCTCCCCTATAATTTTTTCTCCCCCTTTTTTTGTCCAAAATAGACAAGGAGTAAAAACTAATCATAAAAAATATAGGGAGCATCACCAAGCATAAAAAAATATCATCATAGCAAGATATGAAGGATTAAACATGCGATGGTAATCTCAAAGGCTCCACAATTTATTTTTGATTTTTCAAATTTTTTCAAGAATTTTTTTTACAAAAACAACATACCGTGGAGAAACACAAAAATAATCGAATCATGGAAACAGAATGTAGGGGTGTCAACACACATTTTATAGGTTAATAAATGTATGCAAACATAACATATGTGCATGAAGGAATGAGACACTACTAATGCAAGATCTCAGAGTCTACCTTAGGTGTAAAAATGGTGAACTCAAGTGAAATTGACTTACCTATTCAACTAATCAAGATTGTGAGTGATTTTCATAACAATAACGCCCAAACTATGTAATGCTTTTACGAGATTTTTTCAGGATGTGCAAACCCATTGATCTTCGACTTAACTCCCTCAAACTCACATATTGAATTCTTTCTCTAAAATCTTTTTGAAGAAATCAATGCTTATATGTAGCGAGGCATTAATGTTCTTTGAAATTGACCTGACACTTTCTTTTTTCTTTTTATAAACCTTTAATCTTTTAGGCTCTTTTCTTTTTGCAAATAGTGACTATTCACGCAAAGTCATCCTGTCTTTCGCAACCCGATTCCATTGCTTTAAATATATCAAAATTTACCGGAGATATAATTTTGAATTTTTCCAAATCGAGTAGTGGTTCGTACAAGCACTAATTTCATCAACTCGTTTTTGCACATTTGGTTCATTTTAAAAGTAAGATTGAGATTAAAACACTATAATTGACACGTGAAAGATAAGTGCAATACAGAAATAAGTTCGTGCTCATGCGCTTTAAAGGTAACAAGGAGTCAAATATGTAGTCGGTAGTCATCATATCACATCTTAATGACTCCACACATTATAAAGCATAAAAATTAAATGATGTCACATCTCAAAACACTATAAAATGTCTACATGGATATGGAATGAATGGGTTACTCGAACATCTTTAATGCTCATCCACACATGGTGTAAAAAATACAAAACTCTTATTGGATTTTTCAAAAAATTTATCAAAAATAAAATCCTTTTGGCCTTTTCTCTTTTTCTTAAAAAGTATTTTTTTTTGTATTTTACCAAAATTCTTCAAGAAAAACAAAAATATTTTTGGATTTTTCAAAAAATATATCAAAATGGAAAAAGATAAATACAAAGATAATACAATGGTAGTACAATCTAGCAATAGGCACGTAAAATATAAACATGAAAAGCATCCTATGCTAGAATCAAGTCTCAACCTCAATCATTAGGTCCGAAGGAGTTGTCTAAAGGAGATGACATCCTATGAAAAACATCCATAAAATCTTGTGAAGTTTTGACCAGATATTCTACTTGCTCTAAAAAACTCTCAAAATCTCTCATGTGATGTGCGGGATCATGTAGAGTAACATGTGTGGGAGTGCTTGCGGGGACTCGTGTAGTAGTGTATCGTGGTAGATACCTATGAGACACTCTCCTTAACTCAAAATAAAATTATCTAAGGTGACCTCTTTGATTTTAATGGGAACAAACATAAATGGGCTTGGGTCGACCTCTCTCAAAACGTCTAGGACTATCTCTCCTACATAGATTCAGATGCCGAGGTGGATTAGGTAGAGGAGCATATGGATCTAACAAAAACTCAGGAACAGGCTTGGGTGTAACATGAGAAGTGGATGCACCGTCATAACCTATTCCTAGCTTCTCAACATTATTGATAGCAGGGATGAATCATGGCACAAATGTATAAAAATATACACTGGTCGTTATGCTCGGCTCCCACCGCTACGCAAAAACCTAAACTATTGACTACACTCCTTTAAGGAGTATAACGGCCAGTCCGAGTATAAAATCAACATAGACTAGTTGCTAGAATTATATTGATTAAATACTCCAGGAATAAAAATGTAAAAGACATCGGATAACAAAAAGAAAAGATAATATAGGCATGTGTATTTAAACTACGATTAACAAAATGAATAAAACCTATACGTTGAGACTAATATCCCTCACATCGGATTAATTAGTATAAATGGTTACATGGGACTACAAGTTTATCAAGATTGAATCTTATTTCAATAGTTAATTAAAACTAGAGTTGTCACCCTCTAAATCGTCATAAAAGCCTACTACGATTTTGGCATAAACAAATACCCTAGAAATTACACACACAAGGTCGTAAATACTAAACATACATAATATAGCCCGTTAAATCTCCTAGGCATAAGATCAAGACCAACCCAATCAAATTAAACTCATAAACTCCATCACCAAAGCAAAACAACCAAATCAACCCAATGTGAGTTCAATCAATCTCAATCTAAACTAAATTAGCTACACAACATAATGGAAGACATGTATTTAAATGCTAGTAATAAATAAAAGCAATAAATAAAGCAATAAGCCTAAGTTAAAAAATAAGTAAATAAACAAAAAAGCAATAAATAAATAATAGAAGCTTAAAGAGTAAGAAGATGAATAGCGTTCTTACATAACCTAAATGGGTAAACCCTAGGGGAGAGAATGGCACACCCAAAATCTCCATCAAACCCTAGCTTCCCTAACCTAAACTAAGAGAGAAATGAATATATCTATCTATTTTTACAAAACAACCCTAAGTTTGTTTATATAGTAAGTTACAAATAAAATGAAAGAAAAAGAAATTAAAAGGAACAAAGTGTCCAAATCTGCTACGACCAGTTGACCATGGCCAGGGGGCCCGTCGACCGAGTGTTGGGGAAAAAAGGCTCTACCTCACCTCGAAGGCTTATTCTGAATCACCGGTCGATCTGGGGCTCAGGGCTGGTCGATCGATCCCTTATTTTTTGTCATCCTTTGGTCTTCACATGAGAGGAAAAGTACGAAATAAAATCGACTCTAACTTCTTCATTCGAACTCGAAATGATGTGCCGTTTGCATCCACGCAAAGCTAACTCAACGAACTATGTTTAGTAGAATTCCACTAAGCTGAAGATGAAGTGTGAATTGACTAAATTGCCTTTAAAGTTGTATCCGACGATGGAACTTCTTCGAAATGTAACCATTCCTCACTTTAAGCATTCCAATACTTACAAAAGCCTAATTACACCCTGTAAAGAATATAAACATACATAATAGAGGTTGTCTGGTTAATGAGCATAAACATAGGCATAAGGAACACAAAAAGTGCTAGAATGCATAAAAATAACGGGCGTGAGTATGCAATATTCGTGACGTATCACACCCCCTAACTTAGACATTGCTAGTCCGTAGTGACGAAACAAACAAAACCAGACCACAGAAGGCGGTGCAAAACATATATAATTATAAAAATATATAAATTCCACTTTTATAAAAGGAACACGATTGCATTTAGCATATACAATAATCCGTTAAACCCATAGGTTACACTAGTGGATGTATGTTGTCTCGTGAGGGTTTTCAGGGATGAAACCCACAAACATCAATGTTTCCTTAAATTATATGCCCAACCAACATATGACAAGCCCAACAATAATGAAAAAGATTTCAAACACGTTATTAGTAAAGTGAATGAATTCACACAAAAGTCCATATTATAAACATTATAGAAATGAAACTCATGGACTTGAAACCTTAAAAGTGGGAGGAAAAATGAGCACATGCAAAGTATGATTTGGTAAAAACTTAAATAAACCGAAAAGCGTTAAAGAGTGCATAAATCAATCATCACCGGATATAACACTCAACAAATTAAATCACTACGAATGGGAGGTAATAAACATGCGGGCATAAAGAGTAAATATAAATGGAAACTAGGTCGCGCACATACCACTAAAGAAGAACGCTATATATAAAATGAAAAACATATGATCTCAATGAAATATACCGTCATTAAGAGAGGCGAAATGTGTGACACCCCGCCTAATAAGATACCGGACGATCACTCTAATATTAAATTAAAACAGGAGTATCATATGGATCATTCTTAGCATCACTGTCGAAAATCCATTTAATTACTAATAACCTATTAGGCCGGTGTGAAAATTTTAACTTTACTACTCTTTTTAACAATTTCTAAATTAAAACATCCACACAGTTTTGCGAAAATGAAACTGAAATGAAATAAAATAACCGAACACTCGGTCAAAATATACAACCATATCAAATGCTGAACTCAAAGAATAAATAAATGCAATTGGACCTTTGGCCTGAATATTTATACAGTACCTCCTATCTAGAGTACAATAATGAAAGCGTCTACCAAGAATCCTGCATGCATCCACAACTGCTGCAGCTGACGTCTGACTCGAAAGAAGTGTCATCCAGGCGTCCCTGTGTCTGGACACCTATATATATATAGCAAGAAGGAAAAGTAGATAAACGGGTCAGAGCCCGAGTTTTGAAAATATTTAGCAAGTGCATAAATGCCTTATTTTTAGAAAAAGGTTTTATCTCATATTTAAGTTTGGTATCGCACTCCCATGAGATACCCCTCACCTCTCCACTAACAGTGCACTCCTAGCGCATCCCTCTAAACATCCTAGTCAAGACACCCTGCTAAACTAGTCTAATACCCAACAACTATCAACCCTAGATAGTCCAAGTAATGTACGAAGGGCTAAACTTCACCCTAGTCTCAACTCTATGCCATGTTCGTGCGTGGGGTGTCTTGCAAAGCGAAATCCAAACAAGGAACCCCCCCGATACACTACTACGCCGCACGGTCGATCGTCGAGATCCGCTAGTCCCTCAGTACAGAAAGATATAGATATATATATATATATATATATATATATATATATATATATATATATATATATATATATATATATATATATATATATATATATATATATACCATAAGAATTAATAATATAAGATCACAAAGGATTAAACTTCTCCCCAGTCTCAACACATTGCCATATTCGTGCGTGGGGCGTCTCGCAAAGCGAAATCCAAACAAGGAACCCCCCCAATACACTACTACGTGGCAAGGTCGATCATCGGGATCCATTAGACCCTCGGTACTCGATTCATCCATATATATACATTTTACCATAAACATCCGGATCAATCTCCCGGACTGAGGGTTTATATATCAAGTATTTATCAATACTTTCATTTTTCTCAAAACTTCCCATTTCCTTTCTTATATTAAGGAAATGTAAATATAAAAGCCAATTCATTATCATGAATTACTTTAACAAATCATATACTTTTAAAAGCCAGTTTTATTATCCTAAAAATGCTTTTCCATTTTATATCATCCTATTTACCTTTTTATACTCAGGAAATGTATTCAAAGCCATTTTCATTATCATAAAAATGCTTTGATCATATCATATGGTTCCACATCCCTTCTTCCATCCTGGAGTGTTACCGAAGCCAAAACCTTTATCCCATTTCCCTTCTCATATCCAGAAAATGTAAATTAAAGCCAATTTATTATCATAAATTTCTTTAATAAAACTAAGACCGCCACTCTAGGTTTCCCCACTGGACGCGCCCCTAAATGGCTATAATCTTCCAGGGCCTATCAAACAAGACAACCTGGGAACTTACCAACGTCGGGAAGCGGCCATATGCCTGCGAAAAAGTCAAGACCACACCCAGAATCTCCTAACCAGCGCAGTAAACAATAATCGCTCATATGGCCTATAGGACTATATCCACCCTGCATTCATTAGCCAGGGGGTATTACCATACACACGCAACTTCCCTTATGATAGCGATTTAGGGAGGTGTGTAACCATAATTTATTAATTATGAAAAATCATTTCTTTTCCATTTTGAAAACATTCATCTTTATATTTTCAAAATCATTTACATCATATCATATATACTTTAATCACACAGTATATATATATATATATATATATATATATATATATATATATATATATATATATTCCTCCTCGAATATATAAATGGCCATATTTGCCAAACCATCTAACGATGACCAATAATCCCAAGGATTCTCTCAAAGAATCATAAACATGCATTTATATTTGCCTGATTCTAAACCCAAAGTATTTTCCTTACTTTGATAATCAATACATATTTTAATCCCCTTTAAGGATTTATTGGATATCTCCAATTATACCATTTCTCATTTAGCGAATATATAACTATACTCCCCAAATTTATTCTCATCCACTCTTAGGATTCATCCAACCATAACCAATATAATTTTACTTTCCTATTCTCATAAATCATATAGGCCTAAAAGCCCAAAACAATAACTTAGGGATTTATCTTTCCTGAACAACCTTAAATTTAGTGGGTCATGGATTTCATTTCCATAAACCCAAGGACTAAATTTTGTCCATATAATCAATTAAAAGTCCCCAACATAATTTAGGAATCGTAAAATCTCAAATTCTACAATTATTCTATTTTCCGCGAAAATATAGTTTAAGGGTTATACATTTAAAACCCTCACTTAGGCCTCCTAATTTCCCTTAATTAGTGGACCATATCATCCTAAAAGGTCCCTTATGTTATCACATAATTAACCTCGAAACAAGATGAATTGGAATCTAGCTCATCTAAAACATCCTAGAAAAATTTTCATATTTCAGCAAGGGTCGATCGATCGACCCATGGCTGTCGATCGATCGAACCCCCATGATCGATCGATCGATCATGGCGGGATGCTTCTTCTCCGAGAAGCTGTTTCAGCCATGGAATCTTCCCCCGAGCTTCCATCTCTTCACCCAACGGCCTACAACTCCAACCAACAATAAATACACTTATAATACGGGTTCTAAACATCCTAGAACCCGAAATCACCCAATAATTTAGGTTAAAACCTAAGTTTCTCCAATTAATTCATTTTAAGGGTTTATTCGTTTTAACTCCTGAAAACCCGTTTTATCCACGAATACCCAACCCAAAATCTTTAGGTTTTAATTATACCAAACTACGGTATGAGATATTTATGCAAAAATTAAATAAAGCAAGTAAACACTTGCCTCGTGGATAAAATTCGATGACCTCGAGCCGAATCCCGTGGAGTTTGGCCGAAATTTCCATTTTCTCCTCCTCTTTCTTCTTCCTCTCTCTCTTATCTCTCTTTCTCTCTTCTTTCTTTCTCTTTTTATTCCCTCTCCCCCTCTTTATATAGTGAGAAGAGGGTTATACCCCTTAAAACCCAAAAACGACTCGTTTACTCAATTACGAGCCCGTTTAATTCTAAAATTCCCCGAAACTTAATTTCGACAATCGGACACTCTTTTTCGACTATCTCGGACATTCCGAGACTCATGGCACAGTCGAAATTTCCATTCGAGGTACTTGACCGCAATTCACTATTATAACCCATAAAAGTTAAGGCGGGTTTTCTAATCAAAATCTTACCTCTTTTGTCGCTTTACTCCACGACAACAAATAATTAAAATATTGGGACCTGCATAGTCCCAAAAATTATTACAACATCCATTGAAAATCATTAAATCCTCGAGAATCCCCAAAATCACTATTTCAAGAAATTCTCCAAATTCCAATTTATGCCCAAAGGTGGAATTTAATTGTCTCCAAAAGGACGTGTTGTTATAAAATGTATTTTCACAGATTATCAAAACTATTTAAACTTTTGAATTAAATCACCCTAGGATCACATTGGACTTTATAGGGTTTGAATGTAGGCTTGGGGTTAAGGTAATGAAACGAAGTGATTATGTACGGACTCAAAGGTGTTCCGGGATGACAAACTTACAATAATGAAAAATGTGGGCAACTACAAAATTGGACAATGATTCCATAATAGGCATTGGATATGAAATAGGAGAGTGACGAGGATTATTAAACACTATATACATAAATGAAACTTTATTTTTTATTTTTTCTCTTATTTTTCTCATTTTTTCTTTTGTTTTCTTTCTTCTATTTTTCTTCACTTTTTATTTTGCTTGCTTTTTCTTTTCTTTTACACTCTCGAATGCTTGATTGCAACCACGTAACATGAACATCATTCAATCCCAAGTACCATTACAAACAAAGGTATGGAAGGTGAAATATATGGTTTATAACTGCAATGTGGAGTCGGTTATGGAATTTAGGATTATGAAACGAAAGTCTATATTAAGGCTCAAAGGGGTTAATGAGGGAAAAAATTTAAGGTGAGGTCAAGGCCATTATGGATGATATAACAAAGAGGTCCTACGAACGTTTCCTAAAGTTTATGCAATTCTCGAGTCAAAAATAAACTTTGAAAATCATGCTCAAGTAACACATTTCTTATATGAACTCAATTAATGAACGATCAATGAAAGAATAATGAGATGACCAATGATTGTAACGTATTCAAGGAAGAAAGAGAAGTGTATAACACTCATAAACGAAGAGAAGCACAAAGCTCACTAGGTGTAAGTAAATACAATGCAATAAAAGATTACTGAGTTATAAAAATCTTAAACCAAATCAATTAATCAAGAAAATCGCATGTACTCATGGGATTAAAGTTTAATTCATGAAGTTATTCATAATATCAATAATTGAGGACTAAATTCTAATAACTTCTAAAATCGATAACATGCATCATTGAATTGTCTATTGGATCGGACAATTATTAAATTTATCATCGAAAACAAAGGCAAAATGCTCAACAATGGAGAAAAAAAAAGAAAATCTTTTTTTTTTTAATTTTCAATTTTTACAAGAAAAGCATGCTTGGGAAAAACCTATAATCAAATCATGTACTTAGAAAAATAATGGATAGAATATCCCACACACCGTAACTAAAACATGGCATTGTTATCAATGTGAATTAAGAACCACGCTAAAGAAATGAACCATCATCAATATTTTTTTGGGGTGATGGGGGATTTGGATTGAATGGGTGATGAATACACGTGGGATAAAAAAAATAGAATTTCCTCCCAAGTGTTTTGCAATTGGAATGGGAGGTGGCGCACATGGAGGCAAAATTTCCTTTATGGAAAGCAACTCGAGCAAGTAATACTTATCGATGAAAGGGTTAAATGCTTTAAAGTTTGGAACCTATTCATTAGATACTTGTATCGGTTGGACAATATAGAATAAAGACGGGGAAAAAATAAATTCAAACTCAAGAGATGAGTCATCATCACTTGAAGATTGAGTTTAAAATTAAATAAGATCATTTTTAATGAAATATTCTTCTTTGGGGACCAAAGCAGAAATCATTTCATTGCAAATGGATACTACGTCCATTTATTCATCATTTTCATTCTTTATTATACCACGGGCCAAGTGAAGGATGTTTTGTTCCAAAGTAGGCACAAAATCCTCATTTGGTTCAAAACAATCCTCGACTTCAAAAGTATCGGAAAAGAAATCATCGTTGGATTCGAATAATGCATCCAACTCTTGCTCCCAATAACGATTTTTTTTCCCGATAACGATTTTCAAAATTTTCATTTTTAAGAAAGCGCAAGCCCTCATGCAAGGTCATATATGGAGGCACCGATTCTTGATAATTAAAATTTTGGAAACCAACCCCCTGAACAACTATAAAAATCATTATCATAAGAATTTTAAAAACTATTGCAAATCATTTAAACATTCTTATCATAAGGATTTTGAGGCCCAAAATCATAATAATCATTATGAAAATTCCCTTAATCCATAACTTGACTTTGGTAATACTCACCCAAAGACATTTTAGATGTTTCAATTTTCTACGCTTGTGAGTGTTGACAAAAAGTCATAGGTTTAGGGGGATTTTGAGAATTATCACTATGATTACCGAAAACATTAGAATAAGACATGTTTACCCCCCAAAAGGCTCAATATGGTAAATTCCACAGAGTGATGTGCGTCCGAAAAATTCAAGCATTTCTTGGCGCTCAAATGTAGAAGTCCGACAAAAATGGTTAAAAAATAATACATATAGAAAATACTACGAAATACTAAGTCAATTAAATTCTAAAATAAATAAGTCCCCGACAACGGCGCCCTATTGATAGGAGGGCTGAACTGCAATGCAAGTGTATAAAGTTATACGCCGGTCGTTATACTCGGATCCCACTGCTATGCAAAAACCTAAACTATTGACTACACTCTGTTAAGGGAGTTAAACGACCAGTCCGGGTATCGAAATCCACAGAGACTAGTTGTTAGAATTATATTAATTTAATACTTCCGGAATAAAAATGTAAAAGATACCGGATAACAAAAAGAAAAGATAATCCAGGCATGTGTATTTAAACTACGATTGACAAAAGGAAAAAAAACTATAGATCGAGACTAATATCCCTCACCTCAGATTAATTAGCATAAATGGTTACGTTGTACTACAAGTTTATCAAGATTGAATATCATTTCTACAGTTAATTAAATCTAGTGTTGTCACCTCCTAAATCGTCATAAAACCCTACTATAATTTTGGCATCATTAAATACCCCGAAAATTACACACACAAAGTCGTAAATACGGAGCATACATGATATACCTCGTTAAATCTCTTAGGCATAAGATCAAGAACACCCCAATCGAATTAAACTCATAAACTCTATCACCAAAGAAAAACAACCAAATCAACCCAAGGTGAGTTCAATCAATCTCAACCTAAACTAAATTAGCTACACAACATAATGGAAAACACGTATTGAAATGCAAGAAATAAATAAAGCAATAAACCTAAGTTACAAAGCAAGTAAATAAACAATGGAAGCTTGGATTAAAGAGGAAGAAGATAAAATAGTGTTCTTACAAAACCTATATGGGTAAACCATAGAATGGAGAAATGGCACACCCAAAAGATCTTCTAAACCCTAGTCTCCCTAACCTAAACTAAGAGAGAAATTAATATATCTATCTGTTTTTACAAAACAAACCTAAGTTTGTTTATATAGTAAGTTACAAATAAAATAAAAGAAAAAGAAATTAAAAGGAATAAAGTGCCAAATATCTGCTACGACCGGTTGACCGCAACCAGGGGGCCGATCGACTAGGTGTTGGGGAAAAAGGCTCTGCCTCACCAATCGACCGAGGGCTCAGGGCTGGTCGACCAGTCCCCTATTTTTTGGCCTCCTTTGGTCTTCACATGGGAGGAAAAATGCGAAATAAAATTATCTCTAAGTTCTTCATTTGAACTCGAAATGATGTGCCATTTGTGGCCACACGAAGCTAACTCAATGAACTACACTTTCGTTGAATTCCACTAAGCCATAGATGAAGTGTGAATTGACTAAATTTCCCTTGAAGTTGTGTCCAGCGATGGAACTTCTCCGAAATGCAACCATTCATCACTTTAAGCGTTCCAATGCCTACAAAAGCTCAATTAAACCCTGCAAAGCGTATAAACATATATAATAGAGGTTGTCTAGTTAAAGAGCATAAATATAGGCATAAGGAACACAAAACGTTCTAGAATGCATAAAGATGACGGGCACGAGTATGCAATATTCGCGACATATTAATTACCCAAAGTGGGAGCGAGGAACATCTTTCTAACCTTCTTAAATGTGTCATCTAAAGTAACCTTGACCTTTTGGGCACGTTAGAGATCTCTCGAGTTGGGATACACGGGCTTTAAGGTTCTCGTGAGTATCCAATGAAGACTGAATATCTCCCGTAAGACTTGCCACGGTGTTGGTCAAATCACTCTTTTCCTCACCTAAAACTATTAACTGCTCGTACAAAGAAACCTTCACCTTATCGAGTTAACTCGCTAACACCTCACACACCCTTAAAACTTTCACATCTCTCTCCAAATCTAACACCCTATGAGATAACTCCTTATTAATCCTTTTGGTTTTCAACGTCTCTGTGTACAAATCACTAAAAGATTTTTGGAGATCCCTTTCTCTCTCACTTGTAATCTCCTCCTGACACTCACTAGAATGGCTCGAAACATCATCGAGGCTTTCACGTTTAAATGTATCCTCATCATCGCGGGACAAACTAAAAGTGCTTACGTGACTAGCCATGAATGCAACACATGGTTCATGTGGTGATTCTCCCCCTGAATCAATCGACTCGATCCCACTATCGCTAAGAGTGGATTTATTCGCAATATCTTTGCCTTTTCTATTTAGCCTAGTGGGATGCTCATGTGCCTTGTGCCCTTTTTCCCTAGCACTCATAACACCTTATCTCTTCCTCTTTCTCACCGCTATCCATGACCTCATCTTTCTTTACGTTTTTCTCACAAATTTTTTTTATTGGAAACATTATTTTTGGAAAATTTAAGAAACTTTAAAAAAAAATCATAAACGAGGCCAAGTCATCAAAGTCAACCTCACCCTCAGATTCGAACTCACACACTTTCTCCTTTTTCTTCCTTTTAGGTTGAGTCTTTATAGTTACCCCTGTATCCTTAGGCTTAATGGTTTTAAGGCACATATCTATCTCATAAGTGTGAAGGTCTCCTATGAGTTCTTCTAATCTAAGAGTGTCCAAAATCCCTAACGAATTAAGTACGGTGACCTTAGGAATAAAGCAGGTGAGGAGTGACCTCAAAATATTTTTTACAACTCTCATTTTTGGAATTTTCTCACCCAAATTAAAACTTGAATTAATAATGTCCGATAAACGCGCATATAACTCATTGAATGACTCGGATTCTAACATAGTGAGGGTAGGAAATTAGGTGTTCAAATTTTGATACCGAAGGTTATCCCATGCTTATTTAGACGTAGTTTACGTCATGATGCGACAAAACTCGCCAGGGGTGACGGCTCCAGAAATAGCACTAAGTTCCCGAGAATTAAAATTACACCACTTAAATTCCTCACCAGTCCAAAAAGAAACAGATTTGGAATTTATGACATTATAAACAATGATCGTGGGAGGAGTCTACCCTCTTTAATAAACTAACTAGACTCTCTCATTTATGGCTTTTAAATAGACCTCTTCCTAGCTTTTCAATAGGCATAATTGGTCCCATTAAAGATAGGCACTCGATTATACAAATTTTTCATCAAAATTCGGCTTTTCAAAGATAAATAATTTTTCAAAAAAATTGATATCAAAGAAAAATATTTTGCGGAAAAAGGATCACACAGTAAATTTGTGCAATAGGCTCTGATACTAATTTGAGAGTGCACTATTTCGATCTTAATGGATAATTTCTATAAATAAGTGTCCAACACACAAGTCCAAATTTTATCTTATTACCTGAAGAAAATAACTAGGTGGTAAAGTAGATAAAATTAATCATGAAAACACGACAAGGTAAATTATGAAAAAAAGGGAAAACCTTTTATTTAGCACTTCAGAAAGTTTATAAGATAGTCGAATTACAAGCTACTTGATAACCGCCACAATTATAATTCGTTGGTCTTCACAAATATCTAAAGAATACTACTCGGTGAGGAGCAGTCCACAAGTGGCCTTCTACGCTAGGTATCCACCGATCAAAATTTGTTGTCAGCAGTGGTTCCTGAGAATCACAAGTTCAATCGTGAAGAAACTCTCTCCACAAGAGTTGTACGCTCAATACAAGTTATAGGGTTAAAACTTGATTTACTCAAATAAATTATAGGGATGATGATTTGTGAATCAAAAAGGTTTTCGAAACTCAAAAGGTTAAAAACTTTTGCTAAAGATATGCATAACCAGTTTTGGCAAAAGTCTTAACGAAATCAAACATGAAACAGGTATTTATAAGGCGAACACAAGGCGACAAATTTGTTCGAATAAGAAAGCAGGATCATTTGAACGAGAAAAGAACCTCGTTAGAATGACAACAAGGTCATTAGAATTAAACCCTAATCTCATTTTAACGAGCTTCAAATGATGTAAAACAGTGCAACCTCATTTAATGTTCGATCGAATAAAACTTCAAATGAGACTTCAAACGAAAAGTTAATCTCATTTGAATGAGATTACCATCTCGTTTGAATGAGATGAGCGCATCTTGAAAATTTTTAAACAAGGAAAAATGTCTCGATTTTTCAAAGAAAAGATCCTGTTTCCAATTTTAATAAACATAAACATCCCCAAATAAATTTAAACTTAATAGCATTGTACCTTCAAAGTATGGAGATGCTTGAAAGTTGGAGATGTTGAATCTTCGGACTTCGTCTCAGTTCGAATCAAACGATAGAGAGATATGCTAAAAACTATAATAGCCTAAGCTATGTGCAAATTATGCTCTTACAATCTTTTATGGTACTAACTATTAATATTGGAAATTTAGGATAAGGTCCGCTTTAAAGGCCATAGATGAAAGTGTTTGGGTAGTCTGTGAAAGAGGGTGGACTCCTCCCGCTATCACAGTTAATAATGTCGTCGACCCTAAACCCATCTCTGAGTGGGCAGAGGACGAATTTAATGTGACACCCGCCTACTAAAATACCGGGTGGCCAGCCCTTGATCAAAATAAAACATTGGTCTCATATGGCTCAATCTTAGCATCACAGTCGAAAACTTTTTAAAGTTACTAACCACGTAGTAATTTAATTAGACTGGTGCCAAATTTTATCTTTCATTAATTAACAATAGGAGGAAAATAAATAATAACAAAACCATCAACACAACTGATAACGGAACCCAACACAAATGAATAATCATAAATAAAGATAACCGAATTAACTATCGGTTCAATAATAAAATACAATAATCCCTGAAGCAATAACCTGGATACATAAAATCCAATAAATAAACTAAATACAAAATATGAGGGAGAGATGACCAAATGAGTACTGAAGAAAAGTTCCAAGACTAGAAGTAAATGAATGGAACATCTATAACAAGGTCCTGCAACTTCCACATGAGCTGCAGCTTCGCATCCTTGGATAGAATCCCCAAACTAGGCGTCCCTGTGACTGGACACCTAAAATGTTTTCGAAAAGATTTTGACACGAGTCAGAGCCCAAGTAAAACATTTTGAAAATATTTATCAAGTAGTTAAATTTGTAATAATTAAATATGCATGCACACTTTTCATATTTAAGCTAGTGTCGCACTCTCTTGAGACATAACTCACCCCTCATCTAATAACGCTTGCCTTCTTCCTTTCCTAGTTAAGCTACCCCACCTAACTAGCCATAACAAGTCTACTTCCATATACTAACTCATTGTAACCACCCGTATTACCCATACAACATGTTACCGAATTTCAATGTCTTTTATCCCATTATAAATTTCTCTGTATGTGCTTATTTCTCCCTATAATATAGTTATTTTTAATGTCACTATATTTCTCTTCTACTAAACCCACACAGTAGAATAAAATCACACGTATACATATATTACTCTGTTATATATATACTAATACTACACCCCTAAGCTGAGTTGCGGTGCGAGTATACTAGGCTATAATGTCTTGGTACAACATTTATGAAACACACGTAGTAAAATAAGTCACAAATATATATATTTATCACACTAATTATATATATACAATACAACACCCCTAGGCTGAGACCGTACATCACGCACTGTATAAATGACTACAGATTTAGAATCACTCTGGAATCGTATCAATAGAATTCACACATATTGGAGGCGAACATAGTTCACATACCCATGGGTCACGCACATACCTACGCTCCCATAGTCAACGAACTTATCAACTCACAAATAAGTCTTTCACAGTCCTATGTTCTTGAGGTACCAAATCTAAATCCCCCTGAAGGCACATAAGACAAGATTATCCTCTTCCTAGAACCTCTCGTGATAGCAAGTATGGTAGGTATGTCATACACATAATAAATCATACAAATCATTATACGTATACACACAATCTATATCATATATTCCATATATAGCTCTCGAATATCCTACGTATTATTTAATTTCAATTATACATCTCATCGTATATTCCCGAGTATCCCTCACTACTCCAAGTGTGCCAATTTTCCTTTAAAATATTGCAATAGGTAATTCACTTATATCCTACTGACCTAAGTTATAGGTTCGCTCATCCCCCGAATTCGTTACATTTCAAATTACACCGATTAATCAAATCAATTTCACATTAATTAATTTATTAAAGTAGTGTCACCCAACTAAAATAGTTCGACTCACTCATATAGTCTGAATCTTCACCCTTTAGAATTTTTTACATAAAAATCCACTATTAATGTTAACACCTCTCGTTAGATTGACTATTCGATAATTTATTATATATTTCTGTAATAAATTAAACCGACTAATCTGTGCCTAACTCTCGTAGCACTAGCCTGAGAAATATTAGAGTCAAAACCCCGACCCTCAATTTAATTACTATCACCTCAATTATTTTATTTATCCAACTGGTATCACTGGACCAAAATGCCCTGACTCCCTTTATTGGTCTGTATTTTAACCTTTTAGAATTTCTTTCACCACATTCGTTTAATAAGTTTAACACCCTTATTAAATTTAATAGTCCTTAATACTCATCCCATACGACTCTAAGTATTAGGTTCCATGTAATTTCGATAAATTAAATTCCAATTTAATATACTATCCCGTATAAACTCATCCAAAATTCCCATTCGAATACGTTCGTATATTTTTGACATATATTATCAAGTGTCGTTCATTATAAATACTCCTAAATCCATACCCCGGATTCATACCTATCTAATCCAAGGATAAAATAATGTTACTTTATATTTTTTCAAAGTCCTTCACTCATCTATGGACATCTCTAAATAACAGAAATTTATTTCTTCCTAAAGATGTCGATCTCGCGTACCCTATCGTAAAAAAATCATATCAAATTAAAAAAAATCAGTAAAATACGAGGTCAACGCCCACACGATCGTGACGAAAAGATATACAATATCATGTTTGATAATAACTGAAGGGGTTAATCGATCGACAAATTAGGTCGATCGATTGATCGACGAGATAACAGTCATCTTCCCCGAGTGTTTTTTCCACCATTTTTAAACTACTTAGCTTTCCAACTTCAATCCAGACCTCGATTACTTTATCTCCTGTAATTATTTCATCTATAAACATGTTCAAACACTAATATATGATATTAATCATTAGTGATTTTGATTAAAATTCTAGGGTTCATAAATTGGGTTTTTCTCAATACCTCTTAAGTAATAATTCTCAATTCGATTCAATAATCCGAATTCCACAATAATTCTACAGGTTTTGATTCTAAATCATATTAGAACCACATATGATATTATTCTCACATCAATTAAACATCAATTTCGCCCTTAATTCTTAAATTCCCAAAACCCAAATTTAACACGTGATACCCTCAAAAAATGAATTTTGCTATAATAACTCATCCTAAAATGAATATGGTTCACACCCACCATGATACGAATCACAATACCGCAATTTAAATGAAAACAAGTTTAACTACTCGCTTGGAAATTTTGTAGAGTCTGATCCTTTGATGTAGATGGATATTTTAACGAATAACACACCAATCTCCTCTTGGCTTGACTCCCCAAAGCTCTCCCACTTGACGTGACACCCCGCCTAATTAAATACCGAGCGATCACTCCTTTATTAAATTAAAATCAAGGTGAACAGTTGGTTCATTCTTAGCATCACTGTCGTAAAAATAACTTTTCCAAATTTAACACCCTATTTAATTAAGCTAAGTGTCAAAACCATTTTTAAACATTACTTTCCAAATTTTATGTTGAAAATAAAGATTTAATTATCTACAACAATTCAATATTTAGAGAATCACACCACAATAATCCTGGAACATATAATCCAATTAATTTAAACATTCAACAACTAAATCCCAGCATTTAAAACTTAAAGTAAAACATACATGCTGAATAAATCCCAAAGTAACAGTACTAGAAATAACTGAAATCCAAATGTCCCAATAAAACATATAAATAGTGGAAAGGGCGACCCATGCCCAATAAGGAGAATGATAGAAGTGGAATCAAGTAAATGAAATCGTCTAAGAAAGTGGTCTGCAACTCCCACCTAAGCTGTAGCACGTTCCTTTCAAGGGATCCTAAACAAGACACCCCTGTGGCTAGGTACCTGTAATATATACATATATATACAAGAGAGAAAGAGGAATAGAAACGGGTCAGAGCCCGATAGTGTATATGATTAAAAAATTCGTTTAGTAAGTATTTAAATTGATACATGCCAATGCAACAACATATTAGTGCGACACTCTCTTGAGAAATTTTCACCTCTCTTCTAATGTGCACTCCTATCGCACTAACCTTCCCAATGGTTTATCTCATCATATATCACACTATCTTTCCCCAAGGATTTAACTTATCTTAGGTGACTCTCAAGATTTAATATTTAACAACATCATGGTTTAAAAGGATAATTTCATTTAGTACAAAACACTCATTTTAACTTTATTGATACATAAAGTTTTTCAATATCATATTATACTTTTCAAAACAAGTATTTCCAATTTAAGTCATTACACATGTCTTACTTACCATAACACAGTAGGCAGTTTCCCCTATTTCAGAAGTTCATATATATATTAAATACTCGTATAATATATATATTCTAACAGCAACCCACATACAAATTATGGTGCGGGCATACTCTGCTATCCAATCACCGTATCAATCGTACTAAAGGGAATACAAGTTCGGAATCACTCTCGAACTGTATAAATACATACACAAACAATATTGAGGCAAAGCATAGTTTCCAAGTCCAAGAGGTCAGTACATACCCTCACGTCTCTTAGTACCGTGACTACCGCCTGTACCTAGGATTTCTATCTTTTAGGGTACGAGTCAATATCCCCCCATAAGGCACACGAGATAAGATCGTCCCAGTGCGGTAACCTCAGGGATAGCAAGTAGCGCGGGCATGATTTTCACAAGTATATAGTATGCATACACAATCATATAAATATACCACTTTCATTATATGAATTTAGGTTTATCCCATAACCCACATTCACAACATTTATCCTTATTATCCCATTATTATTTCTCAAGTATAATGGTTCGTTTCTAACTTTAATTCGAAGGGTTTTTCCAACTTACTACGTAACCCTCATGGACTCTATTCTTTCAATTGTACAATTCAGTAGGTATCCATTTATGTTCCAACGTAACTCTCTCTTATGTGTTTCTCCTCTTTAATATATACTTACATTGTCCCTTATGCAAAATATCCCAAAAATATAGATTTCGCCTTACATTAAAGGCCCCAACATTATTCATATGTCCTACTGGTCTTCCACATCTCCCAAAACATTTTATTAAGGATGTACAAGAATTATTTCACATTCACTTGAATTTAACTAATTTAAAAAGGGAAATAGGAGTCTGCCAGGAGGTGTCGATCGATCGAGGTCTGGGGCTCGATCGATCGATCGATCAAGCAGGTATGCGAAATCTGCAGTTTTGCAGTTACGAGTTTCATCTTCTAACCTCAACAAATTCCATATTTTTCATACCCAAACGACCCAGAATTCATACTACTAATGTCATATCATCATATTAAGAATTCCCAACGTAAAGCATGTGGGTTTCTATCACTAATTATGGATTAACAGCCCCAAAAATTTATGTAAATAATAAGAACCCTAGAAATCTCTTAAACATGGTTCTAACAATTATTTTCCGTAAATTCCTTCTTATAAACATCATAATTCGTGGTTTAATTCTCTACATGACAAAGGGGTTCCAGAATTTTCATTCAAACCATAACTACATGAAATTTCCTAACTCAAATCGGGTTTTTCTTCCACATAAATCATCCTAATCATTCCTAAACCAATATGAAAGATGCATCAACGAAATAAGCAAGATAAACACTTGCCTGGGATTTTCAGAAGTCTGTTTTGGTGCCGAAATTGGTGTGGTTGTGTTCCCCGTTTCGCGATCTACTCGTTGGCGGTGGCGGCGGTGCAAACGGGTGAGTTTTGAGCCTTGGAATGCCTTGAGAGCTCTCTCCTCTCCTCTCCAATGGCCGTTATAGTGTTTTGAGTTATATAACCCTAGGAGATAACCTAAGCATCTGATATAACCCCTTCAATTTTCGTGGGTTTAATTACCCAAAAATATAAAATGACTAAAATGCCCTCCCGGGGTATTAGTTAGGCCTAAAAACGCCCCGAGACCCAAATCAAACCCCCGGGTATACTTTTCTGACTATCTCGACCCTTACGGACGAGTTGACGCACTCAAAATGACCATACGAAAAACTTATAAAATATTTACTTTTATTTTTCAATATTTAGTCCCGACGCGACACGGGTGCGTCCCGACTCAATTTCCAAAATTGTCATTTTATTCACTCCTGACATTCAATATAACCAATATTATATATTACTTTGCTCATTAGTAATATTCAAAAAATTTCCCATAATTACTAACTCTCGTCACGTTAATAATTATAACATAATTAATTTCTGAATTTTTATTAAATAATTAATTCACATTAAATTTAATAAATCCCCAAATTAATATAGCATAAAAATACGAGGTATTACATACTCCCCCCTAATAACGGAATTTCGTCCCGAAATTCGGAAAATAAGGTGTACCTGGTAAGAACAAATCTGGATATCTCCTGCGCATATCGGCCTCGCTCTCCCAAGTGGATTCCTCCACGTTATGATGCTCCCACTGGACCCGTACAAGTGGAACTATCTTCGACCTCAATCTCCTATCACTATAGTCTAGGATAGCCACTGGTCTCTCCTCGTAAGAGCTGTCAGGCTGTAAGTCTATCTCATCTATCGCGATGTGAGTATGGGCCATATCATCCCGAAGATTCCGTCTCAACGATGAGATGTGGAATACATCGTGAATGCGATGTAAATGCTCTGGTAGTACCAATCTGTATGCTACCGGCCCAATCCTCATGATAATGAGAAATGGTCCCACATACCTTGGGGCCAATTTCCCTTTCTTCCCGAACCTCATCACTCCTTTCATAGGAGATACACTCAGTAACACTTGGTCCCCCACATTAAATTCCCGAAAGAACCGTTTCGCATCGGCGTAGCTCTTTTGCCTATCATGGGCTACTCGAATGCGACTCCTAATCATCTCAATCCTCGCGGAGGTTTCCTGAATTACCTCTGGTCCTAGAAACTTGTTATCCCCCACCTCGAGCCAACAAGTTGGAGAACGACAAGGCCTACCATACAAAGCCTCAAATGGAGCCATACCAATCGTAAACTGATAAGAGTTATTATAAGCAAACTCTACTAGTGGGAGATGTGGCTCCCAACTACCTCCAAAATCAAGAACACACATGCGTAGCATATCCTTTAACATCTGATTAGTACGCTCTGTTTGTCCATCTGTCTGTGGGTGATAAGCTGAACTCAACCTTAACTCAGTACCCATAGCCTCCTGAAAGCTCTCCCAGAAACGTGACACGAAAATCTTGTCTCTATCTGACACAATATTCAGGGGCACCCCATGTAATTTGACAATCTCAGAAATGAACAACTGAGCATACTGACCCGTGGTATAATCTGACCGCACTGACAAAAAATGAGCCACCTTGGTCAAACGGTCTACAATCACCCAGATGGAGTCGTGTCCCTGTTGTGATGTAGGTAACCTTATAATAAAATCCATGGAAATACTCTCCCACTTCTACGCAGGTACTTCCAATGGCAGAAGCAATCCTGATGGTTTCTGATGGTCCACCTTCACCAGTTGGCAGGTAGAACATCTGAACACGAACTCAGCAATGCCCTTCTTCATCCCACTCCACCAGTATTGCCTCCTCATATCCTGGTACATCTTATCTCCTCCAAGATGTATCGTAAATCGGGACCCATGAGATTGGGTCATCACTGCATGACGCAATTCTGCCCCTTCTGGAACCACTAACCTCCCATTAAACCCAAACCCCCATCAGAACTAACAGAATAGGACTCAGCACCATCGGCTAAAAGTCATACAATCTGCTCCTGACAAAACGGGTCTTTGGTTTGGGCCTGTATTACCCTCGTAACAATCTCAGGTGTGACTGTCATAACAGATATGAAGGAACGGGCTACTACGTCCTGGTGGCCCAACTCCTCTCACTTCGCTTTCAAGACGTTTGCTACCTCATTTACCGGTCTACGGCTCAACGCATCAGCAACTACGTTAGCTTTCCCCGGATGATACTGTATGTCGAACTGATAGTCCTTCACAAACTCTAACCATCTGCGCTGACGCATATTCATCTCTCGTTGAGTGAACAGGTACTGCAAGTGAACAAACAGAATTTCTCCCCCAATAAATAGTGCCTCCATATCCTCAATGCAAAGACGACCGCTGCTAACTCCAGGTCGTGGGTGGGGTAATTCTTCTCATGCGGCTTGTGCTTGTGGGAGGAAAAAGCTATAGCCTTCTCTTCCTGCTGAAGTACTCCCCCAAGTCCCCGTAAAGAGGCATCGGTGTAAACCAGGTACTTCACACCCGGCTTCGATAAAGCAAGGACTGGTGCTGAAGTAAGCTTATCTTTCAGCTCGTCGAAGGCCAATTGACAAGCGTCATCCCAAACATATGGTACCCCTTTGCGAGTCAGGTTCGTCAATGGACCCTCTATTTTGGAGAATCCCTGAATGAATCTCCTGTAGTATCCGACTAACCCCAAGAAACTACGCACTTCTGTCGGTGTCGTGGGCTGTCTCCACTCCATCACCGCTGACACTTTACTCGGGTCAACTGCTATCCCCTGTTCAGAAACAACATGCCCTAAGAACTGTACCTCTCGCAACCAGAATCCACACTTCTCGTACTTAGCATACAACTGATGCTCTCGTAAAGTCTGAAGAACCTGCCTCAAGTGCTCGGCATGCTCCTCCTCAGAGTGTGAATATATTAAAATGTCATCTATGAAGACGATGACAAACTGATCCAAGAACTCTCTGAATACTCGGTTCATTAAGTCCATGAATACGGCTGGAGCATTTGTGAGACCAAATGGCATCACTCTGAACTCGTAAGACCCATATCTCGTCAAGAAGGCAGTCTTTAAAACATCTTGCTCTCTAATACGTAGCTGATGGTACCTCGACCTCAGATCTATCTTCGAAAAGAAAGTTGCTCCCCTCAGCTGGTCGAACAGATCATCGATTCGAGGCAACGGATACTTATTGCGTATCGTGACCTTGTTCAACTCCTGGTAGTCCATATATAACCTCAGTGAACTATCTCTCTTCTTCATAAACAATACTGGAGCGCCCTAAGGTGAGGTACTCCTGTGAATGAAGCCCTGACCTAACAGTTGCTCTATCTGATCTCGTAACTCTCGCATCTCCGTCGGAGCCATACGGTATGGAGCGCGTGCTATAGGTCTCGTATCTGGCAATAAATCTATGACAAAGTCTATCTCTCGACTGGGGGGTAAGCCTGGTATCTCTTGAAACACATCGGAATACTCACGAACAACTGGAATCGAGTCTAACGAAAACACAACCTCCTTAGAGGTATCCTCCTCTATATAATAAAAATGAGCGGTTGAGCCTCCCTCTGGGTGAGGCATCATCGCTACAAACATCTCTTGCCCCGGAATGGCAAAAACAATGCTCCCACTGAAGCAATCAATCATGTCTCTATAAGCTGAGAGCCAATCCATACCGATAATAACATCGTGCTCATGCATATCTAAGACTAACATGTCTGCAGGTAGTACCAAACTACCAATCTCTACCCCCACTCCACGACATATAAAGAAGATAAGCGACCCACTCCCCAGTGGTGAGTCTACACACGCCACTGTGCTCTCTGCTATGGCTAACAACCCTAAGGCCTTCGCAAAATACGTAGCTATAAAACAATGCATCACCCAGTATCAAACAAAACCCGACCCATAGTACCATGGATAGGAAACATACCCTCAATCGTGGGTGGTGCCTGTGGAGCTGCTGCCTGGTGGACGTTATATACACGTCCGTACTGTAACTTCCCCTGTTGCACTGGAGCTGCTGGAATGGCTGGTAGAGCTGGCACCTGGGCTGGAGATGGGAGGGAAGGTGGAAAAAGGGGTCTCTGTGGCTCATTACGGGCACCCTGCTGCTGTGGGGCCCTATTACCCTCTGGGCAATCCTGGCGCTTATGACCATGCTTATCGCATACAAAACACCGACCTCTGAAGTTACCTCCCCTCTGACCCTGCTGACCACGGACCAGCTGGCTGTTACCTCACCGCCACTGGCCCTGTTGATTAGGCTGGCCCTGCTGGCCCTGCCTATAACCCGCAAATCCCTGCCTAGAATCACCTGAACGGAATCGCTTAGCAGGGTCCCCCTGATGGGAATTCTGCTCGTGCTGACGAGTCTATCCATGAGATGGTGCCCCACTACCACTACTACCCCCGGTCCTGCCCTGCTGGCTGGACTCTCCTGCTCTCTTGCTTCCTTGTAGATGGAAGCGGTGAATTTGGCAATGTAGTAACACAGCATTGGGTACATCAGTGAAAGTACTCAGAGATAGATTCCCTATAAGATGCTGACGGATCCTCCAAGCTAACCCGTCCACAAATAACATAATTTTCTTACTCTCAGTAGGTGCCACATCTGGCACTATGGTGAGAAGTCTCGTGAACTCCTCCTCATACTCAGCAACGGTAGAGTTCTCTTGTTTTAAATTCAGTAATTTCTGCCTCATCTCAGTCTGCACGGCGGGTGGAAAGTACTTGAGGTCAAACCACTCCCAGAACGACTGAATAGGGATCGTGTCCCTCTCCTCCAAGGTGGTAGTGGACTCCCACCACTGCAAAGCGGCCCCTACCAGCTTAAAGGAAGCCAAGAATTGCCTTTGCACGTCGGTGCACTCATACATACGAAGATGCCCCTGGATGTCTTTCTTCCATTGGCTGGCTGTGACGATATCTGAGCTACCAGAGAACTCAGGGGGATGCGCCTTCTGAAAAGCATCCCTAACCCTCTCCCATGCAGATGGAAGCTGTGCTAGTACTGACGCCACTGCCTGAATCTGGGGTGGAGCTTGCTGAACCACCGCTAGCGCGGCATTCACCGCCTGAGCAACAATGGCGGCTACTTCATTAGCATTCATAGTGCCTTGTGCCGGAGCTGCTGGCTGCTCGGCCTGGGCACGCCTATCCTTCGATGCACGTCTCAGAGGCATCTGAAACGTGAAGAAGTTTATTAGTCTACAGTCATTATCAAATCCCAAATGGCTGAAGACGTAAACGTAAAAGCAGAAATACAACAATCCTAAAAATAGGGCTCTATAGCAAAAACGTTAAGGTGAAAGCGAAAATAAGCCGTACAGATCCTATGGACACTAGAACCTGATGCTCTGATACCACCTGTGACACCCCGCCTAATTAAATACCGGGCGATCACTCCTTTATTAAATTAAAATCAAGGTGAACAGTTGGTTCATTCTTAGCATCAGTGTCGTAAAAATAACATTTCCAAATTTAACACCCTATTTAATTAAGCTAAGTGTCAAAACCATTTTTAAATATTACTTTCCAAATTATATTTTGAAAATAAAGATTTAATTATCTACAACAATTCAATATTTAAAGAACCACACCACAATAATCCTGGAACATATAATCCAATTAATTTAAACATTCAACAACTAAATCCCAGCATTTAAAACTTAAAGTAAAACATACATGCTGAATAAATCCCAAAGTAACAGTACTAGAAATAACTGAAATCCAAATGTCCCAATAAAACAGATAAATAGTGGAAAGGGCGACACATGCCCAATAAGAAGAATGATAGAAGTGGAATCAAGTAAATGAAATCGTCTAAGCAAGTGGCCTGCAACTCTCACCTAAGCTGCAGCACGTTCCTCCCAAGGGATCCTAAACAAGACGCCCCTGTGGCTGGGCACCTGTAATATATACATATATATAGAAGAGAGAAAGAGGAATAGAAACGGGTTAGAGCTCGATAGTGTATATGATTAAAAAATTCGTTTAGCAAGTATTTAAATTGATACAGGCCAATGCAACAACATATTAGTGTGACACTCTCTTGAGAAATTCTCACCTCTCTTCTGATGTGCACTCCTATCGCACTAACCTTCCCAATGGTTTATCTCATCATATATCACACTATCTTTCCCCAAGGATTTAACTTATCTTAGGTGACTCTCAAGATTTAATATTTAACAACATCATGGTCTAAAAGGATAATTTCATTTAGTACAAAACACTCATTTTAACTTTATTGATACATAAAGTTTTTCAATATCATATTATACTTTTCAAAACAAGTATTTCCTATTTAAGTCATTACACATGTCTTACTTACCATAACACAGTAGGAAGTTTCCCCTATTTCAGAAGTTCATATATATATTAAATACTCGTATAATATATATATTCTAACAGCACCCCACATACAAATTATGGTGCGGGCATACTCTGCTATCCAATCCCCGTATCAATCTTACTAAAGGGAATACAAGTTCGGAATCACTCTCGAACTGTATAAATACATACACAAACAATATTGAGGGGAAGCATAGTTTCCAAGTCCAAGAGGTCAGTACATATCCTCACGTCTCTTAGGACCGTGACTACCGCCTGTACCTAGGATTTCTATCTTTTAGGGTACGAGTCAATATCCCCCATAAGGCACACGAGATAAGATCGTCCCAGCGATGTAACCTCAGGGATAGCAAGTAGCGTGGGCATGATTTTCACAAGTATATAATATGCATACACAATCATATATATATACCACTTTCATTATATGAATTTAGGTTTATCCCATAACCCACATTCACAACATTTATCCTTATTTTCCCATTATTATTTCTCAAGTATAATGGTTCGTTTCTAACTTTAATTCGAAGGGTTTTTCCAACTTACTACGTAGCCCTCATGGACTCTATTCTTCCAATTGTACAATTCAGTAGGTATCCATTTATGTTCCAACGTAACTCTCTCTTACGTGTTTCTCCTCTTTAATATATACTTACATTGTCCCTTATGCAAAATATCCCAAAAATATAGATTTCGCCTTACTTTAAAGGCCCCAACATTATTCATATGTCCTACTGGTCTTCCACATCTCCCAAAACATTTTATTAAGGATGTCCAAGAATTATTTCACATCCACTTGAATTTAACTAATTTAAAAAGGGAAATAGGAGTCTGCCAGGAGGTGTCGATCGGTCGAGGTCTGGGGCTCGATCGATCGAACCTTCGATCGATTGAAGCTTTGGGCTCGATCGATCGATCAAGCAGGTATGCGAAATCTGCAGTTTTGCAGTAACGGGTTTCATCTTCTAACCTCAACAAATTCCATATTTTTCATACCCAAACGACCCAGAATTCATACTACTAATGTCATATCATCATATTAAGAATTACCTACGTAAAGCATGTGGATTTCTATCACTAATTATGGATTAACAACCCCAAAAATTTATATAAATAACAAGAACCCTAGAAATCTCTTAAACATGGTTCTAACAATTATTTTCCAGAAATTCCTTCTTATAAACATCATAATTCGTGGTTTAATTCTCTACATAACAAAGGGTTTCCAGAATTTTCATTCAAACCATAACTACATGAAATTTCCTAACTCAAATCGGGTTTTTCTTCCATATAAATCATCTTAATAATTCCTAAACCAATATGAAAGACGCATCAACGAAATAAGCAAGATAAACACTTGCCTGGGATTTTCAGAAGTCTGGTTTGGAACCGAAATTGGTGTGGTTACGTTTCCCGTCTCGCGATCTACGGGTTGGCGGTGGCGACGGTGCAAACGGGTGAGTTTTGAGCCTTGGAATGCCTTGAGAGCTCTCTCCTCTCCTCTCCAATGGCCGTTATAGTGTTTTGAGTTATATAACCCTAGGAGATAACCTAAGCATCTGATATAACCCCTTCAATTTTCGTGGGTTTAATTACCCAAAAATACAAAATGACTAAAATGCCCTCCCGGGGTACTAGGTAGGCCTAAAAACGCCCCGAGACCCAAATCAAACTCCCGGGTATACTTTTCTGACTATCTCGACCTTTCCGGACGCGTTGGCGCACTCAAAACGATCATAAGAACAACTTATAAAATATTTACTTTTATTTATCAATATTTAGTCCCGACGCGACACGGGCGCGTCCCGACTCAATTTCCAAAATTGTCATTTTATTCACTCGTGACATTCAATATAACCAATATTATATATTACTTTGATCATTAGTAATAGTCGAAAAATTTCCCATAATTACTAACTCTCGTCACGTTAATAATTATAACATAATTAATTTTCGGATTTTTATTAAATAATTAATTCACATTAAATTTAATAAATTCCCAAATTAATATAGCATAAAATACGGGGTATTAGACTTGATGCCTCTTTTCTCCTCTACAACTAGGGTTTTTATAAAATGAATTCTGGCTACCATACCCTCTCACGTTTTGATTTTATTATTCCAATCCCGTTTTTAGACTAATGGACTTAATTAAAATGGCCCAAGCACTCCCGTGTGGGCTCGGTCATGCCTAAAAATGCACCGAAACCCAATTACTACCCACCGGTACTCTATTTTGACTATCTCGACCCTTGCGAACTCAACCGTACACTCAGAATCATCATCCGAGTTACTTAACTAAAACCTCAAATTTCAACCTCAAATTACGACACATGTATTGTTAAAAGAAATAATCCAAATTATTTTAAATCTCAATTCTCCAAATAAATTGAATCTTCCATTTTAAATAAATTCTCCAAATTAAGTAGTTTCTCCAAATCATCAATTTAGTTTAAATTCTAATCCTCCAAATTAGATAAATTATTTATCCTAAAAAATACGGGGTGTTACATACTCCCCCACTTACAAAGGAATTTCGTCCTCGAAATTAAGATAAGTATAGTACTCCAAGCCTCAAATACTTAGTTAATCACATGTCTTTGAGATCGCTACAAATATTTCTACCTCTTCTAATCGCGAATTCTGTTAAAATTAAATTAATTATCCAGGGTGCCCACACACCCTATACCCATGCATAACTGTACAAAGGTTACCCGACTCCACTAGCCTTAAGTTGTAATAAAACTTTAACTTACAGTTATAACTACCTAAATGCATAATAACCAAGGTACCAAAACTATGTGCTAGTGACCAAACATCTCCCCACTTCCAACGTTGCACTAAGTTTATTGCGTGGGATGTCTCGCAAAGCGAAATCCAAACAAGGAACCCCCTGATACACTACTACCTAGCATTGTCGGTCGATAAGATCCGTTTAGCCCTCAATCAATAGCACGTATCCCCAAATCTCGTCTTCTGACATAAAAGTATACTCGACCATTTTCATGTTACCAAAGATATCATACAATATAACGCCCCTTACTATCACTAGTATTTTAGCGCGAGTCAATCACAAGCTATATATCCTCGCTCGTTACTAAACATATCCACTCTGAATCTCATCAGCAAATATCCCTACTTACTGGGATTAAATGTAATAATACAAGTATTTTCTCATAAGTATATTATGCAACACCCGATAACATATATACACGAATATATAGGTTAGATCCACTTTCAGGTGATAACTAGCACATGTAAATCATATCTCAGAACAACGAACACAAAGTCTCACTATACTATAAACTATAGCCCAAAC
The DNA here is from genome assembly GCA_949130495.1 of Sambucus nigra. Classification (NCBI taxonomy): domain Eukaryota; kingdom Viridiplantae; phylum Streptophyta; class Magnoliopsida; order Dipsacales; family Adoxaceae; genus Sambucus; species Sambucus nigra. Next base: position 565,963,380 of record OX422210.1, read on the forward strand.
ATTTCAGTATAATTATCAGTAACGTCTCGTACGTAATATATTTATCTCAAGATCATCTCCCCGCTCTCGGCATGGCTATATCATACGAGTATTCTCGATTACCCCAATTTGCAAATTAAGTCCTTCTCGACCTTTCCCCACCCATTAACTTGTTGTGCAAAACTTTTCTTAGCCCATCCTTCATAGCACTACCTGGCTCCACTGGCCATATATCGCATTAACTTTCAGTTTAAAGTGTTTCCTCTACTCGTTTATTAATTTAACATTTAAGACCGATGCACTAATGTTGGAAAATGATGACCCCCAACTTTAAAATCTTACAAAAATAATTTCAATTTCCTTTTCAAATGCGGTATAACGAGGGTTCAAGTAAACAATTACATAAACACCAAATTTTAATTTCTTTCAAATTAAAATTAAACAAACTCAAAGTGACAGTAAATTAAACAAAAAATTAATTTTCACTTAAACAACTTAGTTCAATCCAAGTCCTAAGAATTTGCCTAACAAATAATTAATTCATTTTTTCAAATTAAGCCAAACCAAATTTTATACAATAAAATTAATGACTTAAACAAGATTAATTAAACATTACTCAAATTAATTTTAGCACTAACTTAAGCATGAGTAGTGATTCAAGCCAATTTTATCTTTTTACCTACGCATGCATCTAATGTGATTTTGCAAAAGATAAAATAAACAAATAACCACTACGCCGCGATGTACGAGGAAAAACCCACAACGGTAAAAAAACCTTGGACGACCCTTGCCTCAAATCCACTAAGTACGGTATTACAAGTACAAGACATTAAGACTTACAACCCTCGACTTGACTCCGTCCAAACCCCGATGCTCCTTCTTGTACACACCTCCGCCTAGAAAAAAACCACGGAGGTCCACCGCTGTCTCGGAATCCACCGATTGAACTTTTAGGAACCCATTAACCACACATGGTGCCTTTCACCGTATGAGAATCCCATAGCAAAAATAACGAACTTCTTCTTTATGGGATGTAGAAGAAAATCCAAACGAACTCTTCAAATCGGTAGAATAAACCCGGTGCCAAACACTCCAAGCAAGATATATATATGGTAACTTGGAATAAACAAACTATGGGTGTAAACAAATGTGCTTTTAAATAATGTTCTTGAAAATGTAAACACTTAAAACATGAACTTTTGAACTTGGAAATTTTCTCTCTCAAAATTTTTCTCTCAAAAAGGTGTTTAGAAAATGTCAAAAGTTAGTTTTTCAAACATAGTTCCCGCACATATAACTTCTGTCAAGAGTTAGTGGGTAAAAGTAAGTGGGAACATGGGGGAAAACTGATTAAAACAGCCAAAAAATTTCCCGCCAGAAATCTCGTTCAAACGAGATTTTCATTCGAATGAAGTCTCGTTCGAACGACACTTCTAACGAAGTTCCAGTGGCCAAGTGGGAAAATTCGTTGGAAAACTCATTCAAACGACATTCTCGTTCGAATGAAAAACTCGTTCGAACGACAATATCGAACGAAGTTCCAGAATGCTTAAACTTTGAGTTTTAGTCCAGAAACTTTATTGTAAAGTTTTAAAGAAACCTTCTGAAAATAAACATCAGTTTAAAATAAAAATTACACTATTGTTCCAAGCTCCTATATATATATATATTTAAAATGCATTCATACCTTAGGAGCATTGGAACCAATGTTGTTGACGTAGAAACGAGGCACAACAAACTCGGCATTTGATGAAGCTTTATAATCTTGGCCGCTACGTCTTCAACTAACACGTCATAGGATTGAATGGATAAACTTGAACACTATCCTATGACTCAAATTTTTTTGTCCGGAATTGAGCCAACACAACATTAAGACTCAATCGGAGACTTGTGTCCTTACAAATATCCCCTTTTGGCTATTCCGGGACAAAAACCAAAACAAAATCCTAAAGGGCCATCAAGCTCTACTAGACTTAAACATACCACCCAAACTTGGCTCAAGTCCCAAGGATAAATATCTTTGCCGACGATGAAAGATTCCATTTAAAAGAATTCTTGCACACTTATGCAAAATATCAAACGCACAGGGAATATCAAGAGTATTAAATGCATGTAATAAAAATAAATACTCCCCCTAAATTAATTCTCCCATTTATCAATGGTGATCTACCTAAGAAGGTCGCGACTCCCCCTAAGTTAAATCTCCCAAACTAATGAGATTTCGGCGGGAACAGTTTTTAGCAATTTTTTGGCACTTTCCCACAACTTTGTCCCACTACTCTTTCACAGAATTTAATGACTTCAGGATCGGAATTTTTAAAAGAACTTTTTTCATCTCTTAGAGAGGTTTTGTGAGCTTAATTCTTTCATAAAAAGTTCCCTTGGTGTTTGTTATTCAAATTAATTCTCCCCTTTATCAACGGTGATCTACCTTAAAAAGGTCGCGACTCCCCCTAATTTAAATCTCCCAAATTAAGATACGATTAGAATTGGATTAGATACCGTTTCTCCCCCTATCATACTCCCCCATTTTGTTCAGGAATAGACAAAGCACAAAAACTAATTTAAACATGAAGCTTAGAGTGATAAGACCATGAAAGAATATGGGCAGCACAATTATAACTATTCCATACATATAATAACGGATACCAATGAAAATAAAAAAACAAATGATACCATTGTGAGATATAAGATACTAAGCATGTGATATCAACAACAATATGCAACACAATAGATACCAATTATGAATTAGAAGCATAGATGGACTAGAAAGTGAGGCAAAGAAAAAAATACCATATATATGTAGACATAATGCCTACCACTAATGCTCACGGACAAATATATAAGTATCGACACCACACATGACACAAAATACAATAAATTTTTCACACTCGTATGGAAAAAATGTGTCATATGGAAACGGAAGTGTAGGGGTGTGAACTAGTAACAATTAAATTCAGACCCAATCACTTTAAAATATGTTCACGGAGTTCTCAATTGATTCCAAACTTCATCACATTTGAATATAACCACATGTGACAGTATAAATTGAGCTCAATGAACAAACATACACAATGCATACAGGCCTAGAATGTTGATGATTCTACAAACTAATAAAGTCATGACATTGAAAGTACAACTAGGATAAACGGACATTGTGCAAACCGTTGATATACCATCCAATCTCCCTCAATAATCATATATTATTTTTGATTGAATATATCAATAAAAACAAATAGTCCATGGCAAATATTTTCTTTTAAAGCCATTATTCTTTTAGGCCTTTGGACCACGTATTTCTTTTAGCTCCAAGCAAATGGTGGCTTAGTCGCAAAGGATGATTTTACCTTTCGGAGCCCTTCCCCGTGCACATATATATACATCATTTTTATATCTCACACAAATCTCACGTGCAACGGATTTTAATATGCACTAGTCATCCTAGGTCACATAACATATAGATGACAAGATTGGTAGGAGAACACCTCACAAAGCTCAAATATACATATAAAGTTATAGTTTCAAGTGAGCTCGTGCATGTGTGAATTGAGGCATATAAAAATAGAATCCATTATATCAACACAAAATACAACTACTCCATATAAGCATTGTAAAGAACATTTTAAGGATTGACAATCTAAACCAAAAGTTTCTAGCCACATGGAAGCAAAAAAAAAAGGGATTCAAACACAAGTATATGCCAGATAGAGTGTGTCAAACTAAAATACACACAAAAAAATCTTTTTGAGTTTTTTTTTTAAATTTTTAACCAAAAATAAAATTATTTACTCAAAAGACACACAAAAATCATTTGTATTTTTCATTGATCTTAAATTACTAAAAAATAAAACACAAATGATAAACAAAAATCTTTTTGTATTTTTCATTTAATGCAAACTAAAATGAAAGAACTATAATACAAAAGATAAACAACAATTATAATTCTAGCAAGTGATATGTAATAAATCAATGACTAGAAAATGACTAAACAAGCATACACCTAGCAATGATATATAATATGAGGCGCAAAAAGCTAGAGTATGCAACAACTAACACATTCAACCTTTAAAGTTAGCAAGGGAGGAAGAATGTGAAAGTAAATGAGAATCAAAAATCCTATTTTGTAATCTCCTAACCCAAATTAATGACGAATTACGATCTCAGGGTGTAGAAATATTGGCTACCTTAGTTGCCTTACGATGGAATTTTCTAGGAACTCGTTTAAGATCAAAATAAAATTTCTTAAGATGGCCTTTTCGACTACAATGTGAGCACCTATAGACTGAACGAAAAGACTTTCCTCAGAAATGATCTATAACATTGTTCCTAGATGATTCTCCTAAAATATTGGTTTTGACTTTATGAGATGATTCATTACAAGTATCGAAGCCTAAACCACAAGTGTCATTTTTAATTTGGACCGTTCCTAATATTTTATCTAATTTCTCCGAACGACACTCCAAATCAAATTTGACTTTACTAGAGTTTTTTAATTTATTTTCTAATTCTAAAATGTTAGACTCTAATAAACATTTCCCTCTTGAAATGCAAGAAGCTCCTTTTTCAAGGATTCCATTAAACCTCTAAGGCTATTTCTCTCGCATTCTACATATTCAAGCTTCTCATGAAGAGCTCTCTCACGTGTCCTAAGGTCTCCCACTAACGCACTCTCATCAATGACCTTAACACGCTCTCTTAAATTAGCTTCTAACTTCAAATTTGTTCTTTTTAATTTAATAGATTCTTCAATTAATTCTTGAAATACAATTTGAAGTTCACTCACAACAACCTCATTTTCACTTTCACTCTCTCTTTCTTCTCCACTCTTACTACCATAAAAAATAAGGGAATCATAAACTATGACCTTGGAAGTGTCATGTGTTAAAATTTCATCAATAGAAGAGTGCTCACTATCACTCACATGACTAGTTATAAAAGCCATAAAGTTGGGCTTAGTGGGGGAATCGGGTCCCTCTTCATTATCACTATCACTATCACTAAGGGTTGCATTAAAAGAAATTGGTTGGTTACCCTCTCTCCTTAGTTTAGTGGGGCACTCAAAAGACCTATGACCATACCCTTCTCAACCATAACACCTATTTGACTCGTCCCTAGTTAAATTTTCATTAAAAGTTTTAGGTATCTTCTCGGCTTTGTCATGCTTAGAATTTTCAAATTTCTTAAACTCATTTTTAAATTTATCTTTGTTAAATTTTAGAAATTTTCAAAACTTCCTAGCAAACATAGCCATATCTTCCGAGTCACTCTCACTTTCACTCTCTACTACTTATTTTTCCTCCTTTCAGGCTTTCAAAGCAACACCCTTATCTATTTTCTTTTTAGTTTTAGAGGGAAACATGTCTAGTTCATAGGTTTGTAAATCACCTACGAGCTCTTCTAATTTCGTAGAGGCTAAAGTGGGTAAAGAATTTAACACGGTCACCTTGGGAATAATCTATCGGGTAGGGACCTTAAAATTTTCTTTACTACTCGGTTGTCGGTTATTTTCTCTCCCAAATTAAAAGATGAATTAACTATATCGAAAAGTCTAGTGTAAAAGTCATCAAATGTTTCTTTTTCATTGATTTTGATGGTTTCAAATTGAGTGGTGAGGTTTTGGAGCTTAGAAGATTTTACGTCACTAGTTCCTTCATGAGTGAGTTGTAAAATATCCCAAGCTTCTTTAGCGGTTTCACATGTCATAATGCGACGGAATTCATCCGGTGTGACCACGCTAAACAAGGCATTTAAATCATGGGAATTAAAATTTACAAGTTTAAATTCATTCTCACTCCATCTATCGGTAGGTTTGGGAACACGTTTATTTTCAACTAAATATGTAGGTGGGGACCACCCGTTAATGACAGACAACCAAACCCTCTCATCTAGAGACCTAAGTGCCGAACGCATACGTGCTTTTCAATATGCGTAATTAGAACCATCGAAAATAAGAAATTTTAAAAATGAGGAAAATTCCATTTTTGTTAAAAATATTTAAAAGGATCTTAAACACAATAATTTAGCGATTCCGCCCTGATACCACTTGTTGGAAAATGATGACCCCCAACTTTAAAATCTTACAAAAATAATTTTAATTTCCTTTTTAAATGCGGAATAACGAGGGTTCAATTAAACAATTACATAAACACCAAATTCTAATTTCTTTCAAATTAAAATTAAACAAACTCAAAGTGACATTAAATTAAACAACAAATTAATTTTCACTTAAACAACTTAGTTCAATCCAAGTCCTAGGAAACAAATAATTAATTCATTTTTGCAAATTAGGCCAAACCAAATTTTATCCAATAAAACTAATGACTTGAACAAAATTAATTAAACATTACCCAAATTAATTTTAGCACCAATTTAAGCATGAGTAGTGATTTAAACCAATTTTATCTTTTTACCTACGCATGCATCTGATGTGATTTTGCAAAAGATAAAATAAATAAATAATCATAATGCCGCGATGTACGAGAAAAAACCCACAACGGAAAAAAACCTCGGACGACCCTAGCCTCAAATCCACTATGTACGGTATTACAAGTACAAGACAGTAAGACTTACAACACTTGACTTAACTCCGTCCAAACCCTGATGCTTCTTCTTGTACACACATCTGCCTGGTGAATAACTACGGAGGTCCACTGCGGTCTTGGAATCCAACGATTAGACTTTTAGGAACCCATTAACCACACATGGTGCCTTTCACCGTATGAGAATGCCGCAGCAAAACAACGAACTTCTTCTTTATGGGATGTAGAAGAAAACCCAAACGAACTCTTCAACTCGGTAGAGTAAACCCAATGCCAAACACTCCAAGCAAGATATATATATATATATATGGTAACTTGGAATAAACAAACTATGGGTGTAGGCAAAAGTGTTTTTGAATAATGTTCTTGAATATGTAAACACTTAAAACATGAACTTTTGAACTTGGAAATTTTCTCTCAAAAAGGTATTTAGAAAATGTCAAAAGTTAGTTTTTCAAACATGGTTCCCGCACATATAAATTCTGTCAAGAGTTAGTGGGTAAAAGTAAGTGGGAACATGGGGAAAAACTGATTAAAACTGCCAAAAAATTTCCCGACATAAATCTCGTTCGAACGACACTTCTAACGAAGTTCCAGTGGCTGAGTAGGAAATTTTTTTGGAAAACTCGTTCGAACGACATTCTCGTTCGAACAAAAAAATCGTTTGAATGAAAAACTCGTTCGAACGACAATATCGAACGATGTTCCAGAATGCTTAAAATTTGATTTTTAGTCCAGAAACTTTATTTTAAAGTTTTAAAGAAATCTTCTGAAAATAAACATCAGTTTAAAATAAAAATTACACCCAATAAATATTGTTCCATGCTCCTATATATATATATATATATATATATATATATATATATATATATATATATATATATATATTTAAAATTCATTCATACCTTAGGAGCATTGGAACCAATGTTGTTGATGTAGAAACGAGGCACAATAAACTTGGTATTTGATGAAGCTTTATAATCTTGGCTGCTACGTCTTTAACTAACATGTCATAGGCTTGAATGGATAAACTTGAACACTATCATATGGCTCAAATATTTTTGTACGGATTTGAGCCAACAGAACATTATGATTCAATCGGAGACTTGTGTCCTTACAACTAGCATGCAATAACATCTGCCTATTCCCAACATTTATTACGATCCATGTGTGTAACCTCCTGTAATGAAGTTCAAAAGAACTTTACCCAATATACTATCCCCTAGTATTGTCGATCATTAAAATTCGTGCATCCCAAGCACATAGCCAAGATATCATAAATTTTATCTTCCAACACATTAATCGAGTCATCTATGCCCATGTCTCTCAAGACGTCACACGATACTATTCTCTCACTATCACTAAGTTCTCAGCACTTACACAACAATGAGTTAAATCTCTCCACTCAACGGTAAACTCGATATACCCTGAATCACATTAGTAAAAGTCCTTATGCACCATGATCCTATATAACTAGACATATGTACTATCTGAAGTCTACTTTATAAAACTATCGTCATGAGCTCGACCCTATTTAAGGGAGACATCATAAAAATATACATCCTACCCTGGAACAACGAACATGATAAGCTTATTGTAACCGCTCACGATCGCTTAAAAGTCCGTACTTAAGATGGAACCATACCTTGAATACTACCTCTGAAAATGAGATAGCCTCATAAGATATATATATCCTCTCAGTGTTCACACCCGCTCCCCTTGTGGATGGATTTAAAGAGAGCCCCTCCACTACACGGTGAATAACCACTCACTATAATTGTATTTACGATACCTCTACTAAACCAATTTCACATGCGAATCTAGAATAACACCCGTCGTTCTAACCTAATTTTCCCTATGCTCGCTTGTGTATTTTTACCACGAGTCCATTTTCAACTTACGAAACCTTTTTTGATTCTCCGTATCCACCTCATTGGGCTCGAAGTTCGCTAAACAAGTTAACTCTCCTTCATGTCCGTTCATTGTCCGACCCTTCTGAAGTAGGATTGAATTCCCTTTACCCCTCTTTTAAAATAATGGATAAGGGGATTTACTATTAAATCGAACCCCAATTTCCTCGTTATCCATGGTATCTCTACATGGTTGTGGTGAGCGGGTCCTAACACTACTACGTTGCTCGTATGAGCCAAGATTTTGTCTGAAACTTAATTATGGGTGTAACTGCACTCCACCCTACTCAATTGACTTTGGGATATCTCTTTCCATCAGCCCGTTACACTCCCCCTCTTTCCCGAATCCTCACGGATCGCTCTTTAAAGGAGTTACCCCGACTCCATCCCTTTAACGAATAAACTGGGTGAGTTTGAATATGTTCTACCGGTTTCTACAAAGGTGTTTAGGGAAACTAATACACCCTGGTGTTTATCCTAACGCCATCTATCGTGAATAATAATTATGGCAACTTCTATCGCGATCACCTTTTCCAGAATATTACATGCCTTTTGCTTAGCCTCCCCTCACGCAATCCTTCTAACGGCCCTCCCTGGTCGTCCCAAAGTTGTTCGGTGTACGAAGCCCAACCGAACTCGTATATGAATCGCATCCACTATACTTAATAGCAGAAGAAAGTAAGTCGCATTAATGAAGGAATACAACAATCCTATAATAAGGCTCTATAGCAAAGAACGCTACGCTGAAATGTAATAAGCCGCACAGATCCTAAGGACTCTAGAACCTGGATCTGATACCATCTGTGACATTCGCCTACTAAAATACCGGGTGGCCAGCCCGTGATCAAAATAAAATATTGGTCTCATATGGCTCATTCTTAGCATCACGGTCGAAAACTTTTTAAAGTTACTAACCACCTAGTTATTTAATTAGACTGGTGCCAAATTTTATCTTTCATTAATTAACAACAGGCGGAAAATAAATAATACCAAAACCATCAACACAACTGATAACGGAATCCAACACAAATGAATAATCATAAATAAAGATAACCGAATTAACTATCAGTTCAACAATAAAATACAATAATCCCCGAAGCAATAACCTGGATACATAACGTCCAATAAATAAACTAAATACAAAATCTGAGGGCGAGATGCCCAAATGAGTACTGAAGAAAAAGTTCCCACACTAGAAGTAAATGAATGAAGGATCTATAACAAGGTCCTGCAACTTCCACATGAGCTGCAGCTGCGCATCCCTGGATAGAATTCCCAAACTGGGCGTCCCTATGGCTGGACACCTAAAATGTTTTGGAAAAGATTTTGACACGGGTCAGAGCCCAAGTAAAATATTTTGAAAATATTTAGCAAGCAGTTAAATTTGTAATATTTATATATGCATGCACACTTTTTATATTTAAGCTAGTGTTGCACTCTCTTGAGACATAACTCACCCCTCATCTAATAACGCTCGCCTTCTGCCTTTCCTAGTTAAGCTACCCCACCTAACTAGCCATAACAAGTCTCCTTCCAAATACTAACTCATTGTACCCACCCGTATTACCCATACAATACGTTATCGAAGTTCCATGTCTTTTATCCCATTATAAATTTCTCAGTATGTGCTTATTTCTCCCCATAATATAGTTATTTTTAAGGTCACTATCTTTCTCTTCTACTAAACCCACACAGTAGAATAAAATCACACGTATACGTATGTCACTCTTTTATATATATACTAATACTACACCCCTAAGCTGAGTTGCGGTGCAAGTATACTAGGCTATAATGTCCTGGTACAACATTTATGAAACACATGTAGTAAAATAAGTCACAAGTATATATATATTTATCACACTAATTATATATATACAATACAGCACCCTTAGACTGAGACCTGCGGTGCATGCATACTCTGCTATCAAGTCCCGGTACATCACGCACTGTTTAAAGGACTACAGCTTTCGAATCACTCTGGAATCGTATCAATACAATTCACACATATTGGAGGCGAACATAGTTCACATACCCATGGGTCATGGACATACCTACGCTCCCATAGTCAGCGAACTTATCAACTCACAAATAAGTCTTTCACAGTCCTATGTTCTTGAGGTACTAAATCTAAATCCCCCCGAAGGCACACAAGATAAGATTGTCCTCTTCCTACAACCTCCCGTGAAAGCAAGTATGGTAGGTATGTCATACACATAATAAATCATACAAATCATTATAGGTATACACACAACCTATATCATATATTCCATATATCTCTCTCGAATATCCTACGTATTATTTTATTTCAATTATACATCCCATCGTATATTTCCGAGTATCCATCACTACTCGAAGTGTGTCAATTTTCCTTTAAAATATTGCAATAGGTAATTCACTCATATCCTACTAACCTAAGTCATAGGTTTGCTCATCCCCCGAATTCGTTACATTTCAAATTACACCGATTAATCTAATCAATTTCACATTAATTTATTTAATAAAGTAGTGTCACCTAACTACAATACTTTGACTCACTCATATAATCCGTATCTTCACCCTTTAGAATTTTTTACACAAAAATTCACTATTAAGGTTAACACTTCTCGTTAAATTCACTATTTGATAATTTATTATATATCTCTATAATAAATTAAACTGGCTAATCTGTGCCTAACTCCCGTGGCACTAGCCTGAGAAATATTAGAGTCAAAACCCCGACCCTCAATTTAATTACTATCACCTCAATTAATTTTTTTATCCAAGTGGTATCACTCAACCAAAATGCCCGGACTCCCTTTATAGGTCCGTATTTTAACCTTTTAGAATTCCTTTCACCAAATTCGTTTAATAAGTTTAACACCCTTATTAAATTTAATAGTCCTTAATACGCATCCCATGCGACTCTAAGTATTAGGTTCAATTTAATTTCTATCAATTAAATTCCACCTTAATGTACCAGCCCGTATGCTAAACTCATCCAAAATTCCAATTCGAATACGTTCGTATATTTTTGACATATATTATCAAGTGTCGTTCATTATAAATACTCCTAAATCCATACGCCGGATTCATAGCTATCTAATCCAAGGATAAAACAATGTTCCTTTATATTTTTCGAAAGTCCTTCACTCATCTATGGACATCTCCAAATAACACAAATTTATTTCTTCCTAAAGATGTGGATCTCGCGTACCCTATCGTAGAAAAATTATATCAAATCCAAAAAAATCAAAAAAATATGAGGTCGACGCCGACGCGACCGTGACGAAAAGATATACAATATCATCTTTTATAATAACTGAAGGGGTCAATCGATAGATAAATTTGGTCGATCGATCGATCGACCAGATAGTAGTCATCTTCCCTGAGTGCTTTTTCCACCATTTTTAAACTCCGAAGCTTTTCAACTTCAATCCAGACCTCGATTACTTTATCTCCCATAATTATTTCATCTATAAACATGTTTAAACACTATCATATGACAATAATCGTCAGTGATTTTCATTAAAATTCTAGGGTTCATAAATTGGGTTTTTCTCAATACCCCGTAAATAACAATTCTCACTTCGATTCAATAATCAGAATTCAACAATAATTTCTACAGGTTTGGATTCTAAATCATATTCGAGCCTCATATGATATTATTTTCATGTCAATTAAACTTTAATTTCGCCCTTAATTCTTACCAAACCCTAGATTTAACATGTGATACCCTCCAAAAATGAATTTTGCTATAATAACTCATCCCAAAATGAATATGGTTCACATCCACCATGATATGTATCGCAATACCGCAGTTTAAATGAAAGAAAGTTTAACTACTTGCCTGAAAATTTTGTAGAGTCTGATCCTTTGATGTAGATGGAGATTTTGACGAAGAACACATCAATGTCCTCTTTGCTTGACTCATAAAAGCTCTCCCACTTGATCCCTCTTTTCTCCTCTGCAACTAGGGTTTTTCTAAAATGAATTATGGCTGCCATACCCTCTCATATTTTAATTTTATTATGCCAATCCCGTTTTTAGACTAATGGACTTAATTAAAATGTCCCAAACACTCCCGTGTGGGCTCGGTCATGCCTAAAAACGCCACGAGACCTAATTACTACCTCCGGGTACTCTATTTTGACTATCTCGACCCTTTCAGACTCAACCGTACACTCAGAATCATCATCCGAGTTACTTAACTAAAACCTCAAATTACGATACATGTATTCTTAAAAGAAATAATCTGAATTAATTTAAGTCTCAATTCTCCAAATAAATTGAATCTTCCATTTTAAATAAATTCTCCAAATTAAATTGTTTCTCCAAATCATCAATTTAGTTTAAATTCTAATCCTCCAAATTAGATAAATTATTTATCCTAAAAAATACGGGGTGGTACATTTAAGTGGAGCAATTTTAATTCTCGCAATTAAAGTGACATCACCCCTAACGAGTTCCACTATATTATAACGTGCACCACATCTAAAGAAGTTTGGGATACCCTTCAGCTCACTCACGAGGGTACCAATGTTATTAAAGCTTTTAAGGTGCATAATACCACCACATAATTTTAAACAATCACAATGCGTGAATCTGAATCTTTCGATGAGTTTTATGCACAACTGCCTGGCATAGTTAACTCGAGTTTCAGTTTAAGTGAGAAAATACCCGAGACACGTGTAGTTAAGAAAATCTTGAGATCGCTTCCCGCCCATTTTATTCCGAAGGTTATTGTTCTTAATTCATTAAGGATCTTATATACTCTTAGGTTAGAAGAACTTATAGGAGATCTTCAAGCATATGAAATAGATATGTTCCTTAAAATAGTTAAGCCTAAGGATAAGGGGATTGCACTTAAAGCCTATCAAAAAAGAAAGAGGAATTGTCTAAAAAGAGAGAGTAAGTGTCATCCGATTCTGGGTCCGATTATGATTAGATGATTTGGCCCTTTTTGCTAAAAAATTCAAGAAATTTCTCAAACTCAAGAAAGCAAAATTCTTCAAACATAAGAAAAGTTTTGATAAAGATTAAAAAATATAAATCAAGCAAGAAAAATTTTGAAAAAGAAAAAAAAATATTTCCCAAAGAAAGACGAGGAGAGATGTTATCTCATGAGTGTCCGACTATGTTGAAACGTCAAGGGAAATGCAAAGATGCCTTAAATGTCACGCTTAGCGATAACGAGGTCGAGTCGGTGAGTTCATGAGAAGAATCACCTCATGGATGTAACTTCACCGCATTCATGGCTAGTTATGTTAGTACATCTAGTGCGCCTCACGATGATGAGGAAACTACTAAGCATGAACACCTCGACCAGTGACGAATCCAGGATTTTTGTCCAGGGGGAGCCAAAATTTCCAATAGAGGCGGGGGTTCGAGGGCTGGAGCCCCCGAGGCAATTTTTTTGGGTTAATTTGAGTTTTATACAAATTTTTTATTAGAAAGCGTACTGGGTTTTAAAATTTTCAAACTTATATAGTTTTTAAATAGGTAGAGTTATAACATTAGCGCTAAATTAATATCATTTTAAAATCTTAACATTTGTTAAAGTCTTAAAATATTTACATTAGCCCCAAAATTAAATTAAACTAAAAATGTATAACATTTAAATTAAATTAACACAACACCTAAGAGCACATAACAAATAAACATAACTGACAACATATAACACATAACATTTACCATATAAGATAGCCAACAACAAATTAATCTAAATTACTCAAAAACAACTACCATTTCATTACAAATATCTGTTAACACATATTATCACAACAAGATTTAACAACATTATTCTAACAGTATCATTTAAAAAAGGCATGAATGAAAATGGACCTGAGCAGTTGGAGTCTTACTGTGTCGCTGACATTTGTGATAGTACCTGAACTGATTTTTCAGCGGTAAGCAGCAAGGGGCGGGGGATACCGGCTGTTTGAGGCAACCAAAAGGGTGGAGAAATGGAGAGGAGATGTCGCCGGCGGTAATGGAGAAAGAGGTGAAAACAAATGTGTATGTGTGAGATGAGAGAGAATTTGATAAAGGGAGGAAAAGAAATGTCCATTTTTTCTCAGCTCTTAGTTTGTATAAAGGTAGGGTTTATTATGTTAAGCTATTTACATTTTGACCCTAAACTTCTAAAAACTTTATTAACTTTACCTTTAACTTTTTACTTTTACGTATAGCACCCCTAAAATAATATTCTCGGTATTTTTTTTTCAAAATCTCAGGAGGGGAGACTGCCCCTCCTCGCCCCCCCAGATCCGCCCCTGACCTCGACAACGAGTCTGGTCATTCCGAGGAAGGTGAGGGAGATAATGCTTTAAGTGAGAGCAAGAGTGACCTTCAGCGTGCCTACGCCGATCTTTATGCTGAGTCCTTTAAAACGAAAAAACAAAATAAAAGTTTAACTATGAGAGTTTTAGCGTAGAGAAAGAGTTAAGATAGGATATAATAAGTGATGATGAGAGAGGCTTTGCGAGATAGAGTTTGCTTAGTTGAGACAGAGAACGGGGAGTTGACTAACAAGATGGCTAGTCTTATGAGAAATCTCCAAGCATCCTTGGAGACTCGTGAAAAATGTGAAGTCCTTATATCCCAACTCGAGAAAGATTTTGAACATGTTCGGGAGGTCAAGGTAATTATCGAGGATACATTGAAGAATCTAGGTAAGATTCCCTTGACCTCGCATTAGGAAACGTCGAGAGGCAATGAATAGGTATAACGGTGAATCCACTTCTCATGCTGCACCCGAGCCGATTCCCGAGTTTGTGATGGACTCTTATGGCCCTCAACCTAATCGACATAGGTGTACTAACCCACCTAGAAGAGTTTAACCTAGAAAATCAAATCGAGTTAGACCCAAACCTATCTATATTTTCACTTTTTATAAAAGAAGAGGTCACCTTAGAGAGTTTTGCTATAAATTAGGTAGAATCAGTCGTACACATACTCCCGTACACCACGTTAGCTACCTTTCTAGTAGTAGGGAGCAAGTTGAATTTTCAATCGTGACTTTACATAGTTTAATGGAAGAGTTTCAATGGATGTCTTTTCCGTTTGATAATGCTTCCAACATTCCATCTAGAGTCAACAACAATAAGGGGAAATAAAAGGTTATCGCCACTTTGGTACCTAAGCGAGACGATAAAGCCCTTGTTGTTCAGGTTGCTCTCAAGGCTCAAAATACTTCCTAATGAAATTATGATAGTAGGTGTTTTAGGCATATAATCGGTGACGTCTCATTTTTTACCCACCTTGAGGATCATAAGGAAGGTAAAGTCGCCTTTGGAGATGGGAGTATATCTAGCATTTTAGGACATGGTACTGTTGAGATACCCAAATTTCTTAAGCCAGATGATGTGTTGCATTTGAAGGGGTTGAGAGCGAACTTGATCAGCATATGCCAACTATGCAATGTAAACTTTACGATAAAGTTTGACCGATCTGGATGTAATGTTTATGATCAATCCAGTAAACTTTTACTACAAGGTATGAGAACGAAACACAACTATTATGGGATTGTGCCCAAATCCTCTTTTGTGTGCATTAGTGCCACGGTCTCCAATATAGACCTTTGGCATCAACGACCAGGTCACGTGAACTTTAGATGTCTTGAGAGATTAGTGAAAAATGATCTAGTTCATGGCTTACCATCGCTTGGGAAACTAACTTCCTCGATTTGTGGGCATTGCCAACAAGGTAAACAAATTTGAAGTTCCCATCAGAAGTTGAATACCATTACCACCTACCGTGTTTTGGAGTTGATCCACATGGATCTTATGGGTCCTACTCTCTCATAGAGCTTAGGTGGTAAATGATACATTCTAGTGATGGTTGATGGCCTTTCTAGATACTCGATTGTAGGATTACTTAGAGAAAAGTCTAATATGGTTGAGTTCCTTATAACCAAGTGTCGTGTCCTACAAAATAATTACGGTGTCATTATTAATCGGATGTATAGTGACAACGACATGGAATTTAAATAAGCAAAAGTGGATAGCTATTGCGATAAAGTGGGCATTAAATATGAGTTTTTGGTCATTCGTACTCCTCAGTAAAATGGGATTGTTGAGAGGAAGAACCAATCGATACAAGAAAGGGCTATATTCATGCTTCTTGAAATAAATGTGCCTATATATTTTTGGGCAAAGACGGTGAGCACCACATGCCATACGGTGAATGGGTTATATCTTCATCCGCACACACTTCACCCGCCTTATGAGTTATGGACAGGGAAGAAGCCCAACCTATCATATTTCCGTGTCTTTGGGAGTATATGCTACATCGTGCGATATAGAGAGCCCTTAGGAAAGTTTAACTCTTGAAGTGACAGGGGGATATTTTTAGGATATTCATCAACGAGTAGGACTTATCGGCTTTATAATCTAGCTAAATATGAGGTTATGGAGTTAATAAATGTCACGATTAAAGATGACGAGACACTGGCATTTTTTTCTCCTAGCCCATAGTGTGAGGATGATGCATCCCATGGTGACGATCCCATCCTTCCTCATGCTACCACGTTGGACCCTGTTCCTACTTTAGGGGAGACACCGTCTTGGGTTCAAAAGAGTCATGACCATTATGCTATACTTTCTGATTCTACACTAGGTGTTAAGACTTGTGATCAACTCGAAATATTGTTATCTATCTGTGCTACGCATCCCTAGTCAAGCCCATGAACGTGAAAAAAGTACTTAAGGATGAGCAATGGATATCGACTATGCAATAAGAGTTGCTTCAGTTTAAAAAGAATGATGTCTAGGAATTGGTCCCCCGACCTAGCGATACTAACTTGATAGGTACCAAGTGGATTTTCAAGAATAAGGTGGATGAAAATGGTACCATAGTTCGCAATAAAGCCAGGTTAGTCGCTCAAGGCTACACACAGATCGATGGTATAGACTTTGAGGAGACATTCTCTCCTATTTCTAGGCTTAAGTCTATCCATATACTACTCGCCATAGAATGTCATATGTGCTTCAAGTTATATCATATGGATATCAATAGTGCCTTTCTGAATGGCATTCGACAGGAGTAGGTTTACGTAAAATAACTAAAAGGGTTTGAAGGCCCTAAGCACCCAGGACACGTCTACTATCTTAAGAAAGCCTTGTATTGTTTGAAGCAAGCACCCCATACTTGGTACGAGAGGCTTACTTTCTATCTCTTAGCTTAGGGATTTAAGAGAGGGGGAGTATATGAAGCGTTATTTGTGAGGAGAGAGAGTGGTGCTATTTTAGTTACCCAAGTCTATTTGGACGATATAGTCTTTGGATCCATGTTCTCCCGCCATGCTCACACTTTCGAGGAGAAGATGAAGAGCGAGCTTGAGATGAGCATAGTAAGTGAGCTTATATTTTTTCTAGCTCGCCAGGTTCGTCAGATTAAGGACGGGATATTCGTATCTCAATTCAAATATGCAAGAAACCTTGTGAAGAAATTTGGTCTAGACTCCACTAATCACGCTCGCACCCCTATGAGTAAATCAAAAAAAATTTAGCAAAGACGCTTTAGGTAACGACGTAAATCAGACTGTATACGAGAGTATGATAGGTATCCTTATTTAACTTACCGCTAGTCATCACAAAATTTCCTTTAGTGTTGGAGTCTGTGCATGATACCAGGCATCCCTGAAAGAGTCAGACTTACACGCTATTAAATGTATTATCAAATACGAGAGTGGGACTCTATCATACGATGTTTGGTATTCCTTTGATACCGATGACCATTTGTACGCCTATTTGGATGCCTATTGGGTCGGAGATGTCAATGGATGTAGGAGCACTTCGGGTGGGTGTTTCTATTTGGTGAGTGATCTTGTATCGTGGATGAGCAAAAAGCAAAACTCCATATTTTTTTCCACGAAAGAGGCTGAGTATATAGCCGCCGGGAGTTTTTGCACGCAACTCTTATGGATGAAGCAAATGTTGGAGGATTACAGCATTTCACAGGGCACGATGACTATTTCTTGTGATAATACGAATGCCATACACATTTCACATAATCAAGTCCAGTATTCACGCACAAAGCACATTAGGATGTGCGGGCACTTTATTCAAGACATAGTTATGGAAAAGGTCGTGTCCTTGAGCTTTGTGAGCACCGATCGTCAGTTAGTCGATATTTTCATGAAACTTTTAGATGCACTTCGATTTGAGGATCTTAGAAAAAGTTTAGGTATTTGCACCATTGAATGAGATTAGATATGTTATCTAGTATATGATGAATTTTATGACTATTTGCATCTATTCCTATTGCTAGATTGTACTACCATTGTATTATCATTGTATTTATATTTTTTATTTTGATATATTTTTCGAAAAATCCAAAAATAGTTTTTTTTCTTGAAATTTGTTTGAAAAATACAAAAATATTTTTGATTTCCTTTTAGAAAAACTAAAAAAGAAAAAAATATTTTATTTTTTTATAAACTTTTTGAAAAATCCAAAAAGAGTTTTATATTTTTTTGACACCATATATGGATGAACATTAAAGATGTCCAAGTCACCCATTAATTCCATATCCATGTTACTATCTTTTAGTGTTTTGAGACTTAACATCATTTCATTTATGTGCTTTATAACTTGTGGAGTCATTAAGATGTGATTTGATGATAACTTGATAGATGTTTGAGTCCTTGTCACTTTTAATGTACACGAGCACGAATTTATTTGAGTATTGCAATTATATGTCACATGTTGATTGTAGTGTTCTCATCTCAATTGTGCTTTTAAAGCGAACCAAATGTGAAAAATGAGATAATAAAAGTTTTGCATGTAAGAACCATTGCCCGGATTGAGAAAAAAAATCATTTTTCTAATAAAATAGTTATATATTAAGCAATGGAATCGAGCTACGAAAGACATGTTGACTTTGTGTGAAAATCCACCATTTGTAATGAAAAGAGCCAAAAAGATTAAAGGCACATAAAAATAGAAGTGCCAGGCCAATTTCTAGAACATTAATGCTTCTATACAAATGAGCATTAATTTGTTCAAAAATAATTAAGAGAATAAATTCAATATGTGAGATTTTGAGGGAGTTAAGTCGAAGATCAATGGGTTTACGATCTTGATAAGTTGATTAGGTTAAGTCAATTTCACTTGAGTTTACCATTTTTACACCTAAGGTAGACTTTGAGATCTTTTGTTAGTAGTGTCTAATTCCTTGTGTGCATGTGCTATGTTTATCTACATTGGTTAACCTATATAATATGTTCACACCCCTACATTTCGTTTCCATGGTTAAAATATTTTTATGTTTCTCCACAGTGTGTTGTAATTGTTAAAATTTTATACTTGAAAAAATTTGAAAATGTACAAAAATAGTTTGTGGAGCCTTTGAGATTATCATTGCATGTTTGTCATTCATATGTTTTTGTGATGATATCTTATTCTTATTTATGGTGCTTTGCGTTTTCATGCTTTAATTTATATTCCTTGTCTATTTCGGACAAAATAAAAGGGGTAGAACAAATTACGGGAGATATTACATGAGTTTGAATTATGGGTGATATTTTTTAATGAATTTTATTTTATATGTCAAACTCGATGTATCATGGGTACTTGTTTTATTTCATGTGTGTAGGTACTTTTGGAAGCTCGGATTCATATTACACTCGATGAAGACAAAGTGCTCAATAGAAGATCAAGAAAAAGTGGAGATTTGAAGACATCATTATCTTATACCTATCCTTTTTCTAGGGTTTGGGAGGGTATTAGGATATTTTCATTGTCTTAGGAGATTTTAGTGTAATTTGGATTTTTGTTTTATGTTTGTACCAAAATAGACAAATAGGGGAAGTTAGAGCATAATTTCTATCATTTTCTCATAGCTTAGGTTTACATAGATTTTGGCGTATCCCGTTACCATTTGACTCGATCTGTCATGAAGAACCGAATCTCCAACATCTCAAAAATTCAAGACGATCTCCACGTTACGAATGTATAAATAACTTAGGAGTTCAGATTTATTTACATTTATATTGGGAGATATTTTTATTAAAAATGAAGCAGTTTTTTTATGTTTATTTTTTTTTCAAAATTCGCTGAAGTCATTCTCGTTCGAATGAGATTCAAACTCATCAGAAGCCTCATTTTAGTTTTTTATCTAACGTGTGGTCTCGTCTGAAGTTCATTTGAAGCTCATTAAAACGAGAGAGTGTTTTCATTCTAACGACTTTGTTGTCGTTCTAACGAGATGCTATTCTCATTCGAATGAGGTTTGTTTTCGTTTGCACGAATGATGCCGCCTCAAATTTTTTGATGTCTTATATAAAGCTGCTTCGTACAGTTATTTATGAAGACTTTTTTCAAATTGAAAACTGCATACCTAGTGAAAAGTCCTCACTTTATTTAGGTTTAAAACACCTTTTGATTCACAAAATTCATACTAAATATATGTGTGAATCCATTTGAAACCTTAAAGTATTTCATATCTGAAGTTACTTTTATGGAGAGACATTCTTCACTACTGACCGTGTGGTTCTCAAGGGGATAACTGGTGAAGGAAGATAGAGGATGATCGGTGGATACCAAGGGTGGACGGCCACCAGTGGACAACTCAGGAGAGAGACGAATTCTTTAGAGGTTTTGTACGTAGTGTCTTGTAAAAATCTAAAGTGATGAAATAGGTTTGCTCGTAAGGAAGTCTTCCTCAAATTGCCTTGTCTATTTGCATGCTTGAATTAATCTATTTTTTCACCTAGTTGCATGTCTTAGGATAAAAAGATAAAATTTTGATTTGTGTGTGTTGGAAATTTAATTAAATAAATATTCCATTAAGATCACAAGCGCACTCTCATGTTAGCATTGAAAATAAAAGCAGTGGTCCCCATAGATATTAGTCTGTCTAGTCACAAAGTGTTCAATTTCGATTCCTCAAAGGGTGATCTCATGAGAAGGTGAAATTTGTATTTAATTAAGGAAGTTATAGAACAAGATGCACTTCGCATGACAGTATATCATGAAAGAACTTCCCGATTATATAACTGGAGGGTTAAGTCGAGAAATCTTAAGGAAGGAGACTATGTACTGAAGAAAGTGCTCCAGAAAGGGAAAAAGTTAGAAATCATTTGGCATGGTCCTTACCTCATTTCTATGATCGTCTGACCAGGCCCTAATCATATTGAAACCCTAGAAGGAGAGTCATTCAAAAACTCTTGGAATGGTGAGCATCTGAGGAAATATGATCAGTGATCCGATGAAATGTAATCTCTTTTTATTTCCCGTAACTCGTTTTCAATTCTCAATAAAGATCATTATGTTTCATAAAAGATTATTTCCCTTTTAATGTTTTTTTCGGAGTGGGAGGCATACTAATTTTTAAAATTTAAATCAATCTCAAATAACAGTGAAAAACCAAACTTCACATATGACTTCGTTCAGACAAGCCACAAACAATAAGTGTGACTTTATGTATGGCCCCACGAGGTTAAGAATAAGAAGTTCCAAGTACAAAAAATCATGTATGATTCCATAAGGTTAAGAACAAAAAGTTTTACCGGACCGAATTAACGAATAATCCTAAAATATTTGGTTGCCAATGGTAATTAATGCTAGCACTTGGTCAAAATGACAAGATCCATTTAAGACACCACAGACAACTGCATGTTAGTATAACCTAAGGCAGGACAACATGAGTTTGTCCAAATTGATAACTAGTAAGGTAAATTAGTCAACTTAATACCGACCACACAACCGTAAGACTAAACTACTGGTAGGCCATGATCACATAATCAAATGATTAATGCATTAATCCAAATACTCTAGATTTCAAAGTTTTATTACATAAAAATAGTTGGAAATTGAAAATGAAAAATAAATATTAACTGTCTAAGCCATATCAGAGGGACGTTTTCCCAAGGCCTTATCTATTCCAGTAGGAGGAACATCCAAAGCATAAGGAGTGACAGTTGTGCTCAGATACCTTAGCATTGTTTGACCGCTAGAGCTTGCCTTATTCACTAGATTAAGGGGTCAGCGAAGAGCATCATCTTCATTAAAACCATAGTTTCCAAGGTACATTCTAATCAAGATCATTGGGATCTTATCTGGAGGAATGTAAGTGGCATCCAATTTGAAATGAGGATTAGGCTGGTTCAGGCAACCGGAGTTATGTCAATACCAGATCTTATCTTCCTTCGACAGTTTCATTACAACATGGAATTTATCCACCCCCTTTTATAACCCTATCTACAATTTTGTTCAAGATCTTTACTTAAATGCATCACTGCTTCATCATAACCATTAATTTATATTGTACGAGACTGTATATAAAAGTGATAGGTAAGACGGTCAACCTTCCCACTTAACCTCTTGACGGTGGCCGAATGATTCTTTATTATATTTTATTGGTAGGCTAAAGACTTCCTCATCCTTTCTTCTTCCACCGGTGGGAGATCCCTAACTAGTGAAGACTGGCCTCCTCCCTTTGTTTTCTTCAATTTCTCTAACTCTTCCATCAGACGGGCATTTTCATGTTCCAAAAATGAATCTCCTTCAATCAGATCGGTCGTGGTTGACTTTTTAAGGCCTTCTGGCTCATCCATCGACAAATTATTCTCCTTCTTAATAAGACTAGGCACCTCCCGAGCACTCCTCAAATTTGAATGCAGCACAAACTTCTTTATAGAGTATGTCGAAGACAAATTATATAATTTTTGAGTGAGTACACTATCACTCTAAAGAATGGAAAAATTCTTCTCGTAATTTGTAGATAAACTAGAAACAGTATCCTTATAATCCCATAGAAGCTTGAGGATCATCTCGTAATAAGAATCATGAGCATCCTTAGCTTGGTTCGATACATCCGAGTTGAGAAATTCCTTAACCTCTTCCTCATCTAGTTCCTGGTAACCAACCCCAAACAATTCATTACTCCTAAAGAAAAGCTCACTTTCAATAGCAACTAAATTAGCCATTCTGGAATCAAACTGAAATAAACATGATGGTACATAAGTGATAACAAGAAGAACAAAAGAATGTATCAAATTGTTCAAGATCATGATAGAAAAAGTAAAAAAAATTATTAAAAATATGAAGGTATTACAACTGGCGAAATTCAGAAACTACATAGAAAATACATAAAATAAAAATATCAAAATTCCAATCACTACACTTTTTCCTTATCGAGAGCCACTTATCCTTATGGCCAGTCAACCACCATTACCTAGTCCTAAGGCACCACAGATTAAACTATCTCCTCATCCTCATCAACTTCCTCCTCAATTTATAGAGGAGTACCTAGATTATGCTGAAGAAACACGTCTGAATCAGTAGTTGTACCGGCCTAGGTCAGAGAAATATCCCAACCCTCCTTCAAGAAGGACTTCTTCAAATATTCAATTTGGATAGTAGAAGTGGAAAATAACTTATCCCATCCTCAGGTATCGGTATATTCCTTGTCTTTATTAGCCTTGGACTTCATCTCTGCCACTTGGTTATTGGCCTACTTCACAACTTTCTCAGCCTTTTCGACCCTCTTGATAACATCACTAATGAGAGTGCACAATTATCTAATGGCGTTAACTTATTAAATTCAGATGACAATCCACACCAAATTTTAATCCCTTAACCCTAGAATATGCAACTATGTGATTCAAAACGTAAATCAAACTAAGCATGAAATCAAAATAGAGTTTCAGAAAAATCCCATTAGGGTAAAACCTTGTATTCACTTTATAAAATTTATAAATTGCAACTTACAAATTCTATAAAGGAATATGCAATGATTCTCTCAAGAACCACCAGACCGCATCCTTCTTTTAACAATGATCCTTGCAAGAATCACAAGGACTTCAGTCCTTCGCCTTTAGCAATGAATTCTCTTGAGAATCACAAGTCTGTCATGGAGATGCCTTCTCCACGAAGGTAGTGTATGCAAGATATACACTATAAGGTTTAAACTTGATTCACTCAAATATATTATAGAAACGATTTGTGAATCAAAAAGGTTTTTCAAACTCAATGGTTGAAATTTTTTTCTAAAGATATGTAGAATCGATTCTGGCAGAAGTTTTAGTGAAAACAAACACAAAATAAGTATTTATAATATGAACAAAAATTTCAAGGAGGTAATTTCGTTCGAGCAAGAAAGTAGGCCCGTTGAATGAGACAAGAACCTCATTAGGACAACAGTAAGGTCGTTAGAACGAAACATTAATCTTATTTAAATGAGCTTCGAATGATGTAAAACAGTACACCATCACGAGCTGTTCGATCGAAGAAACCTTTAAATTATCACTTCGAACGAGAATCAAATCATATTTGAATGAGATGCACGAACTTTGAATATTTTTAAATAAAGAAAATCTGCCTCAATTTTCAATAAAAATTCTGCGTCCAGTTTTAATAAAAATTAACATCCCAAAATAAATTTAAGGAATAAACTTAAACTTAATAGGATTATACCTGCAAAGTATGGAGATGCTTGAAAGTTTGAGATATTGGATCTTTGGACTTCATGATGGCTGGAATCAAAGTTAGCGGGATATGCCAAAAACTAAGTTAGCCTAAGCTATAAGCAAATTATGCTCTTATAAATCTCCCCCTTTTTGGCTATTCCGGTACAAACATAAAATCAAAATACAAATTACAAATAATTCCCCTAAGACTAATACAATATCCTAATACCCTCCCAAACCCTAAAATAGATAGGTACAAGATAGAGTCGTCTTCCAAATGAAGTCTTCAAATCTCCACTTCCTTTTTGCCTTCTCTTGGGTACTTTGTCTTCATCGAGTGTAATCCAAATATGATCTTCAAAACTGCCTACACGCATGAAATAAAAAATACCCCGTGATGCATCGAGTTTGAAATATATAAAATAACATGCATAAAGATATGGAAAATCTCCACCATAAATCAAACTATCCCCTGTAATTTGTTCTCCCACTTTTATCTTGTCCAAAATTGAGAAGGAGTAGAAACTAATCATAAAGATAGGAAACATCACTAAGTATAGAAAGATATCATCACAAAAAAATATGAATGCATAATCATGCAATGATAATTTCAAAAAACATCACAAACTATTTTTGATTTTTCAAGTATTTTTTTTTACAAAAACAGCACACCATGGAGAAACACAAAAATAACCAAATCATGACAACGAAATGTAGGGGTGTGAACACATTCTATAGGTTAATCAATGTAGACAAACATAACATATGTGCACGAAGGAATGAGACGCCGCTAACGCAAGAGCTCAAAGTCTATCTTAGGTGTAAAAACGGTGAACCCAAGTGAAATCGACTTAAACTATTTAACTAATCAAGATTATGAGTGATTTTCACACCAATAACACCCAAAAATATGTAATGCTTTTACAAATTTTTTTTAGGACATGCAAACCCATTGATCTTCAACTTAACTCCTTCAAAACTTACATAGTGAATTTTTTCTCTCAATTCGTTTTGAAGAAATCAATTCTCATATGTAGCAAAGCATAAATGTTCTTTGAAACTCGCCTGGTACTTATTTTTATTTTTGATGTGCCTTTAATCTTCTAGGCTCTTTTATTTTTTCAAATGGTGGTTACTCATGCAAATAATACCCCGTAATTTTAATGACTTTTAATGTGAGATAAATTAAAAGTTAATGGGCCCGATAAATGGGGATTAATTGGAATTAATTATAAAAAATCAACTGGGATTAATCCGAATTTAATATTACTAGAGATTAAAGTAATATATGTTTTTGAATATAAGATTTTGAATATTACATAGTGATATAAAAATATTATGTGAAAATAGTAATTATTTTCGGGAGCTACGAATATGGCAATAATGGAAATTAAGTTGGGACGCGCTTATGAGTCGTGTCGGGACTAAAGTTGGAAAATAATATGAGATTTATTTTTAAGTCATTCAGATGATTATTTTGAGTGCTCTGTTGAGTCCAAAAGGGTCAAAATAGGTAGAAAAGTCTATCCGGGGGTTTGATTTAAGTCTCGGGTCAATTGGAAGATGAAAGGACATCCTGAAAGGAAATTTTAGTCATTTTGCTTGGGAGATGAATAGTACCTATGTTTTTTGTCTTTTATCTAACCTTGGAGACTTATTATATATGTGAGTTTAGATTGTACGTAAGATTCATTTCATCTAAACACAAGTGAGGTCATTTTGGAGAGAGTGAAAAGCCTTAGAGAAAGTGAAAGGTTATCTTGAGGAGAGGAAGAGTCACCTAGGGTAAACTAAGGGGACAACCAAAATCTATACGCCTTGCACCACCACCGGATTGCCACTGGAAAAAGGAAGAGGAAGTTCCAAACACTTGTATTCACCAAAAGTTCAGTCCTACAAATAAGGCAAGTGTAATTCTTGCTCTATTTTGGTGCTTATATTATCCATGTTAGAATAGGATTTCTTTTTGGATTGATGAACTTATGAATTTGAGATTAAAATGATTGAGAAATATAGTTTTATGGGTAGACAAATTCATGTAATTGGAGATTTATACATGTAGAGACTATGAACATGAAAATGGATAGGTTTTACATATAGAGGATTTATTTATTTATTAAAGATATGAAAATGATGTTAGGTATTGTATGGAGATGAATTCTACTCATGTTGGAAATTTGATGATTTAGTTATTAAATGATAATTCTAAATTCTAG
Source organism: Sambucus nigra (assembly GCA_949130495.1). Lineage (NCBI taxonomy): Eukaryota > Viridiplantae > Streptophyta > Magnoliopsida > Dipsacales > Adoxaceae > Sambucus > Sambucus nigra. Next base: position 565,990,414 of record OX422210.1, read on the forward strand.
GTTTTTAAGAGGTATAAAATGGAGAATTTCGATGAATTGAAATTTTAAGGATTTAATGGGTTTGATGATAATACCCTTATGAACATATGGACTTGATGTTATTCTTATGTGAAAATCATCCTTGAAAATGTTAGAACACTGTAAGAATATCTGGGTTTTGGGTAGAATATAATCCCGGAGGGTTTGGGTGTAAGAACTTGAAGAAAAATGCAGAAAACTGAGGTTGAAGACGAACTGGAATGGCGCTGATCTCGTTCGAACGAGACATGCTATCGTTTGAACGAGACATGATGTTGTTCGAATGAGAATTCTGGGTTTCTGATGAGATTCCAGAAATTATATTTTAGCCCAGAACTGTTTGGAGAATTGTATTTTAGCCCACAATAGATTCTGAATAATTTTGGTACATTAACAAGGAGTGAGGGACTTGGGTTAATGTTGGAAAATTATATGAAATTGAGGAATAAAATTATGTGAGAAATATCAACATAATAATAATACGATTAAGAGATGAATAATCATCATGGTCAAGTACGGGTTAATATTGGTGATATATATATATGGGTACTTGGGATAATGTGAGTGATAACTACATAATAAATATACGCTGATAATCGTGATTAACAAGTACGTGTGGTATTTGAGAAATACGACGGGTACTTGGGGTAGGATGAAATCCTAATATAATATTGGTTAAGTGCGTACCGAATTTTATATAGGTTGATGTGTATACCTATTGCTAGATTAATTTATGTGTATGATATACCTAACCTACTTGCTATCGACGAGAGGTTTACGCATAGAAGGCAGTCATATCTTGATGAGCCTTAAGGGGATCTTTGACTTGTTGCCTCAGAACATAGGACTTAGGTTGGATTGCCATTAGTGAGAACAATAGTATTGAACGAAATTTTAGGTGCGTAGGTATGTGCATAGGCCAAAGGCTTAGGACTATGTTTGCCTCCACTGTTTGTGATTTGTTAATTATGGTTCGTGGGACATACCGAACCTATAGTCCTTTATACATTGATGAGATGTACTGGGACATGATAGCAGCGTACGCATGCACCGCAGCTGAGCCTCAGGGTGCAGTTTAGTATATATATAATAGAATGAATGTGTATATATACTTGTGATATTATCTACAGTGTAAATTAAGTAGACATGAAAGATAATAAAATTTGAAATTAATTAAGTAGGTGAATACTTAATTATAATGAATTGAAAAAGGGCTTATCCATGGTATAGAGAAATTGGATATATATGTATTACCTCTATTGCGAGAGAACTACGTGGAATAGATATGGGCTATGGTTAGTTGGCACTGATATAAACTAGTTAGCATGCGAATAGAAACTAATATGATTTTATGGTATGTTTGGTGTGCACTCTAGATGAGAGGTGAGGATCTCAAGAGAGAGTCCGATAATCTAACATGTATATAATAATTGCTGAATATAACATTTATTCACTTGCTTTTTTCTAAACTATTTTTATAATCAAGATGTGTCCCGTTTTCTTGCATATTATCTTCTCTCTTGTATCTCCTATATCAGGTGTCCAGCCGCAGGGTCGCCAACCATAGAGGATTAAGACATTTAACAAGCTGTAGATGCTATGGAGTTTTGGAATTTCTTTAGACACGTTCATATCCATTGATTCATACTCTGTAGTTGATTTTTCATTTAGGGCAAGTCGCCCAAGAGGATTCTAGTTATTTCCTTTCTATCTTAGACAAATTAAATTCTTATGTCGATTTTGTTACATTTTATTTTTGATGGGATTATTGTATTGGGATATTTAAACTGGAGAGTTTTATTCCAGTTGCATTTAATTTAGTTTTGGTATTACTCAGTTGTTATTCATTGTGTGAATGGATTGTGTTAAACGGTTTATGTTTTAAAAGTGGAAAATTTATTCATATTAAAACTTGATTAGTTTAACACCTGCATTATTGGATATTAGGTGATTATATTATATAAATAAAAATGTTTCCGACAATGATGCTAAGAATGAACCAACTATAAATTCTATTTTAATTGGGTGTAGGACTGATCATCCGGTATTTAATTGAGTTGGGTGTTACAGTCCACCAGTCCTTCACAACCCAATTCCATTGCTTTAAATATACTAAATTTACCAGAGATATGATTTTTAATATTTCCAATTCGGGCAGTGGTTCTTACAAGAACTACTTTAAATATCTCATTTTTTCACATTTGGTTCGTTTTAAAAGTAGGATTGAGATGAAAACACTACAACCGACACATAAGAGGTAAGTGCAATACTCAAATAAGTCCGTGCTTGTGTGCATTAATGGTGAGAAGGAGTAAAACATATAGTAAGTAGTCATCATATCACATCTTAATGACTCCACACATTATAAAGCACAAAAATGAAATGATGTCACGTCTAAAAACACTACAAAATAGTCACGTGGATATGGAATGAATGGGTGAATCGGATATCTTTAATGTTCATCCACATGTGGTGTAAAAAATACATAACTATTTTTAAATTTTTCAAAAATTTTATTAAACATAAAATCTTTTTGTCTTTTTCACTTTCTCTTAAAAAGAAATTGAAAATATTTTTTGTATTTTTCAAAAAAAATTCCAGAAGAACAAAAATACTTTTGGATTTTTTTGATAAATATATCAAATTGCAAAAAGATAAATACAATGTTAGTACACACTAGCTTTAGGCATGCAAAATATGAACATGAAAAGCATCCTATGCTAGATAGTAAACAAGTATAAACCTTAATCATTAGACCCCGAGGAGTTCTTCGAAGGAGATGACATCCTATGAAAGACATCCATAAATGTTGTCAAGTTTTGACTAAATGCTCAACTTGCTCTCGAAAGCTCTCAAAATCTCTCATGTGATGTGCAAGAGCATGCAAAGTAACACATGTTGGAGTGCGTGCCAAAACACAAGTAGTAGCATATCATGGAAGATAACTATGAGACACTCTCCCTAAGTTAAAGCAAAATTACCTAAGGTGACCTTTTTACTTGAACTGGGAACAAACGTAAAATGGATTAAGTCCACCTCTCTCAAAACGTTTAAGACGAGCTCTCCTACGTGGATTCAGAAGCTTATGTGGGTTAGGTCAAGGACCATATGGATCTAACACAAACTCAAGAATCGGCTCGGGTGCAATATGAGAAGTGGACGCAACGTCATACCCAATTCCTAGCCTCTCATCATTACCCAAAGGGAGACCGATGAACATCTTTTCAACCTTCTTAGACGTGTCCTCTAAAGTGACCTTGACCTCCTGGTCACATTCACGATCTCTCTCGAGTTAGTATAACGGGCTTCAAGTTTCTCACGACTCTCTAATAAATATTGAATATCTCCATCAAGATTAGCCACGGTGTTGGTCAATTCACTCTTTTTTCAGCCTAAGACGATCAATTTCGAACACAAAGAAACCATCACCTTCTTGAATTAACTCGACGACGCCTCACACACCCTCAACACTTTCACATCTATCTCTAAATCTATCACCTTAAAAGATAAATCTTTTTTTAACTTTTTGGTTTTCCACATCTCTGTAACACCCCGTATTTCTGCGTATTCGAAATTTACTTAATTCAGTAGATTATTCATTTATTTAAATTACGCGAGCGAAGTAATTTAATGGAACTGAATAAAAATAAGGTTATTGAATATTAATCAAGAGAATGAATTAATGATTAATATTATATGTTAAAAATTTACTAAGTGAATAGTAAATAAGTTGTGGAAATTATTACACGTCATAACAAATAAAATTGAATTTATCTCAATCGGGAGTCGCGTGTAGACTAAATTGAGGTCGAGATAGGAAAAATTGGGTAGAGTGACTCGAATGATGATTTCGAGGTCATGAATGATTTTGAAAGGTTTCAACTAATCGAAATAGTATAACTAAGGGTATTGTTTGGGTATCGGGATAATTTTAGACTAAACCGACACCTTATGAGGGTATTTTAGTCTTTCAGTATCCTAGGGTGGATAGAGCTACGAATTTCACATCCCTATATCAGACGTTAGAGAGAAGGTCCTAGGGTTAAGAGTGTAGAAAACAAAGGGGATCCATTAGAGAAGAAAATGAGAGATTTCTTAGAGGTTCTGAAGAGTTCTTGAAGAATTAAAGAGTGTTCTTACGCCACAATCAAACTTGGAGTGTGGATTGGAGGAGAAGACGACCAAACTAGCCTTTTAAACATGAAATAAGACCCTAATGATCAAGGCAAGTGTTTATTACAAATTCTTTAGAAGTTATAATGCCCGTGTTGTGAGAGTTTCATTATAATTTGATTTAATTGACATTCTTGGAAGAAAAGAATAATTAAATTCATATTTGGGTTGAAATTTCATGTAGTATGATTGAACATCTGTAGAAGAAAATAAATCAGAGATTATGTGTTAATAATCATGAGTTTAATCTGGGCTTATGTTGAATATTAAAACCTAGGGTTTTTGAGGAATAGAGGATTCAATCCATTCTTGAATGAAAATCGTAATGTTTTGATGTTAAAATTACGCTAGAAACTGTCCTAATACATGTATAAAAGGTTTGGGACAATTGGTTTCGAGTTTAGTGGATATACATGTATTGGGTGAATGAAAATGGTGAAAAAAAACACTCGCGAAAGGAAGAAGACCACCTGGTACAAAACGAATCGATTCGGTAAGGAGAATCGATTCGGCCTTTGGGAAAATCGATTCGATTTGCCCAAAATTGCCTATTTTGCCTATTTAAGCCTAATAACTTTGGAAACTTATTTGGGTGACCTTTGGAACCTCCTTAAATTATTATGAGGGACTTATGGGAATACAGTAGGTCCATGATAGAATCGGGCAATAGTCTTATTGAGAGAAATAAGGCTAAAATTGTTTGGACTTAAATTGTAAAGTAATTAATTCGAGAGGATGAGAATAAATCACGAATGTTTTGAATGAACCTATGATGTGGACCAGTAGAGTAAGAAAGACTTAAATACTGAAATTATGATAAGGGATAACTGGGACCCTTAAAGTAAAGAATAAAACTTGAATAATTACGATAGTGAGAGTATTTGTAACATGATAGTACAGTGAGTATTCGAGGGATTAATACTACGTACGGAATATAATAAATGGGGTCGTGTAGAGACCTAGTGAATATATATATATATATATATATATATATATATATATATATATAGGTCGTGTGTGTGCCTATTATATGATTTTCACGGAGGTTCCCACACAGTGGGCGATCCCACTTTACCGATTTTAGGGAGGTCTAGATTTGTGCCCCAGAACATAGAACTTAGGGCAGCCCACTACGTGTCGTGTATCAGTGGGATCGACGTGTCGTTTGGGTACATTAGGTATGTGCGTAGCCCAAAGGCTCATAACTATGTTCGCCTCCATTGCTTGTTATTTGATTTTGGGTTCAAGGAGACATACCGAACCAATAGTCCGTATTTTAGTACGAGAGGTACACGGACTGATAGCAGAGTATGCCAATTTTGTACGGTGGTCCTTTTGAGAGACATCGTACTTATAGATATTAGTGAGAAAGATATATATAACCATTTGACTAACTCTATGCAGGTGTGATAGTAGACAAATTGATAGTGTGCATGTAAATAATGAATTAAGTTGTGAAACTTAATTAAATGATTAAATGACTAGGGACGGAGAATGGTACTTATGATATTAACAATATACGAGAGATGTTAATTAGGATAGCGTATTGTGTGGGCGGTACGAGGGACTTGTAGTTGTTGACATATCAATTAGATACTTATGTCTAGTTATCTTGGGTAGTATGACTAGGTGGGCTAAGTAGAATCGTTAGACGTGCACAATAGATGAGAGGTGAGGAAACTCAAGGGAGGTGTGCGTGAACATAACATGAGTAATAAATAACTGATTTTTAAATTATTATAAATACTTGAAAAATATTTTCAAAATGTTTTGGGTTCTAGCCCTTGCTACAAACCTTTTTTCAAAATCTTTTAGGTGTCCAGCCATAGGGATGCCAGACTTGATGATCCATTCCAGGGATGATTAGTTACAGCACTGTGGTGGCTTGCAGGACTTGCTTAGACACTTCTATCATTCATTCCTAATGTAGGATTTCATTCCAGTATCTCAGTTGGGCATGTTGCCCAAATTATACCTGCTTATTTAGCTATTCATTTCAGACATGTAGTTAGATTTATTGTCATATTTGCTGGACTATTATTGGGTTAGATTTTTATCGATGGTTTATTAGTTAAGACATTATTCATTTATTTATGTATTTCATTATCATGGTTGAGCCTATATTAATTGTGTGAATGTTTTAATTTAGTTTCAGCATACTATTATCAATTATTTAACGAAAGATAAAATTTTGATACCGACTCAATAAACTAGTAGGTGGATAGTAATTAATATGGGTTTCGACAGTGATCCTGAGAATGAACCAAATGAGAAACCTTTTTTAATTAATAAAGGATTCATCACCCGATATTTAATTAGGCGGGGTGTCACAGATGGTATCAGAGCATTAGGTTCTAGTGTCCATAGGATTTTTATGGCTTATTATGATTTCTGCATATAGTTCTATTAATAAAAAGCCCTATTATTAGGAATGTTGCTTTTATCTTCCCGTATTTGAGATAACGTGCTTCTTCTATTAAATTTTGTATAAATTGTGTACTTACACAATTTGATCTATTTTCAGATGCGACTGAGGAGAGAGCGAGTATCTAGGGCAGCAGCTAGGTATGAGGTGAGGGAGGCTCACGAGGAGCCACATGAGGTGCCTTAATCACAACCAACACCAGAGATGATCTCGACGACCCAGGTGGTATGGATTGTGGCCCAGGCGATCAATGCAACTATGTCAGCTATGGTAGTGCATTTCTTATAGCCACAGCTGCAGTAGCCAATGGTACCGGTCATTCAGGCCCAAACATGGTCATCTACTTAGCAGAGAGTCAAGGAGACATTTATGAAGGGCCACCCGCCTGAGTTTCAGGGCAATTCTGATGTGGTAAAGGCATGTTGGTGGAAGAAGAGTATGTAGTGCCATCTACGCATGGTGGAGTGCAGTGAGACGCAGAAGTAGATGTTAGTTACTTTCAGACTTGCTGGGGCTGCACTACTGTGGTGGGAGACAGTTACACAGTTGAGGAGAGAGATTTTATGATGATTACTGAGTTTTGGGTGCGGTTTGACTGCAAGTACTTTTTGCCAATAATGGAGACCAAAATGCGAAAGAATTTCTATGAGGTAACACGGGGCGACTGCTCCATAGTAGAGTATGAGGAGAAGTTCACTCGTTTGGCTAATTTTGTGCCAGATGAGGTGAGCAACGTGGAACGAAAGAAGGCAAAATTTATGGATGGATTAGCCTGGAGGACCATGCAACACTTAATCGGTAACCCCACATTGGTGACGTATACAGATGTCATCAATGCCGCTTTATTACACTGCTAGGGCTATCGTTTCCACTTGAAGGGAAGCAAAAGAGGAGTTGAGTCGAGCCATCCGGGCAAGGCTAGTGGGGGTGGTATCAGCGGAGCACCACAGCAGGCAGGCAGCATGGGAAGGATTCTCGACAGGGGGTCATGCCAAGAGGCTTAGGTCAGGAGGATATCTACTGGAGGGTCAGGAATATAGACAGGGTCAATAGGGCTCTAATCAGCAGCAGTAGATTCCTCAGGGCCAAAGGGACCATGGAGGTGGCCTAAAAGGCTAGGTCATCAGGGACAGCGTCAAGGCCAGTGTCCATAGGGCCAGCAGGGACCGTTTTAGGAGAATGTTTTATATGTGGACAGTAGGTTCATAAGAGGAAAGATTGACCACAGTTGGGCAGGGCACAATAGCAGGGTGCCCAACAGGGATAGCAGGATCCATTACCTCTAGTACCACCACCCCCATCCACACAGCAGTAACAGGGTCAAATACACTACAGGCGTGTATAAAACGTTCGAGACATGTCTATGCCTCCAACCCCTCAGGCGCTTCCAGCAGTTGAGGGTACATTTCCTATTCATGGGCATGAGGGTAGGATTCATTTTGATATGGGCACGTCACACTCCTTTATTTATAGTAGATTTTTATGAGCAACCGATCTTTTGAAGACAGCTGGCACACGCCTTATATGTGTAGAGTTGCCGTTGGGTAATGGATCACTTATACACGTTAGCAGCGGAACTTCTCGTGTTAGACATGGAAGGATACATTATTATCCTAGGTATGGATTGGTCGGCAGGATATATGGAGAAAATAGATAGTTACGAGAGAACCATAATGTTCTCAATTCCGAGTTAGGAGATGTTCTTGGTGTAGATGCCTCTTCCCGAGGGAGGGTTACGCACCCACCTATACTATATTGAGGAGGAGACCTAACAAGATATAGTGATTTCGATAGAATTAATTACCGTAGTGAGGGATTTCGAGGATGTATTTCAGGAGATACCGGGGTTACCACCCAATCGAGAGATCGAGTTTGTGATCGACCAAGCACCGGGTACGTGACCGATTGCTCAAGCACCATATCGAATGGTCCCTGCAGAGATGCGAGAGTTGAGGGACCAGATTCAACAGTTATTGGTGCAGGGTTTCATTCGACGAAGTACATCGCCGTTTTTGATGTAAAAAGTTAGATTAGATCTAATTATTTAGTCACAGATAATATTTTTAAGTAAAATAAAGAGATAAAAATGTTTTTTAAAGTGATTTAGCTTATAAAGTAAAGCCTACGTCCACTGTGCTTGTTATTGCCTTTCAATCACCTACCCTTGACGAAGGGATTACAACTTACTTATAGCCCAATAAGGAGACAAAGAGATGGAATGTTAAATGATGGAATGCCTTTATAAATTAGGCATTTACATCAGTACAAAATATCCATAATGTTTTTGGCTATTGGCGTATTATTGATACTATTGGTCGGTCGCCCTACTATTAGTCAGGCTTCCGGGTGTTGGTCGGCATTCTAGTAAGATTGTCAGCATTCCAGGCCTTGGTCGGTGGTTATACCTTTTTGACTAGGATTATTTCCATTATGGATGACATGTGTCTATTTCTGATTGGTCCACGTAAGTGGATAATTTTTGGTATCAACAGAAGCCCCCAATGTTCCATGCTTGATGCTTGCTTGAAAGTATGGAGCATTTAGTTATGGTAGTAGATCGAGCTATATTTATGATGCTTAGTCGGTTATCGACTTTTTACATTTGTAAATTATTAGCTTTGTTGATAGCGTATACAGTTGATGGCATTTTTGTAAATATCCAGAATTATAATGAATCGTTTTGGGACAAATATGTCTTTCTCTGCTTAGCCGCCAAAATTTTAATCGTCGTTTCACTTTAATCATCATGTTCGCCAGTTTTAGAGGCAATCTATAAAAGGCGGTAAAATCCCTATCATCTCTTACCTCAAACCCTCTAAGTTTCTGCTGCAATTTCTTGGGCTTTCGTGCGATTGTTCTTCCTGAATCCTTAAGTCTTTGTAAGAATTCTTTCTCTTTATTCTTTTCTTCATATCGAATAATGGTTTACGCCGTTATCTCTCTAGATGAGTTTAGAAAGGAATAGAACATACCAGACTGAGTAGACTTAGAGTTTCCTAATCCCCCTGTAGACATTTTTTCTTTGTCTGAAGGTCATTAGACCCCTTCCTTATTCGCTGCTGAATGCGGCTTGACTTTTCCTCCAAATCATTTTTATTTGGAATTATGGCAATACTTTTATATTGTACCTGATAGACTAGCCCCCAATACTTGGAGGGTTATCAATGGTGTTCATATGCTCAATCAACTCCATGGGACCCACATAGGTATTCCCGAAATCATGTTTTATTATAAATAGCTCACTAGTGACAATGAGTATTTCTTTCCTCTGTGTTTGTCATCTTTTGATTGTTGCTTTATGATCTTTATTCTGTTATTGATTGGATATTTCTTGACTCTTATAATTCATGGACAAAACGGATCAACTTTCCTCCACTGACTCTTGCTACTCAATAGATGCAATGATTAATTCAAGGCTGGTCATATGACTTTATTCGAGGAAGATCTATCAAATTTGCTTGGGGGTGATATTTCAGATCAAACCAAGGAAGCTTACTTATATTTAAAATGTCTTCTTGATCGGACAGTGGCTAACAATGTAGCTTACTTTGAAATGATTTAAGAGCTTCAGGAAGATCACAAAGAAGCCAAGGCTCCCCTGCATGCTGATTATGAGAAGAAGTAAAAGGCTCTAAGTGAATCTTGGGGTTTTGAGGAGAAATTAGAGAAATATGCCTCTTCTTTTAGAAAGAAAGAGTTTTTACTCAAGTGTGAAGTGGTTGAGGCTAGGTCCATTGCCAAGCTGTTGGAGGAAGAAAATAATAGTTTGAGAGATGAACTGAACTCTTTAAAGGTTTATTCAACTACTGCTACTACTGATGATGGAGTTTAATTTTTAGAGACTGAAAATTCTAATATGAAGTAAGAACTTAAGGCTTTGAAAAAATTTAAACCTTCTACCTCCTTCTGATCAAGAGCAAGATCCGATCGAGCTATGGCTGATGAAGGCAGGACTCAACAGACGCTTGCAAATCAGGCTGCATAAATAAAGGCCAAGAATTTATCCATTGTTGAGATGTCTCAAAAGATTCAAACCCAGGGCGAGAAAATTTCAATCTAGTCGTCTCAATTGCTAGATAAAGAGGGAGTGTTGAAGAAGCTGTAACATCAAGTTGAGAGATTAACTTTCCAATTTCACAAATAACTCATGGATATCAGGATGGAAGGATATAATGAAGCTCTTGGTTATTTTGATGACCGCTTTAGTTAGGCTTAGCGCGAAGGCTATAAATGGGACTGGACCAATTGCCTAACAGTTATGAAGATTGACCACAATAGTAAATTATAGTATTGGGTTGATTCGTGTCTTTTTGTGTGTCAAGACCCTCCCTTTAAACTGGATGTTAGTTGGATTCTGGTAAAAAGCATTCCTCAATGCCTGATGTCCAAATACTTAGGGGATTATGGCTTGTATGACGAGCTAGAAATAGTTCAGATTCCTCATATGTTAGATGCTCTGAGAAGCAGCAATAGAAGAGTTCTTTAAGATTTTAACTTCATTAAATCCCTGTACACATTGGATGATCCTCCAGCAGGTATGAAACTAACACCAAGCACCTCTAAAGCTGAAGGAAAGCATCCACTAGAATAATATTGAGAATAATTTGTTCCTGTATTTCATTCATACACAATATTTGCATGTAATCATTATATATATAAATGAAAGGCATTTGATTGACTTATCTTGTTAATTTCTGGATGCTTGAATGATTTTGTTATTTCATTAGTTCTACTGATACACTTAGGTATTTGCCTAAATTTAGTATCAATTACCAATGAGATTATCATAGGTTCTATTGATATACTTATATTTGTAAGTTTAATACCACTTACCATTGATGTGGCTATAGGTTCTACTAATGCACTTAGACTTAATTCCGAGTTTATCACCAGTTACCCGTGGTATTGCCACAGGTTTTACTAATGCACCTAAAATTTTAAGTTTAGCATTAGTTATCAGTGGTGACCAAGCGTATGTGGAGTATGTGTCTACTTTCCTATTTAAGAATCTTCACAATGTTCTTCCTCTATTTTTCTCAGGATGGATAAAACTTATTGAATTTTTATATAGATTTTTATCCCTGATTTTTCTTGACCAAGTACCGAGGACTTAAAATCCTATTTTGACTTAGATTTATGAATTTCTGCTGTCTTGCCAGTTAAGTATTACTTTCGCCGACCAAGTCCGACCAATTACTGAATTCCTGCCGACCAAGTTTTGATGGGGGGGATGCATATCACCAATATTCCAAAAAAAATGGAAAAACCAAAATTTTATTGATACTGAAGCCAAATGATTACAAAAGATGTTGATCGCTACGTTACTGGTAGTATTTCTTAAGATGCTCAGCATTCCATGGATTTTTAAATTCTTCCCCCTCCAAAGTTTCAATTCGATAAGTTCCTGGTCGAACAACTGATGAGACACGATAAGGCCCATGCTAATTCGCTTCAAGCTTTTTGGTCTTCTGAATCACCTTTTTAAGTACATAATCCCCCTTTTTTTAGTTGGTCAACTTCACCCTTTTGTTATAAAAGCGTGATATTTATTGTTGATAGGCAACGTTCCTCAAAGCAACATCTTCACGCAGCTCTTCCAACATGTACAGGTCTATCCTTCGCATCAAATCACTCACAGGAGAATCAAAGTTCAACACTCTATGAGTTGGAAAGCCTATTTCAGCTGGTAGGACTACTTCCGTTCCAAATGCCAGCATATATCTTGGAGTTTTTCGGTATGCCCATAAAACTAACTGCAATTCATTTATCCAATTCCTTTTAGCATCATTAGGTCTTTTCTTAAACCCATTAAGTAAATTTCTGTTTGTTTCCTCAGTTTTCCCATTGCGTTGAGGATGCCTTAGTGCAGAGTGAAACTTTTGAATCTTGGATTGGGCATAGTATGCTGCAAACTCCTCATTGTCGAACTGTGTACCATGGTGAGTAATGAAGGCATATGGTAAACCATATCAGTAAATAATGGTTTTCCATATGAACTGGTATACCTTTTCATAAGGCATATCCACTAATGGTTCAGATTCAACCCATTTTGCAAAATTGTCAACAACTACGACTAAGTACTTAAATTTTCCTCGGGTGGTCGGCAATGGCCCGAATAAGTCTATTCCCCAAATAACAAATGACCAAGGTGAAGTAATGTGGGTTAAATCTACATGTGGAGTTTTGCGAATATTAGAGAACCTATGGAACTTGTCACACTTTTTTATAAAGGCTGTAAAATCCGCCCTCATGGTTGGCATGTAATACCCTTGAGTATTCATTCACTGTAGTAATGATCTTCCTGCTACATGAGCTTCACAAGATCTTTTGTGAACATATTCTATGAGTTCTTTAACTTCTGTTGGGTGAACACAGCGCTATAGAGTAGCTGTTAACCTTTTTCTGTATAACACTCCTTTATCTAACACATATCTTGTTGCTTTGTACTTAAGTTTTTTTATCTTTAATCAGATCTATTGGAAGGATCCCTTCCTCAATATAAGCTTTAATGGGATCCATCCAAGAGGATTCCATGTATACCGTAATGAAATTAATCACCAAGTCTTCATCAATGCTTCGATTGGACAAAATTTCAATAGGAATGGTTCTCCTAACCTCAATTCTGGTTGCTGATACTAGCCGAGCAAGTGCATCAGCTCGGGTGTTTTCCAATCTTAGAATTCTACTAATCCGAACAACAAGTAATTTTTCTATAACCTTCAATGCTGTAGCTAAGTATATTATCATTAGTTCTCCCTTGGCTCCATAAAACTCAAAATCTGATTCACCACCAACAGAGAATCACTGTGTGCCACAACTTGCTCGACGTTCAGTGATTGAGCTAAACTTAAGCCCACAATGAGATATTTATACTTTGCTTTGTTAGTTGAGTACTGAAATTGGAATTGAAATGCGTATTTAATATCTATCCCGTCAGGGGTGTTGAGTATTATACCTGCTCCTTTTCCTACTGCACATGAGGATCCATCTACATAAAAGTTCCATATAGGGATGTTATTGTCAAACACTTGGTCTGTTGATGTCCATAATGAAATATTTTACATCTTGGTTCCTCATATCTTTTGTCCATCTCTTGTATCTTGGTTGATGTATTCGTTAGGTCGGCATCAACTTATTCTGAGCTTATCCCTAATAGGGCCTGCTTGGGCTATTGGTAGGTTATGACTTCAGTTGGGCTTCCCCCTATTTAGGCTTGCTCTGTTTGAATGTTCCGTTGCTCGAGAACCTCCGAATAAGTGAATTCAATAATGAAGTCTGCCACATCTTGGCCCTTTAATAAGGACCTTGGCTTATTTAGAATATCGTACTCCCCCAGTTATACTGCCCAATACTTTAACTTCCCAGAATTCTCTAGTTTATGAAAAGCTTGCGAAAGAGGCATATCAGTGTACACCACAATAGTATGTGCTTGGAAGTAAGGTTTCATCCGTCTGGATGACTCAATCAATGCCAAAGCTAATTTCTCCAGACATGGACATCTAATTTCTACTCCTCGAAATGCTTTGCTAGTGTAGTAGATAGGCTTTTGAACTCTATTATCTTCTCGTATCAAGTCAGAACTTATAGTTGACTCAGAGACTTTCTAAGTATAAATATAATTTTTCTCCCAACACTGGTCGAGAAAGCAACGGGGGCGATCCCAAATACTTTTTCAACTCCAGAAAAGATTTTTCACATTCATCATTCCATTCAAAACTCTTCCTCAACACTTTAAAGAATAATAAACACTTTTTTGTAGCTCGGGACATAAATCTGTTCAATGCTCCTACTCGTCCAGTGAGCCTTTGCACCTCCTTTTTGTAGGTCGGGGATTTCATTTCAATCAATGCCTTGATTTTGTTAGGATTTGCTTCAATTCCTCTCTGATTCACTATGTACTCAAGGAACATGGCTTCTTGGACACCGGATACGCACTTGGTCAGATTCAACTTCATTTAGTGCTTCTCTAGTTGATCAAATATTTGGCTTAGGTCAGTATTGTGATCAGATGATTTTTTGCTCTTCGTCAACATGTCATCTACGTATACCTTCATGTTTTTGCCTATCTGTTCCTCAAAGACTTTGTTTACCAATCTTTGGTAAGTAGCACCTGCATTTTTCAAACCAAATGACATAACATTATAATAATATGTTCCTCGGGGAGTAATAAAAGAATTAATTTCCCTATCTTCGGGATTCATCTTTGTCTGGTTATAACCAGAATATGCATCTATAAAAATCAATAGTTCATACCCTAACGTAGCATCGATAAATTGATCAATCTCGGGCAAAGGAAAGTGGTCCTTTGGGCATGATTTATTCTAATCTGTGAAGTCCACACTCATTCTCCATTTATTTTTTTTACCATAACAACGTTGGCCAACCAATCTGGATATTTCACATCTTCCTGGATAGCCTAGTTCTTTTCGGGGCTAAATACTCTATGTCTTTGCTTCACTGGCTTGGCATCCTTGTTGACGTTGATCTCATGGTAGAGAAAATTGGGATCAATCCCAAGCATGTCCTCATGATTCCAAGCGAATAGTGATTTCTCTGTCTCAGGAACGTCACTAGCTCTGGTTTAAGAACAGGGTTTAGTATTGATCCCATATGTGTAATTCTCTCGGTCTTATCGTCATCTAAGATGATATTCGCTGTTGGTTCTATAATTTGGCCTTTTACTAACTCTATCTCCTCTCTTAGATCTAAAGTTTCCACCTCAGAGTCGTTATTGGGATCAATAATATCAACTTGGTAAGTGGTGGTCTTCTTCTTTATTTCTTCCAGATCTTCTTGCTTGGCAGAGGAGTAATTACGTTCCCGACCTACTTTCTGATCACCCTTGGCCATACCTACACCAAAGTTGGTCAATAACTTTAAGCATTGATGGACTGTAGATGACACAACTTCAAATTTCTTTAATCCCACTCTTTCCATGATCATATTATATGAAGAATGAACATCCTTGTCCATTATATGGAAATGTATATTCTCTGTCCGACTTACTGGCTATGTGCTGATCAATACTTCCAGCTTGATTGTGCCCAAGGAAAATACTTTTTCACCAGAAAAGCCTATTAGGGGCCTATGGTAAGGTTCCAATTGTCTAAGCTTCAAGTCCAGACTACCAAAGCAGAGATAAAACACGATGTCTGCCGAGATACCATTGTCAATTAATACTTGGGAAATAATTATATCTTGCATTCTGACCTTAACTACTAAGGGATCATCATGGGGATAAAGTACCCCTGAAAGGTCATTTTTGGAAAAATTAATCACCAACTTTTCTTTGTTAACTTTTATCGGCCTGTCTTTCTCGGCCAAATTGATCCTTTGGATATAGGAGAAATCTTGAGCCTCATTGAGGTAAGATTTTCTTTCTGCAGTATGATCTCATCGTCCTGTATCTCCATCTGTAATCATCTGGCAATTAAAAGATCCAAAACTAACCATGAATACCTCACGTTCCGGTTGCCTAGGCCTTTTGGGTATGTCGGGGTCATCTTCTTAATTTTCTTCATGAGTTCTCTTTTTCTCATCCCAAGGCTTGCATGGATATTTTAACCTTCGCCGAGCTCCATTGTTATCCGTCTAATCAATAAATTTATCTAGTGTTCCTCTTTGGATGAGGGTCTCAATCTCATTATGCAGAGCAATACAACGATCCGTCGTATGCCTATGGTCCCTGTGGAATTCATAATATTTGGACCTGTCCCTATTTTCAACAGGTGCTCTCTGTTTCTCAGGACAACTTACCTCTTTGCTATGCTTTATTTCTTCCAAAAGATGGTGCATATCCATCATTAATGGAGTATAATTATTATATTTTTTGTGCCTGTCAGTATTCGCTTTTTGCTTCAATCCTTATACTCATTGTGCTCTTTCTGCTCCTTTTTCTCGATTTTGTCTTCAGACTTTATACCTGAGTTTCATTTGGTTTCCATGGCTTCCTCGGCATTCATTATCTTAGCTGCCTTAGCCATCAATTCTGTCATTATCTTTGGAGGTTCTTTGAAAAGTGTGTAGTAAAGTTTCTCGGGAAGCAGTCCACTCATGAGGGCCGTGAAAGCTGTTTTCTCCTCGTAATCAATGACTTCCAACTTCTCTTTATTGAAACGAGTAATATAATCTTTGGTACTTTCTCCTACCCTTTTCCTTACACTTAGTAGATGAGATACTCTTTTCACCGATTTGGCTCCAAAGTAGAAGTTACAAATAAATAGCTCGATGTGCTGGTTGAAACTTGAAATTTATCCCCGAGGAAGGCTATTGTACCAAATCTAAGCAGGCCCCATAATTGTACTTAAAAATTCCCTACATCTCATTTCATCAGGAACAACATAAATATCAGCTGCTGCTTGGTACTTCTCTATATGAAGAACATGATCTATTTTCCCATCATACATGAGAGTAACCACAAGAGATTTAAACTTTGAAGGAGTGGGAAAGTCCATAATAGTTAGCACAAAAGGAGATCCTTTCACAAAACTTCCCTGCAAAGGGTTTTTTGCCTTTGCCATTTCTCTCAACCTATCTTCCAATCTTTGAATAGATCCTTTCCATGGATTATTACCAGCATCATTACTAGCGTCATATCTATGTGTTGTAGCTCGGCTGTTACGACCAACTGCTTGTGCTAAACTCTCCTTTCATGAGGTCTACTTGGCACGAATAGATTACGGATCATCTAATATGGATTAGGCTGAGACCTGACATTGATCGACTCATCATCCATTATTCCTCGACAATGCCCTAGGAACCTTTCTATTCCTCTTAGGTCCCAAACGATCAAAGGGAGATGCTCGACTTAACCTTTCTAAAGCACTCAATCTTTTAGGAGTAAAATACTGTTCATTATATGGTTATGAAATTCTAAATGAAGAATTTGCTCCTGGACGGTAGGACACATCTCTGGTAGTTCGGGATTGTCTATGCCTACTATTTCTTGAAGGCAGTCCGATCGTTGTTTATTGGCAGAGCAGATGGAACATGAGGAATGCCATCATTCCTGGTGCTTAATTCAGGAATATCAGTCATGTAGGGTAAATGAATAAGTGAAAAAAATTAGAAATATGTTCCCATAAACGGAGCTAATCTATTCATGTAAAAAACTAGACTAGATATAATTATTCAATCAGAGATAATATTTTTAAGTAAAAGAAAGAGACAAAAAGGGTTTTAAAGTTGTTCGGCTTATGAAGAAAAGCCTAGGTCCACTGTGCTTGTTATTGCATTGTGTTTGTATTTCAATCACCTGCCCTTGACGAAGGGATTACAACGTATTTATAGCCCAATAAGGAGATAAAGAGATGGAATGTTAAATGATGGAATACCTTTATAAATTAGGCATTTACATCAGTACAGAATTTCCATAATGTTTCGGGCTATTAACATTTTTTTGCTACTGTTGGTCGGGCTTCCTGGTGTTGGTCGGCATTCCAGTATGACGATAGGCATTCTAGGCCTTGGTCGGTGGTTTTACCTTACTGATTAGGATTATTGCTATTGTGAATGACACTTGTCTATTTTTTATTAGTACACGTATGTGGGTAATTTTTTGTATCAACAGTCGTGGGGTGTATCGGTGTTGTTTGTGAAGAAGAAGGATGGTTCGCTTTGCTTGTGTGTGGATTGTAGGGAGATGAACAAGGTCACGATTAAAAAAAAGTATCCGTTGTCAAGGATCGTGGCCTGTTTGATCCGTTAAGAGGGGCTGCCTACTTCTCAAAGATTGATTTGAGATCGGGATATCACCAGTTAGTATTCGGGAGGAAGATGTTCCCAAGACTGCTGTCTTGCCGCGGTACAGGTTATACGAGTTTAGGGTGATGCCGTTTGGGCTCACCAATGCACTAGCAGTATTCATGGATCTCATGAACAGAGTATTAAGGGAGTTCTTATACCAGTTCATGATCGTGTTTATAGATGACATTTTGGTTTACTCTCATACTAAGGAGGAGCATGCAGAGAATTTGCGTAGGGTCTTGCAGACACTTCGGGACCATCAGAAGTATGCCAAATTTGGGAAGTGTGGATTTTGGCTACGATAGTGCAGTTTCTTGGCCACATTATATCTGACAGAGGTATTATAGTGGATCCAAGTAAGGTATCGACGGTGAGGGAGTGGGGATAACCCATAACACCGACGAAGATTCGTAGCTTCATGGGCTTGGTAGGGTATTATTGCCGCTTTATTATGGGATTTTCGAAGATTGCGGGTCCATTGATGAACCCGACTCACAAGGGGGTACCATTTGTGTGGAGTGATCATTGTCACCTAGCCTTTGATGAGCTGAAGGATAAGCTGACATCAATGTCAGTACTTGCATTGACTAGGAGTGGGGTGGAGTATTGGGTCTACACGGATGCATCCCTACAGGGAATTGGGGGTGTATTATAGCAGGAGGAGAGGGCCATAACTTGTGTGTCTCGAAATCTTAAGCCCCATGAGAAGAATTACCCACCCACGACCTTGAGTTATCAGTGATGGTATTTTATCTGAGGATATGCAGACATTATCTATTGGTAGAGCAGTTTACATTGTTCAGGGATCATAAGTCACTTGAGTATCTTTTCACACATAAGGATCTGAATATGAGGCAGAGACAGTGTCTAGAATTCATGAAGGATTTCCAGTTTGATATACAGTATCACCCAGGTAAGGCTAACGTGGTAACAATGTGTTGAGCCGGAGACTCGTTGGGGAGTTGGCCGAGGTCTAGAAGGCAAAGTGGAGTGAGCTTTAACACGATGATGAGGTTACCAGAGCGCGCATATTGATTTTAGATATCACTCCCAAGATTATCATGCGGGTGGTGAAATCACAGGTGGAGGATCCATACTGTCAAAACAGACTGCGATAGTCATTAGCTGAGGGTGCAGAGTCTTACTCGATCAGCTTAGAGGGAGGCTTACATTTTATTGGGAGACTAGTGGCGCCAGAGGATGAGAACTTGAGGCATGCGGTTATGACTAAGTCAAATGGATTAAGGTTTTTGGTACATCCCGATGGGGATAAGATGTAATAGGACATGAGGAGATAGTATTGGTGGGTCAGGATGAAGTGAGACATATCAGAATTTGTTTTAAAGTGCATCACCTGTCAGTTAGTTAAGGTAGACTATCAGAAACCTTCAGGGATGCTATAGCCATTGGAGATTCCTGAGTGGAAGTGGGAGAGTATTTCAATGGACTTTATTATGGGACTGCCGAAATCGCAGAAGGGTCACGACTCCATTTGGGTGATAATGGATCACCTGACCAAGGTGGCTCATTTCTTACCAGTTCGCACTAATTTTGAGATGATGTAGTATGCGTAGTTATTCGTAGCGGAGATAGTTAAGCTGCACGGAGTACCAATCAACATTATTTTTAATAGAGATAAGATCTTTGTGTCTCATTTCTAGCAGAGCTTTAAGGAGGCCATGGGCACTAACTTACGACTGAATACTGCATGCAATCCACAGATAGATGAACAAACCGAGAGGGTAAATCAAATGCAAGAGGACTTGTTGGGGATATGCATCCGAGATTTTAGGGGAGGATGAGAGCGACATCTTCCATTGATAGAGTTTTCTTATAACAACTCGTACCAATTTACCATCGGTATGGCACCATTTGAGGCGCGTTATGGAAGATCTTATCATCCGCCCACTTGCTGGTTAAAGGTGGGGGACAACAAACTATTTGGGCCAGAGATGATACAACATACGACTGCTAAGATCAATATAATTTGGGGACATATTCAAATAGCTTAGGATCGGCAGAAGAGTTATGCCAATAGAGACCGGAGGCACGAAGAGTTAGAGGTTGGGGACTAGGTATTGATACGTGTATCTCCTATGAAGGGGGACATGGGGTTTGACAAAAAGGGTAATCTAGCGCCGAGATATGTGGAACCTTTTTCCATTATTGAGAGAGTGGGAGTAGTGGCATATAGATTGGGATTACCCGAGCAGCTTCAGCGAATACATGACGTGTTCCACATGGCATCTCGGAAGAAGTATAGGAGGAGCGAGGGACCTTTTTGTCACATTCCACTCGAGGAGATTGATTTGAATCCATACGTCTCGTATGAGGAGAGACCAATGGCTATTCTAGCTCGTAGTGAGCGGAAGCTACGGTCTAAGGTGGTACCATTAGTCACAATTCAGTGGGGAGACACCATAGTGTTGATAAGTCTACATAGGATCGAGAGGATGGCATGCGAGAGCAGTATTCAGAGTTATTCACATCAGGTATGGCCTAATTTCGAGGACGAAATTCCCTGTAAGGGGGAAGTATGTAATACCACGTATTTTTGCATATTAAAAATTTACTTAATTTGGTAGATTATTTGTTTATTCAAATTACGCGAGCGAGGTAATTTAATGGAATTAAATAAAAATATGGTTATGGAATATTAATTAAGAGAAAAAAATAATTATTAATATTATGTGTTAAAATTTTACTAAGTGAATAGTAAATAAGTTATGGAAATTATTACACATCATAACGTGTGAAATTGGCGAAATTGAATTTATCTCAATCAGGAGTCGCGTGTAGACTAAATTGAGGCTGAGATAGGAAAAAATGTGTAGAGTGACTCAAATTATGATTTCGAAAGGGTCAAAATAGTCGGAATAGTATACTCGGGGGTATTATTTGGATCCCGAGGCAATTTTGAACTAAACTGGCACCATATGAGGGTATTTTTGTCTTTCGGTAGCATGGGGTAGATAGAGCTACGAATTTTATAGCCTTATATCAGACGTTAGAGATAAGGTATAGGGTTAAGAGTATAGAAGACAATGGCGAGCCATTAGAGAATAAAAGAAGATAATTCTCGAAGGTTTTGAAGAGTTCTTGAAGAATTAAAGTGTGTTATTGCACCACAATCAAACTTGGAGTATGGATTGGAGGAGAAGATAATCAAACCAACCTTTCAATCATGAAATCAGACCCTACTGATCAAGGAAAGTGTTTAGTGCAAATTATTTTGAGGTTATAATTCCCATGATGTGAGGGTTTCAATATAATTTAATTTAATTAACATTCTTGGAAGAAAAGAATAATTTAAATTCATGTTTGGGTTGAAATTTTATGTATTATGATTGAACATCTGTAAAAGATAATAAATTAGAGACTATGTGTTAATAATCACGAGTTTAATGTGGGTTTATGTTGAATATTAATGGAGAATATTGAAACCTAGGGGTAGGAATACAGGATTCAATCCGTTCTTAAATGAAAATCGTAATGTTTTGATGTTAAAATTACGTTAGAAACTGTCCTAATATATGGAGAAAAGGTATGGGAAATTAGTTTCGAGTTTGGTGGAGATATATAGATTGGGTGAATTAAAATGGTGAAAAAATGCTCTCGAGAAAGGAAGAATACAACCTCGTCCAAAACGAATCGATTCGGTAGGGTGAATCGATTTGGCCTTTGGGCGAATCGATTCGGTTTGCCCTGAATTGCCTATTTTGCCTATTTAAGCCTAGAAACTTTGGAAAATTATTTTGGTGACCTTTGGAGCCTCCTTAAATTATTATGAGGGACTTGCGGGAATACAGTAGGTCCATGATAGAATCGGGCAATGGTCTTATTGGGAGAATTAAGGCTAAAATTGTATGGACTTAAATTGTAAAGTAATTAATTCAAGAGGATGAGAATAAATTATGGATGTTTTGAATGAACCTATTATGTGGACCAATAGAGTAAGAAAGACTTAATTACTAACATTACAATAAGGGATAACTGGGACCCTTAGAGTAAAAAATAAAACTTGAGTAATTACGATAGTGAGAGTATTTGTAACATGATATTACAATGAGTATTCTAGGGATTAATACTACGTACGAAATATGATAAATGGGGTTGTGTGTATACCTACTGAATTGATATATATATATATATATAGGTCGTGTGTGTGCCTATTATATAATTAGTAATTGTTCGTGACCATACCTACGCTGCCTGTTATCACGGAGGTTCCCGCGCAATGGGTGATCCCACCTTACCGATCCCAAGGAGGTCTAGATTAATGCCTCAGAACATAAAACTTAGGGCGTCCCACTATGTGTCGTGTATTATTGGGACCGACGTGTCGTTTGGGTACATTAGGTATGTGCGTAGCCCAAAGGCTCAGAACTATGTTCGTCTCCATTGCTTGTTATTTGATTTTGGGTTAAAGGAGACATACCGAACCATAGTCCTTATTTTAGTACGAGAGGTACACGGACTGATAGCAGAGTATGCCAATTTTGTACGGTGGTCCTTTTGAGAGACATCGTAATTATATATATTAGCGAGAAACATATATATAACCATTTGACTAACTCTACGTACGTGTGATAGTACACGAATTGATAGTGTGCATGTAAATAATGAATTAAGTCGTGAAACTTAATTAAATAATTAAATGACCAGTGACGGAGAATGGTACTTATGACATTCATAACATACGAGAGATGTTAATTATGATAGCGTACTGTATGGGCAGTACGGCGAACTTGTAGTTGTTGACAGTTCAATTAGATACTTATGTCTAGTTAGCTTGGGTAGTATGGCTAGGTGGGCTAAGTAGAATCGTTAGACGCACACAATAGATGAGAGGTGAGGAAACTCAAGGGAGTGTACGTGAAAATAACTTGTGTAATCAATAACTGATTTTTAAATTATGATAAATACTTGAAAAATATTTTCAAAATGTTTTGGGTTCTAACCCTTGCTATAATCCCTTTTCAAAATATTTTAGGTGTCCAGCCACAGGGATGACAGACTTGATGATCCATTCCAGGGACGATTAGCTGCAGTACTGTGGAGGTTTGCAGGACTTTCTTAGACGCTTCTAATATTTCATTCCTAGTGTAGGCTTTCATTCCAGTATCTCAGTTGGGCATGCTTCCCCAATCAGACTTGTTTATTTAGTTATTCATTTCAGACTTATAGTGAGATTTATTTTCAAATTTTCTGGATTATTGTTAGGTTGGATTTTTCCCGATGGTTTATTCGACAAGGCATTATTCATTTTTTCATTCATTTATTTATTTCATTATGATGGTTGAGACTATATTAATGGTGTGAATGTTTTAATTTAGTTTCAGCATACTATTATCAATTGTTTAATGAAAGATAAATTTTGACACCAATTTAATTAACTAATAGGTGGTTAGTAATTAATTTGGTTTTCGACAGTGATGCTGAGACTGAACCTAATGAGAAACCTGTTTTAATTAATAAAGGTCTGATCACCCGGAATTTTATTAGGCGGGGTGTCACAGTCTCGGTGTAAAAATCACTAAAGTCATTTTTGAAGATCCCCTTCTCCCTCACTCAAAGTATCATCCTCACTCTCACTCTGTCTAGAATGATTCGAAACTTCACCGAGGCTCTCACATTTACATGTGTCCTTATCGTTGTGGGACAAACTAGAAGTATTCATGTAACTAGGCATGAACGCAATGCACAGTTCATGTGATTATTCTTCTCCTGAATCAACCGACTCGATGTCACCATCGCTAAGAGTGGCTTTATTTATAATTTCTTTGCCCTTTCTCTTTCTCATAATGGGACACTCAAATGGCTTGTCCCCTTTACCTTCACACTCAAAACACCTTATCTCTTCCCCTTATCACTGCTATCCTTGACCTCATCTTTATTTTTATTTTTCTCATTTTTTTATTGGAAGAATTCTTTATAATCTTTTTATTTTTGGAAAATAAGGCCAAGTCATTAACATCAAAATATCCCTTTAACCCAGACTCACAAACTCTATCCTTTTTCTTTTTCTTAGTTTGAATCTTTAAACCTACCCCTATATCCTTATGTTTAATGGTTTTAGGGAACATATCTATTTCATAAGTTTGAAGGTATTTTACGAGTTCTTCTAACCTAAGAGTGTCTAAAATCCTTGAAGAGTTATGCATGGTGACCTTAGGAATAAATCGGTAAGGGAGTGGACTCAATTTTTTTTTCACGACCCTAGTCTCTAGAATTTTCTCACCCAAATTAAAATTAGTGTTTATGATGTCTGACAACCTAACATAAAATTCATCAAAACTTTTGGACTCTAACATAGTGATGGTCTCAAATTGGGTGGTCAAAATTTGAAGCTTAGACGCCTTGACAACGTTGGCACCCTTATGTGTCAATTGGAGGATATCCCATGCTTCCTTCGACATAGTGCACATCATGATGCGTCAGAACTTGTCAAGGGCTGACGGCACCAGAAATAACATTAAGGTCGCAGGACTTGTAAGTGCTCCATTTAAATTCGTTTTTAGTCCAGTAGGTGACATTATCTATAGTAATCCTGGGAGGAGTCCACCCTCTTTCACATACTAATTAAACCCTTTCAAATATGGCTTTTAAAGTGGATCTCATTTGGTCTTTTCAATATGCATAGTTTGATCCGTCGAAAATCGACATCCTATTATATAAATTCTTCATCAGAAAATTTACGATTTTTCAAAACAATTATATCACATAAATTTTTTGTAGAAAGTCAGGATCTTATGATAATTTGTTGAAACCTACTCTGATACCAATTTGAGAGTGCGCAATTATTTAATGGCGTCAACTTATTAAATTCAGATGACAATCGACACCAAATTTTAATCCTTTAACCCTAAAACATGAAACAATGTGATTTAAAATGTAAATAAAACCAAGCATGTAATCAAAATAGAGTTTCAGGAAAAATCCCCTCAGGGCAAAACCTTTTATTCACTTTATAAAACTTACAAATCACAACTTACAGATCATATAAAGGAATATATTATGATTCTCTCAAGAACCACAAGATCGCAGCCTTCCTTCAACAATGATTCTCGCAAGCATCATAAGAACCTCAATCCTCAGTCTTCTGTAGTGAATTCCCTCAAGAATCAAAAATCAACTATGAAGATGCCTTCTCCACAAAGGTAGTGTATGTACGATAAACATATAGGGTTTGTACTTGATTCACTCAAATATATTATGGGAATGATTTGTGAATAAAAAAGGTTTTTCAAATCAAAAGGTTAAAAACTTTTGCTAGTGATATGCATAATCAGTTCTGGTAAAAATCTCAACGAAAAAAATACGAAAAAGTATTTATTAGACGAACATAAATTTTAAGGCAACGAATTCATTTGAACGAAAAAGCAGGCTCGTTTGAATGACAACAAGTTCATTAGAACAAAACCCCAATCTCATTTTAACGAGCTTCAAATGATGTAAAATAGTACACTCTCATGAGATGTTCGATCGAAAAACCTTCAAATGACCACTTCGAACGAGAATCAAATCTCATTTGAACGAGATTCTCATCTCGTTTGAATGTGATGGCGTACTTTGAACATTTTTAAATAAAGAAAAACTTCTTCGATTTTAAATAAAAAATTCTATTTCCAGTTTTAATAAAAATAAATATCCCAAAATAAATTTAAGGAATAAACTTAAACTTAATAGCCTTATACCTTCAAAGTATGGATGTTCTTGAAAGTTGGAGATATTGGATCTTAGAACTTCGTGATGACTCGAATCAAAGGTAGAGATATATGCTAAAAACTAAGTTAGTGTAAGCTATGAGCAAATTATGCTCTTATAACTAACAACCTTCTCAGTATGGGTCCTCCCACCCTCACACTCCTTAGTAGTATCAATCAACTTTTTATTGTCATCCTCATGGGCCCGTTTGATAGCCTCTAAGGATTTGCGCATGCCTTGAAGGCTGCCTCCTCACTAGTAGAAGATTCCTTCAACTTATCCTCCTCAATAATCGGTCGTAGTCAACCAAGAACAAAAAAACCACCATTCAAGAGCATTGATTATGGTTGGCCCATTCGACCAACCATATGTGAGGAAGGGAGGATACTATAACCTGATCCGCTGAAACCCCCCCCAGTCCAATCTAACCATAATCTTCCCATGGTTCACAGTAACAGAACAGGAACTAACTTGGACCTTGTCGGCCTGACCTTTTCTAACCAACTCTAAGGTGGGGGTTAGACCCCTCTTCAACCTCTTAAACCGGGCTCCTAATTTTTACTCGAAGAAATTTTAACCATAACGAGTTGTTTGGAACCCCTAGCAGTAGACTTCTTTTCAACAAGAGGGGAGACTTGGAGCTAATTAAAAGGTTAAGAATATTCCTCTTAACCATTTCTAGTGGAGTGATGTCGGTCGGCATAAGTGATATGCTTAGAGGTTCAAAAGATGAGGAGGTACTCTCAATCAAGAAATTCCCTTCTGCTTGTAGAGGGGAATCAAACTCAGCACCAGAAGATGAAGAAGTAGAGTCTTTTAGGATGATGGGGGATTCTGGTATGTCTTCTGTTGGGCAAAAAAAAAGAGGTAACAAAACTGTAATATCCGATAAATACTGAAGCAGAGTGAGGATGAGATTCACCAATCCTCTTCTGTATGGACTTCAGGTCGACAAAATCGACCTAAAAAATGTGGGGAATATCTTTCTTCTTCTCTACAAAACAGAAAGACAAGAAAATGCAATTAATGGTAGAATAAAAAAGGTACAAAAAGATAAAAAAGTATACAAATGTGAGTGAGTGCCGACCTATGCCCTGGCCTTCCTAAGGGCAACGAGGGCTATTGTATTCCTCACCCTTAGAAAGACGGGTAAATTTTCAATCCTTAAATATCAAACCATAATCCCAATAATCCTTATTAGAATAAGACAAGTTAACGACAAGGGCTCTGTTGGAGAATCTAGTCTTCAGATAATAAATATTCTCGTTAGTGGTTTCCCAATTGTAACAATACATTAACTCATTTATTTCATATTGGTCCCATACTGCCCATTAATGCGGCTTATTCCATTTACCACTCTCCAAGTTTTTGGGGCCACTTAGGCTGGGACCACATCAAAATATTGACAAGCAATTGGGAGGAAAAGTGACCCCATATTCAACAATAATTACTGTACCAATTTTAGATACCAATAACAGCCATATATTAACAACCATATTTGGTTGGCACGACGTATGCGTAGAACCACCCACATTTGGTTTTTGAGAGGAGGATATTGTTATTAAATACTGAGATATACCAAAACAAGAAAACAATGGAATAAAAATTTATGCTTTTTCATTCTCTTATACTGCATACTTGTACTAACGGGAGAAATCCAGTCATTTATTGATTATCATTGTGTAAACCCTTCCTACAAACTTCATTAGTTCATAGGAATTCCAACGAACTTAAGAGGTTCGTAGGAATTATAATGAACTAATGAAGTTCATAGGAAGAATCCGCCTTTATTTTCACACCACTAGAAGTTCACGAGTTGGCAAAGCTACAAAATCTCTTAGACTCTTCTATCACCACTGTGCATGCTCTTAGAGAGAGTGATTGATTAGGATATTGAAAAATGAATTGAAAAAAATGATTTACATATAAAATTATGGGAAACCCTAACTTCTCATTAATATTCCAAATTAACAATGTGGGTAATAAGTAAAAATCAATTACGACGTATCCTTTGATATAAAAATTAAAAACAAAAAAAGGAATTGCAACCCAATAATTAAGCTTCTTTAATAGGAAAGAAAAAACTCTAGTCGCAAGTATGTGTCAGTGGGTGGGGGCGTGTTAGTGGGGTGGGGGTGAGAGAATAATCACAGGGGAATACCTAGGTTTTACACTTGAAGTTGCAAAATTTCCACTTGAATTTGTACAACTACAACAATAAAGAGGTGAAGATGATATACGTATATAGAGAGGGAGGGGAAGGGAGTGAGAGGGAAGAAGAGTTTACCTCTTTGAGAGTGAGATGCATCTTAAGGGATGGATATAAACGAGAAGTTCCTTAGAAGGGTTAGAAAATAAAGGGTAGAGTTTTTACCCAAAAACCAATTTTTTGGGGGGTAGTAAGGAACTGTTTTCCAGCATTTTAAAGTGAAAAAGGTCACGTGACCCACTTTTATGTTAACTAATTCCATGGAAAAGTTTGTTAGCGAAAACTTCAAAAGTTGCAAAATTTGTAGAAAATTGTCATTTTACACAAAATTGCCCTTATTGTTTATTAAGGTTGCAAACCAAGTGAGATATTCATGAACAACTCGAGATCGAATCGTTTGCTAAGGAAACGAATCGAACTCAATCACTAATTTGAGCTCATTTACAAAAATTATGATTGTTCTCCGCTTGAACTTGTTTTTAAGGCATAAACGAGCTTGATTAGAGCTATCGAAGTCGAGTTACTCGAGGTCGAATCAAACTCGACTCATTTAAAGAACAAGTTTAGTTCGTTTGTTTAGCAAATTAATCGAGACCGAGCATGATCTCAAGCTCGTTTAATTATTGAACTTAACTAAGCTTGGCTTGAGTCCAGTTAATTTGTAGTCTTAGTGTTTATGTAAATATTCTTTCATTATAAATAATTTATATCGTATATTATAAATAAATAAAATTGTATTCTTACCACTATTCTTTACCATATTTGCTTACCAAGTGCATTAAATGCTTATACATTTCGCTAAAAAGTCAAAGGTACAAGCATGTTAAAGAAACCTGGTAGAAAAAAGTGATAAGAAATTCTTTAAGTGTAGCATTATTTTGGAAATCAATTGACATATCTCGAGTGAAACTTATATAAATTAGGTCAACTTAAACCATTATCTTACCTTATCTTATCTTATCTTATCTTGTAGTAAGTTATGAAAATGGTCACACTTTCCCTTTTAATGCCACTTATTATGCAATAAGTTATATTTAATCTTCACCTGTCTTAGCCATGTTAACTTTTGGAATTTTTTCTCTCTTCTCCATAAAATTTTTGGCCTTACCTCTACTCTATTTTCCTAACTCCGAATATTTGATTATTACAATCTCTTCATCACCCCTTTATTTTTTAAAAATGAACCGTCTTCAATACATTTTCAATCATGCAATCCCTTCATCTTCTTTAGTCTCTATTTGATTATATTTATTTCCATAAATCATGAAAGTCCAACATCTTCTTCAATCTCTATAAAATCTCACTCATTAACCTTCAATACCAAATATTTTCTGATCCGGGATAACTTTTTGTTCTTAAAATTCAATGTTTCAAACTCACTGATTTCCTAATCCCCTTTCCTCCTCTCTCTTCAAATATGTTAAAGTACCCCTTCCCCTATCAAGCTAGAGACACAAAAAACATTATTACTTATTCGAAGAGAATATGAGTTTAGTTCCAAATATATATATTTACATGTATCTATTTGTATGATGCATTTAATATATTTGTTATTAGATATAAGATATTATTTGTATCCAATCAACATTCCATCAACTTTTTTTTTCATTTTTCGATTCCATGTATTTGTCAATATGCCACTACTAGAAACATAGTTCTATTTCATGCCTTTTGACATTTTTGAGATTTTATGTGTTTAACAATATGTAATAGTACAAATAGATACAGAGGGTGTGGTGCCACTTCATGAGATCTCAGATTTTACAATTGTAGTAGGAATAATCTCTATGTTGTATGTTCACTATCAGTTTTGGTTTGGTTGGTTATAAGAGCATAATATTATGGCATGTTTTACCCTATCGAAATAGATGCTGCTAAAATTAGTGAGAATGAAATAATAATATGTGAACCATTGGCTCAAAAGGATACTACTACAGAATCCTTTGCACCAAAATCAGAAGTCATGATTAAAAAATATTATTTTGATTTTGTCAAGGTTGATGAGATTTTTTACTTCCTCTTAAATGCTAAAATGCTAAAACTTCTAGATAATACTAAAAAGTCACATGAAACTAAAGGAAAGAGATATTACAAATTATATAATGTGTTTTCTCATTCGACTAATGCTTGCTCTGTATTTCACAATAGGGTTCAAGAATTAATCAGGTGCGGGAAGATCAAGTTGCCTACAAATGAAGAAATCATAATGGGGGTGGATGAAGACCCATTTCCCAAGGTTAAAGAATTGCAAGCTAATGTGAAGTGAATCCAAATGTCTAGGAATAAGGGACATGTGGAGTTTAAAGTCAAAACTAGGGCAGAGACCAAGGATATGAAGCCCAAGTCTATTGAAGATCCTGATCAAAAAATGATACAACACTTATGCATCAAGTGTGGATAATATTATACTGAGATGTGCCGGTTATTGACATCGAAATAAAAATTTCATCCAAAAAGGAGCATGAACAAGGGGAATGTTAGTAATACAACATTAACCTTCATGGTTATGGAATAAAAAAAGTGTGATACCCGACTAATTAAATATCAGGTAGCTACTCCTTTATTTAAATTATTGCAAAATGCCAAGTTGGTTCAGTTCATAGCATCACTATCGAAAACATTTAATTAATTACTAACCACCTAATATTTAAAATAGTGAAGTGTCAAATTTTAAAGTCTTATTTAACAAACAACAAAGTAATCTAAATCATCATCCAACCATCACATGAACATCTCATAAGGTAATCAATAGAATGAATAACTGATGTCCGGAGTAAACACTCCAATAATAATAGCAATGTAAATAAACCCAATACAAATGTCTGAATGAAATAAATAAATCCCAAGAATGAAATCAACTGAAAGTTTAAAACTGCTGTCACTGAATAAAATGTGCAATAGGCCCTAACTGGAATAAATGACTCCCAAAACAAGCAAGGATAGATGTGGAGGCGTCTAGCAAGGAGATCCCGTAACTTCCATAGCAGTTACAGCACGTCAATTGAATGGAACTCCTAAGCTTGGCGTCCCTGTGGCTGGGCACCTAAAAGGTTTTTACAAAAAAAAATATATATTTGAAAGCAAACGGGTCAGAACCCGAGGTGAAAATATTTTAAAAGCAGCAAGTGTTTAAATTACAATTTTAAACAACACATATATTAAACATGTTAGTCACGTGCCCTCACTTGAGATACTCACCCCTCAACTATTGTGCACGCCTAACGCAGCCTTTAAATTCCACCTAGTTACACCACTACCTGACTAGCCTATTCAACCCCCATCTAGACAGTTCTTACTTTAGATGCCACCCATTTTATTTAAATAAAATATATCCATAACGAACACATTCACTAATCAGATTACTTAGCTCAAGTATTGGTTCGGTCTATATTATTCTTAACTCAATTAAATCCCTTAGTTATTCGCATCTATTAAGTCGCAGTGAATCAGTCACGAGTACGTTTATAAGTCACTCATTAAATATATACATATATGGCATCCCTAGGCTAAGCTGCGGTGCACGCATACTCTGCTACCAAATCCCGGTACATCACGTACATAAGGATCACGTGTTTCGAATTACTCAGGAACCGTTTCAATACAAATCACACATAGTGGAGGTGAACATAGTTCACATACCCATGGGTCACGCACATACCTATGCTCCCATGGTCAGCTGATTTATCAACTCACAAATAAGTCATTCACAGTCCTATGTACTTAAGGTACCAGTCTAAATCCCCCCGAAGGAACGCAAAGATAAAATAGTCCTTTTTCGAAAATCAACCTCCCGTGATAGCAAGTATGGTAGGTATGTCATACACATAATCATCCATATACTAAGTATTCACACAACTTAGGTAATCATCATTTTAATATAGGCATATTCCATCCCTATATCGTATGTCTCATCTGTATAATAATATCAACTCATTTATTCTACACAATAGATACGGTTACTAAGTCCCCCGCTCGTCTCTATGGTTATATCATTAGTTATAGTTTCCCCTCTTTAGTATTTAACCTTAAATTATAAGTGGACCAAAGTATATTCAGATTCTCACAAATCCTAATCGTATCCCACTAGTCGAATATTCGTAAGTTTACCATTTAACCTTAATTAAATCCTATAATTTTTTGGGCTTCAAATATCCTCCTACTGGTCTTCCCTAAGTACCAATATATTCAATCAATCATCACTAAAGAGTTCTAAAGGTTGGAAGTTACTCAATTATTTTAAGGGAAATATTTCACTTTTTCCAGAGGGGTGATCGATCGATGAAATGGGTCGATCGATTGATCAGTCGATCGATCGACATTCTTGGGTCGATCGATCGATCAAGCAGTTATCTGCCCATAATTTCTTTAACAGTTACGGGTTCTTCAAACTTTACACCCCAAATCCTCCATTAAAACGTCCTAAACTACCAAACAAGTGTTCTAATCATCATATTAACATATTCGCATAATCTTTACCGTATTAGAATCATTAAATCATCATGGATCATCAGTTTCTTGGATTAAATGACTAAATTTTCATACAAACCCTATTTCCTCTATTTCCATCAAGATTTTCATATAACTCAACATGATTTTGAAATTTTCTACATATGGATCATGATTTCGTAACTAGTATATGTCCAAAAGTTTGTCTACATGAAACCTAGCCTTATTCAACGTCTAATTCTCCAGTTTCACCATTATTTAATTTATTTAGGATAAATCATCAAACCTAAACTATGATGTAAAATATATGCCTTGAATCTTTGAAAGATAAATCACTTTACTAGAAATTTTGACGTTTTGATCCATTGAAGCAGATGGTACGAAAGGTATCCCCTCTTTCCGATCTAATCGGTGGTGGTATGGCCTCTAAGGGTGGTTTTTCTCCTTTGGGAACTTCCTTCTCTATTATCTAACTGCCATTGGTGATTTTTGATTGTGAAAACCCTAGGAGTGCTAAGAGTTGGCTAATAAACTAAGTCTAAATTTCGTCGGTTAATATTCCTTAAAAATCAAAATAACTAAAATACCCTCCCGAGTTGTCGATTAGGCCTAAAAATGGCTCGGGACCCAAACTAAATCCGTGGCTAATGTTTTCTGATTATGTTCACCCTTCTGGACACGTTGGCGCACTCAAAATGACCATACGGATGATGTAAAAATAATTTACTTTTAAATTCATTAAGTTGATTCCTGGCAGGACTGACACGCGCGTTCCAACTAAATTTTTGAAATTATCGTATTTATAACTCGCGACAATATTAATAATTAAGTAATCATATATTATCATATTCATTCAATATTATTCGACATAATTATCATAATCAAATACCAACTTCCGTCTCGCTAGTATTTAAATCCGGATTAATTTCCAAATAATTATCCCATTTAATTTAATTAATCCCATTAAAGAAAATCAATAAAATTACGGGGTATTAAGTACTTCTCCCCTAATAACAGATTTTAGTCCTGAAATTTGGAAATAAAATATACTTGGAAAAAATAACTCTGGATAACGCTCGTGCATCTCATCCTCATGCTCCCAGGTAGACTCCTCGGTATTATGATGCCGCCACTAAATATGCACTAACGGTACTATCTTCGACCTCAATTTCCTCTCACTACGGTCTAAGATAGCAATCGGACCCTCCTCATAGGAGCTATCAGACTGTAGATGAATCTGCTCTAAAGAAATGTGAGTATGGACCAAATCATCTCGAAGATATTTCCTCAGTGAGAAAATATGGAACACGTCATATATCCTATGCAAGTGTTCCGGTAACCCAAATCTATACGCAACAGGCCCAATCCGCTCGATGATAGGGAACGGCCTCACATATCTAGGCGCTAACTTTCCCTTCTTCCCCAAACGTATAATCCCCTTCATAGGAGGCACTCTGAGCAACACTTGGTCCCTCATATTGAACTCTCGACAGAACCTCTTGGCGTCAGCGTAACTCTTCTTTCGGTCTTAAGTGACCCGAATATGGATCTGTATTATCTCTATCCTCGTCGAAGTATCCTGAATCACTTTCAGCCCAAGCAGCTTGTTGTCCCTCACCTCTAGCCAACATGCTGGGGAACGACAAGGTCTACCGTAAAACGCCTCGAATGTATCCATACTAATAGTGAACTGGTAGGAGTTATTATAGGCAAGCTCCATCAGTGGAAGATACTTCTCCCAACCTTTGCCAAAGTCAAGGATGCACATATGCAATATATCCTCTAACATCTGATTCGTCCGCTCGATCTGCCCATCTGTCTGTGGGTGATATGCTGTACTCAACCGCAACTCCGTACCCATGGATTCCTGGAAACTCTCCCAAAATTGTGACACAAAGATCTTGTCCCTATCAGACACGATATTAAGAGGCACCTCATGGAGTCTCACTATCTCAGCTATGAAGATTTGGGCGTACTGTCTCGTTGTGTAGTCTGTCCGGGCTAGAAGAAAGTGAGTAACCTTGGTAAATCAATCCACAATCACCCATATGGAATCGTGACCCTTCTGCGATGTAGGCAATCCCATGATGAAGTCCATGGAAATGCTTTCCCATTTCCACATAAGGACCTCTAATGGATGCATAAGTCTTGTCGGTCTCTGATGGTCCACTTTTACTAGCTGACAAGTGACACATTTTGAAATAAAATCGGTAATATCCCTCTTCATCCCTCTCCACCAGTATTATCACCTCATATCCTGGTACAACTTATCCCCACCAAGATGTACCATGAATCGTGAACCGTGCAACTCTGTCATCACCTCATGTCGTAAGTCTTCCCCCTCAGGAACAACTAATCTCCCATTAAAGAGTAAGCCCCTATATAAACTAACGGTATAAGACTCGACCGCCTTTGCTAGTAATCGTACTATATACTCTTGATAGAACGGGTCTACTGCCTGAGCCTGTATAACTCTCGTAATGATTTGGGCCGTAACTATCTTCACAGACATGAATGATCGGGCCACTGCGTCCTGGTGTCCCAACTCCTTCCACCTCACTTTCCATACCTTGGCCACCTCACCTACTGGCCCACGGCTCAGCACGTTCGCTACCACGTTAGCCTTCCCTGGGTGGTATTGGATATCGAATTGATAATCCTTCACAAACTCAAGCCACCAACGTTGATGCAAATTCATCTCCTTCTGTGTGAAGAGGTACTTTAGGGACTTGTGGTTTGTGAATAAGCGAAATTTCTCCCCCAGGAGGTAGTGTCTCCAAATCCAAAGTGCAAATACGACTACCGCTAACTCCAAGTCGTGGGTGGGGTAGTTCCTTTCATGAGGCTTAAGCTTACGGGAAGTATAAGCTATAACCCGACTCTCTTATTGAAGTACACCCCTGAGTCCTAGTAAGGATACATAAATATAGACTAGATACTCCACTCCCGGTCTGGGAAATGCTAACACTGGTGCTGAGGTCAACTTGTATTTCAACTCATCAAAACCCAATTAGCAGGCATCACTCCAAATAAATGGTACCCCCTTGCGAGTCAGATGCGTCAATGGACCCACTATCTTTTAAAAACCTTGAATAAACCTCCTGTAGTATCCTTCTAGGCCTAAGAAACTACGTATCTCCATCGGTGTCGTGGGCTGTCCCCACTCCCTCACCGCTGATACGTTCCCCGGGTCAACAGATATCCCCCTGTCAGAAATGATGTGCCCAAAAACTGAACCTCCTTCAGCCAAAAACCTCACTTCTCACATTTTGCATACAAGTGGTGTTAACGTAGTTTCTGCAAAACCTTCCTCAAGTTCTCGGCATGCTCCTCCTCGGTCTGGGAGTAAACCAGAATGTCATCAATGAAGACGATGACGAACTGGTCCAAGAACTCTCTGAACAACCTATTCATCAAGTCCATAAACACGGCTGGGGCGTTGATCAGGCCAAAAGGCATAACCCTGAACTCGTAAGAACCATATCTCATCAAGTAGGCAGCCTTCGAGACATCCTTCTCCCTAATACGCAACTGATGGTATCCCAATCTCAAGCCAATCTTTAAAGAGAAGTCAACTAATCTCAACTGGTTGAATAAGTCATCGATTCGGGGAAACGGATACTTATTCCGTATCATGACTTTATTCAATTCTCGGTAATCAACACACAACCTCAAAGATCCATCTCTCTTCTTAACAAACATCACAGGAGCACCCCACGATGAAGTACTCCTACGGATAAACCCTTGACCCAACAGCTGATCTATTTGATCCAATTGCTCTCTCATCTCCGCTGGAGCCATACAGTAAGGCGCATGGGCTATTGGATCAGTGCCCGATGACAAATTTATAACAAAGTCTATCTCTCTACTAGGAGGTAATATCAAAATATCCTGGAATATATCAACAAACTCTCTAATAACTGGAACCGAATCAAGTGGTATCATCACCTCCTTAAAGGTCTCCTCCTCTATATAGTATAAGTGAGTGGATGATCCTCCCTTAGTACGAGGCATCACCACTAGGAACATCTCCTGACTGGGTATGGCAAAAATAGTACTCCTACTTAAACAATCGATCATATCTCTATACGTAACCAGCCAATCCATACCAATAATCGCATCGTACTTGGACATATCTAATACTAGCATGTCAGCAGGTAAAATCTCCCAATCTCTACACTAAAGCATTTACATATAAAGGAAATCACAGAACCTCTACTCAATAGTTAATCTACACAAGCGATAGTGCTCTCCGCGGTATCTAAACCCCATAGCGCGTGCAAATCTCATGGCAATAAAATAATGTGTGGATTCCGTGTCAAGTAAAATACGCCCCATAGTCCCCTAAATAGAAAATATACCCTCAATTATGGGTGGATCCTATGGGACCGTGGCCTGCTGAAGGTTATAAACCTGACCATACTAGAGCTGCCCCTGCTGAACTAGGACTGCTGGAATAGGTGGCAGCGTTGGCACCTGTGGTGGTGCTGGGAGAGAGACGAAAACATCGATCTCTAGGGATCCTATTGAGCACCCTGCTACTGCGGGGATCTTTCCCTCTCAGGACACTCCTGGTGTTTGTGGCCAATCTTGCCACAAATGAAACATTTCCCTGTGAAGTTCGCCCTTCTTTGACCCTACTGCCCACGACCCTGATGACTTTACCACCCCTACCCTGGCCAAGCTGGCCCTGTTGAAACTGCGTCTGGCCCTGATGGTAGTGCTAACCCTGCTGGCCATGCCTAAAACCTCCCTAGCCATGTCTAAAACCTTCTGATCTGAATCTCTTAGAATCCCCTACTGGGAACTCTTATCACCATGCCTATGCTGACCCTGAGATGACTGTGCCCCGCTGGCACCATTACCCCCTATCCTGCCCTACTGGCTGGACTCTTCTGCTCGCTTACCCTCTGATAAATGAAAGCGGTGGTCCGAGCAGTGAAGTAGCATTACGTTAACCACATCTGAATAGGTGGCCAATGAGAGATTACCTAGCAGGGCCTGACGAATCCTCCAAGTCAACCCATCCATAAACTTCTGGATCTTCTTCTCTTCAGTTGGGATCTCGTCAGGAACTATGTTCAGAAGATTGGTGAAATCGGCCTCATACTCTGCCACTGCCCTCCCTTCTTGCTTAAGGTTCATCAATTTTTGTCTCATCTCTGTCTGAACTGCTGAGGGGAAATATTTGCGATCGAACCGCACCCAGAACTCCTGAATATAAAGAACATCTCTTTACTCGTCGGTGGTAATGGACTCCCATCACTGCAAAGAGGCCCCTACCAGCTTAAACGTCGCCACTATCTTCCCCTCTACACATCTGTACACTCATACATCCTCAAATGTCTTTGCATGTCCTTCTTCTACAGGCTTGACATGACAACATCGGAGCTTCCTGCAAACTCTGGTGGGTGCACCTTCTGAAAGGCATCACGGACACGTTCCCAAGCAGATGGGAATGTATGAGCCTGGATCGGGGCTACCACCGGTACCTGAGGTGGTGCCTACTGTACAACTGCTAATGCGTCATTTACCGCCTGGGCTGTAATAGTGACAACTTCAGTAGCATTCATAGAACCCTGAATAGGTGCAGGCTGAGGTTCTGGCTGGACACCCCCGGGGAACTCATTGTACAGGTCGAGGAGGCATGTGAAATGAGAGAGAAGTTTTCTAAGTCCATAGTTAATATCTCAAAATTGGTGAAGAACGTAAGATACACAAAAGAGTACAACAATCCTAAAATATAGGGCTCTATATTAAAAGACTCTATGAGGAAACATAACAAGTGGTACAGATCCTAAGGAATCTAGAACCTGATGCTCTGATACCACCTATGACACCCCGACTAATTAAATACTGGGTAGCTACTCCTTTATTTAAAGTAATGCAAAATGTTAAGTTGGTTCAGTTCATAGCATCACTGTCGAAAATATTTAATTAATTACTAACCACCTAGTATTTAAAATATTGAAGAGTTAAGTTTTAAAGTCTTATTTAACCAACAACAAAGTAATCTAAATAATCATCCAACCACCACATGAACATCTCATAAGGTAATCAACAGAATGAATAACTAACACTCCAATAATAATATAAATGTAAATAAACCCAATACAAATGTCTGAATGAAATAAATAAATACCAATACCAAAATAAACTGAAAGTCTAAAACTACTTTCACTGAATAAAATGTGCAATAGGCCCTAACTGGAATAAATGACTCCCAAAATAAGCAAGAATAGATGTGGAGGCGTCTAGTAATGAGATCCTGTAACTTCCATAGCAATTACAGCACGTCAATTGAATGGAACTCCTAGGCTTGGCGTCCTTGTGGCTGGGCACCTATAAGGTTTTTACAAAAAAAAATATATATTTGAAAGCAAACGGGTCAGAACCCGAGGTGAAAATATTTTAAAAGCAGCAAGTGTTTAAATTACAATTTTAAACAACACATATATTAAACATGTTAGTCACGTGCCTTCACTTGAGATTCTCACCCCTCAACTATTGTGCCTGCCTAACGCAGCCTTTAAATTCCACCTAGTTACACCACTACCTGGCTAGTCTATTCTACCCCCATCTAGACGGTTCTTACTTTAGATGACACCCATTTTATTTAAATATAATATATTCATAATGCACACATTCACTAATCAGATTACTTAGCTCAAGTATTAGTTAAGTCTACGTTATTCTTAACTCAATTAAATCCATTAGTTATTCGCATCTATTAAGTAGCAGTGAATCAGTCATAAGTACGTATATAAGTCACTCATTACATATGGCACCCCTTGGCTAAGCTGCGGAGCATGCATACTTTGCTATCAAATCCCGGTACATCATGTACATAAGGATCACGTGTTCCGAATCCGTCAGGAACCATTTCAATACAAATCACACATAGTGGAGGTGAACATAGTTCACATACCCTTGGGTCACCCACATACCTACGCTCCCATGGTCAGCTAACTTATCAACTCACAAGTAAGTCATTCACAGTCCTATGTCCTGAAGATACCAGTTTAAATCCCACCGAAGGCACATAAAGATAAGACGGTCCTTTCTCGAAAATCAACCTCTCGTGATAGCAAGTATGGTAGGTATATAATATACATAACAATCCATATACTAAGTATTCACACAACTTAGCTAATCATCATTTTAGTATAGTCATATTCCAGCCCTATATCATATGTCTCATCCGTATAATAATATCATCTCATTTATTCTACACAGTAGGTTTCGCGTGATAATTCTCGACGTGTAGTTTCGAGTACATACCCTATCCCAACATGGTTACTAAGTCCCCCACTCGTCTCTAAGGTTATCTCATTAATTACAGTTTCCCCTTTTTAGTCTTTAACCTCAAATTATAAGTGGAGCAAAATATATTTAGATTTTCACAAATCCTAATCGTATCCCACTAGTCGAATATTCATAAGTTTACCACTTAACCTTAATTAAATCCTAAAATTTTTCGGGCTTCAAATATCGTCCTACTAGTCTTCCCTAATTACCAATATATTCAATCAATCATCACCAAAGAGTTCTAAAGGTCGAAAGTTACTCAATTATTTAAGGGGAAATATTTCACTTTTTCCAGAGGGGTATATCGATCGATGAAATGGGTCGATTGATCGACATTTTGGGTCGATTGATCGATGAAGCAGTTATCTGCCTAGAATTTCTTTAACAGTTACGGGTTCTTCCAACTTTACACCCCAAATCCTCCATTACAATGTCCCAAACTCCCAAACAAGTGTTCTAATCATCACATTAACGCATTTTCATAATCTTTAACGTATTATAATCATTAAATCATCATGGATCATCAGTTTCTTAGATTAAATCACCAAATTTTCATAAAAAACCTATTTCCTCAACTCAACATGATTTTGTAATTTTCTACGTATGAATCATGATTTCGTAACTAGTATATGTCCAGAGGTTTGTCTACATGAAACCTACCCCTATTCAACGTTTAATTCTCCAGTTTCTTCCTTATTTCATTTAATTAGGATAAATCATTAAACCTAAACTATCATGTAAAATATATGCCTTGAATATTTGCAAGATAAATCACTTGCCTGGAAATTTTGATGTTCTGATCCATTGAAGCAGATGGTACGGAAGGTATCCCCCCTTTTCGATCTAACCGGTGGTGGTGTAATGGCCTCTAAGGGTGGTTTTTCTCCTTTGGGAGCTTCCTTCTCTATTCTCTAACTGCCGTTGGTGATTTTTGATTGTGAAAACCCTAGGAGTCCTAAGATTTGGATGATAAACTAAGTCTAAATTTCGTTGGTTAATATTCCTTAAAAATCCAAATGATTAAAATACCCTCCCGGGTTGTCGGTTAGGCCTAAAAGTGCTCCGGGACCCAAACCAAACCCTCGGCTAGTATTTTCTGACTATTTCGACCTTCCGGACACGTTGGCGAACTCAAAATGACCACGGATAGTGTAAAAATAATATACTTTTAAATTCATTAAATTGGTTCCTGACACGATTGACACGCGCATCCCAACTAAAATTTTGAAATTACCGTATTTATAACTCGCGACAATATTAATAATTTAGTAATCATATATTACCATATTCACTCAGTAATATTCAACATAATTATCCTAATCAAATACCAACTTCTGTTTCGCTAGTATTTAAATCCGGATTAATTTCCAAATAATTATCCCATTTATCCCATTAAATAAAATCAATAAAATTATGGGGTATTACAAAAAGGTTCAAAGTAGGCCTCCTGCTAGGATTAAACCAAACTTTGGTCAAACCGTATGGGAGTGCTAAAATACTAAAGAATAACCAATATGTTAGACTTAGATTCAAGCACGCCAAAGCTCAATATTAGAAAAGTATGTCGGGGCCAATAAAAGTGCCAAATTTGTACCAATGATCAAAGGTGTACCAGATTGGTTCATGGCCCAAGATCTATAAGTTTCATAATAATTAAATAACATTTCGAAGAGACCAAAGGTTGTCAAGCTTAGACAGGTGGACCCTGGAATATGTCACATGGTGCAATAGCAAAAATAAAAAAAGGAGATAGCCATAAGTGGTCATCTCTAGGATCAGCAAAGAAGAATTGAAAGAAAGTATAGGGCATGACAGGAGGCCTCTAAAATTATAAAAACTCGTGGATCTGAAGGCAGTGCATTTTCATCCTCAGATCTTAATCTAAGGTTTCATAGAGAAGTAAAAGGAAGTCAACCATCATCAGACCTATTAAAAGAAAGGTTGAAAGATTTAGAGAATACCACGAGTATGGATAAAGAGAGTTCATCAAAAGAAAACTCTTAGAATGAGGAAGAGAACAAATAAAGGAAGGTAGTTGATGTCATAGTTACAGCTCTAGAAGTGCAGCAGAAATAATTCATCCAATCTGGCTCCGTACCTCAGCGAGTTCCAATCAACGTGATTGTGATCTGTCCAAAAAGATTTGAATCTAGAGGAGGAAAGGAATTACATGCTATAGAAGTTGATGGAGAAGATAAATTTGAGAAACTACTCTTGGTGAAGGGAGATGGACTTGTTGAGGAAGTGGAAACTAATTCACTACCTTTCCATGCAATTTCTAACTATGTGGAGGCTAGTAATTATCAATAAAATGTGGGACTAGTCAAAGCAGAGGTTTGGCATTAGAGACTAGGGGTGTACGCAGCCCGGTCCGATTCAATATTAAGGTTTTTTTGGACCTTACTGACTTTATCGATCCTCTAAAAAGTGTACCAATACCGGACTGATAATGCAGTCAGATAAGTTTTTATAGGGTCATTCCGGTCTAATTTTCGATCCTAACATTAATGAATTTGATCATTTAAAAAAATACACAAACCTATTTTCTTCAAACACTAATAAGTGGAAAAAAACTAACAAACAAAGTCCTCTTCATTTACACCAGCCATCTAATATAAAATTGACAAAACAAAAATATTATAAGTTTAATCATAAACCTAATAAAAAAAACCGTAACACCCAAATATTTTGTAGGTCCACCAAAGTTATACTATACA
Source organism: Sambucus nigra (assembly GCA_949130495.1). Taxonomy (NCBI): domain Eukaryota; kingdom Viridiplantae; phylum Streptophyta; class Magnoliopsida; order Dipsacales; family Adoxaceae; genus Sambucus; species Sambucus nigra. Next base: position 566,033,162 of record OX422210.1, read on the forward strand.
TTATGTTTCCACTTAAAATTGAAGAATAGTTGTCGTTGTAGTATTCCCATTATAATTTGTTGATATTCGATTGACATTATTGAATATCTTGTAAAAGAATTAAAGATAACTTTTAATGCTTTAGCATTTAGAATTGTAGTTCAAATTTTAGTATAGGATATATATATATATATATATATATATATATATATATATATAGAGAGAGAGAGAGAGAGAATTATCAAAGCATACCTAATTATGAGAGAAGACATACAACATGCAGGTGACGATAGTAGGCCACCAACAATAGTAGATCGACAGTAGGTCAGAGACCGGGCGACTGATCTTAAGAAAGAGAGAGACACAATTTTTTTTTGAGGAGGAATATAAGAGGCTGAGAGGAGAGCTATTGGTTTATTTAGGATTTTCTTTGTTTCTTTGTTTAGACCATCTTACCCTTTGTCTCCTTTATATTTACTTAAGAATGAACCTTCACCATTTACCTCATATATTATATACACATATTTATATAAAAATATAGTCAGTTTGGATCTGTCCAGATCGGGTGTTTGAGAAGTTAAAGTATGGACCAGGCCGACTAGATTAGTAAAAAATGGACCGAATCGATTAAGAAAAAATGAAAAAATAGAGTCAGTCCATCGGTCCATTCGATTTTTTGAAGCCTCAGTTGAAAGTGGAATGAACTGGTTCTTGCCTTAATGGGTCAAATGAAGATGATAAAATGATTGTTCAATGGTTGATACACCCATTGACATTTAGCAGGCAAATGAAAATTCACCATATTTTGATATAAGAAAAATGGCATTTGTGTGGTTTGGAAGTGGGTTATGAGTAGTGTTGGGTTTAGGTTTCGCTGTTGGGATGATGATACCCCGATCAATTAAATCTTGGACTTCATTCTGGAGATAAAAGCACTGATCAGTAGTATGATTGATAGACTGGTGGAAATCACAATGGGCATAGGCTTTGAAGTTCTTAGGAAGTGGGCTTGGAAGGGATGGGGGTTCAAGAGTTTTATGAGGCATTAGCTTAACAAGGCTTGGTAGACTTTAAATAATGGAGCATGCATCTCGTTGTATTCCTTTCAGGCGGGACTAGGACGACTTTATGGGTGCCTAAGCGGTAGCAGGCTTGAAGGTATTATTGATGGCGGAGACTGTAGTATTGGCAAGCTTCTCATACTTTTTATGAATGAATTATTCAGTCACCTTATTCGGCTCGATTTCTACCTTGGTAAAACTTTCTTCAATCCCACACCAGCTTCTCGGAGAGCTCGTAAGTGTGGATAATACTGACCTCCCATAGTTGCTCGGATATGGGGCATTGAATTCTTCTTCACTATGCAAACTTGTTCTTCTTCAGAGGGCCTGTTGGTTATGGCGACAACTGTCTCTCTCCACCTTGCTAAAAAGTTACTGACAGTTTCTCTAAGATTTTACTTGAGAAGCTCTAGATTAGGGCGTGTAACCTGTAGTTCTTCATTGTACTTGTACTATGACATGAATTCTCGAGCAACATCTTCCTAACTATGGATTCTGGATTCTTTGAGGGACGGAGCCATTGGAGAGCACTATCCTTCAAAGTTTATTGAAACATTCGGGCTATTATCTCTTCAGAGGCACCAAGAAGGGTCATGGATCGATGATAACTGTGAAGGTGAACAATCGGGGGCCTGTTGTAATACCCCTTACTTTTGAATAATTATTTTTATATTAAATTTCCATGTGGGTTAGTTATATAAAATAAAGGAAATTGAAGTAAATATTAATTTAAGTAATTTAAGAGTTAATATTTATGAGTATTGCATATTTATCATTACGCGAATGTAAATAATATAATATTATGTTATGTTGAGTCGCTGGGCTTTAAAGCGATGGCTATGATTTTTATTCTAGTTAGGTTATTATATGAATGTTAATATGACGTTGGAATAGAAATTTATGAATGATATCCCGGATGCTAGTTTAAAGGGCACAGTTAGTTCGGGAACGGTCGAGATAGTTAAAATAAGTGCCAGGTGTGTTTTTGGGTTCCGGGGTACTCAAATAAGATGTTACGGGTTATTTTAAGTAGGTAGTATCATTTAATGTTAGACTTAATGCATTTGGGCATTTAAGTCTTGCAAGATAATTTATATCTCATTTGCGTATTTCTAAACTTAGAGAGTTAGAGAGAAGTGAGAGCTTGAGAGAAAGAAGAGAAAAGAGGAGATTTGACATTTCAAGCCAGGAATGATTTCAACGAAGAAGAATCCGAGACAACAATCTTGAGGAAAGTTATTAAACTTGCATAAACATATGATTGTGTTGAATAAATTGCATTTATGGTTTGTTTTCTTGAGTTTGAACCAAAAATGGTTATAGATGATTTTGGTGATTAAACCCTTAGGTATTTGATTTAGACATGATTAGAGTTGTATATTGGTGGGTTAGTATGTAGGGATGATTGGGTGATGTATTTTTTTGATGAGATTGGGTTATTGTTGGAAGAAAAGAGATTTGGATATTTAGGGTTCATATAACCCGTAGCCGAAATTGGGCTATCTGACCCAGGAGAATCGATTCGCTAAAATGCTAGGCTACAGGTATGATTTTAGTGAATCGATTCGAGCAATCCGAATCGATATGTCAAATAAATAGGAAGCTTGATTCTCTTGACTGAATTGATTTGGTTGGGGAGTATCGATTTGCTTCCAAGACTGAATCGATTCGGCTAGCGAATCTATTCAGAAAAGCTACTGTTTTGCCAATTGTTTCTAACTTTGATTCTACTCCTTTTATTTTGAGTTTAAGGTTTAGAAACTTTCTCTTAGGATGTAGCAAGAAGTTTTATGACCTCATATACGGAGAGTGGTACTCTAGGATAGTAAGGAAGTGTTCAGACTCATTTCGGGGACTAATTATAGGAGTATATTGCCTTTTTTCGTCTAGTAAACAAGCGTAGGACTAGTGTAGAGTCTAGTAGTGTTGTGTTGGACCTTCGAGGGCTAGTATGATAGTAATGATCTCTTGTAACTAATTTTGTATGAACATATGGTTTCGGAAATGAGAATCGTATGATTAAGTTCATATATATTGTGACTCGCACATTACACTTACCTCTCTACATGCTATCATAGGGGAAGTACGCGATAGAGGTAAATCCCCTGGATGATAATGCAGGGAGAGCATAGTCCCCAGGCCATGGTATCGGTTGTTACATTCTATGATTGTGGTGTTTGAAGTGAGGTAATTTCGAGTATGGTTATGACTCACTATCGAAGGTATATGGCCGCTTCCCATGCGTTACGATTTAGGATACCCAGGTGGTCTTGATTATAAGCCCTAGAAGATGATAGTATTTAGGGGCGCATCTAGTGGGGTGACTTCCGGAAGGATGGTCTTAGAACCGTTATCTTTATGGATGTAACTATTCTCACAGAAATGGTATTTCACACGATTGATTAATTGATTTAAGGAAGTTGTGAACCAACTTTAATTGCATATGGCCCCTAATGATTATTATTTTGTATGGTCATATTAAATTGATAAACTTGGCATGTTGAATAGAGTTAGGTTACTCACATTAAGTACATGCATAGTTTAACTTAACCTGAATTATACGCATTAGGATGTGCACTTAGAAGAGAGGTGATGATGATTCCCTAAATGAAGAGCGAATTTAACTTTTTTATGAAAGTTAACATTCATAATTGTCATGCATTTTATTCACATATATATCATATCAAACTGGGACCTGACCCATTTATATTTCTTCTTCTTGTGTGGTCCTTATATATGTTCAGGTGCTCCGTAACATGGGCGCCAATTTTGACCTTCCTTCCCAATGTTAAGGAGCTACGGCATTTTGCAGATGTTCTAGGATTTTTGTAGTAGTCGCATCATTTCTTTTGATACTCTAGCTATGATCCGTCTGTATATTCGGGCGCGCTGCCCAAGTTTAGCTTTTGTACATTCCTTTATGCTTGGTGTAATATTTTGTATTAGTCTGTTAACCAAAAACTTATTTAATTATGTTTTGTAGAATTTTTATTAAACTGTTATATATCTATATATCAACCTTTTGTTATAAATTGAATAATGGAAATTTCTTTTATTAAAATTGCAAAATTTTACATGACATACATTTTCAAAAATATTTAGTGGTTGTCTTGTATTATTATTGTGCGACAGTGATGCTAAGAATGGACCATTTAAGATACCTGTTTTTATTGGAGCAGTGGGCTGGCCACCTCTTATTTTAATAAGAGGGGTGTCACAAATGGTATCAGAGCATCAGGTTCTAGAGTCCTTAGGATCTATGCCGACTTATCACGTTCTACCGTAGCATTTTTTGATATAGATCCCTATTATTAGGGTTGTTTTGCTTATCTGCGTTTACGATTTTCCCATAAGGATAAATTATTTTAACTGTATATTTATTCGGTTGCTTTTTATCTCAGATGCCGCCTAGACGAGGTCGCCCGACAAGTGTAAATCGAGTAAAAGATGATGTAGAGCCTGCACCACCGTAAGGCACTATAAATGCAACGGAGGTGGCTAATATTATGGCCCAAGCGGTAAATGCTGCAATGACCGCTATGGTGCAACAATTTCCCCAAGCTCGATAATCGGTAGCACCTGTGGCTCAAGCCCATATAGGACCTTTTGCATGGGAAAGAGTTAGAGAATCCTTCCTGAAAGTTCACCCTCCAAAATTTTAGGGTGGCACTGATGTGATTGTTACAAATCAATGAAATAAGGATATTCAATGCCATCTTCGCATGGTGTAATATAGCAAAGAGAAGAAACAGATTCTTGCCACTTTTAAACTTGTGGGAGTAGCTCTCCAATGGTGGGAGTCGATGACCACTCCGGAACAAAGGGATATCATGACTATCTCATCATTCTGGACTTTGTTTGATCGAAAGTACTTTCCTCCAACAGTCCAGAAAGAGATGAGGAGGAAACTACAGGATGTGATTCAAGGAGATCGAACAGTGGCGGAATACAAAGAAGAATTTACTTGCTTGGAAAACTTTTTTTCGGATGAGATAAATCCTGAAGAAAGGAGGATTTCAACATTTGTTGGGGGTTTGATTTGGAGGATAAGGCAACATCTGTTGGGGAACCCAACTTTGCAAACTTTTGGTGATGTAATGAATGTAGCTTTACTCCATTGCCAGGATCACCGCCTTCATTTGAAGGTGAGTAAGAAGATATGAGATTCTGGTCAATCTAGTAAACAAGGAGGGAATGGTGCTGGTGGAGCACTGCCACGACCACAACAGTCTGGGAATAAACAGAAAGAGAGGGACCTCCAGTAGGGGGAGTTGGCTAAGAAACAACGTTTTGGGGATTTCTACTTTAGCGGAGGTGGTTTTAGGCACGGTTAGGGTGCTCAACGGCTGTAGCAGTTGGGTCAATCGGGCCAAGTTGGTAGAGGGAATAATGGAGGTCGAGGCCAGCAAGGCCAAGGTGCGAGGAAGTTTTGGGACAACAACCGAGGCTGACGTTTGAAGAATTTTGCGTGCTGTTATTTTTAGTGCAGAGAGACAGGTCACATGAATAGAGCTTGTCCACAGTTGAACAGGGGGTAATTTCTAGGAGGCCCTTATAACCCGTAGTCACTTCCACAACCTCCAGCACCTATCCCAGCTGTCCCATTGCAACAAGGACGCCTTTAATTTGGACGTATGTACAATATCCAAGACATTTTTCCCCAGCACCGTTAGCACTGCCAGCTATTGAGGGTAAGTTTCCCATCCAGGGGTTTATGGGTCAGGTGTTATTTGACACTGGCACCACACACTCATTTATTGCTAAGAAATTTTCTCTTTCGACGGGATTATTTAAGTCTACCGAAATTACTTTCACTATCGTCGAGTTTTCTATGGGTGATGGTTCACTTATACTTTTTATTTGTAAAGGGGTTGGAATAGACCTTGGTAGATTGCGCTTTGAGGCAGAATTGCTTATCCTAGACATGGTCGGGTATGACGTTATTTTAGGAATGGATTGGTTAGTGAAGTACCGAGCCATGGTAAATTGTTATAAGAGGAGTATAGTTATTGCCATTCTAGGGCAAGAAATGTTTTTGGTGGCTATGCCTCTTTCGGAGGGAGGTTCAAGCACCCATTTGTATTGTATGAAGGAGGAGACGTTATAAGAAATCATGATTTCCTTAGAATCGATTCCTTTTGTCAGGGAATTTAAAGATGTCATTCAGGAGATCCCTGGATTACCTCTAAGTCGTGAGATTGAGTTCGTAATTGACTTAGCATCGGGAACCAGACCGATTGCGCGAGCTCCATACCATATGGATCCTTTAGAAATGAGGGAGTTAAGGGATCAAATTCAGCAACTGTTGGGGCATGGGTTCATTCAGTGTAGTACGTCGCCATGGGGTGCCCCTATACTATTCATAAGAAAGCGAGATGGTTCCCTCTGATTATGTGTAGACTATCGTGAATTAAATAAGGTGACCATCATAAATAAATACACGTTAAGATATCATAAATAAATACTCGACGATTTGTTTGATCAATTAAGATGAGCGTCGTACTTCTCTAAGAAAGATTTGAGGACAGGATACCACCAGTTGCGAATATGAGAGAAAGATGTGTCGAAAACTGCATTCTTGACCAGTTATGGTTCTTATGAGTATTTGGTTATGCCTTTTGGGCTAACAAATGCTCCTGCAGTATATATGGACCTTATTAATTGAGTATTTTGGGACTTTCTAGACCAGTTTGTGATCGTGTTTATTGACGGCATTCTAGTCTATTCGCGGACTGAAGCTGATCATGTCGAACACTTGTGATTGGTCGTGCGGACACTACGGGATCATCAACTTTATGCCAAGTTCGAGAAATATAGCTTTTGGTTGAAAGAAGTGAAATTTTGGGGGCATATTGTGACAGATGAAGGTATTTTTGTGGACCCAAATAAGGTTGCAGCAGTGAGGGAAAGGGATCAGCCCACGACGCCAACTGAGATCCGTAGCTTTCTGGGATTGGCGGGGTATTATCACCGTTTGATTAAGGGATTCTCCAAAATTACTGGCCCTTTAACGAACCTGACCCGGAAGGGAGTAAGATTTTTTTAGGATGACTCCTGTCAGCTAGCTTTTGATGAGCTAAAGGATAAATTAACTTCGGCTCCTATAATCGCATTACCAAGATCGGGGGTAGACTACTTGGTCTTCACAGACGCTTCTTTATAAGGACTAGGGGGTGTGATATAACAAGAGCATATAGCCATTGCGTATGCATCTCGCAAGCTTAAGCCCCACAAAAGAATTATCCCACGCATGATTTAGAGCTTGCCGCAGTGGTGTTTGCCTTGAAGATATGGAGGCACTACCTCCTGGGTGAGAAATTTAGTCTTCTCACGGACCACAAGTCGTTATAATATTTTTTCTCACAAAAAGATCTAAATATGCGGTAATAACGGTGTTTGGAGTTCATAAAGGACTATCAATTCGATATTCACTATTACACAGGCAAGGCAAATGTGGTAGCTGACACGTTGAGTCGAAGACCCGCGGGGCAACTAGCAGAGGTATAAAAAGCCAAGTGGAAAGAACTTTGCCAGGATGATGCTGTAGCCAGAGCACGCATGTCGGTATTGACCGTTACACCTGCTATCGTGATGTGAGTCATAAAAGCGTAAGGAAGGGATAAAGACAGTCAAGACCAGGTACGTAAATTCCTATTTTTATTGGAGTAGCGAGCTGGCCACCTCTTATTTTAATAAGCGGGGTGTCACACCTGCTGCCCTTAAACTTCCTGATGGCTGGTATTTTAAACTTCTCCGATAATCTTGCCTTACAGTAAGGAGACATATGGGTGTAGTCCATGTAGTTCTCAGATATCTAAACTTGGTTAAACTTCTTCAACAATAGTTGGAGGTCTTCCTTCACTTTGCTCAATTCTTACTCCTTGGGATGAATGGGTACTGAAAAGTTAGCCCCTGGTTAGGTAAGGTTTATCATAGAGAGTTGAACTGACGACGACCCATTGGCAGGTAGGAACATAGAGCATGATGATATTCTTTTGGGACCTAAATAGGCTCGGGAATGGGTGGACCCATGGCTTGGGGAAAGAGGACCTTAGGGTTTTTGAGAACTTGGACCCAGTTTTGCTGTATCTTATGAACCTCAGTTTGAAGTATGTCAATCTTGGCACTGATTTGGACTAGGACTGCCATCAAATCAGGCTGCATGTTCGGTGCTTGATCGACATTTTCCATGAAGGACTAGTGAAGGTGAATTCTGAACTCGAATGAAGTAGCAAGGTAACTGGCGAAGCTTTAGGACTGTTTGATGAAATACCGAAAATAATAGGGAGCCCGACCAAGAATCGAGTATGCGATCGACCTAAGAAGGAAAATGATTCGAATTTATTTTTGAAATAGGGAAGAAAGGACTGTTTTTTGGTATTTTTGAAAAAGAGGAAAGGTGTTTTTGAAACTTTTGGTAAAAAGGAGGGAAAATATTTTTAGCATTTTTTGATGAAAAGGAGGAAAAATATTTTTTGGTATTTCGATTTTTTCAGAAGGAGGAGGAAAAATAAGAGAAGACTCTCAACATGATTATTATTTTTATTATGTTTTCACTTGTATTAGGTTTACCTAAATGCAAAATAATTTTCGGACAGGACCCGAGCTTGGGAAAATTGGGTTTGCAAAATAGGTAAGATATGGTTTGACTTGTTTCCAAGCTTATGGACAGGATCGTGTTTTGAAAAATGACGAAATAAAGAAAAAATTAGGCGGCATGCGATCCAGCCTTTCGATAGAGTTTCATGTGGCAACTGACAAGCTAAATATGAGTGTCCTAGGTCTGACGCCGATATGAGGTTTATGAGTATATCAAATATGAGTATATCAAATATGCTGTTGTTAGATTAATGGAAGGGTTTCCCCCTTGGGCATGACTTACACGATATACTTTTTGCTTTTGAGAGCAATGAGTACATGTGGACAAGCCATTTGATATACTCGAGTGTACGTGAATTGCCTCATTATATACCTCGTGGGGACAATATGTGTGAGAGCGAATTCGATATACTCAATGTATGTGAACGAGTTCCCTGCTATATATCTCTTGTCATGAGTTTGGTCAAGCGGTACGATACAAGGGGACCCATTTGATATACGTCGAAGGAACTAGGCCAATTGAAGGTGAGAGTCACATTGCTTAGGCTAACTGTGACCTGTCAGACCAGCTACCATCACAAAGTAACCCCCCAAGACGGGACACAATTTCATTTAATAGCCATACTCTTGGTGATGTAGTGTGCAAAGTGCATGATTCTTTAATTAGTATATTATGGATATAGTCTTTTATTTGGGATGATGAGTAAAAGAAACACTATACTAATAGGGAAGAATGTACAAGTACCATGAAAAGTAAATCTAGCTTGGAGCATAAAGACTAAACTAAGCGTGGATTCATGTAAGTGAGTGATATGTGAATATCTACAAGTAAGTGGGTGGTAATGAGCCTAAGCTTAGATCAACTACAAGTGGCGTGTGATATGTGCAAGTGATCATGGATATATACAAGTGTGGGTGTGTGCTAGTGAAACCTAAGCATGGATATTATAAGTGGTGTGTGAAACATGTGGGTATAAGTGATCTTACGTACAAGTGTAAGTAGTGTGAGGTGTACATGGAGGGTATTTACATGTGTGAAGTGAAAAAGTGAGTGAGAGGTGATAAAAACATGATGTAGATATATAAAAGAAGCAATATAGGAAAAAAGGGAACATACAGATAGATGCATACGTACACATCTAGAAAATGATAACCCCCGTGTAATAATAGAGTCTTTCCCTCTTATGACAAACATATGTCCCCAGCAGAATAGTCACTCTGGTCATCTCGTCTCTCGGTTAGTGCGCGCACGCACGATAGTGGTGGGGTTTCCGCCCTTCTTCGGGGCGCTTCGGTCGTCGTCAAATGTTGGGTGATGTATAGAGATAGAGTCTCCAAACTATTTTATACAAAACAAGAAAAATAATTGTTGCCACCACGAGAGAACGACATCAAAGACCTACTGATGCTTGCAAAACCAATTAGTTCAAGCATTTGGGGCCTAAGCTACGGAATGGGAAGGTGGTAGGCACCCATCCCGCCCTTTAGATATCTCATGGGCATGTATTATTATTCTACTTAATAATTCGATGAAGCGTGTGTACGTGTATATCTAAATAGAGAATGGAATTACTAGACTCGTATCGTAGAGAAAGGTGGAGTGAGGTCATCCGTAGAAATGTTCCCAAAATAGTAATTAAAAACATAATGTGTGCGTCTGTCGGGTCACCAATCGTTTATAGAAATACGATGGTATATGTTGGATAAAGCGCAAGCATGGATCACAAATATAATATATGGAAATAATACATGAACGAAAATAGGAAAGGAGGACTCGAATCTCGAATTTTACCCGAGATGCCTACATAGCCTAAAAATGCATAAAAGTCCACATAATTCGCACGCAATACGGGGGTGGGGTTTATCCTATAAATCCAATCGGGGACTTTATTATACGTGCGTGCATAAAAAGGATGTTTTAGTGTGATAAAATGCAATGAGGAATTCCCATTTGGAATTAACAATCAAACCCTCTTTTTCTTTTTTCTTTTTATAGAAAATATAGTATGTGCAATACTACTAATAAAAAGTTGGATATTATTGTGTGTGAACTAACAAAGATGAAATGCTAAAGTAAGAACTAAATAACTAATGCAAAAATAAGAGAATTTAAATAGAGAGTGAAAGGTTTGGACCTTCTTCGAAAGCTTTAAGATTGATCTTGATTGTTGAATGGATGCTCTTGCAAGTGGATGGAGGTGATATGAGGAGAGGGAATGGAATTTGGTAAATTGGGTAAGAAAAGGATGAAAATGGAAGGTGGGGGGAGAGGTTTCAATATGGAAACCACACTGACTTTGAGAGAATGTTATTGAGATCACTGAGAGGGATGTTTCTGAGGTGTCTTTCAATGTGAGCTCATGCTCCATTTATATATTTTTAAGGGGAGTGCCATCGACATTGTACTTAACATGCCTATCGACAGGTAAACCCAAACACACTGCCGATAAACAAGGAAATGGGTTTGCCATTCGACAGTCTCATGCAATTTTTTTGAAACAATGGTCATAAAACGCAATCCTTAAGTCAGAATCATGCACGGGATGAACCATTGGAAAGGGTATCAAGAGAACTTTAATAATCCTTAGGGTCACTCCTGGGTTCGGGAGTTAACTATGGTCAAATGGGATAAAAGCGCCTGATGGTCTTTTGGACAAGAGATTCCCAGAGGAAACATATCGTTCATTCGAATCGTAAGACCAATTCATGCACGGGATGGACTGTTGGAAAGAGTATTAATAGCCCTTCAAATATTTATTCAGTCTCATTTGGTTTGGAGAGTTGGCATTGGTTAATGGGCCCCGATTCTCTTGGTGACCCTTCGGAGTAAAATGGATCGTTCATCCGTACTATAAGGTTAATTTATGCACGAGGCAAATCGTTAAAAAGGTTATTTAGAGCCCTTCGAAGATTCATTCATTATCATTTGAGTTGAAGTGTTTACGGGAGTCAAATGGAGCCCGAGAGTGTCCGGTGGCCTTCGTATTAATTTTCGGGGGAAAACGGACCGTTCATCTGAACCATAAGGCTGATTAGTGCACAGAGGAGACCATTTAAAATGAGATTCATAGCCCTTTGAATATTCATTAGCTTCCACTCTGGCAAGAAAGTTAATTGGTGTCAAAATAGGACTCGGAAGCGCCCGGTGGCCTTCAGGTCGGTTTTTGATAGTAACATGGACCGTTCGTCCTAACCATAGGGCCGATTGGAGCACGAGCTAAACCGTTAGACAGGGTATTCAGAGACCTTCAAAGATTCATTGAGCTTATTGTTAAACTAGAAAGTTAACCAGAGTCAAATAGGGCTCGAAAGTGCCCGGTAACTTCTAGATTGGTACTCAGAGTATGACCTGGGTTTTATGGTGAAGGAATAAGTGCTAGGGACCTAAGGATATATTTAGGAGGGTCATAGAATGTGGTGCCTACAATATCAAAAGAAAACATGGTTAGGAGTTAGAAGAAAATAGTGATACCAATAACCAAGTAGAATATAAGGCTGTGATAATGGAATTAGAGATCCTTCAAAGCTATAAGGATTCAGTTATTGGGATCTTTAGTGACTCTCAATTGGTTATAAGATAGTTAACTGGTGAATATAAATATATTCATGAATGCCTGGGTCTGTATAACCAAGTGGCATTGAATTTGCTACCCCAATTTATTAAAGTTACTTTAAAATATATCTCTAGGTTTCTAGATAATGGGGCTAATAAAATGGCTCAAAAAGCATCAAGCTTCAAGCTTGGCAATGAATTTGAAGCCAAATTAAAGATTAGTTATAATAATGGATTTCTGCCTCTACTATATAACAAACAACCAATGATGGTAATTGGAAATGTTAATATTCAAGAAGACTGCATAAAATCAAAAATAAAATATTTTAATGATCCAAACATAAAAACTAACAGGACCATCAGATTTAGGTCAAACAACAATGTTATATATATTAATAAATATTCAAAAGAGGTGTTTATTGAGTAATCGTAGAATATTTGAACAAAAATAAAGGGTTCACAACTATAACCTAAGTTCATGAAGGTCTTTGTGGGGCTCACCAAGTTGAACCTAAAATGAAATGGCTATTAAGAAGACATGGTTTATATTGTCCTTATAACCACAAATATTGCATCAAATTTGCAAAAGGACGCCAAAAAATTCACCAACATACTCCTTTGAAGCATATATCTAACGTGGACTTATAGTATGTGGTTAAGCCTTGGTTATTTAGAGGGTAGGCAATGGATGTGATTGAAAAAATCTATCCTCCATCTTTGAAGCTACACAATTTCATTATTTTGGTTATAACTGACTACTTTACTAAGTGTATGGAAGTAAAATCTTTAAAATCGTTTACCCAAACCGGTTAGTAGATTTCCCACAAGATATTTATACATTTTAAAATATTAGAGATCCTAACCTTTGACAATGTAACTATCTTTGAATCGAAAATAGTATTGGAATTCACTTCCAAGCTACGGATAACTCTAATAAAATATTCACCTTATTTTGCTCAATCAAATGTCTAAGCAGAGGCCATTAACAAAGTAATTAAAGAAAGTTTGAGCAAAGTAATTGATAAACATCCGATAGATTGGCAAAACTTCCTACTAAAAATTTTATGGGCTTATAGTACCTCTAAAGGTAAAGTACTTGAATAACCCCATATGCATTAACCAATTGGCATGATGATGTTTTCTCTGTCGAGATAACTTTGAACTAATTAAGGGTTGTAGCCCAAAATAACTTGACTATAGAAGGCTATAGCTACTTCTTAATCCAGAAGAAGAAAATAAACAACATATAAAACAAAAGGTAGAAAAGATATCCTTTAATGAGCGGATCTGGTTTATAAAACTATCCTACCAATAGGCTTTAAAGATCCTGCCCATGGAAAGTGGTCCCCAAAATAGGAAGGACCATTCTAGGTGCATATAGTGTTTAAAAAGGGATCATACCATTTAAGGAACATAAGTGGCTATGTTTACATGAAAAAAATAAATGCAAGATTCTTAAAGCCTTATTGTCCTGTAATTTTGAAAGGTAGGGAGAAAGAATAAAATGCATAATTTCATTAATTAATCCGAGGAAGGTTACACATTAAATTTTTTTTAATCACAAGGAGTTTAAAATTAGCCCCAAACTTGTTATATGACATTTTATTGGCTCTGATATCAATATCCTTAGAATCAAATTGGGATGCATTATGAGTGGAAACTTTAACTTCTTCAATTATTTGGCCAAGTATATCTTGGTAATCTTCCTCCTCATCCACGATTGCTTCTAAGGTAGTGTTTAATCTATCCAGTTTCATTTCTAACTCTTTTTTTTCTAGCAGCAAATTAACCTTTCTGCTTTGAATGGATTTTAGACCATTAAACCCCTTAGAAGCATCCGCTCTTTGACTTAAGAAATAGGCTTTGTTTACAGATAAGTTATTCTCTTCAACCTCAACTTGAGCCATGTTGGTAAGATGATAAGAGAATGAATGTATGATAAGAGAGTGAATTACAGAATATAACTCTATTATTAAACCATTATCCAAGCCATCCATCCTGGAAATATAGGAGCAGGATGCTCTAAGCCCATTAGAAAAGCCAAAATCAACTAGATCCTCAAGTGAATAAAGTTTCGAATGATATCCAGGGTTTGAGAAGTTTATAAATTCCAAGAAGGAGGGGCAAGTTGAACTTGTATCAAACTCAACAGATATCTCTCGACACCCACATTCGCTACTATCACAGGTTGTATTTGAGCTTTGAATATAACCTCTGATATCTTCTCTCTAAAAGTAAATACTTCATCAGAAGTCACCTTTTAAGAAAATTCCTCAATAATAGGGTGGATTGCTACTGGAAGAGGTGCCTCTCCTGGAGGTGGAATCCTCGAAGAAACAATAATATAAGGTAGATAAAGTTTAGCTAGGGGTGGTAAATCTTTGACAGTTAGAAAAGGATCCTCCAAAGGCTTAGTGCTTGCGAGATTAGAAGCCTTACTTCCTTCACCTTAGATTATGATCAAAGGAAAGGGGTTATATACTCCCTCAGATATTGTTCCCTCATCTATGTGATGAATTGGAGATAGCCTAAGGGGTGAAGCAGGAATATTAGTTTGGTCCCCCATATGATGGTCAAATGGGGATACAAGTGGTGGTGTTTTTGGAAGGAAGTGCTTTGCCTTCCTCTTCCACTTCCTCAATAGGTCCCGAAAAGTAAGAGAATGTAATTCTAAATCAAAGATAATGGTTTAATGAGTACTAATAAGACTTTGAATAATAGTACAAGGATGAAATAATGACTTACAAGCCAATTGAGTTCACTACACCATATTGGCTATTTTACAACTAATATATTATTTAATTTATAAGTGTTTGTAACACTTACAAACTTTACAACGGTTTTCAACACTTACAAAGTTTGTAAGTGTTCAACACCGTAGCAAAATTTGTTATTTCATCACTATCCAAACTTAAAAAGTGTAACAATTTTTTTAAAGGGTAACAAAGTCCCAAATAAGTGTGAAACCATCTTCGCGCTCATCCAAATGTAAATTTCCATCCCTCGTCAATATTTCTCCCTCCCATCACAAAATCGCATATTCATAGACATTTGCAAACCTGCTCAAAATTGCTGGCTCAAAATCGATCACAAACCTCTACCTAGGGCTCAAAACGCAAACCTCTACCTATCACTATTCGTAGCTATCATACAAACCTCTACCTAGGGCTCAAATCGCAAACCTATACATATCCCTATCGATAGATATCATCCTAGGGCTCAAATCACAAATCAAAAATCTCCACCTATCCCTATCCGTAGATATGTTTTTTAGGATTTCGTTTTTTAATCGCAGCATCGAAACTCAACTGCTATTTTTTGAAGGTACAATGCTCAATTCTGACCTGATATGTTTTTTTTTTCAATATACATGTATGGACAACTGATTGTTTGTATTGCATACCAATTAATTACTGTTTTTTTGTTTCAACTTTTTTTCTTATCATTGCCATTTCACTATGTAAACGTTGCCATAATCATGTCATTAAATGGGTATTGACTTCTAGTAAAATAAAATTTCATTGGGGGTACAATAATTGCATAGTCGGAAAATGATTGAAAATAGGTGAGATGTCTCTTATGAACTAGTACATGGAGTCACAAACTCACATTCTTGATTTTTTTATGTCTCTTGCTTTTCACCCAGATGAAAAATATTTTACCCCGAACCATATGAAGCCTTAGTTTAATGACGGTAATTCAAACTTCAAAGCGAGCTTAACTAAAAGTTAACTTTGCTTAGTGTGGGATGAATTAGGTGTTTTGCTATTATTTTTGTTTTTGGTGTTTATATTTTCATCTTTTACCATTTTCTCTGTAGTTTTATTGACGAGTGATAATAGATTTCGTTATTGCTTTAACTTTCTTGTATCATGTTTTCTTTTCCCCAAGTTTTGGTATCGACGAAATTTGATTCTTCACGCTATACCTCATAAGCTATCTAAAAGCCTAATCTACAAACCCCTACGGTGATTGTTAAGAAAGAGGGTTCTACTGTGTTGCAACACATATCATCATCATTCAATCAATCTACTATTAATTATCACGGGGATCAGGTAGAGTAATTGGTCGCTATTTTTTATATCTACTACTATGGTGTTGAAAGTTTTGATGTAATTGCTATTGATTATTTATTCAATTATGCGAGTCTTATATCGTGGAAGCTTAATAGAGTTGTCTCTTATATTTTAGGCTCGTGGACTCTTTGAAGCACTTGAAATTGAGTACATAATCCGTACAGAGCACCCAGTGATTCAAATATATTGTACTCGCTAGAAGATTTGCAATTAGGAGCTAAGGGGTATCTAACAGAGCTTAGACCTGGTTGTTGACTCCAACTTACTTTGGGTGAACCAAGGACATCGCGCTTTTTCTATAGAGCCGTGCATCTTGATGCTTGGCAGAAGTCTGATCCTTTTTTATATTCTTGTGGTGTTTTTCTTTTTCCTAAGGTTAGTTTCTATTTCAGCATACCTAGTTTTTTATTGAAGGTTTGTTTTAATTATTGTATGCCTATCGTAAGATGTCAATTTATTTATTTTTATCGTGCATGTAATACGTGTTCTAAAAAGTGATTTGAACACTTGACAACTTAAACAAAGTGGAAAAAAATTTATGTTAGTCTGCTAAGATTAATGATAGAGAAATGATAATTTTAAGGAGAAACACGTACCAAAAAATTCTAATTAATATTTAGAAGTTCAAATATCTATCTATTTAAATTATTCATATATTTTTTGGTGTTCACGGAAAGAAAAGATACAATCTGCATTGCCCTTGCTGATGATACTTGTGATGATTAGGATGAACAAGCTTATCGTATCAAACTTGAGAGTTAGGCTTGTTGATGCCAGAGTCGGTGCTTTCTTCTTCTGTATCAACGGACCAGAGATCATGTCAAAGTTGGCTAGAGAGAGTGAAAGCAATCTCAAGAATGCATTTATGGAAGCAGAGAAGAATGCTCCATCCATTATCATTATCGATGAGATTGATTCAATCGCTCCAAAGCGCGGACATGGTTTGGATGAGTGATCCGCCGGTTCCTCCTAGCCTTATCCATGGTTCCTACAACAACATTGGTGATAACCTTAAGAGTGAATGCGAAAATATTAGATGCGAATGCGGTTCTGATACCAAAATGATATAAACACAATGAAAATTAATCACCATAATAACAACAATTTAGAAATTAGGGTTCTCTCGTTCATTCATCTTCATTAGATACCTTCGAGTGTTTGAAGATGGAACCCAGAGCGCACACAAACAGAGTCAAGATGAATGATTAGGGTTTAAAGAGGTGATGGGGGATATGGCCTCGTTTGATACGCCATATAAGAGGATTGTATTGGATTAAATTAGGTGTTTCACTATGAATTACAATACAAAAGGGGCAGCGAAAACAGAGTAGCTGTCCCCTTTCCCAGGTGGTCATTGGTCCAAAACAGTGATAACATCTGCTTGGATTGAAAAGGTGGTTGTCAGTTATAAGGATGACCCTACTACTATGAAATCATTCTCAAACTCACAGTAAACACCTCTAATCTCCCTAATTACCATCTCCTCAAAGGGTTACTCAGATTTAAGGGTAGAATCTATGTTAGGAACAGTGGGAGTTTAAGACAAAATATTATGGCAGCATTATATGCCTAGGTGTTTATTGCTATTGTATATAAAACCATCAAGTTGTTCGGGGTTGCGAAGTTCCTGAAATTCCTCAAAGGGTGTTCAAAGGGTGTTCTGAAATTGTACGAACGTAAGAGATAGGGAAAAGTGTAAATGTGTGAGTTTGAGTGATCAACAACATGTTATCTTCTTCTTCACTTTCAGCGAATGTGCAGTCAAATCTGGGGAGCTTTCTTCATTCAGTCACACCTATTGTGCCTTCAAAACCCGTTCCCCAGGTAATCTAAATTAAACTACTCTTCTTGTCTTTTATGATTTGGGTACATCTCTTTATTTTTGTAATCTTAATAATTGTTAATAGTGTGGCCATCAGACTTTCTTTTTGGGTTGGGTTATAGCAAATTAATTCTTGATTTTGACATAATTTCTACATTATATTCTTTCTTATGTACTCCAATGAACAGTTCTATGTTTATTTTTTGGGCGTCCCAAATAAGAGTATATCTTGGCTTTGCTCTTACTCAAGTGTATCCTTAAAAAACGAGTAGGGAGCCGAGTAAAGTTTTCCAGCTGAAATTCTAGTCTTGGGATTTTTGTAAGAGAGCCAGCTCCTTCTGGGGAAAATAGTGAAGAAGAAAAAAAAATGTCTTTGTAAGAGGTTTTTTACCATGGATTTAAGTTCTTATCCCCAAAAATTGGATCCCACGTCAATCACACTCCCAACTTCTAAAAGATAACTTTTCACCTTTTTTTTCCAACTTTGCAATAAAACTCTAACTTTATCACAAGAAAGATTCTCGTATTTAAGCCTTTGATCATAATTAGAAATGACAGACAAGTGATTAAAAAAAGGTAAAAAGAAAGTTGAGATCCATATTAAAATTATGTTTTCAATTTTCTTGGATTTTTTTTTTATGTGTGCAGAGCTACATGTATGACCTAAATAGCCTACAGCAGCCTGGTGCCAAGGAATTTACTGAATATTTTACACTAGGAGATCTCTGGCAATGCTATGATGAGTGGAGTGCCTATGGTGTTGGCACCCCAGTAGTGTTGAAAAATGGTGACAATGTTCTGCAGTACTATGTTCCTTATTTATCTGCAATCCAAATTTACACCAACATATCCTCTGCAACTTTGAGGTATCCAAACCTCTCTCTCTCTCTCTCTCTCTCTCTCTCTCTCTCTCTCTCTCATACACACTGGCCTCTCTCTCTCTCTCTCTCTCTCATACACACTGGCCCCCACGCCCATATTTACTTGTTATTAATCAAACATGCCCTCCTTCAGGAATCCAAGTGATGATATTGGTGAGATGGAGTTTGAATTTGAGTCTTCGAGTAATGATGGTGAGAATGATAAGCTCTCAAGGACGTTAAGTAACAACTCAAGCAAAGCTTGGGATTCTACTTCTGCAGATTCAAGCATTGACCATGAGGGCCCGTGGTCAATGAGGGATTACCATGGTAGCCTCTACTTTGAGTACTATGCCACTTGCTCTCCTTACTGTAGGATTCCGCTCATGGACAAGGTAATTAATCTCTCATCTTTTTCACAAAGTTGTTTTTTCATATGTGCATTTAAATATGAAGTTGGAAAATGATTGAATAGGCACTTTATATTTGTGACAAATGGAAAAAGTAGTGGAAAATGAGATGAGTTCATGAAAGAGCACTGAAATTTTTTCCATCTTTGTAATCGAATGTGCACTTATTTTTCTTATTATATGATTCTTCTTTTTCAAGGAAAAAAGAATTGATAACACTGATTTTCGTTACTATTGAATGAGATTCTGGTTGATATGTCTGATTCAGATCATGGAATTTACTCAAAATTATCCTGGACTTGTGACATTAAGGAGCATTGATCTATCTGCAGCTAGTTGGATGGCTGTTGCTTGGTGCGTGATTCTTTCTTTAAAAAAAATCTTGTGGTAGAATTTTTTTTATAGTTGTGTAAGATTGGTGACGATTCCCCATACTACTATTGATATTGTGTGAAATTCATGTCTTTGTGTCAATGTTTGGTGTCTTTTTCTGTTTTCTTGTTAAGCATTGATAAAGCTTGTTTGGTAATTTACTTTCTGGAAACAGCAACATTGTGATAAGTTTTCTTAGTGTTTATAAAGTGATTTATTTACTTGCTTTTTGTTTAATACCAGGTATCCTATCTATCATATTCCTACTAAGGGAAATGTGAAGGACCTGTCCGCAAGCTTCCTCACGTTTCATACACTGTCCTCAACTTTCCAAGGTACATAACCATCTAAATATGTGCTCTTCATATTTATTCGAGATATGTTATAGGTTGTTTTTCTTTGTTGAATAATTTTTTTTAAAGAGAATAAGTGGAGGCGAATCCCAATTTTTATGAGAAATGTGATGATTGCTCTGCATCTTCAATGCCTTGTTCTCCTTCCTTCTAATGTATAGTGAACTTTATGTTGGAGTCATACATCAGTTAAACCCGGGGGGTGGGGTGGGTGGGGCGTGGCTCTGCGGACTCTCTTTGGTTTATATGTTGGATTGGTCACTTGACCACCCAATAGGTTAACCGTTTGGGTCGGATACCCGGATCTTTACATGCTGTAACTTGTATCAGAGCTAGATTCAAAACGTCGTCGTTGGAATTTGGTTTTGGACGGAGGCAAGGATGTTGGTCTCTGCCGGTGCCTAGTCCGAAGGAGGGGGATTGGTCCCTCATCAGTTAATGTGTGTGTGTGTGGGGGGGGGAGGGGGGGGGAGTTATATGTTGGATGGGTCACTTCATTCAACAGCTTAACTTTTTGGGTTGGATCTTTACACTATTATTACTAAGCAATAGATTTGATTAGTATCTTGACAACCAAATTGCTAATCTCTAGACTCATCAAGAAGTTATAAACACCATTTGTTTCTTGCTCAAATGTGGATGATAAGAAGTTGTATAATCTTAGAATCCAATTATGGTGCTTTATCTGTCTGCTTCAACCAAATGGCGCATCTTACACACTTGAACTTGTGTAATTATGCTTATGTTCATGATGTCTTCTAAATAATCTTTAATAACATGCAAATAAAATTTTAAATATCCTCTCTTAAATGAGTTAGGGATTTTAATTCGCCAGGTCTATTCCCCTTTGACTTGACTCGGTCAGTGATTCCACCATATCCATTTTTTTTTCTTTTCTTGTATAACTGTGCATCTGATTCAATTCCCGGGATACAGAAGTTGGTAATGACGATGAAGACCTTGGGAGCTCAAACATTCATTGCTCTGGTTTAGTAACGGAACAAGAAGTAGGAGGAAAATCTGAAGGGAAGGAAAGTGGTGGAATTTCTCTTCCACCGTTTGGGCTGGCTACATACAAGATGCAAGGACACATATGGAAAAACCTGGATACATTTGATTGCGTAAGGCTGAAGGATCTTGTAGGTGTCGCTGGTTCCTGGTTGAAGCAGCTCAATGTACAACACCATGACTTCAACTTTTTTACTTCACACTCCATGGAAATTGGTATATCTTTGTAACTTCTTCATGTTGGGTTTTGGTGTTCTACTGAGTGCCTGTACAAAACTTTTCTGCAGCTTTCTGAACATATTTAGAAACTGAGAGTTCTTATATGAAGTGTATTAGTGTTCTTTTCTTTTCTTTATGTGATCTCGGTGCAACGGTCGGAGATAATATAAATTTTGGTGGCAACTTGACTCTGTTTTGTATAATATCTTCTTTGTTTTTTCTCATGTGCAGTTAGATATAGATGGTGTCATATATATAAACTTCAATTAAAAGAAAAGGGGAAATTTTACGCAATGAATCATATGCCTTTGATGGAAGTGCCAAAAAAAACCGTTTTCTTAATTTAGATACATAATGTACATATACTCCATCTGTTTTAACTTAATGTTCGCATTTTTGGGGAACTGTCCCAGCTTAAGATTTCATCTTTGAATCTTTGAAATATATAAATAATGAAACTGTTCAAAGACTATCTCAGTTTATGTAACATTCCTTATTTGTTTCTTTTACTCTAAAATGAGGTCCTTTTGAGGTTGTCAATTGTAAACCCGTTATTTGGGTCCGCATATGATCAATTTTGTCACTATACCATAGCTTCAAATCACCAGTAAAATCATTTATCTATCATTTATATATTTTTTTACAGTGTATGGCCCATCCTCTAGATGCTCAGTATGGAGGTGGGCTATTGGCAAATTCTGCATTTGAAAAGGGCCTAGAAGGATGGAATGTGCACGGAAATGGAAAGATTGAATTGAGAAACTCTACGATTGGAAATAAGTTCATCGTAGCGTACAATAGAAGTCAACCACACGATAGTTTTTCACAACATCTATATTTAGAGAAGGGGGCATTTTACACATTTTCAGGTAAATTTGTGTCCATTAGAATTTTAATTTCCTAAGCTTATATATACTAGCTTAGGTCTTCACAATATAATCTATTTTTTTTCCAGCTTGGGTGCGAATTAATGAAGGAAATTAATTCGCACCGAAATTGAGAGTACCACTCCATTAAAGTATTTGCAAAAGTTGAAGGAAATTAGGTCTTTTCCGGGGAACGAAGAATTGGTTGTGGGGATTGGATTGCAAGGTCATTTTGCGAAGCCAAACATACCGTACATGCGTGCATCGTTGGATACTTTTGGCGCAACCAAGATGCCGATATGGCTCACTGAGTTGGATGTTGAAAGAGGACCAAATCAAGTAAGTAAATGTTTTTCTATATTTTTCACTAAGTGTGGAAAATGTATTCACATATATATATTTGAAGAATGAAATTTTATTTGTATAAAATTGTAGATAAGTGTACACAATCTATATGTTTGATTTTACAAAATATAATTAAAGCTCATACTTTAGACACACACATACTTGCACATTAAATTTTCTTTTTAATGTGAACCCTTTGTTTGATCTAACGATTCACAGTGATGTATTATTCCACGTCAACATATAGCGATTGGATTTTATATGGGTTTCACAATAGCTCTTTTTCAAATCTGTCAAATACGGGATGTGATTTAATATGGGATGTGATTTCCCCTTCTTGGTGCTAGTAACTGTGAATTCCCCTCTTGGTGTCAACCTTTGACCATTTATCAAAACATCTTTGTTACAGTGCCCACACTTGAAATTCTCAGATCTTTCTGCTTTCGAAATTTTTTTAGAAAACCCTCTCTTACTGGAGGGATTCTTTATTACTCTTCCAATTTCATGAAGTTTTATGGAGCTGGCCTTATTGGACTTGTCAACCTTTTAAGAGATGCAAGGGAACATAACATTCTTCGAGCCAATACTTCTTTTTTCATTTGAGAATAAATCTCCTCTTGCCAAAATCAAGAAGATATTTCACCATTGTTCCTTCTGTAACTATAACCTTTTTAAAAGATCTGGTTGGTTTTCTAGATTCCTTGTCCATCTTTTAGAGAAGGCTAGTGTTTTCAATGTCATCCCATCTAATGTTTGCATCAAACTCCCTAACCTGTAGAACAAGTTGATTAGTGCTTCTTGATGTCTCTACAGAAGCTCTCCAGGCAACATTTTGGCTTCTCTTCGTAATTTCTGAACTGTCAGGATATAATATCCCGGAGTCTTCTTGCACCCCCCTTGTCGGGCAGCTTTGGAAACTAAAGTACGAGGCAGAACCTTCCAACTGAAGAGCTGATGTGAAAGGCTACCACCCCTCCACCAAAATAGACCCAATCCAGAGACAGCTTTTGAAGAAGAGCTTGGCTCCAAATCCGAACACACCTGACCCGTTTCTGGCTAGTTCGAAGTTTTGTATACATGCGGGTCACAACATGAGAAGCAGAACCCATCGTAGCAGCAGTATCAACAAGTTTGGGCCACTCTGCTGAAAGAGCAAGAGGACGCAGATTTGACTCCAACATGAGCAACACCTGTTTCACTAAGGTGATATTAGATGCCTTGACACTTTTATGCCAAATCTTATAATGTGGATTTAGCCATGGACCCGAAAGAAGCCCACGCAGGCGATCTTCAAAGCAATGGGTATGGCACATGACATCAATAATATGGCCCTTCCTATTATTTTTTGAACCAATACCTAACAGCTCACTAGTAAAACCGTCATGAACAGGACCCGTATCATTAATAATGAACAAGCAATCCCTGTCATCATCAGGAACTTGGCAAGAGAAGCATGACCCACATCTTTCTTTCGTAGCATCAACATTTAGGTTCTTAATATTGGACCAACAGAACTCTGTTGATAGATTCGAAATAACCTTCATTTGTGTTGAACGAATTTCCTCAATTGATCTTTTAGGCTTGTCAGGGGTCTTATTTGAAAAACTGATGAGGCTATTTGAGCAAAACTATAATAGTTAACATACCTCGTAGACAGCGTACGCATTCCTCGAATCTCGGAATCATTTAAAATCCCAGAAGATCTAATCAAACAATCCAGGCTAGTTTTCTGGAAATTATGAGTTGTTGAAAAAACTAGAGAAATTTCAGCTGACCATTTAGAATTTGTCAACGACTTTTCATGGACTGGTTCACATTCATTGCGTCGCTTTTAGGCAACTCTAAAGCCCCACATTCTATGCTACTAGAATATGTAGAGATCATATTTTCTTTTGGCTCCCTTCAATGGCAGTCTCGTCCTCAACAAAAATCCCTGAAGGTAACGAAAGAAGTTGTAGCATTGAACTTTTTGTTCCATTAACTATAGCAGTTGCATTATAAAGCTTGGTAATTTCACTTAAAATTGGGCTATAAAGATCAGATGACTTAGTTCTTTAATAACAACAATCAAATTATTTCCGTGTCAATATTTATATAGGATCAAATCCCAGTAACTCTGCTCCTCGAATTGCCTTTCCAACTCGCAACCAGGGCCTATCTTTGTCAAGCACACAATACCAATCACTCTCTGGAAAGAGATTGGTTGCAACCCCTACACACTTTGCATGAAACGCAGCGGGGTAACCATCACGACATATTAAGTTTCCATCCATCTTACAAAGGCAACATTTGTCCCTGTTCTAATCTGTGGTTTCCTCAACAACCTCGTCAGTCAAGCAGGGACCACCAGGAACATCCATCACACTCTTCTTTTTCTTGGAACTATCAAACTTCACATTCCTATCAACATCCATACTACCCTTAGTTCCCGACATTCTTCTAAGTTTTGATTTTATGGCTTCCACTTTGATCACGTCATCACAAAGAGACTGAAGTATCTCAATCTTTACAGATTCGGGTTGTTCATAGTATTCAGTCCCAAAAAACTTCAAGTGGTAAATATTAATACCGGACTCTAATCCAGAACTATGCATTAGGACATACTCAACCAAATAGATAGGCCACGTGATCAAGTTCAACAAATCCCAATTAAGACTCCTCAAGCAAAGACAAGCGGATTGGGAACTCTCGTCAGAAAGAAACTCTTAAATGTTTCCTCAAAATTCGTAGAAGGCAACAATGAACGAAATCAATTAATAAATTAGGAGCCTTGCATCTCAGGGCTGCAACAAAATCTTTCAACTCAAATGGACTTGAAAACAATATTGTACTAAATGACCTCAAAGCCATCTAGATTCAAATTTTTGGATTTATCATGACCTGAAACTAAAAGTTTCTCCTCTGAAACTACACTATCCGAATTTTCTGAAGTTGTAAAAAATACATTGCAACAGATTTTGCTTATTGTGACTAAACTCCGTTCATATTAGACCACATAGTGCTTTTTCGAATTTATTTATGGTTTTGGTTTGTGACAGGCTGAATACTTGGAAGAAATTATGAGGGAAGCTTATGCACATCCTACTGTTGAAGGAATTATAGTGTGGTCAGGGTGGAAGCCAACAGGTTGCAGTAACATGTGCTTAACGGACAATTCTTTCAAGAACTTGCCGGCTGGCGATGTTGTCGACAAGCTGATCAATGAGTGGAAGACAAACGTAATGGGAGAGACTGGTGACGATGGAGTTTATGAGAACCAAATTTTTCATGGGGAGTATACTGTGACAGTCTTCAATAACCATACCGGTACAAAGTTGACAAGGCACTTGGAAGTGTCTAGTGCGGATTCTGAAGCATTGGATGTTTGGATATCCATATGATAAGAATATTTTTTTGTACCCAACAAACTACGAATGGTGAATAAAATTTTGGATACAACACAAGGTGGTGAGTACTGGCAGTGGTTATCTTTAGGGATGCTGAAGTGGTAGATGCTCCGATTTTGTTTTTTATGCACTTAGAGGGTCATTTAGCGACGAGGCGGTGAGTACTGGCAGTGGTTATCTTTAGGGAACTAGTGACAATGCTCTTATCGACACGATTTCCTTGCCATACTAGTAGGGTTGTGGAACATGCGTATTTGGATACAATAACTAGATGTATGAAGTTTGTTAAGGAGAATACTCACTATATACCTTTAGTTCTTGCTTTCTTTCTTGATGAGAGTGCTTGTTTATGCTGAACATATCATGAAGTAATGTACGAAAGTGTTTGGATATAATTGTTATGCTTTTAGCTATTTTTATTGTTTATTATATGTGAGGTTGGTGGTACGTGGTGGCTAATTTTTATTTTTTTTTAATATTTTAATTTATGTAAGTGTTCATAACACTTAAAAAATGAACATGTTTTTCCTTCCTATTAATATTTGTAAGTGTTTTAAACTGTTACAAACAAATATATATATTTTCTTTTGCAAGTGTTTATAACCTTTGTAAATTAAAAAAGTTGCTGAATTTTGCAAGTGTTCTAAACACTTGCAAATAAAAATTTTGTAAGTGTTGAAAACACTTGCAAAAGTTTAATATGTAAGTGTTCAGAACACTTACAAAGTTTTTTACAACGGTTGCCCAAAACGGATATGTGTTCCCAATGAACACTTACAAATAACATTTGCAACGGTTTTGAACAATTATAATTTTTTTGCAACGCGCTGATTTGTAAGTGTTTTAAACACTTACAAATGGGATTTGTAAGTGTTTAAAACACTTACAAATCGCCTGTTTTGGTGTAGTGGTTGGGAGCATAATCCTCATTACCATTCTCTTCATACATCTCTTAGTGGGAACAATAAACACAGTGGAGATTGGGGCATCATCAATGCTGTAGTAAGTATTCTATGGATTGACAAAGGAATAATTTATTCTCTTTAGTCTTACAACAGGGACATCCCCTTCATCTTTATCTTCTGCCATTTTCTTCAGAGTTTCTTGTTCCAAATCTCCTTTGACCTCGGGGGTAATTTTCCTCTTTTTGAAGAGATATAAATTATCTTCCTCAACATGAGGAGATTTAATCCAATTTTAAATGGTTAAGTTAGGCCGATGCAAGCGATTATGAAAACCAAAAGAAAAAATCAAATCTTACCTGAAGATAAAGGCTTCGAAGGACGTTTCCCTAATGGCAAGTGATTCAAAAAAACCTTGCAATACTCAAACCACCACTTGTGAAAGACTGGAACCATCCTAGTATGGAATATATCTCCATCCATGTGGAAATTTCTTTGAACTCTGTGGTATTCCTCCAAGTCACAAAAGATGTCTACCATCAAAACTGATGAAACTCTGCTGAATACACAAAAATTAATATGCCTTATCATTATGACTATGATGGATTGATGGAACCTAAGTTTCCTTGCAAATTGGGTAGGAATATATACCTATCCATACGAATTCGAAGATGAAGATGGAGATGAAATAGTTCCATAATAAAAGTCACTAGAAATAAAAAAAAACTACCCTATCAAGTATTGGCATCCTCTGCCAAAGGGTTGTGCAAAAAGGAAGTTAGCCAAAGCGAAGATTTAAGTGGCTGAAGAAAGGGTGAAAAAAGGAATGAGAGATGTCAGTTAAGATATTCCTAAAAATAGATACAATATCTTTGAAGCTCTTGTATGAGGATTTAGACCAATAGAAGGTGTGACTATAGAAACCCCATTTTAGTACCATCCAACTACCTCCATAGGTCCCTAACACTTATCTTTTCACCCTAAGACACGAGGTCATACTCTAAACCTTGACCCAGAGGCGGTCGAATGCTCCTTAGCCTCCGTTTTACTTTGTTCAATCTTTCAACCAGAGCATATTTCATTGCACTTTCATAAAGCCCTGAATCCCCTTTCTAATGGTCCATACCGTGCGAACACTACAGGAAAAATAAATATTAGGGACGGGAGTATTAGGGACGGCCGTGTCATTTTGTCCCTTATGCGATATCAAAAGGGACGGTTTTAATTACCGTCCTTTTTTATAGTAGCAAAAGAACCGGTTTTTAAAAACCGTCCCTTTTGATATGTATCAAATAGGACGGTAATTAAAACCGTCCCTTAAAGTATATGGGATTTTTTTGCACTAATTTTTTGCGGGCTATTATAAGGGACGGATTTTTAAACCGTCTCTTTTACTATAACAAATGGGACGGATTTTTAAAATCCGTCCCATTTTGTATAGTAAAAGAGACGGTTTAAAAATTCGTCCCTTTTGGTATATCCCAAACCTTTAGTTTTTTGCCAAACAAAAATAAGGGACGAATTTTAAAACCGTCCCTTTTGATATAGCAAAAGGGACGGTTTTTAAAATCCGACCCTTTTGCTATACTAAAAGGGACGGATGTTTCCGACCCTTTTGTGTATTTTTCCCTAAAAAATTTTCATTCCTCCAATTTCCCTAACATTTCATTCCTGCTCTCTCTCTCTTGCTCTCAGCTCTCAAATCGTCTCCATCCCGATCTCTCTTTCCCCTCTCTCCGCCGCCCCATCTTCCTCACCCCTGCGCCGCCCCACCCCGCCCCATCCCTGCGCCGCCCACCCCTGCCTCACCCCTGCGCTTCCCAACCCCGTCCCACCCTTGCGCCCACCCCGCTGTACCCCTGCTCCGCCGCATCCCCCATCCTCCTCTCCATGAGCTCCCCAAACCAGGTACTCTCTCTCTCTCTCTCTCTATATATATATATATATATATATATATGAATGTATTTACTATATAGTTTAGATTATTGCAGCAATTCCATTTGCCTTAAAGGTAGGGTTATTTTTTACAGGCGTATGAGAAATTCCATTTGCCTCAAATGGAATTTATTTTCTACAGGAGTATGAGAAAGGTTTGATGATTGCAGTAATTCCATTTGCCTCAAAGGTAGGGTTATTTTTGTGTTGAAAATGTTTAGGGCTATGGATTTTTCATTTAAAGTTGTTCATTTTTCATATTTTGTGTTTTGGTTTTGCAGGTACTAATTTGGTGATTATATTTGAATTTATATGGTTTAGCAAATCAGGTATATTCATCTATTTCTCCCCATTTTTTGAACGCATGATGCTATATAAGAGGTTTTCAGGTTAAAATGAAGTATCATGATACAAAAATTAGTTTAACCTCAAAATTTGTGTGTTTTCTTTGTAGATGAGAATAGTAATCCCAGCTCTGGATTGAGTTCTATAAATCTGGTAGTGATGTGGAAACAATTTATTGGCATCTACTGAATGATTTAGATGTTTAAGATACTACAATTTTTTTAATGTTGTTTCAAGTTCACAATTTCTAGCGCTATATCAAGAAGTTAGGTGTGTGTGTGCCCCCCTTTTGAAAAAGCTATGGTTTTCTTCCTTTGGTTTTGAATTTGTTTTTTTTTGTTCTACCATTTTTTTAATTGAACAAAACTGTTTGCATAAAATTCATTATTTTTTTTACTGTCATAGGATACATTGATGTTGGGGGCGAACTACTATCAAACATAATCTGAAATTGCATCGCTGCTGGCATAAGGAAGGTTCTGATTGTCGTTGGGTGTAATAAAATATTCAGGTAATGGACAAACCTATGATGAACTTTATTATAAGGTTAAATATGCATTGATTCAATTTTTTTAATTATTTTGGGTTTGGATCCTATTTATTTCTAAACCCCATAATTTTAATTCTTTTGGGTTTAGATCCTATTTATGCCCAATATGTTTGAGATGTGCTAATTTGCAAGTAGAACCAAATTGGAGTAAAGGTACGAAATAATTGTCACTTCTTGGGGGTATTGTTGGCGCATTTGTTTCTTGTCAATTCCCAGGGGGAGGGGGGCAGTACATAACTTTTGAACAAAGAATAGTTAGGGTGAACATTAGAAGAAGAAGGCATTATCCAATGGATTACCACTTTCTAGGTTTAAGGCGTGTCAATTTCTCTGCAATGGTCCACATTAAACTAATTGGTAACCATTTGTTTATTACCTTAAAGTTATTCTTGATTAGTCCGCGCTGAATAGGAGAGATGTCAAAATGGGAATAAAAATTAGTCATGGTTCGAAAGTTATACTTGGGTTTGTAATTTGTGACTGCCCATCTTATTCACTTGTCGCCCGGGGTCAATGTGACTCGTAGAAACCGACCGCGTAGTCATGGGGATCCCGATTTGAGTTTACGACGTAAATTTGCAAAAAGTTAGACTTAAGCAAAAAGACATGCCATCGAAGAGTGAAAACATAAAACAAACACAAAACGGTCCCCTAAGAGTCACGAACTCCTCGCACAGGACCAATGTGGCTCGTAGGAACTGACCGCGTAGTCACGGGGCTCCCGGTTGGAGTGTACGACGTAAATTTACAAAAATTTAGACTTAAGCATAAAAATGTGCCATTGAAGGGTGAAAACGTAAAAGAGCCATAAAACGGTCCCGTAAGAGTCACGAACACCTCGCACGGGACCAATGTGACTCGTAGGAACCGACCGCGTAGTTACGGGGATCCCGGTTGGAGTGTATGACGTAAATTTGTAAAAAATTACATTTGAGTATAAAAACATGCCATCGAAGGGTGAAAACATAAAACAGCCATAAAACGGTCCCGTAAGTGTCACGAACACCTCGCACGGGACCAATGTGACTCGTAGTAACCGACCGCGCGTAGTCACGGGGCTCCCGGTTTGAGTGTATGACGTAAATTTGCAAAAAATTAAACTTAAGCATAAAACATGCCATCGAATGGTGAAAACGTAAAACGAGCATAAAACGGTCCCGAAAGTGTCACGAACACCTCGTACGGGACCATTGTGACTCGTAGGAACCGACCGCGTAGTCACGGGTCTCCCGATTGGAGTGTACGCCGTAAATTTGTAAAAATTTAGACTTAAGTATTAAAACATGCCATCGAAGGGTGAAAACATAAAACGAGCATAAAACGGTCCCGTAAGAGTCACGAACACCTTGTACGGGACCAATGTGACTCGTAAAAATCGATCGCGTAGTCACGAGGATCTCGGTTGGAGTGTACGACGAAAATTTGCAAAATATAGACTTAAGCATGAAAACATGCCATCGATGGGTGAAAATGTAAAACAACCATATAACGGTCCCGTAAGAGACACGAACACCTCGCACGGGACCAATGTGACTCGTAGGAACTGACCGCGTAGTCACGGGGATCCCGGTTGGAGTATACGACGTAAATTTGCAAAAATTTAGACTTAAGCATAAAAACATGCCATCGATGGGTGAAAACGCAAAACAACCATAAAACGATCCCGTAAGAGTCACGGACACCTCGCATGGGACCAATGTGACTCGTAGGAACCGACAGCGTAGTCACGGGGATCCCGGTTGGAGTGTACGACGTAAATTTGTAAAAAATTACACTTAAGCATAAAAACATGCCATCGAATGGTGAAAACATAAAACAGCCATAAAACGGTCCCGTAAGTGTCACGAACACCTTGCACGGGACCAATGTAACTCGTAGGAACCGACCGCGTAGTCACGGGGCTCCCGATTTGAGTGTACGACGTAAATTTGCAAAAAATTAGACTTAAGCATAAAACATGCCATCGAATGTTGAAAACGTAAAACGAGCATAGAACGGTCTCGAAAGTGTCACGAACACCTCACACGGGACCAATGTGACTCGTAAGAACCGACCGCGTAGTCACGGGTCTCCCGGTTGGAGTGTACGACGTAAATTTGTAAAAATTTAGACTTAAGCACTAAAACATGCCATCGAAGGGTGAAAACATAAAACGAGCATAAAACGGTCCCGTAAGAGTCACGAACACCTCGTACGGGATCAATGTGACTCGTAGGAACCGACCACGTAGTTACGGGGATCTCGGTTGGAGTGTAAAACGTAAATTTGCAAAAATTTAGACTTAAGCATGAAAATATGCCATCGATGGGTGAAAACGTAAAACAGCCATAAAACGGTCCCGTAAGAGACACGAACACGTCGCACGGGACCAATGTGACTAGTAGGAACCGACTGCGTAGTCACGGGGCTCCCGGTTGGAGTGTACGACGTAAATTTGAAAACATTTAGACTTAAGCATAAAAACATGCCATCGATGGGTGAAAACGCAAAACAGCCATAAAACGGTCCCGTAAGAGTCACGATCACCTCGCACGGGACCAATGTTACTCGTAGGAACCGACCGCATAGTCACGGGGCTCTCGGTTGGAGTGTACGACGTAAATTTGTAAAAAAATAGACTTAAGCATAAAAACATGCCATCGAAGGGTGAAAACATAAAACATCCTTAAAACGGTCCTATAAGTGTCACGAACACCTCGTACGGGACCCATGTGACTCGTAGGAACCGACCGCGTAATCACGGGGCTCCCGGTTGGAGTGTACGACGTAAATTTGTAAAAAAATAGACTTAAGCATAAAAACATGCCATCGAAGGGTGAAAACATAAAACAGCCTTAAAACGGTCCCGTAAGTGTCACGAACACCTCGCACGGGACCAATGTGACTCGTAGGAACCGACCGCGTAATCACGGAGCTCCTGGTTGGAGTG
The DNA here is from genome assembly GCA_949130495.1 of Sambucus nigra. Taxonomy (NCBI): domain Eukaryota; kingdom Viridiplantae; phylum Streptophyta; class Magnoliopsida; order Dipsacales; family Adoxaceae; genus Sambucus; species Sambucus nigra. The sequence continues at coordinate 566,065,732 of OX422210.1, forward strand.
TACGAAGTAAATTTGTAAAAAAATAGACTTAAGCATAAAAACATGCCATTGAAGGGTGAAAATGTAAAACGTGAATAAAACGGTCCCGTAAGTGTCACGAACACCTCGCACGGGACCAATGTGACTCGTAGAAACCGACCGCGTAGTCACGGGACTTCCGGTTGGAGGGTACAATGTAAATTTGCAAAAAAATAGACTTAAGCATATAAACATGCCATCGACGGGTGAAAACATAAAACATCCTTAAAACGGTCCCGTAAGTGTCACGAACACCTCGCACGGGACCAATGTGACTCGTAGGAACCGACCGCGTAGTCACGGGGATCCCGGTTGGAGTGTACGACTTAAATTTGCAAAAAAATACACTAAAGCATAAAAACTTGCCATCGAAGGGTGAAAACGTAAAACGAGCATAAAACGGTCACGTATATGTCACGAACACCTCGCACGGGACCAATGTGACTCGTAGGAACCAACCGCGTAATCACAGAGCTCCCGGTTGGAGTGTACGACGAAAATTTGCAAAAAATTAAACTTAAGCATAAAAACATGCCAACGATGGGTGAAAACGTAAAACAGCCATAAAACGGTCCCGTAAGAGTCATGAACACCTCGCACGGGACCAATGTGACTCGTAGGAACCGACTGCGTAGTCACGGGGATCCCGGTTGGAGTGTACGACGTAAATTTGTAAAAAAATAGACTTAAGCATAAAAATATGCCATCGAAGGGTGAAGACATAAAACAGCCTTAAAACGGTCCCATAAGTGTCACGAACACCTCGCACGGGACCAATGTGACTCGTAGGAACCGATCGCGTAATCACGGGGATCCCGGTTGGAGTGTACGACGTAAATTTGCAAAAAATTAGACTTAGGCATAAAACATGCCATCGAATGTTGAAAACGTAAAACGAGCAAAAACGGTCCTGAAAGTGTTAAGAACACCTTGCACGGGACCAATGTGACTTTTAGGAACCGACCGCGTAGTCACGGGTCTCCTGGTTGGAGTGTACGACGTAAATTTGCAAAAATTTAGACTTAAGCATAAAAACATGCCATCGAAGGGTGAAAATATAAAACGAGCATAAAAAGGTCCCGTAAGAGCCACAAACACCTCGCACGGGACCAATGTGTCTCGTAGGAACCGATCGCGTAGTCACAGGGCTCCGGATTGGAGTGTATGACGTAAATTTGCAAAAATTTAGACTTAAGCATAAATACAAGCCATCGAAGGGTGAAAACATAAAACAACCATAAAACGGTCCTGTAAGAGTCACAAACACCTCACACGGGACCAATGTGACTCGTAGGAACCGACCGCATAGTCACGGGCATCCCGGTTGGAGTGTACGACGTAAATTTGCAAAAATTTAGACTTAAGCATAAAAACATGCCATCGAAGGGTGAAAACATGAAACAGCCATAAAATGGTCCGGTAAGAGTCACGAACACCTCGCACGGGACCAATGTGACTCGTAGAAATCGACCGTGTAGTCACGGAGCTCCCGGTTGGAGTGTACGACGTAAATTTGTAAAAAATTAGAACTTTAGCATAAAAACATGCCATCGAAGGGTGAAAACATAACACTGCCATAAAACGGTCCCGTAAGTGTCATGAACACCTCGCATGGAACCAATGTGACTCCTAGGAACCGACCGCGTAGTCACGGGGATCCCGGTTGGAGTGTACGACGTAAATTTGCAAAAAATTAGACTTAAGAATAAAAACATGCCATTGAAGTGTGAATATGTAAAACAAGCATAAAACGGTCCCGTTAGAGTCACGAACACCTCGCACGGGACCAATATGTCTCGTAGGAACCGACCGCGTAGTCATGGGGCTCCCGGTTGGAGTGTACGACGTAAATTTATAATAAATTAGACTTAACATAAAATATGCCATCGAATGGTGAAAACGTAAAACGAGCATAAAACGGTCCCGAAGGTGTCACGAACACTTCGCACGGGTCCAATGTGACTCGTAGGAACCCACCACGTAGTCACGGGTCTCCCGGTTGGAGTGTACGATGTAAATTTGCAAAAATTTAGACTTAAGCATAAAAACATGCCATCGAAGGGTGAAAACATAAAACGAGCATAAAACGGTCTCGTAAGAGCCACGAACACCTCGCACGGGACCAATGTGACTCGTAAGAACAGACGGTGTAGTCCCGAGGCTCCCGGTTGGAGTGTACGATGTAAATTTGCAAAAAAATAAACTTAAGCATAAAAACATGTCATCGAATGGTGAAAATGTAAAACAGCCTTAAAACGGTCCCGTAAGAGTCACGAACACCTCGCACGGGATCAATGTGACTCGTAGGAACCGATCGTGTAGGCACGGGACTCCCGGTTTGAGTGTACGACGTAAATTTGCAAAAAATAGACTTAAAGCATAAAAACATGTCATCGAAGGGTTAAAACGAAAAACAAACCCAAAACGGTCCCGTAAGAGTTCGAACACCTCGGACGGGACCAATTGACTCGTAGGAACCGACCGCGTAGGCACGGGACTCCCGGTTTGAGTGTACGACGTAAAGTTGTAAAAAAATATCCTTAAGCATAAAAACATGTCATCGAATTGTGAAAACGTAAAACAGCCTTAAAACGGTCCCGTAAGAGCCACGAACACCTCACACGGGACCAATGTGACTCGTAAGAACAGACGACGTAGTCTCGAGGCTCCCGGTTGGAGTGTACGATGTAAATTTGCAAAAAAATAAACTTAAGCATAAAAACATGCCCTCGAAGGGTGAAAACGTAAAACAAACACAAAACGGTCCCGTAAGAGTCACGATCACCTCGCACGGGACCAATGTGACTCGTAAGAACCGACCGCGTAGGCACGGGACTCCCGGTTTGAGTGTACGACGTAAAGTTGCAAAAAATTAGCCTTAAGCATAAAAACATGCCATCGAATGGTGAAAATCTAAAACAACCTTAAAACGGTCCCGTAAGAGCCACGAGCACCTCGCACGGGACCAATGTGACTCGTAAGAACAGACGGCGTAGTCTCGAGGCTCCCGGTTGGAGTGTACGACGTAAATTTACAAAAAAATAAACTAAAGTGTAAAAACTTGCCATCGATGGGTGAAAACATAAAACAAACCCAAAACGGTCCCGTAAGAGTCACGATCACCTCGTACGGGACAAATGTGACTCGTAGGAACCGACCGCGTAGGCACGGGACTCCCGGTTTGAGTGTACGACATAAAGTTGTAAAAAATTAGCCTTAAGCATAAAAACATGCCATCGAATGGTGAAAATGTAAAACAGCCTTAAAACGGTTCCGTAAGAGCCATGAACACCTCGCACGGGACCAATGTGACTCGTAAGAACAGACGGCGTAGTCCCGAGGCTCCCGGTTGGAGTGTACGACGTAAATTTGTAAAAAAATAAACTTAAGCATAAAAACATGCCATCGAAGGGTGAAAACATAAAACAAACCCAAAACGGTCCCGTAAGAGTCACGAGCACCTCGCACGGGACCAATGTGACTCGTAGGAACCGACCGCGTAGGCACGGGACTCCCGATTTGAGTGTACGACGTAAAGTTGCAAAAAATTAGCCTTAAGCATAAAAACATGCCATCAAATGGTGAAAATGTAAAATAGCCTTAAAACGGTCCCGTAAGAGCCACGAACACCTCGCACGAGACCAATGTGACTCGTAAGAACAGACGGCGTAGTCCCGAGGCTCCCGGTTGGAGTGTACGACGTAAATTTTCAAAAAAGTAAACTTAAGCATAAAAACATGCCATTGAAGGGTGAAAGCGTAAAATAGCCTTAAAACGGTTCCGTAAGAGTCACGAACACCTCGCACGGGACCAATGTGACTCGTCGGAACCGATCGCGTAGGCACGGGACTCCCGGTTTGAGTGTACGACGTAAATTTGCAAAAACTAGACTTAAAGAATAAAAACATGTCATCGAAGGGTTAAAACATAAAACAAACCCAAAACGGTCCCGTAAGAGTCACGAACACCTCGCACGGGACCAATGTGACTCGTAGGAACCGACCGCGTAGGCACGGGACTCCCGGTTTGAGTTTACGACGTAAATTTACAAAAAAATACACTTAAGCATAAAAACATGCCATCGAAGGGTGAAAATGTAAAATAGCCTTAAAACGGCCTATAAGAGTCACGAACACCTCGCACGGGACCAATGGGACTCGTTGGAACCGATCGCGTAGGCACGGGGCTCCCGATTGGAGTGTACGACGTAAATTTGCAAAAAAATATACTTAAGCATAAAAACATGCCATCGAAGGGTGAAATCATAAAATAGCCTTAAAACGGTCTCGTAAGAGTCACGAATACCTCGCACGGGACCAATGTGACTCGTAGGAACAAACGGCGTAGTCCCGAGGCTCCCGGTTTGAGTGTACGATGTAAATTTGCAAAAAAATAGACTTAAGCATAAAAACATGCCATCGAAGGGTGAAAATGTAAAACAACCTTAAAACGGTTCCGTAAGAGTCACGAACACCTCGCACGGGACCAATGTGACTCGTAGGAACCGACCGCATAGTCACGGGACTCCCGGTTTGAGTGTACGTCGTAAATTTACAAAAAAATAGACTTAAGCATAAAAACATGCCATCGAAGGGTGAAAACGTAAAACCGCCTTAAAACGGTCACGTAAGAGTCAGAAACACCTCGTACGGGACCAATGTGACTCGTAGGAACAGACGGTGTAGTCCCGGGGCTCCCGGTTGGAGTGTACGACGTAAACTTGCGAAAATACCGATTAGGGCGAGGCACTTGTCGCTCGTCCCTTCTTTACGAAAATACCGAGCTTTATGCTTTTTTCAAAAACAAAAGTTTCTCGTCAACCTAAAAACGGAGGAGTTCCCTCACTCCAACCGGTATGCATATATATACTGCATATACTAGTATATATACGAGTATATATACATTATATATACTAGTATATATATGCAGTATATATACATTATATATGCATGTATATAACTGCATATATATGCAGTATATATACTAGTATATATATGCAGTATATATACATTATATATGCATGTATATAACTGCATATATATGCATGTATATAACTGCATATATATGCATATATACTGTTATATATGCATATATATAACTGTATATATATGAATATATACTAGTATATATATGCATATAAAACTACATAGCGATTGGTTTGCACTTGAAACAAACATATATTTTAGCACACTAGTATTTTAACATCTTCTGTCTGGGATTGGTAAAACATTAGTTCAAGTTGGTTTGTTACGTAGGAACTAAAAATTGTTAAAAAATGTTAAAATGAGTAGGAACTAAAAATTTACGTAGGAACTAAAAATTGTTACGTAGGAACTAAAAATTTCTTCCATTAACACTAGTATTGTTAAAAAATGTTGGTTTGTTACGTAGGAACTAAAAATGACTGAATATTGATCACAAGTTTTTAAGGATTAAAAATTGCAAAACAAGTAAAACTAACTTTTTTGTTTTGTTTCTTATATTTTTTTGCAGGTTAAAATTTTAGGGGTATATTTTATTCACGTGAAACAAATGAACGAAGCAATGGTTTGCGACAGGTAAATTGTTTATTTATTATTGTTGTTGATATGCGAGATTATTTTTGTTTTACTGGCCGTGCGGGCTTTTGTGTTGATTAAACAGGTTGGTTTTCATGTATAAACAAAGGAGACTCTGCCGAATTTTTTTAAAAATTGTAATGAATTGTTGATTTGGGAGATTTTTCAATTTTTTTATGGCCGTGCGGGCCTTTGTGTTCATTAAACAAGTTGGTTTTCATGTATAAACAAAGGAGATTTTGTCGAATTTTTTTAAAAGTTGTAAAGAACCGTTGATATGCGAGATTCTTATAGCTGTGCGGGTTTTTTTATTGATTAAAAAGGTTGGTTTTCATGTATAAACAAAAGAGATTTTGTCAATTTTTTTTTAAAATTTGTAAAAAGTTGGTGGTACGATTAACTAATATATTTGGATATTTTATTTTACTATAATATTATTTTGATAAAATGATTATTTATTGATTGCAGGTTGTGCACAAGAAGTTGAAGAGACGGGATTTTGAGTGTCTACTATATGCGACACTAAGAGAAGTTTTTGAAGCGTGACAACCATATTTATCATATTAATTTAGGGATGATATTTTTTTGACAGATGTATATCTTATTAATTAGTATGATTTTGTACTCATTTAAATATTTCGACTTGAATGTAGTTTAATGGAAGAAATTGTTATTAGATACGTGCTTCAATGAATGTGGTCGATATATTGTGTTTTTGATCGGATGATTTGATTTATAATGCATATTAGACGTCAATTATTATTGCAACATAAAACATATAATAATATAACTATTTATGATAATTTTTTATTTATTAATTGGGACGGTTATAAACCGTCCCTAATACTTGTTTGTATTAATTGAGAATACCTTTTGGGACGGTTTTTACCGTCCCTAATACTCATTTTGCATCAACTGAAATTACTATTAGGGACGGTTTTTACCATCCCTAATTGGGTTGCTAGAATCTTAGTAGTATTAGGGACGGTTTATCCGTCCCTAATACTATTGGCGGGGGCGGGGATTTTTTCGCGGGAACACTATTTGGGACGGTAAAATCCGTCCCTAATGTCAAATGCAGAGTGTTCATGAATTAAAATTTAGGACGGTAAAATCCGTCCCTAAAATATTTAGGACGCCTAGTATAAGTGACAGATTTTTGCCGTTGTAAAAATCGTCCCTAATACTCTTTAGGGACGGTTTTTGTACTTTTAGGAACGGTTTTTTACCGTCCCAAATACTCATTTTTCTTGTAGTGGAAAATAGACATTACGATTTGTGCGTACTCACCTTTTTACTCTAAACCCTAATTTAGAGACCATAAAATCTCATTGCACCTTAATATGGCCTTAAATCCCCTTTCCAAAGATCCATACCATGCGCTAATCGACTTTATAGTTCGCACGTACTTGCCTTTTTACTCCCAAAACCCCCGTCCAAAGGCCATCTGGCACTTTTTAGTCCCACTGACTTTAGTCAACTCTTGAGCCCGGGAGTGGACCAATAGACATTTAAAGGTATTTGAATACCCTTTCCAATGGTCCTGTCCGTGCTCGATTCGAACTTAAGGTTTTCATTTTATGCATGTTTTTTTAAAAAGTTTCATTTCGGATTATTTGTAAGCACTCCAGACCCTCTTCCAAGGTGTACTTTACTTTGCCATCAAGACAGGGGTATGCCGATAGGCAGGCTAGGGCCTATGCCGATCAGTAAACCCCCTAACCCTAAATTTATAATGTTTAAGAATGTCATGACCTCATTCTTAAGGACTTCTCTTTTAGCAATCCGAACTTTCCCTGGCTCAAAATAAGTGCATCACCACTCTAAAAATCCCAAGTTTCTAACATTCCCTTAAAATTTCTTACCTCACCTTTATACCATATTTTGCTAACTACCTCATGCCTACTTGTAAGAGAATAATTTTCTCATATCTTGGGTAAGTATAGTTTTTAGCATATCCCGCTACCGTTTGATTACCCATCACGAAGTTCGAAGATCCAACATTTTTAACTTTCAAGCATCTCCATACTTTGAAGGTATAATGCTATTTAGAGTTTAAGTTTATTGTTTGAATTTAGTTTGGGATGTTCATTTTTCTTAAAACTAGAAACAGGCCTTTTTATTTAAAACTCGAGGCATTTTTCTTTATTTAATAATGTTCAAAGTACGCTCATCTCATTTAAATGAGATTGGCTTTTCGTTTGAAGTTTACTTCAGTAGAACATCTCATGAGGGCGTACTATTTTACATCGTTTGAAGCTTGTTTGAACGAGATTTGGGTTTTGTTGTAATGAACTTGTTGTCTTTCTAACGAGGTTCTTTCTTGTTCAAACGATCATGATCTCTTGCTAAAATGAAACTATCGCCTTGAAATTTGTGTTCGTCTTATAAATACCTGTTTCGTGTTTATTTTCGTTGAGACTTTTGCTAGAATTTATTCTGCATATTTTTAGCAAAAGTTTTCAACCTTTTGTGTTTAGAAAACCTTTTTGATTGACAAATCACATCCCTAGAATTTATTTGAGTGAATTAAGTTTAAACCCTATAGATTGTATATAGGATACAACTCTTATAGAGAGAGAGTTTCTTCACAGCTAAACTTATGATTCTGGAGGGAACTTACTGCGGACGACAAAAGGTGATCGATGGATACCGAGCGTGGAAGGACACATGTGGACTGAATCCCATCGTGTAGTATCCTTCAGATATTTGTGAAGACCAGTGCATTATACTTGTGGTGGTTATCAAGTAGTCTGTAATTCGACTGTCTTGTAAACTTTCTGAAGTACTGAATAAAAGGATTTACCCGAAAGTTTTTTTTCCTTAAATTGCCTTATTTGTCTGCATGATTTAATTATATTTGCTTTATCACCTAGATGTTCGTTTAGGGTTAATAAGATAAAATTTGGACTTGTGTGTGCTAGACACTTAATTATAGAAATTATTCATTAAGATGGACATAGCGTACTCTCAAATTTGTATCAGAGCCGGTTGCACAAAAATACAGTGTGATTCTTTTTTTGCAAAATATTTTTCTTTGATAACAATATTTTTTTGAAAAATTGTTGATCTTTGAAAATCTAGGTTTCAACGAAATATCTGTATAATAGAGTGCCCAACTTTGACGGTACTAACTATGCCTATTGAAAAGCTAGGATGAGGTCTGTCTTGAAAACCATAGATGAAAGGGTCTGGTCAGTTTGTGAAAGAGGGTGGAATCCTCCCACGATCACTGTTGATAATGTCACAAATTTCAAACTTGTTTATTCCAGGACTGATGAGGAATTTAAATAGAGTAATTTTAATTCTCGTGGACTTAGGGCTATTTTTGGAGCTGTCACCCCTAACGAGTTCCATCGCATCATGAAGTGCACTACGTCTAAGGAAGCATGGGATACCCTCCAGCTCACTCACGAGGGTACAAACGCTGTAAAATTGTCAAAGCTTCAAAATTTGACCATCCAATTTGAGACCATCACTGTGATAGAGTCCGAGTCAATCGATGAGTTTTATGCACATTTCTTAGACAATTTTAATTCGTGTTTTAATTTGGGTGAGAAAATTTCAAAAATGAGAGTTGTGAAAAAGATTTTGAGGGCACTCCCCGCCCGCTTTATTCCTAAGGTCACCATACTTAATTCGTTTGGGATTTTAGACATTCTTAAGCTAGAAGAATTCGAGGAGACCTTCAAATTTATGATATAGATATGTCCCCTAAAACAATCAAACCTAAGGATATATGGGTAGCTTTAAAGACTCAAACTAAGAAAAAGATAAAAAAAAAAGGAGAAAGTATGCGAGTCTGAATTTGTGAGTGAGTGTGATTCGAGCACTTGGCCTTGTTTGCAATTTTTTTTAAAAAGTTTCTCAAATTATCCAAAAATAATTCTTCCAATATAAATTTTTTAAAAAAAACAAAAAGAATGATGATGTCAAGGATGGCGGTGAGAAAGAGGAAATAATAAGGTGTTATGAGTTCAGGGACAAAGGGGACTAAAGAGAAAGGGCAAAGAGAATACAAATAAAGCCACTCTTAGCGATAGTGACATCGAGTCAGTTGATTCAGGGAGAGAATCACCATATGAACCTTGCGTTGTATTCATAGCTAGTCACATTAGCACACCTAGTTTGTCCCACGACGATGAGGGCACATGTAAATGTGAAATCCGTGATAATGTTTCGAGCCATTCTAGTGAGTGTAAGGATGAGATTGCAAGTGAGGGAGAAGGGGATCTCCAAAAATCTTTTAGTGATTTATACACCGAGACATTGAATACCAAAAAAATGAATAAAGATTTATCTCTTAGGGTGTTAGATTTGGAGAGAGAGGTGAAAGCTTTTAGGGTGTGTGAGGCATCGGTGAGTCAACTCGAGAAGGTAAAGGCTTCTTTGTGTGAGCAGTTGATCGTCTTAGTTCGGGATAGAGTGAATTGACCAACATTGTGTCTAGTCTTACGTGAGATCTTCAATCTTCACTAGAGACTCATGAGAAACTTGAAGCCTGTAGATCCCAACTCGGAAGAGATCTTGAACGTGTGTAGGAGGTCAAGGTTACTTTAGAAGACACATCAAATAAGTTTGGAAAGATGCTCCTTGGTCCCGTATTGGATAATGATGAGAGGCTACGAATAGGTTATGATTGTGCGTCCGCTTCCCATGTTACACCCGAGCAGGATCTCGAGTTTATATTAGATCCATATGGCCCTCGGCCTAACCCATCTTGGCCTTCGATTCCATATAGGAGAGCTTGTGGACCCAATCCCATTTATATTTGTCCCCACAGTAAGTGAAGAGGTCACCTTAGAGAATTTCGCTTTAAGTTAGGGATAGTGTCTCATAGGTATCTTCTAGGATATGATAGCACACGTGTTCTTGTACACACTCCCACACATATTACTCTGCAGGCTCCGACACATCAGATGAAAGATTTTGAGAGTTTTCGAGAGCAAGTAGAGTATTTAGTTAAGACTTCACAAGATTTGATGGGGATTTTTCATAGGATGTCATCTCCTTTGGATAACTCCTCCGGGCCTAATGATTGAGGTTGAGACTTGTTTCTAGCATATGATGCTTTTAATGTTCATATTTGACATGCCTATTTCTAGAGTGTACTTTCATTGTATTTATATTTTCCATTTTGATATATATTGAAAAAAATAAAAAGAGTTTTGATTTATTTATAAGAAAAAGTGAAAAAGATTTTTTTGATATAATTTTTGAAAAATTCCAAAAGGAGTTTTGTATTTTTTACACCATATGTGGATGAACATTAAAGATGTTCGAGTCACCCATTCATTCCATATCCTTGTGACTATTTTGTAGTGTTTTGAGATGAGAAAACCTTTCATTTTTGTGCCTTTTAATATGTATAGTCATTAAGATGTGATATGATGACTACTTACTACATGTTTGACTCCTTGTCACCTTTAATTCACACAAGCACGGACTTATTTGAGTATTACAGTTACCATTCACGTGTTGATTTTAGTGTTTTCACCTCAATCCTACTTTTAAAACGAACCAAATGTGAAAAATGGATAGTAAAAGTAATGCTTGTAATAACCATTACCCGGATTGGAAAAATTGAAAATCATATCTCCGATAATTGGTGTGAAAGTCACTCACGTTCTTGATTGGTTATATAGGTTAAGTCGATTTCACTTGAGTTCATAATTTTTACACCTAAGGTAGACTTTGAGCTCTTGCGTTAGCGGTGTTTCATTCCTCATGCACATATGTTATGTTTTTCTACGCTGATTAACCTATAGAATGTGTTCACAACGTGATTCGGTTATTTTTCTGTTTCTCCCTGGTGTATTGTCTTGTAAAAAAAATTTTACTTGAAAAAATTATAAAAATAGTTTCTGGAGCCTTTGAGATTATCATTGCTTGTTTTATTCATTCATAATTTTTTGTGATGATATCTTTCTACGCTTGGTGATGTCCCTATATTTTTCATTATTAGTTTCAACTCCTTGTCTATTTTGGACAAAATAAAAGAGGGAGAACAAATTATGGGAGAGAGTTTGATTTATGGGAAAGATTTTGTCTTTATGCATTTTATTTGATATTTGTCAAACTCGATGCATCACGGGGTATTTTCTTTGTTTCATGTGTGTAGGTATTTTGAAAGATCGATCATATTTGGATTACACTCAATGAAGATAAAAGTTACCAAGAGAAGATAAAGAAGAAGTGTAGATTTGAAGACTTTAGTTTGAAGACAACTCTATCTTGTACCTATCCATTTTAGGGTTTGGGAGGGTATTAGGACATCATATTTGTCTTAGGGGATTTATTTGTAATTTGTATTTTGGTTTTATATATGTACTGGAAGAGCCAAAAAGGGAGAGATTCGTAAGAGTATAATTTTATCATAGCTTAGGCTAAGTATATTGTTTTGCATATCCCGCTACCGTTTGACTTGCGCCATCACGAAGTCCGAAGATCCAACATCTCCAGCTTTCAAGTATCTCCATACTTTGAAGGTATAATTCTATTTACCGTTTAAGTTTATTCCTTGAATTTATTTTGGGATGTTCATTTTTATTAAAACTAGAAATTTTCCATTTTATTTAAAACTCGAGGCAATTTTCGTTATTTAAAAATGTTCGAAGTACGTGCATCTCGTTCAAATGTGACTGGTTTCATTTTAAGTGGTCGTTTGAAGTTTACTTTGATCAAACATCTCACGAGAGCGTACTGTTTTACATTTTTTAAAACTCATTTGAAGCTCGTTTAAACGAGATTAGGGTTTCATTTAACGACCTTATTGTCATTCTAACGAGGTTCTTTTCTTGTTCAAATGAGTCTGCTTTCTCGTTCGAATGAAACCGCCGCCTCGCAATTTGTGTTCGTCTTATAAATACCTATTTCATGTTTATTTTCATTGAAACTTTTGCCAGAATTGATTCTGTATACCTTTAGTAAAAGTTTTCAACTTTTTGTGTTTAGAAAATCTTTTTGATTCACAAATCACATTCCCAAAATTTATTTGCGTGAATAAAGTTTAAACCCAATAGATTGTATCTAGCATACAACTATTGTGGAGAGAGTTTCTTCACGACTAAACTTGTGATTCTCAAGGGAACTCACTGCGAATGACAAAGGTTGATCGGTGGATACCGAGCGTGGAAGATTGCGTCTGGGCTGCTCCTCACTGAATAGTATTCTTTAGAGATATACAAAGACCGACGCATTATACTTATGGAAGTTATCAAGTAGTCTTTAAGTTGTCCGTCTTGTAATTTTTCTGAAATATTGAATAAACGGTTTTACCCAAGAGGTTTTTCTTTCCTTAAATTGCCTTGTTTATATGCATGATTTAATTTTATTCGCTTTATCACCAAATGTTTTTTTAGGGTTAATAAGATAAAATTTGGACTTGTGTGAGTTGGAAACTTAATTATAGAAATTATCCATTAAGATCGCCAAAGTTCACTCTCACTACTCCACCATCATCCCACCACCATAAAATCAACCTACCCCTTCAAAAATCAATAGAAAAATCTTATTGGAGGTCTACTCCTACTCTTTTTTATTTCATTTAATTATTATTGTTTATTTACTTTTCTTCCACTTTTCTTCCTTTTAGAATGATTTGATATCACACATCAACAAAGATCCTTTTTATTACTAGTATTCACACAATATACTTTAACAAAATGAAAAAAATACAAAAAATGAGGGTTCACTCATATACCCCAAAGTGGATTTCCTCACTTTTTTAAAATTTTACCCTTGGGCACGTTTTCTTCAAAACCAACTAAAGAGGAGTCTTAAATTAGGCTTATGGGATAAACCCAACACTTGTAGTATGTTGAACTATGTGGAGTTTGATGCCTATTTTGTCTACGTAGGTGTACCGAGTCATTATCGAGATTCGAGTCCTATTTCGTTCATTATCATATTTTGTTTCAATCTCATATTTAGTAGCATTGCGCATACGTATATGCCAACATATTAGTTTTCCCACCTGATATAAACATTCATTTCCTTATAGTGAACCGAGATTTAATGGTCACTAACATCATATTTTCCTTTTATTCTCTTTCTTTTGTATACTCTTTAGGATGACTCCTCCCTATCTTTCCCGTGACGTGAGTAGGATGATTTATTTTTCTCAACTATTTCTACATCACACACATTATACATATGAGTCATATCTTGGAGAAAAAGAACACCATTATTATAGCCCATGAGAGACCCAAAAGAGAAAATGGGTGAGAAATTACTTGAAATTGAAGTAACTGCGATTATTTTACATCCTTAACTGACCTAACTTGTAATGGGTGAGCAAAATGGAGTCACTTTGGTTATTTTACTTCTGCAAGTGATCTAACTTGTAATTGAAGTAAAGCGTAGTACGGTAATTGGGAGGAGAAATTATCGATTGGTGGAGTTGTGTGTAGTCACTCGTACCTGTTTGTCGTAGATAAGGTGCTTATTGAGGTTTTGTGCAGAATTACTGGCCATTCTCCCTCTGATTGATTAGATGTGAATGGATAATTAAATTTTTGAATCGGGCGAGAGTTAGAGTCCGTTGACAAAAGTGGAGAAACCAAAAACTGTTTTGAGTGGCTTTTGACTGTCGAAAGAGTTGCGTCACCATAAGATGATGTTTTGAGGACTGACATGAGTGGTAAGATGTTCTTATGGTTTCCCTCAGGATGGGAGTCTTGTGTTGGGGAGGATACGGGAAGCTGGCACTTAGTGATGTGCGGTCTTCCAATAATATTGAGGTGATAGGGCCAATTATGTATAGGCTCGTCTTATTCGGATGACGTTGGTAGAAGCACAATGTGTGATGTTTCGTTATTTATGTGTGACCTTATGACTGTTGGAGTATATCAGTATGAAGAGAATTGAACAAGCTTGCCGTGGAGCTCGAGCTATAGTGATTAAGTCTTTAGACAGGTGGGTACCACTAGTGAGTGTATAGTAGAGTAACCCTTATGTTACTATGATTTTGATTTCGGCTACTAGAGGATGTTGTGTTGTTAAAGATCCCGAGCCTTAGTACCGGGTGTATCCAAATCTTGAGGACGAATTTCCTCTGAAAGAGGGGAGTATGTAATACCTCGTTCTTTTATGGGTATTTAAATTAAATGAGTGGGTGAAATTTAATGCTCGGATAACTGATTTGAGAAATTAAGTGAATGGATAATTATTAATTGGCGAGTGATGGATTAATATTTATGTGTACTATATTTACTTACGGGAATAAGTAAATGAAGTTGAATTATTTTATATCATGTCGCAATTGGGCAAAGAGATAAGAAATAATATTTTATTCGAAAAACACGTGTGGAGTTGTATTGGATTTAAAAGGTAAATTTTTGATAAGTGACTCGAATGGGGATTTTGAGCACACGATTGGTCTCGGATGGGCCAAAATAGTCAAAATAGAGTACTCGGGGGTGGTGTTTGGGTTCCGAGGACTTTTTGGACTAGTAGGGACTCACATTTGTGTATACAAGTCAATTTTGGGTTTAATAAGTGGAGAACCCTTATTTTTCTCGTATAAGGCCACGAGAGAAAGGGGAAATAAAGAAAGAAATAAAGAAAAAAGAGAAAGAAGAGAAAGAACGAAGAAAATGGAGAAGAAGAGGAGAACTCTGGCCAAGCTCCAGCGGATCCTTGCACGAGGTCGTCGGATTTATCCAACGAGGCAAGTGTTTAACCTACTTTAATTATTTACGTGTGTTTATAATTCATATTATGATTGGTAAAGAAAAATATGAATTTGGGATTTGGGATTCTTGCATAAAAATGGTATTTTCAGAAATGATTTCATATAAATTGATGTGTTAATAACTCCATATGAAATCTAATCTTAAATCCATGTGATTGGTGTAATTTTTGATGAGAAATTGGAAGAATTGAAAATTGCGGTATACTTAACCAAAAGGGTTGGAATTCTTAATTAGATTGGTGAATCCCATAAATTAATTGTTGTGTTGGGTAAAAATAAGTGGGGAGATGAGTATATTGATGGTTGATGATGTTTGAGACCATAAATCTTGGGTTGGATGAGTGTTGGAGTGATTTTTGGAGTATAAGAAGATGAACTCGAAAAAAGTATCCAAACTAAACCATTTCTAATCTATTCGCAAGGAAGTGAATCGATTCGGCTGAAACGAATCGATTCGGTCAAAGACGAATCGATTTGGCCCGATCAGATATTAATTTTTTTTCTTGGTTTTAAGGATTGAAGGAGAAATGATTTGTGGAGATAAATATTAGGGGATCCTAAAAAGAGTGTTAGGACTTGTAAATGATTAAATGAGTAATATATGCACCTTGGGTTAGTGGGAATAAATACGGGGTTTGAATTTTAGGAGTGTTTGCGATGAATGACACTCGGGAAATTATATCGACGGGTTTATATATATATATATATATATATATATATATATATATATATAGAGAGAGAGAGAGAGAGAGAGAGAGAGAGAGATAAAGAGTATTTATATGATATGATTATAAATATATTTGTGTATGAATGGTATATTTATGTGAAGCATACCCCTTTAGTTCTATCATGGGAAGTTGCGTGATGTGGGTGAATTCCCTAGATTGAGGAACAGGGAGAGTATAGTCCCCAGGTCATAGCGTCGATTATTTATATAGTGCGATTTTATCATGGGTAATACGTCTTGGGTATGATTCGTTCTTACCTTCAGGTGAGGAACAATGACCGCTTTCCATTCGTTATGATTTGAATTTTTACCAAGGCGGTGTCAGATTTCGACCTTTGGTACCCAGGATGATGTGTGAGAAATCCCTGAAAGATGATAGCATTATAGAGACTGCATCCATTGAGTTATAGCTCTGAGGGATGGTTATTATACTTATATAGTGTGTGATATATAAGTATGGATATACTTAATGCGTATAGTATATATATATATATAATAATAAGTTACAATGGTGTTTTCACTATTCATAAGATGGGAAAACATTTGACGGTTCAGATCGAAGCTAACAAGGCTAGAAATGGAGGGTTGTGATTAAAGATTCCTCTTTTTACTCTTTTATCCCTGTATTATTTCCCCCCCTCTTTTTATCACTTGATATCCTTTCACCCTCTTACTCAAAATTCTAAAGAATGGGTAAAATGGTAAAATACACACTTGGATCCTCTTTTCCTCTCAGTACACCTCTCTCTCTCAACCTGTTCTCATCCCGTTCTCTCATTCCCTCGGTTCACCCACACGTTGGTTCCCAACCCCACCTGCCGACCTGTTTTTCTACCACCCTCCTCCACTTCCACCATCCTCCACTGTTGCACAGCTCCATTGACGCCCTCCTCCTCTGCCACTCTTTCTCACACATATACATCTTAAATTTCTTATCTAGATCTGAATATATACTATGATTTATCTCTTTCCCCAAGAATTCTAGGGTTTCAAAGCTCACGAATCAATGATAAAAAAGGAATATGAGAAAGATCTCGAAGTCGTTGCTATGACGCTGAAGAAGATTCTGCTGATGAGGTTAAATTTCACAATTGTTCCATAGATGTTATTGCATGTCTTTGATATGAAAATTTTTGTTGTATTTAGGTGTTTTGCAATGCTCACCATGTTTCGATTTATGGGTATTGTAACTTAAGGTATGTGATACATTGTGCACTTAAGGTTTAATTTAATGAGTTTTCAGATTTAGGAACTTTGTGATTCATTAACCGTGTGTATTATTTTGCAGATTGTAGGTAATAGAGATTTAAGCTTGAAATGAAGGTATAAAACACATTTTGAGGTGTTAAATATAAGCTATCCTAACATTGTTAGTGTTGTTATTACTAAATATTTGAGTTTTTTCATTATCGTGGTGACTTTTAGTTGGGGTTTGTTGAAGTTGTAGTTGAATTTTAGTATGAAGGCATACAACTTCAGGCATTCATCATTGCATTGCTACAAACTGCAAACATATATCTCTTTGCATTCATAAATAATGTATATATCATTTTTGCAGATATATCATTGCATTGTTGTTTCTGAACATGTTCAATAACTCGATATATCTCTTTGCCCTGATTTTTGAAACCCCCCAAACCCGAAATTTTGTAAATTTGATTTGGTTGGATGTTATTCTTTATTTTGTTTAGGAGTTGTGTGTTTAAGTTTTGTTCATATTAGGCCATTTACGAGATTACACACATCTTTAAAATAAGAATTGTTTTACTAAGATGCTTTTGAGGATTAGACAAATGATCACGCTTTTGATCGCTCTTATTCTTGAGCCTATTCATTTATTATATCACATCCACAAATGTTCCTGTATCTAGACCAGTTCATGATTGGAATGTTGAGTGTATCTTACTTTCTATTTATATTGACACTGTTTTTGCAGCTATGGATATATCTTCTGATCTTATTGAACATGGAAGAACTCCTGTAGCTGTAATCTCTCCCAGTGTAAAATCAATACTATATATTCCTAGGACCCTCGAGTATCTGGTATAGAATTTTATATTCCCAATATATTATTCAAAGCATCATAACTTCACAAAACTTCATAATCGATGATCATATAACTTTATGATGATATAGGGAGCTCCGGGAGTTTGTGTTGCTGCTTATAACACTGATGAGTTTCCTGCATTTTTCACTAAAAAAGTGACTGAAAGGTAAAGATTCATATTCCATCTCATTGATTATATCGACAATGGATTTATCTAATAACCTGATATGATAATTGCAACCAGATATACTAAATATTTTATCATTGTCATTTTATTTATTTATTTATCTATTTATGTTGACAATGGTATTATTACAAGTGTGGGAGTGAAAGTTAATTAGTCCTTTATTCTATTAAGTTATTTGTTTTTGCTCAACTCTATGCGAGTGAAACTCAAATGTTAATAGTGGTATTATTACAAATGTGGGAGTTTTTTGTTTATTTACATTTTAATTAGTACTTCTATCTGTTATTTTAGTATTACAACAGGTTGCTTCACATTCGATATGAAACCATCACATTTTCAAAAGATGAAGAGGAAAATTGAGGACATTCTTGAGCCTGTGAAAATGTTTCTACGAGCTAACTACTGAAGATACTATGGAAGGGACCTGTACGGTGATTCTCACCATAAAAAAGACCATACTCGATGTAAGAAATTCCATTGCATATACATTACATGCATTTTTTTGGAAGACCTTCGTTCTGTTCGTTGTTATATTTTTTGAACTTTTGCTGTTAGCTTTTCAATGATTATATAAACAAAACAAACAACATAAGCTAACAACATATACATTGTATATAGCATAAGCTAACAACATTCGGTATGAAACCATCATATT
The DNA here is from genome assembly GCA_949130495.1 of Sambucus nigra. NCBI lineage: Eukaryota > Viridiplantae > Streptophyta > Magnoliopsida > Dipsacales > Adoxaceae > Sambucus > Sambucus nigra. The sequence goes on from OX422210.1 coordinate 566,084,618, forward strand.
TTCAAAAGATGAATAGGAAAATTGAGGACATTATTGAGCCTTTGGAAATGGTTCTATTAGCTAACTGCTGAAGATGCTATGAAAGGGACCTGTACGGTGCTTCTCACCATAAAAAAGACCATACTTGATGTAAGAAATTCCCCTGCATATACATTATATGTATTGTTTGGAAGTCCTTCGTTCTGTTCATTGTTCTATTTTTTTGATGTATGATGTTAGATTTTCAATGATTATATAAACAGAACGAGCAACATAAGCTAACATCATATACATTGTATATAACATAAGCTAACAACATTGTTCTGGATAAACAATGAATAAGAACGAAGGACATCCAAAAAATGAATATAACGAATTTTATGGCTATTAGATTTTCAATGATTACAAAAACACAACAATGAACAACCATAAACAATGAACAGAATGAAGGACTCCCAAAAAATAAACTTATGATGTTAGCTTTTCAATTACTGATTTTTTATGCCCGACTTTAAAGTGTTAAATACACATAATTTTTGTTTAAATACACATGTTCTTTTTATCTTATTGTCCTTAAATACCCTTGAGTGTATTTCAATCCAAATATGCCAAAAGGATGAACTATTGTTTTTTGTAGTGCAGAAACGAAAAGATTCAATTAACAAGAGTAAAAGTACAATTGAGGACAAGCTGCGCACTCTGAGACCAGACTGGGAAATACAAAAAAAGAAAGAGAAACCCCGCTGAAGAAAATAAAAATCCCTTTGCAAAAAGAAGCTATTGTACAAAATGATATTCTTATAGGTAACAAAAAATAAGCTACTACACAAAAGGATATAAAGGTGCCATTGTCCAACACGGGATGTTTTAAAGTAACTTCGACAGAGATGGGTCCAACACGGGATGTTTTAAAGTAACTTTGGAACCTTCCCCATAAATATTCACGTCACGGGGTGTTAACGATCCTTCCCTAATGTAACATTATATAGTTTGAAGTTAGATTCAAAGCATTACTGAATTCCGAGCACAATTGTGAGTACTCGATACACTTAATACTTAAAAGATATGCGATTGAATAAAAAATTTTGCTACAGGGGATAGGAGTGAACATATTTCTGTATTTTAAAATTTTAAATAACTTAGTATTTGGATTCTACTTCCACTTTAGTAAATATATGACTTCTAATAGTTATAATGAAAAAATAGTTTAATCAATCAAGTGACTTTACTTTCGATCCAATATTTATGTTTATGTTTTGTATATTGATTTGGTTGCTTTTTGCTATAGCCTACACATTGACACATCTTTTACACTAAATATGAGGCATTTAAATTAATTATTCGACCTTTCTTTTTGACATGGAATTGATTTGATATTGAATTTCATTTGCACCGTTTTCTTCAAGCGGTAGTTTTACTATTACGTTTCGTGAAATTGTGAGAGTTCTTGATATAGGTACTACATTTATCTACAACACATAACTTTTAATTTCATTAGAAAACTGTTTGTGCTTTCCATTACTTTGTGTTAACCTCTATTAAGCGAGCAAGTTACTTTCCTTTTTCTTCAGGTATCTTCACAGTAGCAGGAATAGTAGATTTATTTATTTACCATGGTCAAAGGGTTCGAAAGAAAAAACTACAAATCGGAAAATTTAGCTAATGTGTGTCCATTCAGTATGTTTTACTTAACAAGGATAATGCGAAAGGGAGGATTATTTTTTTCACTCCAAGAGGCACTGGCTTCTATTCACTTATGAGTATGTAGTCCGAGTTTGGTTAGTCCTGCGAAAACCATACCAATTTCAATATGATAATTGGCATTTGCAATTTAATTATCTTATAAAGCATTATATGTGATTTGATTGTATAAATTGAATTGGAGGCTATACGCTTAAGATAATTAAACATGGGTTCAAACATGGGTCCTACTCCTACTTTGTTCAGTATTACTGCTACTTTAAAACTTGGGTCTCACTCCTAATTTGTTCGGTACTACTGCTATAAGTTCAGTCTTGCCGCTACTTTGTTATTATGACTATAGGCAAAAATATTTACTATCCTACTGCTACTTTGTTCACCTTACTATTTTCAGATTCAGTGCAAGGTATGTCTGATATCGATGTAGTGTTTGGGCCACATCCAAAATCTCTAATTAAAGATATTTACAAGTATTATTGTCTGATTTTCTATTAAAACATTTAAGTAGAATTGGATCTTGCATCACCATTTTTATTTTTGCTTGCTAGGAAGAACACTAGCAAATAATTAGAATATTTGGCTCTGCAATGCCCAATATGCTGATGGCCAAGTATTTAGTCGATCTCTACTCGCAAAGGTAAGCTGCAATGCTTAATATTGGTACTCATTATGAGTTCAGTGCTAGGATGACACATAATAACATTTTGGTCTCTTTTGAGACACATGTCGGTAATTTTAAATATCCTGCTATGTTGGATGACCATAACAGTGTGGTATTTAGATTAGGTAACTTAACTAGATGCTCTAGTGAGATGCAAGTGCACAAGTGAAAGTCTCATTTGGTAACTACAGGTTATATAAATTTGGATGGTAGGGATTAGCAGATTGGGAGTTATTCTTTTGTCGAGTAAGATATTCTTCAGCTACAAAATGAAGAAAATCTGCATAAAGAGGATATAGCCCTGTAAGTTGATTCTTAAGGTTTATATTGTTTCTTATTGTTTATAGTATGGATGCATCCTAGCATTATATGCATGCCTTTCTTAGAGAATCAAAAGTTGGACTGATGGTCTTTAGTCCAAAAAATGGAAACATCTTCTTCAAACCTTTATTTTGAAAGAAACTAATTAATGATATATCTTTTTGATATTTTGTTTTATGTGCTTAAGTTTTTTTTTTGATGTTTTGTGTTGAATTGTTGAAACACATTTTGGGCATTGCATGGCACTCACATTTTTTAAAAGTGGGTTTCGTTTCTTATCCAAAACCCGAGCTTGCATCATGACCACCGTCTACAGTACACTCTATTGAATCTCTACAATCTGTAGTATGTAAGGTATATACATCTCTTGGAGGATAAGTTAGCCACCTCAACAACACGAAACTCCTGATCCTTAACTGACTAGAACTCACTGCTGAGAGAGGTGTTCTCTACAAGGTAATGGAACAAAGTTTTTCTTCCAACACCGTTAATAAATATTATTTTTATTGTGTACAAAATGCTATCAGGGCACTGCTTTGGAATGTAAATGCCCACAGCGTGATCTATATCATCAGAACTGGACGCATCCAAGTTGTTGGAGACCGTGGAAAATCAGTTTTCAATGACAGAGAAAACTGAGTTTTTAAAGACGTTTTGAACCTTCACGAGTTTATTAAGGCCAGTGCTCTGTCTCCCTTCCCTTATGAAAATATCAAATCAACTACAGGCTTATCCTGAGCATATCAAATAGTCCATTTTAGCTTTTGCTGCTATCTAATTTTCACTATATGTGCTACTTTTTTCAAATGCTCCACTGAAAAGTAGTGTATTATTTTTTATGGTAGGTTGGAGGACATATTAAGTTGCAGGAATTTGAACATCTCGAGCATAGTTAGAAATTTGCTTTATAGTGCATATTACTTCAAAAAGGCAGGGGTTTTAATTACATGTTATTTAGGGTGAATGACAGTAGAAATGCACATGCAATTTCAAATTTTGATCAATTCTAAGAATAAATTTTGAGAGTTATCTTCCCTTAAACTAATAAATGTAGTTTTCTCCTGATCAAAGATTGCATCCTTGAGATCTGAAGAGGGATTGTGGCTTCGAGAATTTCATCACTGAAAGAGGAGAGTTGAATCTTTTCCCGGCTGTCAAGTTTGTCCATAAGATGCCCTAGACAATTTTTAGCAGATGCAACTCCAGATAAGTAGGCTCCATGAACGGATCCCAGGTTCTCCATCCTAATAGCTTCACCTCCAAAGAAAAGATTACCCAGTGGTGCTCGCAGCCTATCATACCTACCTCCAAAGAAAACATAATTTATTTCAAAGAATCCACACTTTTGTATGTATGTTTTGATACAGTGTCACTAAGTTACATTGTGTTCCTTTTTGTATATGTATATTTGTTTTCCTACTTTAGATACCTTAGATACCTTCCATTTATTTGTTGTTTGAAGTTAATAACAGAAATGTTTGTTGTTTGAAATTACTAAGAGATACCAAATAGACTAGATTGTATGTGGGGATATTGGATTTTGGCAACAAATTACACATGAACACATGCCTTGCTATTACTCCAATTGTTCCAAAGTTTGGAATGACAAGGATAATTGCATACTGCTAAATGTTGGAGCAAGCAAAAAGATGAAAAAAGACGAATATACTGATTGTAACAAGGGAAAACAACAACATTCAAGTGGGAGAACAGAGCAAGAAAAAAGAGGAAAACAAGTCAAATCTGTGTACTACGAAGTGCTTAAAAAGAAGAATAATAGTAGGTTGGTGTCATTTCGTTTCACCTTTGCCCCTAATTGAAATGTGTGGTTGGGTTTACACTGTAATAGTCAGTCCCGTTTACAAATATTTGTTGATAAGATTGAGAACACTTGCAAGAACATTGTGTATTACTTTTGATTTTTATAATTTATGCGTTGCTAAACTGGAATGCTATTATAGGTTGAAAACTTTTCCTATTGGTTTCATATTGGATTTCATCTTTTATTTATTTTAAATTAGAGACAACCTATCAAATTGCAGTTCAAACATGGGAATTAGTCATTCAAAATTAAATGAGGACATGATGATATATTCTGAGGGGGTGGTTGTAGTAAGTAAGTTGATTGTATTTAAATCCAATCCATTTGAAAAAGATAATGTTTCAGAAAATTTGTTTCGAGGGTGACTGTTAAAATTTAGTCGTGAAGATTAACATTATTGATTATTTATGTGTATTGTTAGGCATTAGCTTTAATATAAAGTTTAGTCTAATATAATAATTTTATATGTATTTCGTAGAACATATCATTTTATTGTTAGTGTTTGTTAGTATTTTATTAACATTATGTCAATAAGAAATTTATATTATTATTTTATTCGTAAAAAACTTTTTAATTAGTATTACAAACAAAGTGTTACGCAAGTTAGCATTCAAATAGTGTAATGGGAATACTAGAAGCACACACATAAATACTTGAAATTTATTTCAAAACAAACATGGATAGTGTATTGGCATAAATTTTAGCTAACAAGTCGATGACTTTGTTTCACCATGCATACAAATTTAAGCATTACAAGTTGTAATTTATTTAAATGTTCTGTTTAGCTCTGAAATTCGTATTTTTTTTTATTTCATATCTCCTATTAAGTTCATATACATGAAGGACTTTGTTATTTTGATATTATTATGTTAGCTTTCTCGAATATTGTTGTGATTTTTTTAAAGAAGTTTGTTTTGTTCAATTATTTGTTTGATGAATATGGACGTTTGGAATATTGTACGATTGTTGTTACCCTTTAAGCAGGGTGGATAGTCCAATAAATTTAGGAGACTTTCCATTTTTTTCGAATTGACACTTTCTTAATTTGAGGCACAATGTGAATTCGATTGATGAATTTAGACTATTTAAACATTGAATTATTTGTTATTTGTGAAGCAAAGCGGATAGTCGTATAAACAAAGGAGATTATGACTAATTTTTTAAATTACATTTTGTTTTGTGGGCAAACGAAATTTTTTCCTTTTTGCAATTACGTACTTCGAAAAGTTTTGTCGTTTTGCGATTATCAGCGTGCCTTCAGGCACGGGCATACCCTAGTATATATATATATATATATATATATATATATATATATACGGACAAAATAAAGAATAAAGTGAGAAGTAAATTGTTGCAACCGAGAAAATAAAAATCCGAAATAAAATGTGATACGTATATAAATATGAGAACATTACATACGAGACTAATACCATTAAGATGTGAATAGTGTATAATAACTAGTGAAAGTTTTTCATAATGAACGGAGAAATTATAAGCGAGAATTTATAATGCAAAAGATCGTGCGAAAGCATAGAACATTATAAACGCGGGGTATGAGATAACGTATGATTACTTAGAAGTTTTGAGGGATGCTAGTTAGGCTGGGTAGCGTAACTAGGGTGTTTAAAATACATGCGTTAGGTGTGCACTGTTAGATGAGAGGTGAGGGGTATCTCATGTGAGTGAGACACCAGTTTAAATTGGGAGAATATCATATTTTAAATGGTAAAGTATTTTAAACACTTGCTAAATATTTTTAAAACGCTTTGGGATCTGACCCGATGGAAAATATTTTAAAAACCTTTTAGGTGTCCAGGGACAGGGACGCCTGGATGATATTATTCCTTCGAGTCAGACGATGATGCAGCAGTTGTGGATGCTAGCAAGGATTACTTAGACGCTTTTTTCCTTATGATCTAGATAAGAGGTATTGCGAGTTATATTCGAGCATGTTGCCCAACTGTTGTCATTTATATCATTTTCCGCCTTTTCGTTAGTGCCTATTCAATATGGTTGTATTAATGTTTTATCGAGAGTTATCGGTTATTGTTTACTTAATTTCAATTAATGTGTATATTAATTGTGTGGATGGATTTATTGTGCGTTTAAGTTTAAAAAAATTAGAGAGTTTAAAATTTTACCCGGGCCTAATAGGTTATTAGCAATTAATTTTGTTTTCAACGGTAATGATGGGAATGAACCATAGAGAATTATGTTTTATTTTGATAAAGTATTGATCAACAATGATTAAGATTGGTGGGGTATCCCAACTTCGAAATGGGTGCATGTCCTATGAGGCACGATTAACCTAACCGATATAATTGCCACTAATGATGCAGAAAACAACACCACCAGATAAGGTGTTGATAAGCTCAAGCAAGTGATAATAATGGCAACACAGGAGAATATATGTATGTATATATGTAGAAGGAGGTGAGGAGAAGAGGATGAACACTTGAATGTAAGTGGTTCAGCCAATCTGGCCTACGTCCACTGTTAGTGTGTGAGTAATATCACTAAATGAAGGGACTAATGGCCATGGATACAATCTCTCAAGCTTTTTCTCTCTACTGTGTAAAATGACAGAGTTTTAGCTAGGGTTACATACTTTGCAATGTTGATGATGACCTCTGTATATAGTGTTTGGGGGGTGTAATGTACCCCCAAGCATGAAATGAGCATGTGAATGAAGATCCAACCAGTGCAAGGATGACACCTGGCTGATCTTAACTAAATGATGACCTCAATATTCCCTCACATGGAGGGAATGATTCAGTTGTAATAGATTTGTCCACGTGTCCCAAGCCACTCATGTGCACGTAAATGCTCGGTTGTCTTCGACACACACCAACCTCGACTTGTATGAGTACGAGGTTGGTGATGTCCGAACCTCTCCATGTTCGAGACCAACTTACATAATAACTCTGACTAGGATGCCAGTCGTGGTTAGATACTTGGAATGTCGGCGATAGCCGATGTTGTAATGATGCTTGATGACTGATCCTGTGAGGCTTTAATGACCTCAGGTGATAGCTTGTAACGTCGGCCTGGGTCGATGTTGTTGATGGATGGTCGAGCCCACAAGTCCTTAATGACCTTGGCTGATGCTCAGCCGAGGATGATGTATGAAGATGGAGCAATGTCGGCCAGGTCCGATTCTATAAAAAATGATGTTGTTGACAGTTTTTATGAGCTTCTGCCACCTCGTCTGTGAGCCAGGCTGAGGTTAATGTCTCTGAGTAGGAAGGTACACTTTGGGTATATAAATCACCCCTAGCCCTTAGTTACCTATGTAAGTAGGTAATTGAGGGGTATTGCAAGGTCGAGGCTAAGTTTTCTTGTGTTGCAGTAATATCTTGACACATGTCACTTACTGAAGTGAGTGGAGTGTGTACCAAGTCACGATGATTTAATTTTCCCTTTGGGTTCCTAGGAAAATGATGGGCCTTGGGATGTGCGCCAACACGATTTTAGGTTTAAACCCTTTTTTCTTCATTTCTTCTTCACTTTTCCTGCCCGTGTTCTCTCTATGACTTTCTCTCTCTTTAAGAGCTCACCCGATGCGTTTGAGGGTACCTTCATTTCTAAACCTCTTCTTCTCTATTTCACAATCATCCAGGTATCTTTTTAATCCTCTCCCTTCCATTTTCAGCCTTTATTTTCATTTCTGCTTTTTTTTCGGTGAGAGTTTTGCATTTTTCGGTGAGTTCTTTGTGGTTTTTTTTATCGTACTTTGCATTTTTCGGTCACCTATCCTTAGGTTTCCTTGGTTCAAAAAACTTTTCAACTCTAAGTTTGATCTTTGATTTAGATTGAGTTGAGTTGTTTATCTGTGGTTTAGAGTCTAAGTTTTGTGTCGTCTGCCTTATGCTCAGACCCCTATATCAGCTCATAGAAGAGTTCCCTTCACTTAGGGAAAAGACCTTTGAAAAAATTAGGCAGATAGAGCTAGACCAAGAGAAAGCTCCTAGGGCTGAGGCCTTTCCTGTCAGACCCATCTTCCCTCCACTTCTGAAGGTAATATACCCTGAACCAGTCGAGCCTGCTAAACCAGCAGAGGTTCCGGAGGAACCAACACCCATGTCTGAGTCTGAGTCATCTACCTCATCCCCATGTCTGTAGACTCTTTCTAAGAGGCTATGGATTTCTCGATTAGGCAAGCTCAGGTCCCTAATCAGGTCGAGGTTTCGAGTCACATCTCATCACATCAGGGGGATAATACCTCTCAGTCTTCTTTTGATGTTGAAATTATAGGTCCAAATGTGTCCATTCCCTCCATTATTGATGCCATACCCCTATTAACCACCATCGGGGATGAGTTTTCTCAGAGATTTCCTGGTGGTGTCCCTACGCCTACCCAGGCCGTCGTTACCAGGGATGATGATGATGGGCATGAGAGTGATGTTGACACCTCTGAGGCGGCCGAGATAGAGAGTTCGGTTAGTGAGTATGACCTCTTAGATTTTAGGTAACTTTACTCCATAGGCCCTTCCATTAAGCTTAGAAGACCTCTAAGGGGTGAGAGGGCCTTTGATGGCCGAGATGGGGAGATCCGCGTCTATGAGCAGATGTTCAAGTTAGGTTTTCGTCTCCCTATTCATCCTTCAATCAGAGCCATATTATCCCATATAAATTTGGCCCCTTCACAACTATCCCCCAATGCTTGGAGGGTGATGATAGGGGCTATCGTCCTTTAGAAGGCAGTCAACCACTCAAACCTTCCTATTAGGGTCTTCACAGGCTGCTACGTCCCATCCTCTGCCAAAAACCACCCCAACTACTACCACTTCCTAGCTAGGAAGTCAGATAAAAAGATGCTGTTGGTTACCCAGACTTCAAATCATAACTGGAAACCTCAATATTTCTTTGCCTCAGGGGCATGGGAGTTTGGTCCATGTGCTTCCTTTTCAACATCTGATCCAAGGACACCTTTGAAGTGGGGGAAGGTGCCTCTTACTACCAAAGTCGACCCTGGACTTAGCCAGGATAATTTCCAAAAGGTTAAGGACCTTTAAGATCAGGGAGAATATGGTCGTCTTGTCAAATATGAACATCTGATGACCCCCTACTACCTTTCTCAGATAAGCCTGGGGGTAGTCCTTTGATCGAGCTTCTTAAGTATTATTTCCTATTTTGTACCTCTTACTTTTTATACCTCTGATTTACTAACTCAGATGTTTCTTTTTACAGAATGTCCTAAAGGTGTTTCTTACGACCTATGGGAGATGTCTGCCCCAAGCCTCGTAAAGCTGATGAAGAAGGCCGACTATACTGCAGCCCCTCCTCCTCCCAAATATAACGTCGGCACATCCAAGGCTGACGTTACGAAGAAAAGGAAGACCATAACAGACTCGGAGCAGTAGAGGCTAAATAAAGATCAAAAGGGAGATGGTGCCATTCTGATCTCCTCAGACGATGCACTTGTAGCTCTTCTGGCTCAGTTGAAGATCAATGATAATTTGATTGGCCATGGTCTAAAGGCTAATGATGCCGTCGGCTCTATAATGACTGATGAAGATAAGCGCTTCCTTTGATCCTTAGATATCCCTTTACTGACCGAGTTCACCCTCCATAGGTCAATTCAGGTACTAGTTTTCGCTACTATGCTCTTCCAAGTGTAACCTCAGATTTTTGTAAGTCACAACTTTAACTCATACGTCTGACTTTTCATTGCAGGGTATTTGGTCCATGCATCAATTTTTTTATTGGACTCTGAGGAAGATGACCCTTATAGAGAAGGGAAGAGAAGCTTTGAAGGTCCAGGCCTCTTTGAATGATGAGGTTGATCGTCTGAATGAAGAGATGAAAGAGGTCAGCAAGCTAAAAGAGGAGGTCCAACAGAGAGAGAGGGGGATATGGCCAAGCTAAAAAAGGACCATGAAGCGGCTCTGAAAGCCAAAGATGATGCTCTGCAGGCTAAGGTGGTTGCTACTTTTAAGGCTTCTTTGGAGGATGCTTCAGAGAAGATTATTACAGATTACAAGGTCTCTGATGATTTCATCAGCTTTGGATTTGAGTACCTTGAGAGAGGTATCAAAGCCACTGGTAAATGGGCGGCCTCCAAGGAACAAGAGTTAGGGAGTTTGAGTGCCTCAGACTTTGTTGGTCTAGGATTTGGTGGTCCCCATTTTTCTCAGGCCTTGCAAGAGGTTGAGGAGGATGGTGCTGCTCCTTCAGAGACTGCTCCCTTGGGTGCCATTGAGAATGAAGATGTTAAACCTCAGGACGATGGAGTTGAGGTGACTAACGTCAGCCAGGAGGACCCTACTCTGCCTGCAGATACCTAGGCCTGGTCCTGTGAAGCTTTAAGTTACAATTTTTTCTTCTTTTCTCGTTTGTAATTTTTATGAACTCGTATAACATGTTTTGGTATATTGGATGTGTAACTCTGACTGTTCAGTGGTAAATATTAATACCATCTTCCTCAGACTATATAACTTCTTTTTGTGTCTTCTCTTGCATGTTGTTTTGGTCTTAATGTCTGAAGTCACCATATAATGATGTTTACCTTAAATGTATGAGGTCTGAGGTCACCAGTGTGATGTTTCACCTTATGAATTATCACTAAATTTAGTGATGTTGAAGGTTTGAGGTCATCAAATAATGATATTTACCCTCATAATTCACCAATTTAATGATGTTTAAGGTCTGAGGTCACCATAAAATGATGTTTCTCATCATTTCACCAAATTAATGATGTATAAGGTCTGTGGTCATCAAATTATGATGTTTACCCTCATAAATTGTCACAAAATTAATGATGTTTAAGGTCTGAGGTAATCAAATTATGATGTTTACCCTCATAATTGCCACCAATTTAATGATGTTTAAGGTCTGAGGTCATCAAATTATGATGTTTACCTTTATAATTTCACCAAACTAATGATGTTTAAGGTCTGAGGTCATCAAATTATGTTGTTTATCCTCATAATTGCCACCAAACTAATGATGTTTAAGGTCCGACGTCACCATATAATGATGTTTCACCTCATAAATTATCACCAAATTAATGATGTTTAAGGTATGAGGTCATCAAATTATGATGTTTACCCTCATAATTTCACCAAACTAATGATGTTTAAGGTCTGAGGTCATCAAATTATGATGTTTACCCTCATAATTTCACTCAACTAATGATGTTTAAGGTTTGAGGTCACCATATAATGATGTTTCACCTCATAAATTGTCACCAAATTAATAACGTCTTAAGTCTGAGGTCATCAAATTATGATGTTTACCCTCATAAATTGTCACCAAATTAATGATGTTTAAGGTTTGAGGTCATCAAATTATGATGTTTACCCTCATAATTTCACAAAACTAATGTTGTTTAAGGTCTGAGGTCATCAGATAATGATGTTTACCCTCATAAATTGCCACCAAACTAATGATGTTTAAGGTCTGAGGTCATCAAATTATGATGTTTACCATCATAATTTCACCAAACTAATGATGTTTAAGGTTTGAGGTCACCTTATAATGATGTTTCACATCATAAATTATCACCAAATTAATGATGTTTAAGGTCCGAGGTCATCAAATTATGATGTTTACCTTCATAATTTCACCAAATTATGATGTTTGATGTCTGAGGTCATCAAATTATGATGTTTACCCCCATAAATTATCACCAAATTAATGATGTTTATGGTCCAAGGTCATTAAATTATAATGTTTAGCCTCATAATTTCACCAAACTAATGATGTTTAAGGTCCGAGGTTATCAAATTATGATGTTTACCCTCATAATTGCCATCAATTTAATGATGTTTAAGGTCTGAGGTCATCAAATTATGATGTTTACCCTCATAAATTGTCACCAAACTAATGATGTTTAAGGTCTGAGGTCACCATATAATGATGTTTCACCTCATAAATTGTCAAGAAATTAATGATGTTTAAGATCCGAGGTCATCAAATTATGATGTTTACCCTCATAAATTGTCACAAAATTAATGATGTTTAAGGTCTGAGGTCACCATATAATGATGTTTCACCTCATAATTTTACCAATTTAATGATGTTTAAGCATAATGAATCAAAGTATTGACACAAGAATTGCTCTTTTCATTAATATCCTCTTCATAGAATGATACATGTATTACAAAGAAAAACAGCACCATCATATGTAATATTTATTCAAGTGGTCAGCATTCCAAGGGTTGGAAAAAGGTTCCCCTTCGATATTTTCTAGTCGGTAAGTACTAGGCACAACCTCATCGACCACTCTATAAGGACCATGCCAGTTTGCGTGGAGCTTGTTTGCCTTTGCAACGTCTTCTTCAGTGCTAGGTCTCCCACAGCTATAGGTCTTGATTTCACCCTTTGATTGTAGAATTTTGTTATTCTCTACTAGTAGGCTGCCTATCTGATTTCAGCATCTTCCCTTCTCTCTTCAATTAGATATAAGTCAAGTCTTCTTTCTTCCCCATTCCTTTGAGGATCATAATTCTGAAATCTGTGGGTGGGGAGTCCTATTTTTGTAGCGATGAAAGCTTCTGAACCATGTGCTAGCATGAAATGAGTTTCTCCTGTTGGCATTTTTGCAGTCGTCCTGTAGGCCCATAACACAATGTATACCTCCTCTGTCCATTTTCCTTTTGCCTCCTCCAACCTTTCCTTTATCCCGTCAAGGATTGTTCGGTTCGTGACCTCAGACTTCCCATTTGCTTGGGGTCATCCAGGAGAGGAGAAGAACTGCTTGATCCTCACTCTTTCATAATATTTTTCTAAGGAAGAATTATTGAACTGGGCTCCATTATATGAGATAAGGGTATTTGGAAGGCCATATCTGCATACGATGTTTTTCCAGATGAATTGGAAGGTCTTCTGTTCCGTAATCGTGATCATCGGTTCAACCTCTACCCACTTAGAAAAGTAATCAATTGCCACCACCAAAAATCGATAGTTATTTGCAGATCTTGGCAAAGGTCCTACTAAGTCAATCCCCCAAACTGCAATTGGCCAAGGTGAGATAATTGACGTCATAGGATGATGAGGTTGGTGAGGGATGGTGGAGAATATCTAACACTTGTCATATCTCTTCACATAAGCAGCTGCATCTTTAGCCAAAGTCGACCACCATAACCCTTGAGTAATTATCCTCTTATCTAGAGGCCTCCCTCCTATGTGAATCGAACAAGAACCCTCATATACATCTTTCAAGACCTGAGTAACCTATGAAGGGTGCACACATCTAAGGATAGGGAGTAGGAACCCCTTCTTATACAAGACGAATCCTATAATTGAGAACTTAGCAGCCCTGAACCTCAGCCTTCTCCTTTCCAATTTTGATTATAGAAACTCTCCTTGCCTAATGTATCTGATGAGTGGGTTCATCCATGAGGCTCCCATATTCAGATTGAGACAAGTTCTGGTAACCACTTATTCTTCTATGGTTGGTTGGGGCAGGATTTCAACTGGTATCGTTCTTCTTTGTGACAACCCGCACTCCAAAATAAGGGGTGTAAAGCCCGATACTCTGACATATACAGTAATCATGGACGGAAATCATTCTCAGCACCACAGATATAGTAAGAGTAACCGAGAAAACCACCCAATAATTCAGAAAACGGGTTGTCAAAACAATTTATGCAATTTAAAAGTTAAGTTAAGAAAAACAATTTAAACAACCCATTCTAGAACAATAGTGGAATTCCAAGAACATAATTAATATACATCTAAAACCACAATATACAAAGATAAGAACCGAATATGCTGTCGGTTTACAACTACACAAAAGTAATCACAACAGTTAGATGTTATGCTTTACATTCATTATACAATTACAAGATTGGGCCACTCGCCCGAGTGACAGACCCTATCATAACTAGATATCAAAAGAATGACGGCGTCTAACAAAACATCCTGTAATATCCTCAATTTCATACAGCTCCTTAAAAGCAAAAGAGTAGAGATATCAACACGGGCGTCCTTGCGGAGGAGCACCTGGGCGGATACAATAACAAGCAAAACATAGAGGAAAAAGAACAGGTCAGGACCCGGTTTATATATAGTTCCCAGATGAACAAAAAGCATGCTAGATATGAATAGCAAAACATGGGTAGAGAAATCAACACTCTAACAACCTAAGCATGAATCATAAGAAAACAAGTGAAAATGACATGATTAAAAGAGACTATGCATGAAGATGAAATTATGCAAAATTAAATTAAAACTAAATTGAAAACTTGTATTCCCCAAATTCCACTTTAATCCAGTTTCAGTTCCTTAACAGGAATATACTAACATTATCTTCTCATTTCATTCCAATTCCCATTCCTTAGCAGGAATGTAATTGTCATAATATCATTTAGTGGAATTATACAACCCTCAAGTCCCACTTGAGTTTTAGAAAAGCTATATTCTTATGCATATAACGATTCTAAGACCGCCCCTCCGAGTTTCTCCACTGGGCGCGCCCCTAAATGACTATCATCTTCCAGGGGCCCATCAAACAAGGCAGCCTGGGTACCTAACGCACGTCGGGAAGTGGCCATATGCCTGCGAGTGAGTCATAACCACACCCGGAATTACTTCACTAGCGCAGAAAATACATATAATAAACCCGCATATGGACGAGGACTATAGTCTCCCTGCATTCACTAGTCAAGGAACATCACCTCATGCGCGAGCTTCCCTTATGATAACATTTAGAGAGGTGTGTTTAAGTAAATTAGCATTTACTATAAAAACCATACTTTTCATTTCATTTATAATTACATGTTTCATTTGTTTGAAACCGTTATCATAGGATAGTTCATTTCTCATCCTAGGTTATGCCTCGAATAAATCTCCAAGGGATCATATTCACTTCCCAAACATAAGGTTTTATATATCTCAATTTAAGCCCCTAAAATCTCCAAGTATGGGCCTACAATTCCCATCCATATTTATTAGGATGCACAAAGAAAAGTGATGCCTTAACATCACTAGGACAATCCCTCCCCCGGACTTAACCCCAAGTGAAATCCATTCAACACTAGGGTGACAACCAACTCAACTAGGACTCTAAAAGCCAAGGTTTACTTCATTCAAGAAGAGTCCTAAGTTCCTAGGGGAAGAAAAGGATTAAAAAAATAAAAGTAGGAAATTGGTTGAGAAAACAGGGGACCGGTCGACCGATCCCAAGACCGCGGTCGACCGCGTCTCAAAGTTTAGCTTTTGAAAGAAAGCAGAAAGTTCATTTCGGATGGACCGATCGACCTATGGTAGAACCGCGGTCGATCGCGCCCTTATTTTCATGCCTTTGAAAGAAAGCAGTGTGCCCTCCTTCGAAGGCCCGGTCGACCGGTCTAAGATACACGATCGACCGGCCATAGCAGACCTAGACCTATCTCTCCTATTATCTTCTAAACCCAAGATCAAAAACCAACCCAGAATCATCCAACTACATTTAATGATACCAAAAGATCATAAATGCTCCCAACAACATTTTTCTACCTCAATCAACAATCTATCTATACCAAAGATGTTGATACCCATAAATCCAACCAAAAACCACAATTATATTACATCAAAACTATACATATCTACCCATACTAATTATTCATCTTAAACCATATAATAGAAAGTAGAAAACTTGCCTTGGGGCTTCAATAACAGGCTTGGTTGAAGAAGAAAGCAAGATCAAACCACAAATCTTCAAGATCTCTCTCTTTTTCTCCAATCTTCCACTCTCACTCTCTCTCACTCTAGGGCTAGAACACTTAGGGAAAACAAGAGGAAATGAAAGGCTAAAACATGGCTTACGATTAAAAGTCTCCAACCTTTAAGTAATAATACCGCAATAGTTAATTTCTAATACGAAAAATGCCAAAACCAGTCAAAAGTGACCAAAATCCCAAAATACAATATGGCACACATTTCGACTGTCTCACACCTCCCGGAACTAACTACACCCTCCAAATTATCATTTGGAGATTTTATAAGCCATTTTAAGTTTTGGTTCCATTTTAATTCAAATTGCCATTTAAATTTTCATGACAAAATAGAACACTACATGGTAATAATCACTTACCCACATGGTAATTTTGCAACTTAATTGTAAATATTAACTTATTTCATCAAATTAATACTTACCCACATGCAGCATTATATATATGCAACTACTCAACATAGTAAATAAATATAGAATGGGCTCCCAAAAGCGAGGGTTGTTACATTCTTATATCTGTCCTTTTTGCTGAGGCCAACCTAGCGAGTGCATCGGCTTGACTATTGTCTTACCAAGGTATCCTCTTCATATTTACCTCTCTGAATCCTTCTAGCATCATTCTCACCCTCTTCAGGTATTTGTCCATCCTTTCATCCTTGGCCTCATACACCCCAAGAACTTGGTTGACAACTAACCTCGAGTCACTGTGGACTAGGAGTCGACCAACTCTACGAGATTTTGCCAAGGAGAGCCCCTCTATCAACGCCTCATACTCTGACTCGTTGTTTGAAGCCTTGAAGTTGAACCTCAGCGCATATTCAACATCGGTACCATCCAGAGCTGACATTATCAGCCCTGCTCCGCTTCCACTTTCACAAGAAGATCCATCAACAAAGAGGTTCCAAACATCTTCATTCGAAGAGAAGTTCCCCTCTGACAGGATCCCTTGCTTGAAGAGGTACCTATCTTCCTCATTCTCTGCTACACTTTTTCCACCCTTGCTTGACCCAACCTCATTCAGATCCTGAAAGACGTTACTATCTGGTTCTCCTGCAATCTCTTGAATATTCTCAATCTCAACCTCTTCCCAGGTGAATTCTGCTATAAAGTCTGCAAGAGCATACCCTTTGATGGCAACCCTTGGTTGATAAATAATGTCATATTCCCCCAACTTGATGGACCAAGTTATCAACCTGCCTGACTTCTCAGGCTTGTGGAGGACCTGTCTTACTGGGGAATCAGTGAGGATAACCATAGAATTGGATTCAAAGTATAGCTTAATCTTTCTAGAAGCGTGTATCAGGGCATATGTTAACTTTTCCATTCGAGGATAATTCTGTTCAGACCCTTGAAGGGACTTACTATTGAAGTATACTGGCCTTGCACTCCATCATCTTCTCTTACTATGGCCGTACTAATGGTTGATTCTGAAATGGCTAGATACACGTATAACTTCTCCCCCAGGATGGGCCGAGATAGGAGCAGAGGAGACCTGAGGTAGGACTTTAGATCTCTAAAAGCCGTGCCGCATTCCTCATACCATTCGATGGCCTTTCTAAGCATTTTGAAACAAGGAAGACACTTATTCGTAGCTCTGGAGACAAACCTGTTAAGTTCTTCAACTCTTCCGGTTAACCTCTGAACGTCTTTGATAGTTTTGAATGTCTTCATTTCAAGAAGAGCCCTGATCTTTTCGTGATTGGCCTCTATTCCCCTTTGATTAACGATGAATCCAAGCAACTTTCCTGCTCCTACTTCGAAGACACACTTGTAAGGATTGAGATTCATCCTGTATAAATCCATGATGTCAAAAGTCCTCTCCAGGTCGGCCACGTGAGTGTCGGGCTTCAAGCTCTTCGTCAATATGTCATTCACATATACCTCCATGGTATTGCCAATCTGACTCTCGAACATCTTATTTTCAAGACATTGATAAGTGTCCCCTATATTCTTCAATCCGAAGGGAATGACCTTTTAGCAATAGGTCCCCTTATCGATTACAAATGTTGTCTTCTCTGAGTCTTCTGGGTCCATAAAAATCTGGTAATACCCAGAATAGGCATCCATGAAGCTCATAAGCTCATGCCCTGCTGTGGTATCCACCATCTGATCAATTCATGATAGGGGGAAGCTATCTTTTAGACAAGACTTGTTCAAATCAGTGAAATCTATACACATCCTCCATTTCTCGTTAGTTTTTAACATGATGACATCGTTAGATAACCATTCAGGGTATATGACTTCTCTGATGAACTTAGCCCCTTCAAGATTTTTGACCTCTTCCCTGATGAAATCGTACTTTTCCCTTGAGTAAACCCTTCTTCTTTGTTTGATGGGCTTAGCGTCTTCTAAATATTGAGTTTGTGGCATATAACTTTAGGGTCAATACCCGGCATGTCGTGTGGATCCAGGCAAAGACACTCTGCCTTTTCCTCAATTGATTCACCAGCTCCTCCTTGATCTCGGGTCTTAGGGTTTTGCCAACTTGGACATTTTTTTCTAGTTCGTCCTCATTGAGGATGATCAATTCTACCTCTTTCGTGACTTCTCCCTTCTTGAGCTTTATCTCATCCCTTGGATCAAGTGTGTCGATGTTGTACGTGGTTATTGCCCTCATATGAGCATCTTTATCTTCCGCAGAGTTGAGGTAGCATTCACGTGCTGATGTTTGGTCATCCTGCACTTCCCTTATCCCGTAGGGGGTCAGGAATTTTAGCATTTGGTGGATCGTTGACGGCACGACCTCAAATTACTTGAAGGATACTCGTCCTATGATGAGGCTGTAGGCCGAGAAAACATTTTCATCCATTATGAAAAAATTGATCTTCCGGGTAAACCTCTTAGGCCACTTGTCTCCCATTTGTACATCGATCTCATACATGCCCAATGGATGGACCTTTTCACCGCTGAAGCCAATCAACGTATGATGATAAGGCAAAAGCCTAGCTCTGTTGAGACCTAGACTTTTGAAACAGGGCTAGGTATTTAGTTCACTGAACTTCCCCCATCGACGAGAATTCTCTGCACCTCATATCCATAAACCCTTGTAGTAATTACCAAAGGGTCATCGTGTGGAGCTAGGATACCTTTGAAGTTAAGTCAGGAGAATCCAACTATAAGAGTATCCATATCTACATTCTTTCTCTTCTGTTTAGCCTCTGAAGATGCCAGATTCACAACTTTTACTTTGGACACTGACTTAGCCTCTTCCACATGAGCTTTACGGTCGGCTACCTCTGAGAAACCCCCTTCTAGTCCTCCACAGATGGTTTTAACACCAAAGGAGATCATACCAACCCTCTTCACAGGGGCATTATCGTCTTTTGGTGAGAGGACAATGTCATCTTCATCATCATCATTTGAGTCCTCAGCTCTTTTTATTGGGGAATTTTCTCGACACCTTCATTTCTCTTCTTTTTAGGGTCGTCTCTTCCCCCCTTAGAAAAGATACCATCGACATACTTCCTGAGCTTTCTGGACTTCAACATCTTCTTAATGTCATCCTTTAAGGAAAATCACTTATCAGTCAGATGACCATGGTCTTGGTGGAACTCACACCACAGATTCTTATTCCTCTAATGCGAAGGAGCCTTCAGCTTCTCCAGCCATCTCAGGGAATGGTCATTTTTTTATCTCATTGAGGATTTGCTCACATCTCACAGTTGGAGGAGTGTAGTGTGCAAACTTATCGTCTGTGGACCTCTTTTTTTCGTCTTTCTTCCTTTGGAATTTTCCACAGCTACTTCCGTTCTCATCTTCATACTTTGCGGCCATTGCTTCTTTAGCGTTCATAACTCTACCAGCTGTTGCTAACAGCTCAACCATGGATTTGGAGGGTCTTCATCAAGCTTCCACAGTAACTTCCCTTTCTGTAATCCTCCTATAAGAGTTGTCATAGCTATATTCTCTTCGTAATCTTCCACTTCCAGTTTTTCCTTATTAAATCTTGCAATGTAGTCTCTTAGGCTCTCATTCTTTCACTGCTTGACATACAGCAAATGAGTGGTCTTCTTTTGAGGTCTTACACCAAAACAAAAGTTATGAATAAATCGTTCATCCAAGCCTTTAAAGTTCTCAATGCAATTCTTCGGAAGAGAAGTAAACCAAATATAGGCAGCTCCCGTAAACGTGCTTGAGAAATCTCGGCACCTTATCTCATCAGGAATTGAATAGATGTCTATCGAAGACTGATACATCTCAATGTGATATACAGGGTTGGTACTTCCCTTATACTTGGGAGAGACCATTGGTGGTTTGAATTTGGCAGGGGTTGGGAAGTTCATAATTCTTGCCACAAATGGGGAGCCTTCTGAGAACCCCCTTTGTAGTGGGTCTCAGCTTTTGATGAGGTTCCCTATCTTCTCTTCGAGATGTTAGATCGAGTCATTCCATGGTTTAGCAATGTCGGCCTGGCCGAGGTTATCCCCAACCACTTCCAAGGGGTGGACTGAGGGTTTCCCAGCTATAGCACAACGTCGGCTGTTGACCTCTTAGCCACAGTCTCATGCATGTAAGGGTCGGCCATAGCGAAGCCGATGTTCACCATCTCCCCTTTGAGGTCCAGTTGCACTTATCGACTTGGATAATCTCTGCCTTAGATCATTGACTGGGCCGAGCCTTTCAAAGGCTGACCCTCTACTCAAATGATCAAAAGCTGATCCTCTTGGCTGGGCCTCACTAACCTTGACCCTTCTTTCTTTGTAACACCAACTCTGCTATAGAGGACATACTGTGTTGTCTGAAACTTCATATGGCTCCCAGCAGTTTGTTGGAGCATCATCTACTTCGATATCATCATACATATCCTCAGGTCAAGGGTTTCCTTGCCTCCCCATATGTAAACGTCTAGGGTCAGCAACGTCTCTCCTCCGCTGAGGTGTGGGTTGGTCCTTTCGTGGTGCCCAGGGTGGTCCCATGGCCTCTGGATGTGGTTAAACAGCCACCGGAGTAATCATTTTCGGTGATATCCCAGGTGGCCTCATCATATTTGGCTTAGCTGGGCAAACTGCTCCTTCATCGCTTGCTACGTTGCTGCCAATGACTTTAAGGCTGCTACCACCTCAGCCATCTTGGACTGGGGTGGTGTCTAGCTGGAACTGGGTCCTCCAACACTAGATGGTGGAGGAGCTGGTGGTAACTCCGGTGCCATGTGTTAGGGATTAAAGAGCTTGTGATGGAAATATGCGAGCTTAGATACCTTAAAGGACCTCTTTCAATGGTGAAACAGCTTCACACGAAGGGTGAGGCCTGCTTCACCACCAGAGTCTCCATTGAGGTTAAGATAATAAAGGAAGAGATATATCTTCTCGTTCCCACAGACGGCACCAAAATGATGATGCTGGAAACATCACCACCAGATAAAGTATTGACAAGCTCAAGTAAGTGATAACAATGGCAGCACATGAGAATATATGTATCTATATATATAGAAGAAGGTGAGGAGAAGAGGATGAATACTTGAATGTAAGTGGTTCAGCTAATTTGGCCTACGTCCACTGTGAGTGTGTGAGTAATATCACTAAATGAAGGCACTAATGGCCATGGATATAATCTCTCAAGCTTTCTATCTCCATTATGTAAAATGATAGAGTTTCAGCTAGGGTTGCCATTCTCCATCCTTTGCAATGTTGAGGATGACCTCTATATATAGTGTTTGGGGGGGTGTAATTTACCCCCAAAGCATGCAATGAGCATGTTCATGAAGATCCAACCAGTGCAAGGATGACACCTGGATGATCTTAACTAAATAATGATGACCTCAATATTCCCTCACGTGGAGGGAATGATTCAGTTATAACAGATTTGCCCACGTGTCCCAAGCCACTCATGTGCACGTAAATGCTCGGCTGTCTTCGACACGAACCAACCTCGGCCTGTATGAGTACGTGGTTGGTGATGTTCGACCCTCTCCATGTCCAAAACCAACTTACATGATGACCCTGACTAGGATGCTAACCGAGGTTAGATATTTGGAACGTCGTCCAGGGCCGATGTTGTCATGATGCTTGGTGACTGAGCCTACGAGGCTTTAATGAACTCAGGTGATAGCTTGTAATGTTGGCCTGGGCTGATGTTATTGATGGATGGTCGAGCCCACAAGTCCTTGCTGACCTCGGCTGATGCCCAGTCGAGGTTGATGTATGAGGTTGGAAAAATATCGTCGAGGGCTTATCCTATGAAAGACGATGTTGTTGACAGTTTTTATGATCTTCTGCCACCTCGATTGTGAGCTAGGCCGAGGTTAATGTCTCTGAGTAGGAAGGTACACTTTGGGTATATCAGTCACCTTCCATTGGCCTAGTGCATTCGACGTATATTGAACGGTTCCCCCATATCATAATTTGATTATAAGTTCTGGAAAATGGCAGATAATCTATAAAGTAATTGCACAGCAGAAACCATCCTACCCTCCGCCCCTGTAATATTAGGATATCTCCAAGGAATTTTGATGAGCATAGCCAAAGGTCAATAAGCCATGTAAGAAATAGTAAACAGATTAACTTAGACCCTCCGGGCCAGTCAGAGCAGGCCCATAGTAGGCCCCATCATGTCGTTTGGATAAGAACACTCTAATAAGAGTGGAGAAATATTACCGCATGCCCCATATAGAGACATACATCTCATATACTCACCAGGAATTAATCCTCAGATGATCATATCTAGGTATTCTATATCAATTGATGATCGGACATATCGCTCCGGTGCCACCTCATCCCTGAGGTCCACTGATTATTATGACGGGAAATTATTCTCCAAGGAAAGGTCGAGCATATTAGAGAGGCTAAGTAGAGCCTCAATATTTTATTTCCTAGGATCACGAGCAGTGAGGGGACATCATCATAGAGATACTAGAGGATCCAATTACTGCTAAAAAGGATTTGTTAGGTCAAGGACTAGCGTACGAGGGTCAGTACACCCCGAGTAGACTTCCCAGGAAAATAGCTCAACTCAGAATAATGACCGTGCTTTTAAAACTATCTCGGCCAAGACCAATCCATCCGATCAACCATGAAAAGGCTTAATCCAACGATTAAAAGATCATTTAGGATAAATAGTTAAGTAAAAAAAATCCCTTACACATAAGTTTCGTAAGGTATCACCCTTCACACCTATAATTTTGGATTATCATACACCTTCGAACTTTAATCCACCCGTGGTAACTCAAAAATAATATGGCAAAATAGATCCAGTACTTCATGTGGAAAAATAAAAATCAACTGCGCAGACATCTATTCGGTCCTCGATGAGATGCGTTGCTGAGCATTTTCTTACAATATTACTAGATCAACTTATATTATGTACAATAATTTACTGTGAGGACAGATCTTCAACTTTCAACAACTGGTTGATTTGTTCGTCAGTAACTTTGGAGTCGAATCAGCTAAGAGGGTAGCTCATTAACTAAGTGTTCGCTAGTGAATTGGAGGGACCACTTGCGAGTTCATCACCCAGTTCAATAACAAAAATCTGAAAGTCGTTGATTATGATGAGAAGATGATCATTGCATTGATGAATGACTTACTTCCCGAAAAATTATACTATGCTCTATCCAAAAAGCCTCCCATGATTATAACCAAATTATTGACTAAAATTGGTAAAATCATAAACGCCGAGGAGGCCATGGCTGCGAAATAGTCCGATAACTCCAAGGTCGATGGAAATAGGGGCTCCAAGAAGAAAGAGGAGAAAGATAAAAAGGTAAAAAAACCCAAAAAGTATGATGAATATACTCCTTTTACTGTTGGTGTGCACAATATTCTTGAAGAAATATGGGGAAGTAGGGATATGAAATAGCCCGAGAAGTTGAAATCTCCCCATACTGAAGAGATTAAAACAATTGTTACAAGTTTCACAAAGATCACGGCCATAACATAGACAACTGCATAGCCCTGAAGAACGAAATAGAGAACCTCTTTTGAAGAGGAAAGATGTTAAAATTCATGGATAAATAAGGCCGAGAAGATCCCTCAAATGAACGGGAATCCAGAAGATGATAATAATCTCCTTGTAAAAGGGGAGATAATAAGAAAATAGGCAGAGAAGATGATGCTGAGGATGATCTATATCTATCGAGAATACCCAAGGAACCTGTACACAAGGTGAAAATAATCTCTTTTGGATATAACTTTATTACAGGTTGTGACACCAGCAGAGGAGATGCAACAACTGAGAGAAAAGCCTACCTCAATGAAGCAAAGCCCATTCTTACATTCGAGAGATGAACCAGTCTAGTGATGTGGACAATTACCTGAAGAAAATGAATAAAAATCGATTGGTGATAGGGTTCTCCAAAGATGACCAATCAGGAGTGATCTGTCCTCATAAAGACCCATTGGTTGCCACGATGTTGGTTCACGAAGGAAGGGTGTCTAGAGTGTTTATCGATAACTATAGTTTAATCGATATTTCATTATACAGTTTCTTTAAAAGGTTGGGACTGTGAGATATCAATCTTGAGCCCTATCACACTCCCTTCATTAGTTTTTAGGGGAAAAGTGTTTCCTCTAAAAATTATTAACCTAAAAGTCATAATTGGTACCTGGTCGACTTGTCGAACTAAGAAGATACGTTTCTTAGTCCTTAACAAGAACATCAAATGAGTGTATAACATTATCCTTGGCAAGTACGAATTGAATTTTTTTGAAGATGTCCCTTTAACCGTACATTATTCTCTAAATTTCCCCACGCACTATGGGGTTAGCATAGTTGAACGGATTAAATTGAAGCTAGGGAGTACTACTCCACTTTAGCAGACCAGGATGGACAAAAGAAACTTAACACTACTTATTAGATAAAAACCATACATCCATGCGAGGAAGAATAATTGATCAAGTAACAGGTTGTGGAAGAAGTAAAGTCAATTATCCTGAATGATGAACACTCAGATAAGGCGATACATATCGTCTCATCGCTATATCCTACTATCAGGAAGGAGTTAATGGACTTTCTGAGATAGTAGAAAACTGCATTATCTTGGAGTCATGAGGATATGCTAGGTATTGATCTAGAATTCGTGTGTCACGAACTCAACATAGTTAAGGATGCAAAGTCCATCATACAAAAACAATGAGTCTTTAGTCTAGAAAATAACATGGCCATACGAGAGGAAGTGGAGAAGTTACAGAAAGTTCATTGAAGACATAATTTAACCCGAATGGTTGTCCAATATAGTTATGGTTAGAAATGTGAATGATGAATGGCGCATGTGTGTTGACTTCACGAACTTGAACAAATCCTGCTCGAAGGACTATTATCCTTTACTAAGGATTGATCAATTAGTCAATGCTAATGCCATGCATGAACTACTCACTTTCATGGATGCATATTTAGGTTACAACGAGATCATGATGAAGCCAGGAGACAAGGATAAAACTTCATTCATCATCAGTCGAGGTACCTACTGCTACAATGTTATGCCTTTTGGCATAAAAATGATGGAGCAACATACCAAAGGGTGGTGAATAAAGTCTTGGAGGAATAAATTGGTAAGAACATGGAAGTCTACATAGAAAAAATGCTCATCAAGAGAAAGAGATCCGCCAATCATATCAAAGACTTGGGTTAGACATTAAAAACCTCACAAATTGTCTGTTCAGCGTGTCGGAAGGAATGTTCCTCGGCTTCATAATAAATCAAATAGGTATTGAGGTAACCCATATAATATCCAAGCAATAATTAAATGTATTCCTTGACAAATAATAAATATGTATAGAAGCTAACACGAAGGGTAGTAACGCTCAACAGATTTATGTCATGATCCATTGAGAGGTGCTTTCCTTTCTTTAAGGTGCTAAAGAAGTCATTGGAATGGAACGGGGAATATGAAAATACTTTCTTGGGGTTGAAGAAATATGTTGGATCTCAACCCTTTCTCTCAAGGCCTCCCATGGGAGATAGAGAAACTAAACTTATACTTTGTTATATCCGAGTTAGTAGTTATCTTGGTGTTGGTCCGACTAAAAAATGGGGTACAGAAACTAGTCTACTATACGAACAAATTATACTAAGAAGTAAAAATTCGTTATCCAATAATAGAGAAGTTAGATATGTCCCTAATTGAAGCTTCTGAAAGAATGAAGCCATTTTTATAAGCTCATACCTTTTTTGTCTATACATACCTACTCTTACGACAAGCCATTCATAAACTTGTGAAGTCGGGTAGGCTATTGGATTGGGCTATAGAATTAGGAGAGTATGCCATATAATACAAACCTTGAACAACTATAAAGGAAAAGTAGTGGTTGATTTCAAAGCAGAATTGACTTATGAGGAAATACCTACAGAGAAAACTTCGAAGGAAGAGAGCTCAGCTAATAAGCAAACTGGGCAGACTTTTTCGAAAGAGAGCTTAAATGTTTAACTTACAGATAAGATTTCTCTGAAAGATAGCTCCATGACTAGCGTAGACGACCAGAATGAAGATATACTAGAATCTTTGGCTTAATGAGAAAAAATGCTTGCTACCTGGAATGAAGGAAAAAGTTGTTCAATTATGGGATTATGACAAAGGGAGATTTCAAAGAAAACCCTTTTATTTAAAAAATGTACGTAAATGGCCCATCATGTTCCTCTAGCTGTGGGGATGATCTGATAATCAACACCCTGGATAATATTGATGTTGAGTATGCCCTCATATTCCAGTTCAAGTCCTCTAATAACGAGGCAAAATATGAAGCACTCATAACCGGGGTTGACATAACACTACCTCCAACTGTCGAGCAGATATAAGCACACAATGATTCCTAATTAATTATAAATCAAATGTTAGGCATCTATGGAGTCAGAGGGGAGTTTATGATGGATTACCTAGATAAAGGAAAAGAGATGATAAAAAATCCCAGCGATCAAGGTGCTCAGGATCCTTAGAGCTGATAATGCCTGAGAAGATGCACTTGCTTGACTTGCTTTAATAACCAAAACGGATGTAAGGAGGATTATCCTAGTAGAGATCCTACTGCATCGGAGCATTGATGAAGAAAACCTCTTTATGATTGAATTAGAATTTGGTCTATCTTAAATGGATTTGATTAGTAATTACCTAGAAAAAAGCAAGTAACTGATCCTAAGGAGGTCAGGAGGCTCCGATACAAAGAAACTAGGCATGTTATGGTAGGAGGGATCCTATATAGAAGAGGATTCATTATTTTGTTACTCAGATGTATCCACCTAGACAAGGTACGAAACTTGATAAAAGAGATATATGAAGTTTCATATGGGAACACTCATCGGGGATATCATATGTGAAATGAGTAGCCATGCAATGTTATTACCGGCCCACCATGAAAGACAATTGAACCGACTATGCATGACGATGCCAAATGTTCCGTAAATATGCTATGACCCAAAGAACATCGATAACTTCACTCTCGCTGATCACGCACCCCCTGTCCCTTTGCCATGTGGGGCATTGACTTAGTCGACCCTCTACCGAAGACAAGGGTAAGGTTCAAATACTTAGTCGTTGTAGTGGATTACTTCAATAATGGGTAGAGGCTGAACCTCTAGTGGAAATTCCTTATGGTAAGGTCTTACATTTCATATATAAAAACATCATTTGCCCTTATGGAATGCTATATGCCTTCATCACTGACAATGGAATGCAGTTTGATAACCAAGAATTTGAATATTACTATGTCAACTCCAAAATCTAAAAACTACATGTCGTTCCTGGCCATGCACAATGCAACGGGTAGACAGAAGTGACGAACAAGACCCTTTTTGCCAAAATAATTAAGAGATTGGATGATGTAAAGGGAAATTAGAACAATAAACTACAAAGTGAACTCTATGAAAAACTCCTTACATATTATCCTTTGGGACAAAAGCAATGGTTCCAATATAAATTGGTTGTCCCTGTAATAGGGTGATTAATTTTGACTTCACCTCACCAAAAATAGGAATCTGGCAAGATTTAAAACTCTGCCAGATCAAATCTGGCACGATTTTGAACTGTGCCAGAATCAGGTGTTCCAAAATGGCCATTTTCTTCTAGCACGGTTTAAAAGTGTGCCAGAGTTGACCAAACAGGAACACTTATGGAACACTTAAACTGTGCCAGAATTTGATATTTCTGGCACACTTTTGGCACAGTTCAAAACCGTGCCAAAATTTGATACACTTTTGGCACGGTTTTGAACTGTGCCAATTTTTTGGATAAAATAATTAATTAGTTGAAAACAAGAAAATTCACAAATTGAAAATCTTGCATGTTATTGATAAACCAATGTACATACAAACTTCAAAATATTACAAGTCTTTAATAGTTCATAGACCAAAAAAAAATTGGGCAGAGTTTCCTCTATTTTCTGGACATTCTAGAACTTGCTAACATAAAATCTGCGTAACATAAAGCCCGCACGGCCACAAAATATAACAATAAACTTAGAAAAGCCCGCGCGGCCAAAAAGTTAACAATAAAACTACAAAATCCCGCACGGCCATAACACACAAAAAAATAGAATCATGAATAAACCCCTTATTTTAAACCATTGAGTTCTTCGTGTGTTCCATGTGAATAAATGCTAACGATAAAATGTTATCCTATAAAAAAATAGGATACAAAATAGATAGGTTATTAGTAACCAAGTAATTTATTAAAAAAACTTACTCAAGCTAAAAAATTACATATAGGAGTTGCAATTATTATTATATTATAAAATTGAAAATCTTACGCAAGTTATGACTACCTGATCAGTTACTACGAGTTACATTGGTCTCGTGTGAGGTATTAGTGCTTCTTACAGGGTCGTTTGGGTTTTCACCCTTTAAGGGATTTTTTTAAGATTATTTCCAATTATCATCATATTGTCAAATCGGGAGACCCGTGACTACGTGGTCAGTTCGTACAAGTTACATTGGTCCCGTGCGAGGAGTTTGTGCCTCTTACGGGACTGTTTGGGGGTTGATTTGGGTTTTCACCCTCAAACGGCTTGTTTTCAAGCCTAATCTATATATTTTGAAATTATCGTCATTATCTCAAATCGGGAGGCCCGCAACTACGCTGTCAGTTCGTACAAGTTACATTGGTCCTGTACGAGGTGTTCGTGCCTCTTACGGAGCCGTTTGGGTTTTTACCCTCAAACGACTTGTTTTCAAGCCTAATTTACATATTTTGAAATTATCGTCATTATCTCAAATCGAGAGGCCCGTGACTATGCAGTCAGTTCGTACAAGTTACATTGGTCTCGTGCGAGGTGTTCGTGCCTCTTACGAGGCTGTTTAGGGACTGGTTTGAGTTTTCACCCTCAAATGACTTGTTTTGATGCCTAATCTACGTATTTTGAAATTATCATCATTATCTCAAACTAGGAAGCCCGCGACTATACTGTCAGTTCGTACAAGTTACATTGGTCCCGTTCGAGGAGTTTGTGCCTCTTACAGGGCCGTTTGGAGACTGGTTTGGATTTTCACCCTCAAACGGCTTGTTTTCAAGCCTAATCTACATATTTTGAAATTATCATCATTATCTCAAACCAGGAGGCCTGCGACTACGCTGTCAGTTCGTACAAGTTTAATTGGTCCCGCGCAAGGTGTTTGTGCCTCTTACGGGGCCGTTTGGAGGCTAGTTTGGATTTTCACCCTCAAACGGCTTGTTTTCAAGCCTAATCTACATATTTTGAATTATCATCATATTCTCAAACTGAGAGACCCGCGACTACGCGGTCAGTTCGTACAAGTTACATTGGTCTCGTGCGAGGTGTCCGTGCCACTTACGGGGCCGTTTGGGGGCTGGTTTGGATTTTCACCCTCCAACGACTTGTTTTGAAGCCTAATCTACATATTTTGAAATTATCATCATTATCTCAAACCGGGAGGCCTGTGACTATGCTGTCAAGTCGTACAAGTTACATTGGTCCCGTGCGAGGTGTTTGTGCCTCTTACGGGGCCATTTGGGGGCTGATTTGGGTTTTCACCCTCAAACAACTTGTTTTCAAACCTAATCTACATATTTTGAAATTATCGTCATTATTTCAAACCGGGAGGCCCGTGACTACGCGGTCAGTTCATACAAGTTACATTGGTCCCGTGCGAGGTGTCCGTGCCTCTTACGGGGCCATTTGGGGGCTGGTTTAGACTAAGTCTAGTGATTTGGAAATTATCACAGTTTAAATTTTTGCAATTTAAATTATCGTAATTTAAATGCATGTTTTAAATACTAAGTCTAGTGATTTGGAGATTATCGAGTTCCTATGAGTCTCATTGGTTATTATTTTTGGAAATGGGTTTGTTTTCTTTATCATCGCATTAACCAAATGTTCAACTTACATGTGAGTATTCAACCCATCTATAAACTACCTAAGTCATTCAATTAGTTCAACATAAATACTAAAGATCTTTGCAGATTCATCAAATAGTACCTTAAGTGCGGTCACTTCCAAAGGTTCTTGCAAAGAAAACTTCCATCTTTTACTTCCTATTATGATAACATATAAACATATAAAATGAACATTAAACGTTTGAAAATTAACATTGTAAAACCGACATCCTATTTAACCTTGAAAATGAAATCGAACAAAAAAATGAACATAAACAAAACAATAATAGATACAAGGGATAACAAAAAGGAAATGGAAATGAGACTGACTGAGATTGGATAGGAAACAGAGTCAAAATTGAGGAACGACCCAGCTTTGGCACAGGACAACAATGGGTTCGGGGAGAAGAGAGAGTCTTGATGAAGCTTCAAAGTTTGGGATAAAAATGAAAGAGTTTGAGTGCATTTCTCCAATATAGATATTGCTTCAATGGCAATGCATGCTACCCTTTCAGTGAACAACCTGAAATTTTAATATACAAGTTCTTTAACCAAGCATTAGAAATACTAGAAATCACCAAAACATATAAGTTCTACCATTTCGTTATATGCACATGTGCGAATTATTATTCCAATAATACCATCAACAACAAATACGTTGTGAAAATAATGACATTAAACTAGTTTCGACAAAAGATAGGTTTTGACTTAATTGACTTAATTAGACATGCTAAGAGATTTGGCGTCATACACGACACAATATATGATCATCAGACATGTTGATGAATTAAGAGAGTTGAAAACTTACATCCACAACATCTTGCTCAGTTCGTATCCCTAACATCAATGCCCTGATATAAACTTGATCAATGTGCTTGATGATATTTTCGTCTATTAATTTCTTCACATCCTTATCGGTCACATGAAAAACTATACATTAAACATTTATAGTCCGCAAGTCAATACGAGTTGCAAGATAACAGATATATAATACTAACGTGCGCATAAAGGAGAGTAGCTTATCGTCCATGAACCATCTTCACTATTGCTGCTACCACCGCATCTTCACTAGTGCTGCTGCCACCTCATCATCACGATGTTCTAAATATTAGTCTTAAATAATGTATGTTGGATTCAATAGCATCATAACAATACTCCAAAGTGATCCACCACTTACCATTCACATAAAAAAACCAGTAAAAGCAAAGGAGGTTGTGAGAACAAACTCAAAAACCAGTAATTAATTTAAATTTTTTTTTACCTTCTCAAGTGAGCAACATATTCTTGGAGGCTCACGTTCTTCATATACTCCAGGTCTGGTTGATAGTTTTCCAATTGCCAAAATATGACCAAAATTTGTATTTACATTTCAATAACTTGAAATACAGGCACCATGGGATTTGAATAGAATATCCCTAATAAGCATGAGCATGACAAGGAATTAATAAAATAATAAGTCGTCAGATCATGAACCAAAAAAGGGACCATATATGGAACTGTAAATCAACACTTCTAAACACACAGTTTAAACAACTAAAATACATTTTCGGTTCTATTTTCTTTTTATTTCCTTTCTAACTTTGTCTTCCTTTTCTAGTCTGCCCTTCTTTCTTGCAACTGTTGTCCTATAAAGGAGCTTCATATCTACTTGTCCACCTATGCCTCCAGATCATAAATGAAACCAAACATATATCATTGAATAACATCACACGATTTAAAAATGATACATGTTGAGCATTATTGGAGTAACTGTTGGTGATCAATCTCCTGCTGACCCGAATAGGGTTCGGATAACTATTATATAAACTGTTATATAACTGTTATAGAGCATTATTGGAGTTGCGCTTTGTAGGAAAGTAAAGTATTAATAGACTTAATTTAGATATGGTTAGAGATTAATACATTCCTATCATGTGCTAGATATGGTTCGAGATTTGGACTCTTAATAACCAATTGGTTAAGGTCAAATTGCAAAGGCGACTACCCAAAATGCATTCGAGAATACTTAAAAGTTACTAATATAAAATAAATAAGATCCATAGAATTTTAAAGAATAAAATACAAATTTATCCATCCGTGACGATGTAATGTAGTGAGATTTTCGAGTGAAGTGTCTACTATAATGCATTTTGTAAATTTGGTGATCTTCCCAAAAGAATTAAAGGAAGTATTGATTGTACATGATTACCTTCTTTTAGGTTTAGTAAGGTAGTTTGTTTCGGTTTGAGTGTTGGCTTGTCCACACTCATTGTGATCCACCGAGATCATTGGATACTGCTTTGATATCAAGGATTGAAGCCATATTGGGAAGAACCTAAAAAATAATTATAAATAAAAGGACAATTATGTCACTCATCATAATATATAGTATATTTAATTCAGAGAAAACACAATAATTTTCACATATATGTATATATATAAAATACGTGGGTATGTTTCATGCCAATGAGGGATTATATCTGATCCCAAGGTGTTATATTTCAAGTCTGAACTAAAGTCTCATCAATATAATTTATGCTAAGTGTTCAAGCATAGATAGAAGGGAGTTGTGGAGTAATATTAAATCTCATTCTAATATATGTCTTCATGAACCTTACATTACTATAGGAGACTTCAATACAGTGGGTGATAGCTCAGAAAAAATAAGGGGTAAAGAAATTGATCTTAAAGGTGTAGTGGAATT
The DNA here is from genome assembly GCA_949130495.1 of Sambucus nigra. NCBI lineage: Eukaryota > Viridiplantae > Streptophyta > Magnoliopsida > Dipsacales > Adoxaceae > Sambucus > Sambucus nigra. The sequence continues at coordinate 566,117,695 of OX422210.1, forward strand.
CAATAATTGCATACAAAGATTTGTCTTATTGATTTAGGCTACACACGTGGAAAATTTACTTAGTATAACAATAGAGATTATGAGAGGGGGATACGGGAAAGACTTGATCATGGTTTATTTAATCAAATATGGCTCAAAGAATTCCCATCTACTGTTGTGAAGGCTCCTAACAAAAGTTGTTCTAATCACTCACCCGTACTAGTCTCTTTTTGTCAAGTTACAGACCAAATAATTATGCCTTTTTATTTCATAATTGGTGGTGTAACCATAAAAAATTTCAAGCAGTGGTTCAAGAATCTTGGGAGAAGGAAACTGGTGGCAGTCCTCTTAATGTATTTTCTCTCAAATTGAAGATACTCAAAAAGGATCTTAAAGAGTGGAATAAGCACACATTTTAAAATATTTTTCAAGAAGTTTCTAAGATGGAGGATGATCTACTAATGATATAAGATAAATGTCAAATAGAGCCAAGTCAGGATAATAGAGTTATTATTTGATAAAGGTTATCCATAATATAGTGTCCAATGATATGAATTGTGAGCTGACCAAATTTCTAGAGGAGGCAGAAGTTTTTAAAGCCATTAAATCTCTTAATGCTGACAGTGTAACAGGGCCTGATGGCTTTAACGGTTAGTTTTTTTGTAAATTGTTTGAGTGTAATAAAGGTGGAGCTAATAGCTGAAATCCAATCTTTCTTTCTTAGAGGAGACATTTCCAAGAGCTAGGGAGCCATAAATATATCCTTGACCCCCAAAACAAAAAATCCTAAACATTGCAAAGACTTCAGAACAATAAGTTTATACAATTTTAACAATAAGATCATTTTTAAAATCATTTATACCAAATTGCGGGTGTGTTTTCCTAGATTAATCTCTCTAAACTAGTCAGGTTTCATCAATGGGAGGAACATTCAAGAAATTATACATCTCATGGATAGAAGAAATTAAGGTAACAATGTGTTTATTAAACTAGATATCACAGAGTTTTCATTGGCAAATTCATATTGTATAATAAACACATTGGCAAAATTAAACAAGTAGGACTGTAGACTGAATTTGCCAATGTTCTGAAGAAGGACTCTACCCTCTAGGACTTCAAGTTTCTTCAGAACATTGGCAAATTCAGCAACCTCCCCAACAACAGACAAGCAGTGTAGAATGTTGGCCAAAGTCTTCGCAACTCGAGGAAGATCACCACTTGCAAAAACATCTTCCACGGTGGAACTTAATTGAGTTAACACCGCAGCATCCTGTAAGGTCTCATATAAAGCTTCTATTCTCCGCTTAACTGTATCAATATTAGCTAGGGTAGCTACATATTCTACTGAGGTTCCCTCTACCTTTGTGAGATTTAGGAGGATGGAGGCAACAGATTGATGGAGAAAGAGGACGTCGTCATGGAGGCGGACAATGTCGCGGGTGGTACGGGGTAAAAAACTTAGTAAGAATTAATGATACCTTATTTCTTATACTCCAATCCAATTCCTCTCAAAAGTCTCGTAGTCTCAAAACGATCTTCCTCGATAGAGTTAGAGTGACCTCCCCCAAACCTCACTTCAACTTGTAATTTCACTGAGGACTAACTCCAATTACTACGGCGTAGTTAACCATAATCGAAATCTAAGATTTATACCAAGTCATTAAGTTATTTTAATCCAAGTTATCATAATGTTGAGGTTTTATTGCAATACCCAAATACAACTACTTATCAAAATGGAGTGTCTTTGGTTACCTAAAAAACAGAGGTAAATGTAAACCAAATAATAGACAATAAGGCTTGAAAAAAATGAAGCTACTTGTAGAATATTGTTATAGTCAAATGTAAACCTAAAGAAACTTCTAAACGAAGCATTCCAGAAAACAAAATATTAATAAAGTGAGAACATTAGTCCCACACTTGTGTTAATTAGCTAATAAGGAACTTTACAAAATCTAACATTGATTTATGTGTAAATATATCTAAAACAAGTATGTAGAAACTCGACTAACATCACTTAATTCATGGATATAATCTCAATTGAGGACTTTCGTCAAGCAACTATTGATCCAAATTCATATCCAATTATAATCCATCAAACGGTTGAATCAAATCCAACACTTTTCTGGAGCATTTTACACACCCACACGCACGAACCCAAAATGTTCTAATCAATCTCGTGACTCCTTTATAGAACTACATCAATTTAGAGAGCATACCTTCATATACAAGTTTGACACCTTCATATACAAATTTCACAGTTCCTACAACAGACCAATACTCAAAGTGAGTTTTGGTACTTGAAATGCAATGACTTAGGGTTTTCTGCACATCTTCCTCAAATTGGCCATGTGAGACCCACATTACTCCAACCAATGCCGTTATGAATAGGGAGAGGTATATCGAAGGGAAAATCTAGATATGGAGGAGTGGGGAGATGGGGTTCACCTGATTTTTAGGAACAAACGATTTGAGCGGGAGTGTTATTTAGCAATAATTAAGGTAGTTTTATTAAGACCGTTGTATCATGGTCAAATAAAAAAGTTTATAGGTCGGCTAATTAAAAAAGTGATGTTAAACCGTATGGATGAAATAGTTTACAACACCTCACTTATTAGTGATGTAAATTAATTGACAAAAGCGTCTTAAATTTGCATTTTTCTGTAGTGTATAGTGTTAGTTACAGGCTTTATGGCACAATCTTCCTAAAGGCATGATAATATTCATGAAAGCTAACACATGTGACAACAACATAAATGGTGTCACACTTCTAGCACCACAAAATAAAACTAAACCTAGGAAAATAAGAAAAAAATCAATAAAAACAATCGCAAAAGACTAAAGAAATTAAGTATACATTCATTTCGGAATTGTGTCAAACACCTGAGAGGCATACCATGTTTAGGCATTAATAAGCATGAATGATATTTTTTATTTGACTAAAACCAAGTAGTAAATACCAAATTATGATTTTTCAAACATTATATTTTCATACTTTAAACATCCAACATTACATTACCATAAAAATGATATGGTCCAAAGCATAACCAAAAACAGAATGCTGGAGCAGTAACAATAGGAGTGTAATTTTCACACTTAACAATAGGAGTATATTCTTGTTAACAATAAAATTTAAAAGACTAAAACCTATTGCTGGAGAAGATATGCTGAACCAAATATATCCTAAACAAATATATATATATATATATATATATATATATATATATATATATATATATATATATATATATATATATATATATATGTGTGTGTGTGTGTGTGTGTGTGTGTGTGTGTGTGTTGAACCAAACATGAAACATAAAAGTAAAACCCTACTCATTGTCATGCCTACTCATTTTTAATTAAATAAAAAAGAACAAACATAGTACATTCAATACACAAAAGAAGCAAAAAAAATAACTTACCTCTCGATACATAAGAGAAATAAACCCCCAATTTTGACGTGGGAATGGAATACCCAATTTTTCAACCTACAAAACAAAAGAAAGATAAATTACCAAATGTACACATTAAATATGAGAACAAACTTAGTTTGAAACCAAAATCACTTTCTTCAATTCGTAGGTTACAAATTGAAACCCCAGCATTTACATAAAACACAAAACAAGTCATGCATCTATCTAGTATGCACCCAATCTAATATGGACGGAGAGATATATAGAGGTGATCCGAGAGAAATCGAAGGAGAGAGAGTATGAAAAGGTGAGTGGGTGAGCGGGAATGAGAGAGCTATCCAAAAAGTTAGTATAATGATTTTTTGTAGGGTATTTAATATTTTAGTCAAGTGTACTTAATTTTGGCACACTATAAAACCGTGCCAAATTTTGGCACTGTTTTAAAGTGTGCCAGATTGTCATTAAACCGTGCCAGAATTTGGCACAGTTTAAAACTGTGTCAGATTTTTAATATCAGGGTGTGACAAATTGTTGTTTTTGTTGTAGTGCTTGCTGAAAAGTTATCTCATGAGGAGGTAAGACTTAGACCTGGTCGAAGAAGTCAGAGAGCACGCAACACTTCGTATGGCAACTTATCAATAGAGAACAATGCGATTCTATAAGATAAAGGTAAAGTCGAGCAACCTTAAGGAAGGAGACTACGTGCCGAAGAAGGTACTCCACAAATGATAAGTTAGAGCCCAATTGGTATGGTCCATACCATGTTTCTGTATTCGTCCGACTAGGAACTTATCGGATTGAAACCTAGAAAATGATCCATTTAAAAACCCTTGGAGTGTTGAAGTACTATAAAAACATTGGACGAAATGTAACTTCTTTTTAATTTCTTGTAACTCGTTTTCATTACTCAATAAATATGGTTAGTTTACAGTAAATATATTTTCCCCTTTTAATGTTTTTTTCTAGAGTGGGAGATGTGCTAAATTCAAAGCAATCTCAAATAACAATAAAAATCAAAACTTCATGTATGACTTCGTCTTCGAACGGGTCATGAACGAGAAGCCTAACTTTATGTATGACCCCATAAGGTCAAGAACAAGAAGTCATAAATACAAAAATTCATGTATGACCCTACAAGGTCAAGAATGAGAAGTTTTACCAGACCAAATTATGAATTAATACTAACACATTTGGTCCCCACTGGTAAATAATGTTGACACTTGGTCAAAACAAAAAGATCCATTTAAATTACCTCAATAATTTCACGTTATTAGAACCTAAGGCAGGACGACCTAGGTTCATCCAAACTGGTGACTAGTAAGGTCGATTATTCGGCATTAAATTGCTAGCAGGCCTTTCTTAAATAATTAACAACCGCTGAATTAAGATAGGAAACCAAAGGTTAAAGTTTTTAATTATAAGTCACATAGAATTATTATAAGTCCGGCAAAATAAAATATCAACAAGATATCAGGTATCTAATGCTTATCTGATGGATTCTTTCTTGGTGCTTGCTTAACTCCAGCAGGTGGTACATACAGAGCATTAGGGGTGACTGTAGTGTTAAGATATCTAAGCCTTGATTAGCTGCTAGAACTTTCCCTATTCACCAGATGCAATGGTCGGCTAAGGGTGTCATCGTGGCGTAAACTATAATACCCAAGGTATTTTCTGATAAAGATCATCGAAATAGCGTTCGGAGTAATCCAAGAGGCATACAACTTAAATGGAGGATTAGGATGATCTAAACAACCAGGGTCATGCCAATACCACAAATTATCTTCCTTCGATAATTTTATGACAGTAATGGCATTGAGACAACCATATTTACAATTATTTTTGCAGGCCTGATCAAGTTCTTCACTCATGTATGCAAGAGCCTCATCGTAATCCATCCATATAGTATGGGGTTATTTATGAAAGTGATAGGTAAGGCGATCAACCTTTTCACTTAACCTCCTGATGGTTGCCGACTGATTATTTATAAGTGATGGTTGGTTAGACAAAGTCTTATTAGTTTGCTTTTCCTCCACTGACTGAGGAGCCTTAACCACTTGTTGAGAACACAGACATACGCCCTTGGACTTTCTTAACTTCTCTAATTCCTCCATCAAGAGGGCATTCTCTTGTTCCAAAAAAGAGGCATCTTCATTTTGATCGGTCATAGCTGAATTTTTGAGGCCCTCCAACTCATTGCGTAATAAGTTGTTCTCTTGTTAAAGAAAACTTTCCCTCTCTCGATCACTTTTTAGATCTAATTCTAAAACATACTCCTTCTTGGAGTACGCAGAAGACAAAGCCTATAATTTATGATCAAACCCACTATCATTGCATACCGTAGAATTTTTTTTCTCATAATCGTCAGACAGACTAGCAATAGTATCTTTATGGTCTCATTGGAGATTAAGAATCATTTTATAGTATGAGGCATTGGTCGCCATTGCTTGATGGAAGAGTCGACGCATGCCAAGATAAGCTTCTTCAGCTTGATTTAGTACATCCAAGCCTAGAAACTCCTCCAACTCTTCCTCATCCATTTCTTCATGACCAACACTGAACAACTGCTTAACCCTCTAATAAAGCTCACTTTCGATTGCGATTAAAGAGGCCATCCTTATGTCACACTGAAAGTGATATGATGTTACATAAGTAACACTTAAATAAAAGGGGAAGTTGTGCCAAATTGTTCAAGATTGTAACAGAAAAGGTAAAACTTCATTTTATTGTAAACATGAAAATATTACAACCGAGGAATCACAGTAACGCATCAAAAGTTTATAAAATAAAGGAAAGAAGACATCAAATCCCAATAACTATTATATCTTATCTCAAACCTTTTCCTTATCAGCTGCAACCCCACCCTCTGTCCGGTTAGCAACCACCATCCAACCCTTGGACACTAGAGACTCCTCTACCTCTTTTTTATCATCAAACTACTCCTCTATTTGAGGAGGAATATCTAGGTTATGCTGGAGGAAAAGTTGTGACCCTTTTTATAGTGCCGACCTAAGTGAGGGAAGAATCTTATCCTTCCCTAAAAGAAAAATTCTTCAGTTATTCAACTTGAATTATATCAATAGAGAACGCTTTATCCCATCCCCTGATGAATTCTTATCTTTCTTGGACTTATCCTCGATATCATCAACCTACAATTTTACATGGTCGACATACTTCCTAGCCTCCTCAGGCTCCCTCCTAGTAGTGGTCTCTACTTACTCTGCCAGAGTTTTCATCTCCTTGATGGTATCTCCTATCTTCTTCTTGTCATCCTCATGAGTGCGACTAGATGCCTCTAAGGACTTGCACAACCCCAAGAAACCTACCTCTACATCAGAGGAAGACTCCTTCAACTTGTCATTTCTCCTCAAGAGCTAGTTATAATTAATCAAGAATTGTAAAAGTAAGATTTAAAGGAAAATAATTAGCAACGAATGGTAAAAGTAAGATAAAAAGGAAAGTAATAGATGCTTCCTAGAAGGGTGTTAGATTATGGTTGGACCGATCAACCAGCCTTGAATGTGGAAGGGATGATGTGGTTTCTTTATAGGTAGGAAAAATTCATGCCCCAATTAAGACCCGAGCAAGATCTGGATTCATCGTAATGGACTGAGTGATACTTTTACCCTTATCGACGGGACCTTTCCTACCAACTCTAAAGTGGGAATTGGACCTGCCCTCAACCTCTTGTACTAAGGCTCTTAATTTTTGCCCTGGGAGATCTCCATATTGATGGTTGGATGGAGCCCCCTACTTCGAGATTCTTTCCTACAGAAGGGGGAGACTTAAAGCCGTCCAAGAGGTTTTTCATCTTTCTCATCACTATTTTTATAGATGAAATGTTTTTCAGAACTAAAGATATATCCAAAGATTCAAAAGATAACAAAGTACTCTTTGGTAAAGAATTCCCTTCTGCTTGAGGGGACGACTCAAACTTCGCATCTGAAGATGAACAAACATAATTTTCTAGGATGATGGGGGCTGTTGGTATGTTCTTTGTTGGGAAAGCAACAAAAGAGGCGATGGAACTATGATAATCGAGCATAAAGAAAGCTGAGCGAGGATGATCTTCATTAATCCTTTGTTGTATGGACCAAATATTCCTTAAGTCAATAAAGTTAACTTCGAAAACACGGGGAATATTCTTCTTCTTTTTCTCTGCAAAATAGAAAGACATAAATATACAGTCAGCTATAAAATCTAAGACAACTAAAAAATAAGATATTTAAGCTATGTGTGTATGTGTCGACCTATGCCTTGACCCTCTTGGTTATAATGGGGACCAGTGTAAACCTCACCCTCAGGAAGAGGGGAAAATTGCCAATCCTTCACTATCAATCCTTGATCCCAATAATCCTTATTGGAAACAAGCAAGTTCACGACAAGATCTCTGTTTGAATACCTTGTCTTCAAATAATAAATATTTTCATATGTGCTACCCATCTATAACAATACATCAGTTCTTTTGTTCGTATGTTTATCCTATACCGCTCATTAATGCGGTATACCCCATTAATGACTCTCCAAGTATTTGAGGCCACCTGAGCAGGGACTACATCAAAATACTAACAAAACTCCAAAAACAATCGGTTAGGAGGAAAAGTAATCTCACACTCAATAATAAATAGTATGATAATCCATTGGCCTCCTATAGGCCACAAAGGTCACATGGACCGGTCAACAACTAAGTTTTTACCCATGGATGGATTCTATGGGTGGTCTTAAAGAGCTCTAACTAACTCTCATATATCGTGTGCACCATATTTTCAGTAAAGAAGAAAGAAATGCAAAGTGGGAGAGATTATTACAATGAAAAAGACAGCATGGAAGTACAACTCTTATAAATGGAAAAAAAAAGTTGGAAAGGGAATAAAGAGATTTGAAATTCAGGGTGGAGTGAATGAAAGAAGGAGGTGACATTTATAGAACTTAGTGATGTCTCCCGAGTTACATAGAATGGGTATGATTAAATGTACCTACCGTTTCAAATTTTAATGGCGGTTCAATACCCAATGAACAATATTTCCATCGTACCCCTAGAAGCTTTATGATTTTGGCCACTATTTACAAAATTTCCTCTGACTAAAGGAGCGAAACCCAAATTTTTGAACTCTTATAGATCGACTGTCAATAAAACAGGCCGACGTGACAAAACCACCCTAGGAGGCTCACGACCAAAACTTTCATGAATCTGACTAATACCTTGTAGTTAATATACCAATATTTCCCTCCACCAGTCACTACTCACTTTAATAAAGAATGAAATAATGGGTCCTTTTGCTTTAACCTAAAATAAGAGTATGACGTGGACCAATGAGAGTGTGACACCTGTCATCAAAATATATTCTAATGGTCCCTACCCCATGATATTAGCGTGGTCGACAGATTATCCCCCACTAGTTGGCAGTGTGGTAGACCACCAACATAATAAAACATGCACACATGGGAATATCTACATTCACTAATGTACTTGCGCATGAATCTAACCTCCACATTGGCTCATGATTAGTTATCAATATTAATGTAAAAAAGGTGTAAATGCGTGATATATAAAGGCACTCCACCTCCCCTTCTTCTCTCTACTATAAATAACCCAATACATCCCTCAATTAGGGATTTGTGAATAATTATATACACTCAACCCTAGAGAGATTATTGAGAGCTTGTATTCAACCCTAATACAACGACTTTGTACCCGTGAATGTAGGCACCTCATTGGGTTGAACCACATAAAAATATTTTGTCCATTTTTTTGTCCCTCATCTCTTCTATATCTGTGGTATATTATTATTAGTATCACCCAGTTAATACACATAGTTATCACCATATTAATTTTAGACACCAATATAAATATATATATATATATATATATATATATATATATATATATATATATATATATATATATATATATATATATATATATATATATATATATATATATATATATATATGTGTGTGTGTGTGAGCGACTCAGTCCACAAAATTGCATGTCCGATGTCACAAAAGTCAAGCTCATCGGCTTCATGGTCAGCGAGAAAGGGATCGAAGCAGACCCTGCCAAATTTGGCACAATTCTTAAAATGCCACTGCCTCGGACGAAGAAAGAAGTTCATGGCTTCTTGGTCAAATTCCAATCCATCGGTCGATTAATTAGCCAACTGACCTCCATCTATGAGCCCATTTTTAAACTCCTTCGAAAAAATTCAACCCAAGTCTGGCGTGTCAAGAGGATAGAAAACCTCTAATTCTCATACCTTCGCAGCAAGGTCTCGCCCTCCTCCTAGAAATCACTGTCATCGACACCCTATCAGGGGTTATGCTAGCCCAATACATCGAAGAATCACGTAAGTTGATATCCACTGACTACTATAGTCCAAAACTTTCAAAGTATGAGGTGAACTATACGGCATTGGAAAAAGTATGTGTCGCTTTGGTTTGGGTCACACAGAAGCTTTGACATTACATGATTGCATTAAATATCAAATTCGTATCCCAAATGGATTCGATAAATACCTGTTAGATAAGCCTGCCTTGTCTATTCACATGGCCCGACGATTGATTTGTTACCCAAACTTGACATCGCGTATGTTACACAGAAAACTATAAAGGAAGAGCCATTTCTGACTACTGAAAAACTGTTACTAAGTCGTGTAATACAAGATTAAACTGTTTAAGTAACTCCAAACTATTTTTTGAAGAAACTATTTTCTAGAAATCAAATCAGTTTTTAATCACAAGACGTGTTTCAAATTTGCACGAGATCAGTTCAAGATTTGCTAACTAGTTTTGAAAAACAAAGATAAAACAGTTTTAAATTAGCACACTAGTCAGAATGAGATGAGGAGACGTAGAAAGATTAATGACAATATATTTTTAATGTGGTTAAACCTCACCCAACTGACGAAACATCCACGACTCCCTCTACGGAGTAAAAAAGAAAAAATCTACTAAAACAAAATATAACAGTTACAAACTATTTAACACACATGCACACAAATCAGACCTATACAAGTTTAGAAATGTACCCACTGGCGTCCTTCTAACTTTTTAGCAGTTATGTTTGTTGATATTGTTTTCCCAGTTTGCTAACTTCACTTTGTTCCAGTCTTTACGTCGACTCTTGTTTCAAGATCTTATTACCAACACTTTCAGTGTTGTAGTGTGTAAGTGTTTGTAATGGTGATCTAACACATGCATGCACACACTCACGTTTATTTTCACAAACAGTCCTAACAAATTACATATAAAATCTATATGCTGTGATTTTTAGTTTCTCTCTTCTTAGGAAACTTGAACCTTATTTGACCTTTTAAAATAAACCCAGAATCCACGGCTATGTTGCTCAGAAGTCGTATCAAGATCTTATTCAATTTCAGAGTTTTGAAAATGCTTTTGACATTAAAAACCACCAAGTGTGACTCTAACTAGATCAAAGGTCTTGTTTCAAAAGAACTAGAAACAGAAAATGTTATTGTTGATTTTGATGTTAAAAACATTTACAGAAAATAATCAACAATAGATTTCTCAAGATGAGAAACAACAAATGCATATCTAAGTGTAATATAACATAAAATGCTTAGATCTAAAATTTCTATGAAATAGAAACCCAGATCTTAAGTGTAATGCTTAAGTTGGAAAACAAGATCTCAAAACAAAGAGTTTACAGCACAAAACTACTATCAAACCACTCTCAAAACTCTCAGACACTCAAGGTTGTGTTTGGTATAAACTGGTTTTGATAAATGTATTAAGGTTTGAAACAGGGTTTGACTAATTTAGGGTTAAGGTTTCTAACTCTGGATTTTCTCTCTTTACTCTCTCTTCTCTCTACTCTCTCTTGAAATAACAAAGTAGCAAAAGCATTTTAATGGATGAGGGTTACCCTCCTTATATAAGGGGCTGAGAAGGATCGAGAAGGGGGTTCGTAATCAATGGATGAGATCAAGTCTTGCACCATTGACTTCCATCTAACGGTTAAAGGTAAGCAGTTGGTTAAACGCTCTCTAATTGGTGGATAAGAGTTTACAGGGATTGTAACAAGAACGCATGAAGAGCGTTGATTAACTTAATCCAAGGGTTAATAAAACACGATGGTTTACTCTCTTTGAAGAAACACGCATACATCGAATAAGAATGCAACAGGTGTTAGGCAAATATCGGATAACAAATGCGCGTCCCAAGATAATTACATAAGCACCCTGATGTCTCTAGCGCTTTCGGTTCCTACCCAAGTTAACTTTTCAAGGATACAAACCAATAACCAGAATTATAAATTGACCCCAAAACTTTTAAATCCTATTTTTAATTAAGAAAAAAAATGTTTTAAAAACATTATAAATTCCAAAAAATTATAAAAAAATTGTTTTAAGGGAAATTAACACACACAACACACATACAAACAATTTAAACATAATGTGAACAATGTATGCAATTCTATAGTGTGTGAGTGATAGTGAATATACCTTGATCTATCAAACAACATGAATGAATTGAATTGAAGAGTCTAAGGCTCTTTGTAACTACGATGGGGACCCAATTTGGTCTCTATTTCCAAACTAGATGAGCACTTATATAATGTAGACTCAAGTGAGTCAAGAGTATAAGGTGCTTCAATCTACCCCTTTGGAAATATGAGACAAAATCCCCTTTGAGTCATCTTGGACTCATAGCAAAATAAAAAAAAGGGAAAACCTATTCCTATACAAAAATTCTATCTACCCATTTCATAAAACAGAAAATTACATAACTCAATTAATTACAATTTAATAACCTATTACAACTGTTGAATATAACAGAGAATAACTGTACAAAATCTTGCAAATAATCACTAAGATCAAGTTCTTTAGAATGTGTAAAAAAAAAATGACCTCATTGGACTCAAATTTCTCCCCCATTTTGTCTCCAACGGACAATGGGAAAAACTATATAAATCCAAGAGTTTATTCAGCACAAACCATTCCAATTGATTTACGTAAAGAAATGAATCTATTGTAATCCAAAGGTTTGGTAAACATATCTGCGAGTTGCAATTCAAAAGGAAGATAATTGATTTCTAATTCCTTAGTCTCAACTAATTCGAGAATAAAATGATGTCTTATTTTTATGTGTTTTGTTCGCGAGTGTTGAACAGGATTTTTAGATATATTGATCGCGCTTTGATTATCACAGTAGAGATGTAATTGTTCCTCTTTAATACCATAATCACTTAGCATTTGCTTGAGCCAAAGTAATTGAGCACAACAACTGCCAGCGGCTATATATTCAGATTCAGCAGAAGATAATAAAGTGCAGCTTTGTTTCTTACTACTCCAACCTACCAAATTATTACCAATATAATAACATGTGCCTGATGTTCTCTTGCTATCGACAGTACACCCTGCCCAATCAGCATCAGTTTATCCTATTATAGTGTTAGGAGTATCATTGGTGTACAAGAGTCCCAAGTTTAGAGTGCCTTTAATGTATTTTATAATTCTTTTAACACATGTTAAATGGATCTTTTTAGAATTGTTTTGATAACGGGCACACACGCAAACAACGTACATAAGGTCAGGACGCGAGGCAGTAAGATATAGTAAGGTTCCAATCATACTATGATAAAGGGTTGGATCTATGGATTTCCCAGTTTTATCTGTAGACAGTTTGACCGTAGTACTCATGGGAGTTTTAGCATCTTTAGCACTCTCAAGGCCGAATTTTTAATAATCTCTAATGTGTATTTGGATTGCAAAATGAATAATCCTTATGAATTTTGTTTGACTTGAAGTCCTAAGAAAAATTACAACTCCCCCATAAGAGACATTTGAAATTCTTTATGCATAATTTCAGAAAAAGATTTAACTTCATTTGGGGAGGTTGATCCAAAGATGATATCGTCAACATATACTTGAGCTATGATGATATGTTTGTCAAAATGTTTGACAAAAAGGGGTTTGATCATTTTCGCCTCTCATAAAACCTTTGTCTTAGAGAAAGTTGGAAAGGCGCTCATACCAGGCTCATGGGGCTTGGTTTAGGCCATACAAAGCCTTCTTTAGACGAAAGACATGATTTGGACATTTAGGGTCAATGAACCCTTTTGGTTGTTCTACATAGGTCTCCTCAGTCAATATTCCATTAAGGAAAGAAGATTTGACATCCATTTGGTAAAGCGTAAAATGCAAGTAGCAGGCTATAGAAAAGAGAAGACGAACAGATTCTAATCGAGTAACAGGAGTAAAAGTCTTATTAAATTCTATTCCTTCTATTTGAGAGTATCCTTGAGCAACTAATCTGGCTTTGTTTCTAATGACTATCCCACTTTCATTAGATTTATTTTTAAATATCCAACGTGTGCCAATAACCTTTTTGTGATCAGGACTAGGTACAAGATACCAAACATCATGAATGACGAATTGAAGAAGTTCTTCCTGCATTGCAGAAATCCAATGAGGATCATTCAATGCATCATTAACATTCTTTGGTTCCACAAGGGAAACAAAACATGCATAATGACCAAAGTTTCTTAATTAAGATCTAGTACGCACAGGTTCACTAGGGTTACCAACAATGTTATCTATAGGATGGCCTTTAGCAACCCAATGAGGTACTTCAGGTGTCACAATTGGTAAAGAATCATCTATTTATGGATAATTATTTTCTAAAACATTTTCAGACTCTACCATAATAGTTGGTTCTCCAGTCTTACTATCTACAGTAGTGTCACTTACAATAACGTTTATGGATTCCATTAAGGTATGGTATGCTCTACTGTTAGGAGAGTATCCTAGAAAAATGGATTTATCTCCACGAGTCTCAAATTTAGATAAGTGTTCTCTGTCTTTACAGACATAACCCGTACTACCAAAGGTTCTAACGTACTTAAGATTGGGCTTTTTCCCATACCAAATTTCGTAAGGTGTTTATTTAGAGTTCTTTCTAAGATAGACCCTATTGATAATGTGACACACAGTACGAATAGCTTCTACCCAAAAATACTTAGGTAAGGTTTTTGCATGAATCATAACTCGTGCCATCTCTTGAAGTGTACGATTCTTTCTCTCAGCTATACCGTTCTGTTGAGGAGTCTTAGGAGAACTAAATTCATGTTTGTAACCATTACAGTCACAATACTCTATAACCCCAGTATCAATGAATTATCCACCTCTATCACTACGAATCCTATTTACTTGAGAGTCTTTATCATTTTCAATTCGAAGTAAAATCCTCAAAAAGGTTTGAAATGTGTCAGACTTTTATTTTAAGAAAGCTACCCAAGTAAATCTGGTAAAGTCATCAACCATAACAAGAATGTAACTGTGTCCATAGAGACTAATAGGTCGAGAAGGACCAATAAGGTCCATATGGATGAGCTCCAACGGTTTAATGGTAAGGACATCTTTGACTTTTTTACGAGGTGCCTTAACAATTTTTCCTTCTTAACAAGAACCACAGACAATGTTAGAAATAGTTTTAATCTTAGATGTGCCTCAAACTATTTCTTGAAAAGAAAATCTACTAAGGTTTTCGTAATTTATGTGACCCATACGATTATGCCATATCTCATTGTCATCTATTATGGCAATGTTACAGACCTCAGCACTGTTTTGAACAGTATAACAATTTTCCAGAGTCCTGAGTCCTGTAATAATGCACTCACCTTTTTCATTTACAATTTTACAATTATTCTTTGAAAAAGTGACAGTATGATTTGAGTCACAAAATTGCGAGATACTGAGTAGGTTTGCCTTAAGACCTTTTACTAGACGAACATTTTCATGTAAAGGTAATCCTTCTTCTTGGAGTGTTCCTTTACTAATGATTTGAGATGATACACCATCACCAAAAATAACTTTTCCTCCAACAAAGCTGATTTTGTTTAAGAGTTTGGTATCATCCCCAACCATGTGTTTTGAACATCCAGAGTCTAAATACTAACCAAAGGGAGTGTGTTCATCTTTTAGAGCAGTAATAACAATATTACACTTCATCTGGGGTAATTGCTCATCTTTTCTAATCCAAACAACTCTTGTTTTCATTTTGCGCTTATTTACTCTCAATTGATAAAATTTGCGAGCATTACATTTTTGTTGAAAAATGTTTTGCGCATGAGGCTGAATATTATGAAAAGTATGATCAGTTGGTTTAGAAAAGTGTCTCGAAATCCTTTTTGGAAATGATCTTTTAGGTTTAGTCTTTCTCCTTCTATAGTTAGAGTTTTTATCTGATTGTCTAGGAAGAACATAATTGTTACGACTTCTCCTAAAATAGTAAAGTTGTGGTACACAGGAGTACTATAGACAGGATTGACTAAACGTCTAGAGTAGCATCCTTCAAAGGAATGACCATATAAGTCACAGTAAGAGAAAAACAAGTTGCTCGAAGTTGGTATCTCTTTAGGAAAGTCTCTAAGCATAGGCTTAATGAATTTTTGAGGTTGAATTCTATTCCTAGTGAGTAAAGTTTGAAAGACCAAATCACTCTTCCTAATAGGGGACAAACATATTTAGTATTAGGTGGACTTTCACACTTAGAGAAACTTGATTCCCCAATATCAAACTAAAATTGGTTTTTGTCAAACTCATTTTTTAGAGAATGAAAGTTTGAACAAGTTTCTAGAGGTCTTTTGCCTCCTGACACAAACTTTATTGGTTCAAGGATTTTATTTTGAGTCTTCAAATTTGGGCAAAATTCTATTCCAGTTCGATCGTCAGAATTGGTTTTGGAATCAGCAATAAATCCATCAAAAAAGTTTGAGTTATATTCAAATTTAGCAAATTTTTTGAAAACTGTTGCTGTCTTTTCTTTAGATTGTTCCAATTCTAATAATGTCCTTTTATATTTTTTCTCCAGGGTTTCATTTTCTTCGATCAAATTCTTCAATTTTTGATCAAAAGTTTTAACTTTATTTTCATGAGTTAGACATTGGGTAGTATACTCTTCAGCGTTAAGTTTAACTATCAGACTTAGGCCTTCTAATTTATTAGTGAGATCTTTCACTATCTTTTCTAGTCTAGTGCTTTTCTTGAGAGTTTTCGCATAAAGTGTGTGAATGTTAAGGAGGTCTTCAGTGTCCGAGTCACTAAGTGAAGTGTGTGAAGTGACCCCTAAGGATTCATTTCTTGAACTCACGCACCCATGAACATCGTCATTGTCGCATTCCCTTTGACTCACACACCCCGTGGTAGAACTAGAAATATTCTCAGAAATTAAAGCATCTAACCTAGTAGCAGCATGATTCATAACAACAGAAGTAGAGTTACTAGCATCATTCTCATACATAGGCATATCATCATTATATATAATCTTAGCAAAGAAAGACATACAAGGATAAAAAACATCAGAAGATTCAGGTTCCTCATTCTCAGAATCACTTGAATCATCCCATGTTTTGCAAATATTGGACCTAGTATGTATATTGGCAGTATTCAGTTTCACTCTACGGTCTTGTGGTATGTGTCCTAGTTTTCCACTTCTAAAACACTCAATGTTCTTGAAGTCTTTATTGGGTCTCATGTCCTTGTTATGTTTGTCTTGACCTTTCTCATGAGGTTTGTAGTTAGACTGAATTGGATAATTTGGCTTACCTTGTCTATTTGCCAATTTTCTTAAATTGTTTTGACATTAAGGAAATTTGATTATCCAAACTATCTATATCACATTCCTCATCAGAATCATCAGTGAAAATAGTAAATTCAGGTTTCATCAACTTAGAGGAAAAACTCAAGTTGGAACTAGTCTGTTTCCTATGGGACTGGGTCATTTGTTTCTTAAATTCTAATTCCATTTCCACAGTTCGTAGTTTACTACTGAGTAATTCAGGAGTGATATTTTGATCACACATTTCCTTAATAGCATATCTTTTGTTGTCAAATTTCTGCGGTAATGATCTCAGAATTTTAGATACAATTTCATATCTGTCACATGTTATCCCATTAGCACGCAGTTTGGTCACAATGTCAGTTAATTTCATGTAAAAGTCATCAAAGGTTTCAAAATCTGACATAATTAGGGAGTTATACTGCTGGACAAGCATTTGAGTTTTAGCAGCCTTAACTCTAGTGTCACCTTCATGTGCAGTGATCAGTGTATCCCAAGCTTCCTTAGAAGTGGCACAAGATGAGATCCTTTTGAACTCATGTTCATTTATGGACATAAAGATGGCATTCTTGCCTTTGTTATTGTTTCGAGAAGTTCGCTTCTCTTCTTGTGTGAACTCACTTAATGCTTTCTTAATCCTCTCATTACTTCCTTCAGTGGCTGGTTTAGTAGGATAGGTGTAACCATTTTCAACAATATCCCAGACATCATCTCCCAAGGTTCCTTGTATGAAAGTAACCATTCTTACCTTCTAGTAAGCAAAGTTGTTTCCATCAAAGAGTGGGGGTCTGGTCAAGTTACCAAATCTTTCATTTTTCTCGTCCACTGTTTTGATTTTAAGAAAACAATTTCAGAAGCACAATATCTTTTAAAAAGATTTCCAAAGCTCTGATACTAATTGAAAAACTGTTACTAAAGTCGTTTAATACAAGATTAAATTGTTTAAGTAACTCCAAACTGTTTTTTGAAGAAACTATTTTCTAGAAATCAAATCAGTTTTTAATCACAAGACGTGTTCAAAATTTGCACGAGATCAGTTCAAGATTTGCTAACTAGTTTTGAAAAATAAAAATAAAACATTTTTAAATCATCACACTAGTCAGAATGAAATGAGGAGATGGAGAAAGATTAATGACAATATTTTTTTAACGTGGTAAAATCTCACCCAACTGAGGAAACATCCACATCTTCCCTACAGAGTAAAAAAGAAAAAATCCACTAAAACAAAATATAACAGTTACAAACTATTTAACACACGTGCACACAATCAGACCGATACAAGTTTAGGAATGTACCCACTGGTGTCCTTCTAACTTTTTTGCAGTTCTCATTGTTGATGTTGTTCTCCCAGTTTGCTAACTTTACTTTGTTACAGTCTTTACATCGACTCTTGTTTTAAGATCTTATTATCAACACTTTCAGTGTTGTAGTGTGTAAGTGTTTGTGATGGTGATCTAACACATGTGTGCACACACTCTTGCTTATTTTTACAAACAGTATTAACAAATTACATATAAGATCTATATGCTGTGATTTTCAGTTTCTCTCTTCTTAGGAAACTTGAACCTTATTTAACCTTTTAAAATAAACCCAGAATCCGTGGATATCTTGCTCAGAAGACATATCAAGCTCTTAATCAATTTCAGAGTTTTGAAAATTCTTTTGAAATTGGAAACCGCCAAGTGTGATTCCAACTAGGTCAAAGGTCTTGTTTCAAAAGAACTAGAAACAGAAAATGTTATTGTTGATTTTAATGTTAAAAATTTTTACAGAAAAGAATCAACAATAGATTTCTCAAGGTGAGAAACAACAAATGCATATCTAAGTGTAATATAACATAAAATGCTCAGATCTAAAATTTCTATGAAACAAAGACCCAGATCTTAAGTGTAATGCTTAAGTTGGAAAACAAGATCTCAAAATAAAGAGGCTACAACACGAAACCACTATCAAACCACTCTCAAAACTCTCAAACACTCAAGGTTGTGTTTGGTATAAAATGGTTTTGATAAACATATTAGGGTTTGAAACACGGTTTGATGAATTTAGGGTTATGGTTTCTAACTCTAGATTTTCTCTCTTTTCTCTCTACTCTCTCTTCTCTCTGTTTAACGGACGAAGTGGCAAAAGCTTTTTAATGGCTAAGGGTTACCCTCCCTATATAGGGGCTGAGAAGAGGGTTCGTAATCAATAGCCGAGATCAAGTCGTGCAGCATTGACTTCCATTCAACGGTTAAAGGTAAACGGTTGGTTCAACGCTCTCTGATTGGTGGATCAGAGTTTACATGGATTGTAACAAGAACGCATGCAGAACATTGATTAACTTAATCCAAGGGTTAATAAAACATGTTGGTTTACTCTCTTCAAAGAAACACACATACAGCGAATACGAATGCAACAGGTGTTAGGAAAATACCGGATAATAAACGCGCATCCTCCCAAAATAATTACATAAGCACCCTGATGTCTCTAGCGCTTTCGGTTCCTACCCAAGTGAACTTTTCAAGGATAAAAAATAATAACCAGAATTAGAAATTGACCCAAAGACTTTTAAATCCAATTTTTAATTAAGAAAAAATTGTTTTAAAAACATTATAAATTCTAAAAAATTATTTTAAGGGAAATTAACACACACAACACACATACAAACAATTTAAACAATATGTGAACAATGTATGCAATTCTAAAGTGTGTGAGTGATAGTGAATATACCTTGATCTATCAAACAAGAGGAATGAATTGAATTGAAGAGTCTGAGGCTCTTTGGTAACTAGGATGGGGACCCAATTTTGTCTCTATTTCCAAACTAGATGAGAACTTATACAATGTAGACTCAAGTGAGTCAAGAGTATAAGGTTATTCAACTACCTTGTCGACAATCCCATGGGGGAGCTGAGGTTTGGATTTCTGAATTCTCAGATGAAGACATTCTCTACGCCTTTCACCAAGATCTCAAATGGAGGATGTTCTTTGAAGAGTGCGCTTTTGTTCAAATAAAGAAATTATTTCATTAAGCTCAGTTTTTCAATTAAAATGTAAAACATGCATCTAGGTCTGATTGAAGATGATATAATCATGCAAGTACATTCAAACACACAAATGAGGAAAAATCTCCCAAAGGGGAAAAACCTTTTTTATTTTTACTATAATTTGTAATGAACGGATTACAATGAAAACAAGAGTAACATACGAAATACCCTCAGGTTTCGGTTCCGATGTCGTCGGTTGTAGTCTCCCGCAAGAGCTCTAGATGGGCAGCAATGGAAAAGAGACGGCTTCTCCACAAGTTACTTCGGATGAGTAAAAATGATCCTCTTGAAGGTTTAAAGATTCACATACATATATGGGACTGTTTATGTGAATAAAGAAGGCATGAAACCTTAAAACATGAAGTCTTTTTTCTGGTCTGTAAAACACAAAAATCGTATGTGAAAAAGACTTGGGAAAACGTGTAAAATGAACCCAAATATTTATAGAAAAATCGAGGCGACGGCGTTGCTCGAACGAGATAGGCATGTCGCTCGAACAAAGGATACGTGTCGCTAGAACGAGATCGCCCAACATCCTCATGTCGCTTGAACGACAGAGAGATGTCGTTCGAACGAGATCTCACGAGCTCGTAGACCGAGACAAGTCCGTACACTTAGAAAAATTTATGCTTTTGATAAAAATGAATCAGACTTCGAAAAAATATTTTCAAAAAAATTCCCAAATATTTATGCAAATATAAACAACTCGAATATATCATTTTACCAATTACGCGAAGTGGAGTAGTGGGAATGAGTTGAGCAGCACGTTGCATGAAGTATGATGCACGTATGAATATGGTGGATGCATGGATTAGGATCAAGGCCGCAGTGGATGATCATGTTGACGTGCCGAGTGTAGCGGTATCAGACATACATACTGTGATCTAGGACAAATAGAAAATTCTTAGATTCTACCCCGGACATTTATAAAATTATGTCCTTACAAATCTCCCCTATGTCTATGTCGGTACATGTATAAAAAATTCGAATTATGCTATCTCCATAAAACAAATGACATATAAGATAATATCCCCATGAAACCCTCAAACTGAGAATACTAAATGACATGTCGTCAATCAAACTTCAACATCTTCAAAGCTTCAGCTCTTCAGAAACTCTCAAGGCTTTTCTTATCAGGGTGTGCAATCCAATGATCATCAATTTTGTACCTACAGACATGAGATAAAGCAAATACCCATGATAAGAAATAGTTTGAAATATAACGATATGCAAAAATAAAAGATCAATTAAGCCTAAGAAAATCATTGATAAATCAACCAACCACCAACCAAACAATTCTCCCCCATAATTCATTCTCCCCGTTTTTATGATGTCCCCAAATAGACAGCTATGAGAAGAACAAATAAATGCCACAAGGTAATAAAATTTCTATTTTTGAATTTTTCAAAAATTTTCACACAAAATATACAACAAAGAGTCACACCATGAACAAACACAAAAATAACCAAGTCGATGATAACGTAAATGTAGGGGTGTGATCAAATTCGATAGGAAAATCAATGCATACAAACATGACATATGTGTATGATGAGTATCGGATACTCCTAACGAATGAACTCAACATCTCCCGTAAGTGTAAAAAGATGGAAATATAAGAAATTGACTTAATCAAATCAGAAAATCAAAGCTCAAAGTGATTTCCACACCAATAACGTCCAAAACGATTTAATGATTTTTCAGGACTTTCAAGGATGTGCAAACCTGTTTAAATTATCCAACCAAACTCCCTTAGATTTATATTTTGAATAGAGGTGATCTAAATTGTCAACATTGGAGAATTGATGGAGAAACTTAATGGCCCATATTCGGCATGTATTGCTTTTTATTGTCTTTAAATTTTTTGGGCTCTTTTAACCTCTTTGGACCCCGAATAATTAAAATTCCTCAATTTTTTAGGTCCGATTTAATGGTGTCTTAATCGCAAAAGATAGATAAGTACCTTTCGTAGCCCTTCACCATTTTAAAATACCACACAATCTCACCAAACGGTTTTTACATGCATTCCAATCTTGTCAAGTTTTATCACATATGGTTTGTTGTATAGTTAGAATTGAGATGGAAACACTCAAGCCAATATGAGACAAACAAGTACAATAATCAAATAAAATCGTGCATGTGTGCAATAAAGGAGATAAGGAGCCAAAAATGTAGAAAGATATCACTAATCACATCTCAAAGACTCCAAAAAATGTAAAGCACATGGATGCAATGATGTAGCGTCTCAAATCACTATCAAAGAGTCATGTGGATAAATGCTAATGGAATTTGTGATTCGGCTATCTTAAATGCTCATTCATAAAAGGTGTAAACAAAATACAAAAATATTTTTGTGCTTTTCTAAAATTTTTATAAAAAGAAAATCTTTTTGGATTTTTTTTCAAAAAAATATAAAAAGCAAAAATAAGAATACAAATGATACAAACTAGCAATATGAATCATATGATATGATCATGACAATGCATCCTCTCCTAGACAAAGACCATCCCCTCAGTCAACTGTGAAAATCCCTAAAGACTTCCTAAGACTCTAAAATCTAAGGGCATCTAAAGGTTTCATGAAAATATCGGCTAACTGAAGGTCGGTGGGAACGAAACTCAGGGATACGACTTTGTCCTCAACTAACTGACCTATAAAGTTCTCGCGTATCCTGATGTGCTTTGTGCGCGAATGCTAGATTGGATTGCGGGATATATGTATCGCACTCGTGTTGTCACATAAGATAGTCATAATGTCCTGTGAAATCCCATAATCCTCCAATATTTGTTTCATCCACAAGAGTTGCGTGTAACAACTCCCGACGGCGATGTACTCAGCCTCTACAGTGGATAAAGAGATGGAGTTTTGCTTCTTGCTCAGCCGGGAGTCAAGAGCATAACCAAAATAGAAACACCCACCAGAAGTTGTCTTAAAACCATCTACATCCCCGACTCAATCGGCATTCGAATAGGCAAACAAACGGGCATTGGTATCAAAGGAATATCAAATACCGTAGGAGAGAATCCCACTCACGTATTTGATAATACATTTTAGAGCGAGTAAGTGTGACTCTTTCGAGATGCCTGATATCGTGCACAGACTCCAACACTAAAGGCTATGTCGGGACGACTGGCAGTCAAATAGATAAGACTACCTATCATACTCCGATACAAGGTTTTCTCTACGTCGTTACCTGAAGTGTCCTTACTAAGCTTGATAGAAGTACTCATAGGTGTACGTTCATGCTTAGCGGAGTCTAAACAAAATTTCTTCATTAGGTCTCTAGCATACTTGGATTGGGAGATGAACACCCCATCCTCTAGCTAACGAACTTGATGACCAAGGAAGAAAGTAAGCTCACCTACCATGCTCATCTCAAACTCACTTTTTATCTCCTCCTCAAAGTGGTGAGCATGCTTGGAGCACGTGGATCCAAAGACTATGACGTCCACATAGACCTGGGCAACCAAAATAACACCGTCATTTCTCCTGAAGAACAACGTCATATTAACTCCCCCTCTCTTGAATCCACGGGCTAAGAGATAGGAAGTAATACTTTCCTACCAACATTGGGTGCTTGCTTCAAACCATACAAGGCTTTCCTCAGATAGTAGGCGTGATTCGGGTGCTTAGGGTCTTCAAACCCTTTTTGTGGTTCCATGTAAACCTCCTCCTGTAGAATGCCATTTAGAAAGGCTCTCTTGACATCCATATAATATAGCTTGAGGCGTAGATGACATGCAATGGTGAGTAGTAAGTGGACGGACTCAAGCCTCGCAACAGGAGAAAATGTCTCCCCAAAGTATACACCCTCTATCTGTGGGTAGCCTTGAGCGACCAACCTAGCCTTGTTTTTTATTATGGTACCATTTTCATCCATTTTATTCTTAAAAATCCACCTGGTACCTATCATATTTGTCTCACTAGGTCGGGGGACAGTTTCTCAGACATTGTTATTTTTAAACTGAAGCAACTCATCCTGCATAGCAGATATCCAGTGTTCATCCTTGAATGCTCCTTTGTGATTCTTGGGCCCGACTTTAGATGTGTAGCAGACATGGCTAACAACATTCTCTAGCTGAGCACGAGTCTCGACCCCTAAAGTGGGATCTCCAACAATGGCGAAAGGATTATGACTCTTGCAAACCCAAGCAGGTGTGTCCCCTAGAACAGGAGTAGGGTCCACCCTGGGTGTGGGAGACACAGTGGGATCATCAAAAAGTGGTGTGTATCCTCACTGAAATGGGTGGAGTCAACAGACGTCGAAGGTTCATCATCTTGCACAGTAACGTTTATTGACTCCATCACCTTAGAGCTCTTCAGGTTAAAAACCCAGTACGCTCTACTATGTGATGAATATTCGAGAAATATTACCTCTTCGCTTGGGGAGTCGAACTTTCCTAATTGCTATCTATCCCGTAGGATGTAGCATTTACTCCCCAAAACACGAAAATACGCAAGGTTGGGCTTCTTTTCAGTCCACAATTCATAAGGCATTTTAAGTGTGTGCGGACGAAAGTAAACCCTATTCACCGGATGGCATACAGTAGACACTTCCTCTGCCCAAAATCTCCTAGCAACTTTGCAACCCAGAAGCATAGATCTAGCCATTTCCTGAATCGTCCTGTTCTTTCTTTCAACAACCCCATTTTGCTGAGGAGTCTTCACAGAAGAAAACTCATGTTTGATTCCTAGGCTATCACAATAAAGATCTACTTTTTGCTCCGTAAATTCAGTGCCATTGTCACTATGCATTCTATTAATAGTGACTCCGTGTTGGTTTTGCAGGACATGACACTTGGACATTAAAAACTCTACAACATCAGATTTCTATCTCAAAAAACCTATAATCAAATATCTGGAGAAATCATCTACCATCACTAGGATGCACCTCTTACCACCCAGAATCTCAGTACGAGTAGGACCCATAAGATCCATGTGTATTAACTCAAGTACTCGTGAAGTGGTAATGGAATTCAACTTCCTGTGGGGGCTACGTATTTTCTTTCCCAAATAACAGGGTCCACAAATTGTGGGAGTTTGCTTTCCTAGTGTTGGTAAGCCATGTACTAGGTCCTTTTTAGCTAAGGGAGTCAAATCTCTAACGTTCACATGACCTAGACATTGGTGCCACAGATCCATACGAGTGATCGTGGCGCTGTTGAAAACAGGTAAGGACTTGGGCACAGTCCCATAGCAATTATCCTTTGTCCTCACCCCTTGCACTAAAAGTTTACCAACTTGATTATATACATTACACGCATCTCGGTCAAACTTTACGACAAAGTCAACATCACACAATTGACTAATGCTGAGAAGGTTTGCTTTCAAACCTTTGACGTACAAAACATTCTCTAGCTTAGGAAATCTTGGTAACTCTATTGTACCTCGTCCTACGATGCTAGACTTGCTCCCATCTCCAGAGGTGACTCTACCTTCCTTATAATCCTCTAAGTAGGTAAAAAATGAGACATCACTGGTCATATGTCTAGAGAACCCACTATCAAAATACCACTGTGAGGTATTATGTGCTTTGAGAGGGACATGAACAACAAGGGCCTTCTCGTCATTCTTAGTTACCCAAGAAGTGGTAACCTTTTGTTTACTCTTGTTTTTGTTGGTTTTAGCCGGGATGCAGGAAGCATTCAATGATGAAAAAGATATCCGTGGGAATTCCTCCATCAAACTCTGTGATGTGGCAGCTAAACACTCAACACGCTCTCTCAGACTGGTAAAATCATCAGTACGATGTGGTGGAGCAGTAGTACGTCGTGTCCGACCCAAACTATAGCAAAACTCCCTTAGGTGTCCCTTTTTTGTAGTAGGTACAAAAGTGCACAGTTTTAGGTAGACCTTGGTTTGCTTTTCTTGGTCGAACTCTCGTTCGTGGTTTTTGATGATGGCCATATGGAGTCGTAGTAAACTCAGGAACTGGTCCAGGTGAAATTTCGGATGTGGAGGGACCATCAAAACCTATTCCCTACCTATCACCTAAATCTAAAGTGGGACCAAGGATCATCTTTCCCATCTTTCCAGATCTGTCCTCGATTTGAACCTTGACTTCTCGTGATCTCTCAAGATCATGAATAAGCTGGGATACAAGGGCTTCAAGTTTCTTCTAAGTCTCTAGGGAGGAATGGAGCTCACTCGTAAGACTATCCACTTGATTAGTCAAGTCCCCTTTCTCTTTCTTAAAACACTTCTCTCTCTCTCTCCAAAAAGTCTCTCTCTTTCTCTAAACTGACTTTCTCTCTCAACACAAGCAAACTCTCTCTCTCTCTCAAGGTGGTGCAGGTGGAGGACTCTCTCTCTCTACCTTCTTCTAAATCTTCCTCTAAGGCGGTGATCCTAAGAACTAATGATTTGTTACACTTTTTTGTTTCAAATGACTCAGTATATAACTCAACGTAGGCGCATTGAAGATTATTCTCGCTCTTACTTACAGTATCCTCCCCCTCACTCACATCTTTCTCACTATCGAGATGTCCCTGTGAATTAGCATCCTCATCATCGTGAGGAGTGATAGAGGTACACACATGACTAGCCATGAATGCGGTGAAGTTACACTCATGCGGTGACTCATCTCCAGGGTCCACCGACTCGGCCTCACTGTCGTCACTAAGGGTAGCATTAAGAACAACTTTGCCCTTTTCTTTGGCAAGTCTGTTCAGTCTCGTAGCACACTCAAAATCTATATGACCCTCACCGTCATGCTTATAACATCTCTCACTGTCTTTCTTAGGAGGTTCTTTAAAATCTTTTTCATTTTTCTTTTCAAACTTATTTTTCTCAAAATTCTTTTTATCTTTGAAATTTCCATTTAACCCTAATTTTGTACTATTTAAGGAGGTCATGACCTCATTCCTAAGGACCCCCTTTTTCATCTATCAGAATATTCCCTTCCTCAAAATCAGAGTGCCCCCATTTTAATAAAATCTAAGTTTACAGCATTCCCTTTATTTTTCTTACCTCACCTTTCTAACACCTTTTTCCACTTGCCTCATCCTTACTCCACTGTCATCCCACCATTATAAAATCATCCCACTCCCCTTAAAAATAAGTAACAAAATCATATAGGAGGTCTATTCCTACTCTTTTATATTTCATTTAATTACTATTGTTTATTTACTTTTCTTCCACTTTTGTTATCTTTTAGTCCTAGTCCATTTTCACACATCAACTATTATCCTTTTTATTACTAGTATTCATATAATATGTTTCCATAAAACAACAAAACACAAAAAGAGGTTTCACTCATAAACCCCAAAGTAGGATTTCCTCACTTTTTTGGAGCATGTTTTATGCAAAACCAACTAAAGAGGAGTCATAAATTTTGTTTGATGGGATAAACTCAACCCTTGTAATATGTCGAACTACGTGAAATTTGATGCGTATTTTGTCTACGTAGGTGTCGGGATTTGAGTCCCATTTCGTTAATTGCAATACTTTGTTTAAATATCATATTTAGTACTATTGCACATATGTGTACGCCTAGTTTTTAGTATTCCAACATGACATGCACATTCACTTAATGATGGTGAACCGTGTTTCAGTGGTCACTAACATCATATTCTCCTGCTATTATTTTTCATTTGTATACTTCTTAGGATGATTCCTCTTCGTCTTTCCCGTGACTTGAGTAGGATGATTTCCTCTTGTCACCTATTTCCACATGTCACATATTATATACATGAGTAATATATTGGAGATAAAAAAAGAACATTATTATAACCTATGAGAGAACGAAATGGAGGAATAAGTGCCTAACACCTTCACATTTCATAACTTAGTCCCTAGACCCTCAACTCATTTGGTTTCGTATGCATGAGTTTGTCTTTTGATGTCGTTCTTTTGGGGATGGGCTACATTATTCTACCTATTTTAATCAAAATAGGCCGGCGACACCATTTTTTTTAATCTTTTTTTCTCTTTTAACGACGATCGATTTATATCAATGGTAGCCCGTGAAGATCGCCCGAGCAGCGGAAAGAAGACTTCCAATTTTGAATCCCCGCATGGTCAAGAGGGTTATTCCCCCACTTCTCTCCCATCAGGGCAAGACTGTGCCGGAGGAATCTTGGATGGTTATAGTGACAATGGCTGAAGTGGGAATCAAAGGCTACAAGACCCATCTCTGGGAAGTAGGCATGAAGACACATTGGCAAAATCGATAATTCTCCCTCCTAAGTGTTATTGAATCCATCTTCCATCGACTCAGATCAAGCCCTATAAAGAGAATCTAAAACATAAGGTTCCAGAGCTAACTCTTTGCCTTAAGAGAGATGAGCTGCTAAGAAATAGTACTCCAACATGACTCTTTGTGAGTTAGTATAGAAAACGTGCATTGAAATCCAAAAAAAGGAGGAAACAATGATACTCTTGTTGTGTGACTGGGCTATTATTTTTCATGTCTGCATTCATAAAGGTTGAATAGGTTACTTTTGGGCAAGAATTTGGCAAAGCACAAGTGGGTTGTGTCACACCCTTCTTTTTGGTATAAATGCACATGATAGTATATATAAAGCAATGAATTAAAGTTAAGGCGGGAAACAAAAATTTATTCATAATGAAAATAGTACACATAGTGTATTACAACCATAGGAATGAATTACATTCATTTAAAACGAACTATAAAGTAAAAAAATCGAAAAGTTCCACTCTTTGCTCCCATCTGGCTTATTCTCTGCCCACACAGTCACGTATGAAAACAGGTAGTCGATATTTGTCTCTAAAGGGGATGATATATTATCCCATTTTTCCTTGGCCATCTGGAGGAAAAAGGAATTAGGATAAATATGCTAAGCAGACTTTACCAATTCTATAACAAATATATGTGTAGATGAGCGGTGGAGTGTGTATAGAATTTAGTTTTTGCATAGCAATACAAAATAGAATTAAAGATGATAATTCCATACTTATCAGTTTAATAAGGTTTACATAAGAAAGTCAAGGAACTTTGAACTGATAATCCCATAATTACCAGGTCACTAGGATTTAAATAAATAAGTAATCCATCAGTAAAACCAAATAATAAATAATCCAAAACCTTTGGATAATAATTGTCTACGCAAACAATTAAAGTGACACTCATATGTATGTAGGAATAAAACCGTCTATCAACATCGGAGACCATAGACCAAGTAGAAATATTTCGTGGGATAACACGATAGTCAACTCCCTAGTTATTATTGATGCTTTCTTAATAAGAATAATGCGCAAAAGTGCGGGGTAAACTGAATCGTTAAAAAGAATTGTTATGATATCAGTTATTAGGTGAGAATGGTTTAAATTTGATCCGAATGATCATAATTAAAATACCAGTTGATATGAAAATATATGAGTATGGTAATTTATACACATACTTGGAATCAAGTTTGGCTATCATTGAATGATATCAATAGCAGTTATCAAGTACATAAAGTTTACTATTGAAGAGGTAAGAGAAAACTACTAGCTCGGTATTTCGAATTGCTTTAAGGATCAAAAAAGGATATCAGGAGGAGATGGTACCTGATTCTCTGTATACAATGTTTAGGTATATAACCATTTGTGTGAATTGGGTTTGGTTTGCTCACTTTATACAAAAGACTATATTTTTTTTAAAGTTTCAGGGCTTTAATTGTAAATAACTCTGGACTTTAAAATCTTGGACCTAAGTTTATATTTGAACTTTGGTATAAGAGATTTTTTGTCTTAAAATACTTTGAAGTATTTATAGGCAATTTTTGGGGTTCAAATTCTGGTGTGTTTAGCATGAAATTGATGCATTTTTTATTATCTGAATATGCCGATAGGAACCACAAATGGTTCTTATCTTCTGTAACAACAAAATACACATACTTCCAATCTGAAGATAAAAGGGAATATAAATCCTACTAGGAAATACAATAGGATCGCCGTTGGAAAATTATGAAAATTCCTTTAGCGAGGACTTTAACAGCAAGTGATACATTTGTTACAATATTTGCTATATTTGTAATTAAATCAATTACATGTTGAAACATAGTGTTGATTTTTTCCGTCACATTTATATCCATATTTCAAAGTTTTATTTTCTTAATTCTATAATTTGTATTTATATTTCCAATTTGAGTATTTAATCTAGCATTTCATCTTTTAACTTCCCAATGCAATTCGAAAACGAAAATCTAATGCATTGAGATTTCACATTGAAATTTTGCATAACATATCATTTTGCACTACGAAATCGCAATGCAAAATCTCACTGCAGAATTTCATCAGAAAGAATTCTGAAATATGAGTTCCAAAACGCTAAAACATATTGTACACTAGTTTCCATTCTTTGTTATAGCTGCAAGTAAATTTCCCTTGTGTTTACTTTTTAAAAATGTACCATCTAGAAATATAATTGGGTGATAAGATTTAAAACTAGTGATGCTTGCACAAAAATAAACCAAAAAATCTTTTAATCTCTTTGCTAACTAATTATAACTTAAGATAACAACACTTTCAAGATTTTTTGTCCAGACAACATCAGCGTACCACCCATGTAAATCAGATGGAAGGAAACTATCATCATAAAATTGCGCCCTTGCCTTTTCAACACCTGTATTACATCGCTAGGTTTAGTCAAAGGTTTTGAGTGTTTTTTATCCACAATCAAATTTGAACCTAGCATCGATCTTACCCTACCATTCTTTCCAGTTGGCATAACATAACCACACGTATGATTGCCATTGAATGCCTTGTAGCAAAAAAACCATAACATTGTTCAATGGAAGCGTGAATTTGCCATTTACAACCAGTGTCGTCTTTCATTTAACACTATTCAGTCCTTCTAGTATGTTCATTTTTTAAATAATCAAACTCAAAACCATCTTTATTAGTGTACTTGCACAAATACATCATGAATTGATTTGGACCCCCTTCAAATATATGACCATCTCCTATAATTAAATTATCCCATCCAGACGACATTAATATTCTATTCCATAATGCATTACTATTGGACTGCATATCTATATCAATTTCAATACAGTGTAATTCATCATCAGATGAATTATAATCTTCATCAAATCTAGACCCAGAGTCGCTCCTTTCAAGACTCAATGTTATATCAACAATATTCAAACCATTACACACGCACACACATATATAATCTCTCACACATATAACACACACACACACATACATTCACTCACACACACACACACGCACACACGCACACACGCACACACACGCACACACACACACACACACAGACATATATATATATATATATATATATATATATATATATATATATCAAAGCATGTTCTCTATATATATCTCATCATCTAGCATACAGCATGGATTACCTGAGACTTCATAACTCATATAAAATGATGTTGATCTCAACCTTTTCATTTCACATGTATTTTTCAACAAAATCCTCTTATCAACATGACAACACTCAATTTACCATGTTTGACAAAACATGTAACATAATTGTTTTCCATCATTAAATTTTTAAGCAAGGTTGAATTCTCAATTCTCAAATAATAAGATTTCTAAAAAATTCATGATATTTGAAAAGAAAGAAGAGTTACGTATATAAGAAGATTTTATGTAACCTAAAGAGTCCCAAAAATTACAAAAGTAATCTTTTACATTC
This sequence comes from Sambucus nigra, assembly GCA_949130495.1. Taxonomy (NCBI): domain Eukaryota; kingdom Viridiplantae; phylum Streptophyta; class Magnoliopsida; order Dipsacales; family Adoxaceae; genus Sambucus; species Sambucus nigra. The sequence goes on from OX422210.1 coordinate 566,149,305, forward strand.
CATAATTCAACCGATCATTGAATCCAAAATGATATTGGACTTGTGGCTTGTCATTGAAATCACATGCATTTTGCATTTTATCAACCGATTACCATGCAAAGGATATTTTTGGCAAATTACATACTAAAAAACGTGCAAGGGGACTTAAACTAAATATATTTTAAGACAGGGCTAATAGTTCTACACATTTAATGCCGAGGATGGATCGCTAATCTCATTATTTAATTATCTTCCTTTTCAATTGAAGTTAATTAAAATGGTTCCATCATATATGCCAAGGTATATCTCCCAAGTATAACACCAAATAAGAATAAGACAATCTGAGGTATAATATTTACATAAGTACGGTACCTGACAAATACAATCAAAGGGACTACTCTCGAGTCCGCAATTATACGAAGGCCTAGATCTATCATCTTCGTGGATAACTTGTGCACACTAAGTATAGTTATAGGTTGTCTCGAACCTATAACCTTAAAATCTATTTGTAATGGATAATCACTATGCATTACCGACATGACACATGGCTTCTATACCCAAGGCTATGCGCTAAAGCTCCCCCGTATATTTCCCACAGAAAATACGTGTACGTCAACCGTAGGATCTGGGTAAAGGACCAGTGTAAATCCCGTCTCTCTCACTGGGGTACCCGCACAGTGAACATCATATGTTCCCCATCGAAATCCCTACCAATACATTCCCCACGAGCACTCACACATTGTATGCTTACACATAAGAGCATAAAATAGAAATAATAATTTCTCACAGATTACTAAGTCATAAATCTTAATTCTTAAGCTAATCCATCTCTTTTAATTAAGAATTAATGTCCCAAACTGATCAAAACTCGATCAAATGAAATTTCATTTCTCGTTCATACGAGATTCACTATGTCGTTTGAACGTCATGCTGAAGTCGTTTGGATGAAAAGTACCCATCATTCTAACAAGTTACAAAATCAGTTGAACGAACACTCAAATCTTATTTAAATGATATACTAATCTCGTTCGAACGAGATGAGCGCGATTAACGGTAAAAATGCCTATTTATTAACTTATAAGTTATGCACCGCCAATCCCATCCTCCTTTTAGAAATAAGTTACATACTAACATTATTAACTTATACCTATGGGTTTACATATATTAAACATGAAATTGAGGATTAACTCCCAGATTTTACCATTATGAACCCTAGTTCTATAATTTGTCTAATTAAGATCATATTAGTTCAATACTTAGATTAAACATAGGTAGTTTTAATGATGTATGAGTATGAATATATATCTAACAAAATCCATAGATAACCTACTCAAATTCAAAAGATTCAATACTAAGGGTTTTAACATATTAATAAAGGATAAAGGGTTAAGCTCCCAAATTAGTTTAATTTTAAAATTAGGATTTGTTAATCACAAATTTAGATTATTAAACATGAAAATAAGAGATTCAAATGATTAATTACTATTATAATATAAACTCTAAATTAAATCATTAATCTAAGTAAACGTGCCTTTGGTTTTAAAGGTGAATTTAGGCCAAAGTCCTCCCAATCCTCTTCTCCTCTTGAGTGTTTCATCTCTCTAGCTTTAGAGTTCCTCTCATTTTCCTCTATAGTGAATTTGATTTATCCTAGTGATCCCTCTACTTAATTAACCACGAAATTATCCTTAGGCGCCATATGGGCCTCAATTCAATGAGTCCAAATACTAGTCTAATTGGCCTAAAACACTATCCAATCCATATACTAACCCATAGGAATTAAAATCCATTATTTTAATTAGTAAATAAACATTATAAATATTCTAAAAGACAAACCAAAATATGAGATAAAACAAACCAATATTTTATTTGGTACGAGTTCAAAATTAATTATAATTATTTATTAATTTAGCATGACATGACATTATAGGAAACTATTTGACGATCAGTGGAATTCAAAATGATGGGATAGTCCAAATGAAAGAAGTGATAGGGGCCTAAGGATATGTTTAGGATGATCCTAGAATATGGTGTTTACAGAGCCCCTCGTCGGGTGAGCTTGAAAGAGGTTAAGGACGTTGAATAGACACCACATGGATGTTTGGTAAAGAGGTCAATTCGGCGAACCAAAGGGACGAGGATGATCGGTATATAGGGCCAAGGTCTATTATGAGGAACTAAGGTGATGACGACCAATTCTGTGAGCCGAGGTCAATTTCGAGGACCTAAAGTTGAGATGACTGATTCTGAGGGACGAGGTCAATTCTGAGGGTCGAGTTTAATTATGAGGACCTAAAGTTGTAGGGACCGATTCTGAGGGTCGAGGTCAATTTTGAGGACCTAATATTTTAGAGACCGATTCTGCTGGTCGAGGTCAATTCTGAGGACCTAAAGTGGTGATGATTGATTCTGAGGGTCGAGGTTAATTTTGAGGACGTGAAGAGATGAAGACCAATTCTGAGGACCCAGGTCAATTCTGAGGACCTAAAGTTGTGACGATCGATTCTGAGGGCCGAGGTCAATTTTGAGGATCTAAAGTTATGACGACCGATTCTAAAGGCCGAGGTTAATTTCGAGGCCTAAAGTTGCGACGACTGATCTATGGGCCGAGATTATTTCTAAGGACCTAAATTTGTTGAGACCGATTCTGAGTGCCGAGGTCAATTATGAGGACCTAAAATGATGACGACCGATTCTAAGGGCTGCGGTCAATTCTGAGGTCCTAAAGTTATCATGACCAATTATGAGGGCCGAGGTCAATTATGATGATCTAAAGTTATGACGACCAATTATGAGGGCCGAGATCAATACTGAAGACTTAAACTTGTGACGACCGATTCCGAGGGTCGAGGTCAATTCTGAGGACCTAAAGTTATGATGACTGATTTTGAGGGCCGAGGTCAATTCTGAGGACCTAGAGTTATGACGACCAATACTAAGGGCCGATGTCAACTCTGAGGACCTAAAGTTAAGACACAAGGAGTTATCTTTCATGGAAATTTTTGAATTTCCTTGGGGATGCAGATGCACCTGTTGTTCTACTGAGGATTGTGTTGTTTTGAGACTTTTTTTGGGAAATTTTTACCCTTGAGACACCCGATTGGGGAATGATATCTTTTTGAGTTTGAAACATTGTCAAATATTCAATCATATGTTTAAAACAAGAATTTTCTTCTTCAAGAATTTCAATTTGTTTTGCAAACTTCAAATTAAAAAGATTTAATTCATCGAAACTTTGAGAATCCATTGAGAGAAAAACAAACCAAGAGTGATAAACAAACACGACTACTAAAAAGACAAAAATAGGATCTACACAATTAAGAAGTTTTTTAGCTCTGATACCAATTTGTGGGCTCCTTTTTAAAATATGTGCTTTAGGTGAAAACAATTTTTTTTTCAAAGTTCTTTTTCCAATTTTAAGACTCCCCAAGTTTGTGAACAAATTTTACTTAATTTCAATTTTATCTTGTTTAATCCTAAATATGCATCTAGGTGATTGAAGCAAGTAAAATAAATAGGTACACAAAAGCATAGTCAGATGTACGTGGAAACCACTAAGGGAAGAAACCTCGAACAACCCAAGCCAGACAATCACTATGATATGGAATTTACAAAGGAAGATAAACAAACTTACACACCGACTCGATCCCCACAAGCCTTGACGCTCTTCTTCTCTTTAACAGCTACTCCACAGTGCCCATGCAGAATTCTTTCTACGTTACTTGTCCACAACAAACACATCCATAAATGCCTCGGTATCAATCGATGAATCTTTAGAAACTGACTATGATTCGTGACATGACCTTCACCCTTTCTTCACTGCCAAACTCTGATGAAACAACTTGTTTAATATGTATGAACAAACCAATGGTGCAAACAAGATTTCTATAACATATGTATGAAGGCTCAAATCTTTCATAAATAATAAGGATGCTTTTAGCTTTGTAATCCTTAGAAAACCAGTGCAGAAAAATGCAACTATTCTAAACTGTATTTTGGTTCTTGACACGAGAAAGAATGACTTAAATAAAAAACTTTTAAGTTGACAAGTTGTTAGAATGATATTCATATGTCATTTGAATGACTTGGCCATATCGTTAGAACGACTGGTCCATGTCGTTTGAACGACATTGAGATGTCATTTGAACGACATCATATGTCGTTGGATCCTCCAAATCACGAGGGAAGGAACCGTACGACTCAACAGTGTTTATCTCAGAATAAACGAAGTTAAAGCCTTTTAAAAAATATTTTTAACATTTTAAAATCATTTATAAATAAAATAACATCCTTAAAATATTTTTTGAGTCCCATAAATATTATGCGTTCATATCTGAGAGTATCTCGGAATTCAATGTGATATGAAGATGTGAAACCTGCACCGATAAACACAACATGATATATCTTTGAAGCTTGGCCGCTATGTCTTCAAACAACACGCCATAGACTTTGTGGAAATCGTGATAATATAAAATTTATCAATGACACAAACAAGTTTTGTTCAGAAAATAAGTCAATCATATACAAATGAACCCAATTGGAAATTTTGCCTTACAAATATCCCCCTTTGACTATTGTGGGACAAAACCTAAACAGTGAAATGCCTAAGCCGGACCGTCAAGCCGTATGACACCTAAATCCTATCCCATAAAACCCAAAATTAAAAATTACAAGACACGGACTAGTATATGCAAGTATGGCAAGCATGATCTGTGTGAATGTGATGTAGTCTTGAAATCTTGAATCGCTAAAGAATACCTACACACATGAAACATACGAATACCCAGTGAAGTATGGAGGACAAATGATATAAAATACCAAATTTCAAAAACAAACCATTTGTCAAACATGTGAGCAAAACATATGATACCAAACAGATATACATTAACAATATAGCTCAAATCAATGATATTAATATGTAAACAATATGATCAAAACATGATACCACTATAAAACATACTTGCTCAACAAATACAGACTCCCCCTACATCACATACCATCTCTCCCCCTTTTTTTATCTCGAATAGACAACCAGACAAAAAGATAAACATATACCAAATATCTAGAATGAGAATAATCAAAAGAAATATATCTAGATAAACATGGATAGCAAGCTAAAATTAATCACAAGATAACAAACCGTAGCTAGCAAACAGTCATACAAATGAAATCATCAATACCAGGAATGATGTGACTAAAGGAAACATATGCAGTGTAGGAATCAATGCATGAATAATCAATACCAACTGTCCAAACCCAGAAGTAACAAAATAGTATGATATCAGTATATATATGAAACAGGTACAAAATCAGAAAGAAAATCAAGAAATTCTCCTTGGGTCGTTCGAAGGACTAGGCCATGTCATTTGAATGACATTGGCATGTCGTTTGAATGAAGGTAAAAATAACCTCAAACAGTAAGGTGTCGTTCGAAGCATCTATCTAACAACCCTAAAAATAACCTTTCTCGCGACCATACTCGACATAATTACCGCCTCGAAATTTGTGTCGCACAATCCAATCTTCGAACAACTTGGACATGTCATTTAAACAACGTCCAAAAGTCGTTTGAATGACTTCAAAAAATTCTATATCCATCTCTAAAAATGGCAAAGTTTTTCCCAGTGAAGAAATTCACCTCAAAATAGGTAAAGGATATATGAAATAGTAATAAAACCAACTCAAAATAGAAAAATAAAACAAGTATAAGTTTCATACTAACATAGTATCAATATGCTCAAATATGGATAAGGAATGAATGGGCGTGAACTACAACAAATGAATCACAACTTGGACACATTGAAATGATCAAGAAGATCTAATTGATAGTTAAATGTCATCAAACTAAGTTTTAGCCAAACGTGACAATTATTGTATTGATCTTAATGAACTAAAGGAACAACTTGCACACAAATTCAGAATTTTGATGATTCAACAAACACTAACGTTATGACACGATTTTTTAACATTAAGATTCGTGATGCAAACCCGTTGTTATTTTTCCATCCAAACACCCTCATATATTCATATTTTCTTTTTCTAGGTCTTTTGAGGTTTCCATTTTTCTCAGCTTAGAGAAATCATATTGGCCCTATTTTTGGCATATGATTCTTTTTATTGCCTTAATTTTTTCTCGGGCTCTTTTAAACGGTGGCTTTCACGACGAGATTATTATTCTCTCGCAGCCCTTTCCCGTGAACACTCGTCATTTTTAAATTTGCGCAATATAAATCCTCACGAAAAACGGTTCTCGATGTCATATATACAAAGTCGAATCTAAATGCAAATCAACTTCGAAACAATGGTTAAGATCATTCTAAGCATGTATAATTTTGACCAAATGTCCTAGCCATGTGGATAATGAAATGATGGGAGTCCAAGCACACCAATATGCTACATCAAACATGAAAACTCATGTCACAAAAAAAAATTCTTAAGACTCAAATAAATGAAAAATATAATACAAAAAGATACACATGTCATAACACTAGAAAAATATATATTAAACAGCAAAGACTAGCGTATGACAAACATGACTAACATAATCATCCGTAAGAAATAACATGTGAAACATCATGTGCTAGCATGTGGGAATCAACCAACCTATCATTTAGCATCACCAAAATAGATTTTCTAACCCAAACAGGTGTATACCTAACAAGACTAGTTTTGGGAACCGATGAGACACTACACTTAAATTTTCTAGGGTCTTTTCTAAGACCATAGCAAAAACGCCTAAGGTGACCTTTCCTACCACAATGCGAACATGTATAAACACAATAAGGAATGGGACCCGAGACCTTTTAATTTAAATTTTCTAACACCTTTGGATATGGTTGACACTCTAAAACAAACTATGTTTTTGGCTTTAACATTCGAAGCACTAGAACACTATAAGCCACTACCATCACTATTCACACTACTCGAGTCTTTTAAATTATTTTTCATCTTAATATTTTACACTCAAGCAAAGAATTAGACTCCTCAAATTTCAGGGACTCCTTCTTTAAAATTTAAATTACTCTTAGAAGGTTATCTCACCCCCCCTCAATGTGAGCAAACTAATCCCTAAGAGTCTTCTCACGTGCCTTAAATTCATTAATCAAAATATTTTCTTCAACAACACACACCCTAAACTTTTTAAAGTCCTCTAACTCTTTTTCTAAAATAAGGACTCTATTCTCACTCTCTTCCTTGGCCAATTTTAAAGGTTGAAAGTTATCATACAAAGCCACAAACTTCTCACGAATCATATCTCTCTGAGTTTGAAACATTTGTAAATATTCAATCATATGTTTAAAATAAGAATTTTCTCTTCAAGAATTTCAATTCATTTTGCAAACTTCAAATTCAAAAGATTTAATTCGTCAAAACCTTGAGAATCCATCGAGAGAAAAACAAACCAAGAGTGATAAATAAACACGACTATAAAAAAGCACAAAAATAGGATATACAAAATAAAGAAGTTTTTTTAGCTTTGATACCAATTTGTAGGCCCCGTTTACAAAGTGTGCTTTAGGTGAAAATAATTTTTCTTTCAAAAATATTTTTCCAATTTTAACACGCATCAAGTTTGTGAACCAATTTTATTTAAGTCCGATTTTATCTTGTTTAATCCTAAACAAGCATCTAGGTGATTAAAACAAGTAAAATAAACAAGTCCACAAAAGCAACGTCAGATGTACGAGGAAACCACTAAGGGAGAAAATCTCGGACGACCCAAGCCAGATAATCACTATGATATGAATTTTACAAAGGAAGACACACAGTCTTACACAAAGAATTGATCCCCTCAATCCTTGCAATGTGATATGAAGACGTGAAGCGTGCACCAATAAACACGCATGATATATCTTTGACGCTTGGCCGCTACGTCTTCAAACAACACGTCATAGACTTTATGGAAATCATGACAATATAAAATCTATCTATAACTCAAATAAGTTTTATTCCAGAAATAAGTCAATTACATATAAATTAACTCAATTGAAAATTTTTCCCTTACAGATGAGACATCGCGTTCTACTTCGATGTTATGTTCTTTGGGAGAGAGGTTGTGGGACACTACCCATACTTGGCTTCGGGGAGGTGACTATCACTCCCGTAGACGTTCAACAGCTGCTCGAGATTAATTATGATCGGTTGTTGTGATGCTGACTTTGTCAAATCTATTGCCTTGATCCTTACTGCAGGGCTTTTTCTGGTGATGGGGGACTGTAACAACCCGCGTAATTTTGGGGTATTTTTAAAATATAGAGAAAAAATAAATTTTGAGATAAAATTATTTTTATTTCTCAAGTATGTTGGCTATTATTTTTAAAGGCGAGAATTTCAAACGATTTCGAAATCGAAATTAAAATGGAGTTTTAATTGCATTTTTATTATATAGAATAGTCCTCGAAATATAAAACTCTCTTAGAGTCCTCAAAACATAAAACTCTCTAGGAAAAAAATATTTAAAAATATTGAATGGTCAGATCGATCTAAAATTTTTTGGAGACCTTCCTCTCATCTTCAGTTAATTCATTGTAAAATTTCATGTAATTCCAACGGTCCGATCATCCGAAATAAAAATTTTAGTGTTTGTATCTCATTAGAACTCTTTTCTTAATCAAACTCTTAATCCTTTATATATCAACAAATTCGTGGATGGACTTTTCAAATCACTTTTTCTCAAACTTTTCAACCAGAAGAGCTCTTTAAAATTACTCCCTTTCATATACAAACCATAGCCCCAAACTTATTCAAGATTTCAGCCTTAGATTAAAAGGCTTATTTGGTGTTTTCTCGAGTTTGGGCTATAACAAGATTTGATTATTTTCGCGAGAAGAATGTGATGGTGTGTATAGATTTTGAGGATAAAATTATGTGATGATTCATGTTGGTTCTTTTGATGGTTTAAGGTATGGGGTTTTACACAATATGCTCCTTAATATCACGAGTGTTATTCCCTTTGTTTTCCTATGATTATTAGCTCATATTTGAATTGATAAATTCATTTGGAAATCTAAAAATATTTGTTGGAATCTAATTTCGATTCATGTGGTATTATATTTGGTGTTGAGCATGTTGTCATGAGATTTTAATATGGCACTGAAGTTGGACACCCGCCAATATTCCTTTTTCCGGATATGCTAGAAAAATGCATAGGCGCGGTACGATGGTGAGGCCTGGTGATCCGATTAATGTGTTGTTGAGAAATTATATTGATATAATTGCTTATTAGATTCACATTTGATTTGAATATTCGTATTCGTATTGTTACGTTTTATTCACCGTTAATAATTGTTGAGCATCTTTCCTGTCGTATTGTGTACTTCCCCATATTTTTCTTTTAGTGGCAGGTTAGCGCGGATTTGGGCGCTTTGGATTTGATTTGGAGATTGATTTTAGCGAGGATTATTTTGGGAAGATTTTTAATACAAGATGAGAAGATTGTATTATTTTTATGTATAGAGCATTGGAGATTTGTATTTTATTTTAGAGTTAGTTTTATATGTAATTCGAGAGACTTGGTATTTATTTGAAGAGATTTGAGATTAGTGGTTTCTTTTCTATTGTGGGATTTAGATGCTCTATACCTTGTTATATTGTGGATTTGATTTAGTTTTATCGATAGTAGCTCTCCGTTCGCTCTCCCCGGGCGGGCGGGATATTACAGGAACTTAATGGTGGATCCCCAGATAACTGTGAAATCAGCGTGAGTATTCTACTATCGTAGTCCTGAGTGATACTGGCGGAGACTCTGAATGTTCTTACTTCTTGTATGTAAGGTTGCTCTGATTTTCTAAGAGAGAGCCCGATGATGTTGCTCGTGTGTCTGATTGAGAGGTTATGTCTAGCGATTCCTCTTGAGTATAGAAGGTGTGACAAATTTCTTACTCAGTACTTTTTTAGTTTTGGTCCATTTATGGAGAACTGGCTCAATTAGTTCGTGGAGCACAGAGCATTGTGGCTTCGTTGGTCGGTGCCATGGTGGGGGGAACTGCAGTATATTTTGGAACTAGGAGAGTACCGGTATGCTTGATTAGTTGGCCTGTGGAAAACTTCATTTTATTTCCGTTGACCGCTTCTGTATCAAGTTAGATGGGAGAAAATAGTACCTTCTTCAACACTAGACTTCTTTCTTGTGGAAGACTTAACTGAATCCATGCGCATAAGGTCAAGTTCTCTATGGGAGAATTTTCAGTCGTCGACCCATCCATCTCAATCTGTAGGTAGGGTCTGGCATATGTCCAAGGACTATTTGAAATGGCAGTGGAAGAGAATAATGATGAAGATCTTGGCAAAAGAGACCGTCTTTTTGAAACCATGGAAGGAGGGGTAGTGGTCTTTTCCCGACTGGTCAGGGCATATCACTTTATGGAGCGTATTTGGAATATCAACTGGGCAGGGGAAGTTTTGGGACCTCAGGGCTAATGATAATGGGGCTGGGTCTTCTTGTAGCTGTGGATAGGTTTTGTGAAGCTGGTATTTTTTACGTGAAGCTTTTGATGACTTTTGTGAAGCTTTTTGGGATTTTTTTTGATTTGAGGTTTTGGAAATAATTTTGTGAAGTTTGGTTAGGCCTATTTAGAAATAGCTTAGTCAGCGAAAACGGGAGGTTGTTTTGACTCCCTTTGCTAATACTTAGTGTAATGGTACCAGACTTCATTATTTGAAATAAAAAAATATTGATAATATTGTTGTGTCTCTTGATGAGTTTTACATTTGCGTTATCTATACCAATCGCTAAGGCATACGTAATCATTTTGTTCACGTAAATGATAAAATGAATCGTCGTTCTCCGAGGTTAGAAAATAATACCATTTTGTGAAAAAAAGGGGAGCGCGCCCATATAAAGTGTATGAGCTACCTACGTACCTTTAGGGTTTTGAAAATTCTTGAGGTCCATTTTAAAAGAAAAAAGGGTGTTTTAGAGGATCAGGCCCCGCATAGTTCTAGGTAAAGAGAAATGAAGAGATTTTTTTAGAATAGAAGGGAGGTGAGAAGAGTCGTAGCGCGTCGAAATTTTGAACTAAGGGTAGAACTTCTAGAGATGATCCAGGTTTATTGGACGCACCAGTTCTTCTCCGTCGAGGTCTGCGAGCATAACGACACTTCTTGAGAGAATTTTCTTCACGATGTAGGGACCACTCCGGTTTGCCTTAAATTTCCCTCTGGGTCCCAAATGGGTTCTATGATATCTTTGAGGGCCAAGTATCATTCCTGGACACCATGCCTCTTGACTCTTCGATTGAATGATTATGCTATTCGATGATTATATGGTACCCTTGTATAAGGACTTCAGCCTATTTTCATCCAAGAGTGACAGTTTGTCAAAGCGACTTTGATGCAAATATTCTACGCTTACTCTGCTCTCGAGCATAACACGTAGGGAAGGTGTTTCTAGCTCAATGGATACGATCGATTTCATGATGTATACTAGAGAGTAAGGGGTAGTCTCAATAGATGTCTTGACTAAAGTGCGATAGCCGCAGAGGGCGTGGGATTCTACTGGTCCAATCTCGACAACTCTCTGTCACGTTCTTATTGGCAGCTTCAGCTGCACCATTAGTTTGGGGTCTGTTGGGAGAATATTTATTCCTCTGGATCCCATACTCATTGACCAGTTCTGTGACCCCCGCTTCAAATGTAAGCCATAACCTGATACTAGCTCGTGGGGAACCCCGTATTGACAGATCGCGTTCTTTCGAATAAACTTAGCCACCTTCTTAGCTTTTAGTACTGTGTATGACTCGGCTTTGACCAATTTGGTGAAGTAATCAATGGCGATTAAGATGAACTCATGCCCATTTGAAGCTTTTGGTGTGAATTTCCTTATGATGTTAATGCTTGAAGTGGAGAAAGGCTAAGGACAAGTCATGTTGTACAATTCTCGAGGAGGTAAGTGCAAAAGATTGGAAAACTGTTTGCGTTTGAGGCATTTTTGGTCATAGGTGGTGCAATCCTGAACCATTGTGGTCTAATAGTAACCTTGACGGATAATCTTTTAGCAAGCATATAACCGTTCATGTGGGGTCCTCATTCCTCGCTGTGGATCTTATGCATCATTTTTTCAATGTCAGCCCCAATAATGCAGTGCAAATGGGTTCCTTTGAAGTTTCTATGAACGCTGCTTTGTCACAGATGATGTACTGGGTAGTCAGTTTATGGAGGGTCGCATGGTCTTTCTTGTTGGCGTCTTGGGGATACCTACCGTGCTTGAGGAGGTGAGAAATGTCATAGTACCAGAACTTAGCCATATCAAAATCCTCCTCTGTGACGAGCTCAATATGGTAGCAATGGGTTGGCATAACTTATTTTTAGACTAGGAAAGGGGCCATCATTATTCCCTAGGGCATATTGACCATAGAGGACAGGGTAGCATGGGGAACGACTAACTTGTTCTTTGCTCGGGGTCAGTAATCAAGGATGAAAAGTAGCACAGTGTCAGTATACCAGTCATTTAATTAGCTTCACCTCCTCAATATAAAAACCTAAACAAATGACTACACTCTTTTTAAGGGAGTACAGTGGCCAGTCTGGGTATCGAATCCACAGACACTAGTTGTTAAAATTATATTGATTTAATAATTCAGGAATAAAAGTGTAAAAGATAATTGTTAACGAAAGAAAAGATAATACTAGGCATGTGTTTAAACTATGATTACAAAAAGAAATAAAAACTATAGATTGAATATCCCTCGCCTCGAGTTAATTAGTATAAATGGTTACATGGGAAGACAAGTATACCAAGATTAAATCTCATTTCATCAATTAAATATATCTAGAGTTCTCACTCCCTAAATTGTCATAAAAGCCTACTATGATTTTGGCATCAATAATTACCCTAGAAATTAAACACGTAAGGTCATAAATATAACGCTTACATGATTTACTCCGTTAAATCTCCTAGGCATAAAATTAAGAACATCCCAATCGAATTAAACTCATAAAACACATCAACAAAGCAAATCAACCAAATCAACCCAAGGTGAGTTCAATAAATCACAACCTAAATTAATTAGCTACATAACATAAAACAAAGCATAATGCAAGCTCGGATTAAAGAAGAAGATGATGAATTGTGACTTACAAACCTATGTGGGTGAAACCCTAGGAGAGAGAGAAGCAAAACCCAAAATCCCCTCCAAAACCCTTCTTCCTCTAACCTAAAACTAAAAATATGATGAAAGCAAGATAAAAACTATATAATGAAAAGATATGTCTTCAAATACCCAAAACTCACTTATATAGTAAGTGGTAAAAGAAATAAATGGAAAATAAATGATTTTTCCTAATTGGTTTTGGTGTTGCCCTTCCTTCGCAAGAAATTTAATAACTTCTTCGTTATTGATCGAAATCACGAGTTTTTGTGGTTAACGAGCATAAATATAGGAATTAAGGTACCCGTGGGGGCTAAAATGTATAAGTAAAGAGGGTGAATATATGAAATATTCGAGACGAATTAGTATGTAGTGGAAGGTGATATCTCGAAACTGGGAGGCTAGCTCTTATAAGTGGGCATAAAAAGGTAAGGTCTTTTCATCTTTGACTTTCCATCTTCTAAGGACTTGGACGATGATGAGATCCTAATCCCCGTAGACATCCAGGTGTTTGATACCTTTCTTGAGGGAAACTTTGAAGCCTACAGTGCACGCCTCGTATTCGATCATATTTTTGGTGGAGGGAAAATCTAACTTTATGGCAATGGGGCGATCAGGAGTATCCCAATGCCGTATCCTTTCTTATTGGCATCGTCGTCAAAGAACATTTACCATTGGAGGTCCTCCTGATAGGTGTAGAGAATATCTTCATCCGAGAATTCAGAGACCCAAACATCGACCTTTTTCGTGGAGTAGTCAGTAAGGTAATCAGAGATGGATCTCCCTTTCATGGTTTTCTGTGTGATATGCACGATATCGAACTCAGCTAGTAACATCAACCATTGGGCCATTTGACTAGACAGGTTGGGGTTCTCAAGAAAGTATTTGATCGGATACATTTGGAACACAAGTCTGAAATGAAAAGTGAGCTTGAAGTGTTATAATTTTTGAGTGACCTAAACTAGGGCGATGCATATTTTTCTAAGGCATGGTGGAGGACTTCGTACCCTACCAACTTTTTACTGGTATAGTAGATAGCCCTTTCTTTGTGGGATTCTTAGATATATTGGGCTATCAAAGCCCCTGTTGCATTTCTTTTATGGTCAAGTAAAAGAGTAGAGGGAGACCTGACTGCGGAGGCATAAGTACTAGAGGTCGGGTAAGCTATTACTTGATTCTGTCGAAGGCTCCCTGACATGCCTCATTCCATATTTTAGTAGAATCCTTCTAGAAGAGTTTGAAGATGGGTTCGCAAATAGAAGTCAGCTAGCTGATGAATCGACTGATGAATTAAAGTTTTCCCAAGAATCCATAGACTTTCTTCTCCATTCAGGGTGGTGGCATTTCGAGTATAACTTTCATCTTGGCGGGGTCTACTTCAGTTCCATTTTCACTGACCATGAGTACCAAAATATTTCTTTTTATGACTTTGAAAATGCATTTATGTAGATTGATCTTGATTGTTAAAGGACTGCTCTTACAAGTGGATGGAGGTGATAGGAGAAAAGGGAATGGAATTTGGTAAATTGGGTAAGAAAATGATGGAAATGGAAAGTGGGGGAGAGGTTTCAATATGGAAACCACGCTGACTTTGAGAGAATGTTGTTGAGATCACTGAGAGGGATGTTTCTGAGGTGTGTTTCGATGTGAGATCATGCTCCATTTATATATGGTCAAGGGGAGTGACATCGACATTGTACTTGACATGCCTAATAGGCAGGGAAATAGGTTTGCCATTCGGCTGTCTCATGCAATTTTTTTGAAAAAATGGTCATAAAATGCAATCCTTAAGTCAGAATCGTGCATGGGACGAACCATTGGAAAGGGTGTTAAGAGAACTTTAAGAATCCACAGTGTCGCTCCTGGGTTCGGGAGTTAACTATTGTCAAATGGGTCTAAAAAGCATCTGATGGTCTTTTGGACAAGAGATTCCCGAGGAAACAAATCGTTCATTCGAACCGTAAGACCAATTCATGCATGGGATGGACCGTTGGAAAGAGTATTAAGAGACCTTCAATTATTTATTCAGTCTCATTTGGTTCGGAGAGTTGACATTGGTTAAATGGAACTTGATTCTCTTAATGACCCTTTCGAGTAAAATGGATTGTTCATCCATACTATAAGGTCGATTTGTCCATGAGGCAGATCGTTAAAAAGGTTATTTAGAGACCTTCGAAGATTCATTCATTATCATTCGAGTTGAAGTGTTTACGGGAGTCAAATGGAGCTCGAGAGTTCCCGGTGGCCTTTGTATCAGTTTTTGAGGGAAAATGGACTGTTCGTCTGAATCGTAATGACGATTCATGCACAGAGGAGACCATTGAAAAGGGGATTCAGAGCCCTTTGAATATTCATTAGCTTCCACTCTGGCTAAAAAGTTAATTGGTGTCAAAATGGGGCTCGGGAGTGCTCGGTGGCCTTCAGGTCAATTTTTGATAGTAACATGGACCGTTCGTCCAAACCATAGGGCCGATTAGCGCACGAGCCGTACCGTTGGATACGGTATTCACATCCCTTCAAAGATTCATTGAGCTTATTCTTAAATGAGAAAGTTAAATGGAATCAAATAGAGCTCAAAAGTTCCCGATGACTTCTAGATTGGTACTCGGAGTATGACCTAGGTTTTATGGTGAAGGAATAAGTGCTAGGGACCTAAGGAGTTGTTTAGGAGGGTCCTAGAATGTGGTGTCTACAATATCAAAAGAAAACATGGTTAGGAGTTATAAGAAAATAGTGATACCAATAACCAAGTAGAATATAAGACCGTGATAATGGAATTAGAGATCCTTCGAAGCCGTAAGTATTCAATTATTGGGATCTTTGGTGACTCTCAATTGGTTATAAGACAATTGACTAGTGAATATAAATATATTCATTAAGGCCTGGGGTTGTATAATAAAGTGGCATTGAATTTTCAATCCTAATTTATTGAAGTTACTTTAAAATATATCTCCAGGTTTCTAGATAATAGGGCTAATAAAATGGCTCAAAAAGCATCAAGCTTCAAGCTTGGTAATGAATTTGAAGCCAAATTAAAGATTAGTGACACTAATGTATTTATGCCTCTGCTATATAACAAACAACTAATGATGGTAATTGGAAATGTTAATATTCAAGAAGACTAGATAAAATCAATAATCAAATATTTTAATGATCCAAATAAAAAAACTAACAGGATCATCAGATTTGGGCCAGTCAACAATGTTATGTATATTAATAAATTATTCAAAAGAGGTGTTTATTGAGTAATCGTAGAATACCTGAACAAAAATAAAGGGTTCACAGTTATAGCCTAAGTTCATGAAGGTCTTTGTGGGGCTCACCAAGTTGGACCTAAAATGAGATGGCTATTAAGAAGACATGGTTTTTATTGGCCTTTGAACCCCAAATATTGCATCAAATTTGCAAAAGGAGAAAAAAATTTCATCAACATTCTCCTTTGAAACATATATCTACCATGGACTTACAGTATGTGGTCAAGACTTGGTTATTTAGAGGGTAGGCAATGGATGTGATTGAAAAAATCTATCCTCCATATTTGAAGCTACACAATTTCATTATGTTGGTTATAACTGACTACTTTACTAAGTGTATGGAAGTAAAATCTTTAAAATCGTTTACCTAAACCGGTTAGTAGATTTCCCACAAGATATTTATACATTTTAAAATATTAGAGATCCTAACCTTTGACAATGTAACTATCTTTGAATCGAAAATATTATTGGAATTCACTTCCAAGCTAGGGATAACTCTAATAAAATATTCATCTTATTTTGCTCAATCAAATGTCTAAGCAGAGGCCATTAACAAAGTAATTAAAGAAAGTTTGAGCAAAGTAATTGAGAAACATCCCAGAGATTGGCACAACTTCCTACTAAAAAATTTATGGTCTTATAGTACCTCTAAAGGTAAAGTACTGGAATAACCCCATATGCATTAACCTATGGGCATGATGATGTTTTCTCTGAAGAGATAACTTTGAACTAATTAGGCGTTGTAGCCCAAAATAACTTGACTATAGAAAGCTATAGCTAGTTTTTAATCCAGAAGAAGAAAATAGATAACATTTAAAACAAAAAGGCAAAAAAGATATCCTTTAATAAGGAGATCTGGTTTATAAAACTATCCTACAAATAGGCTTTAAAGATCCTGCCCATGGAAAGTGGTCCCCAAAATAGGAAGGACCATTCTAGGTGCATATAGTGTTTAAAAAGGGATCATATCATTTAAGGAACATAAATGTCTATGTTTACATGAAAAAAATAAATGCAAGATTCTTAAAGCCTTATTGTCCTATAATTTTGAAAGTTAGGGAGAAAGAATAAAATGCATAATTTCATTAATTAATCTGAGGAAGGTTACACATTTGGAAAAAAAATAATCACAAGGAGTTTAAAATCAGCCTAAAACTTGGTATATGGCATTTTATTGGCTCTGATATCAATATCCTTAGCATCAAATTGGGCTGCATTATGAGTGGAAACTTTAACTTTTTCAATTATTTGGCCAAGTATATCTTGGTAATCTTCCTCCTCAACCAAGATTACTTCCAAGGTAGTGTTTAATCTATCCAGTTTCATTTCTAACTCTTTTTTTCCAGCAGCAAATTAGCCTTTCTGCTTTAAATGAATTTTAGATCATTAAACTCCTTAAAAGCATCTGCTCTTTGACTTAAGAAATAGGCTTTGTCTGCAGATAAGTTTTTCTCTTCAGCCTCAACTTAAGCCATGGTAGTAAGATTATAAGAGAGTGAATGTATGATAAGAGAGTGAATGTATTACAGAATATAGCTCTATTATTAAACCATTATCCAAGCCATCTACCCTAGAAATATAGGAGCAGGATGCTCTAAGCCCGCCAGAAAAGCCAAAATCAACTAGATCCTCAAATGAATAAAGTTTCGAATGATATCCAGGACTTGAGAAGTTTGTAAATTCCAAGAAGGAGTAGCAAGTTGAACTTGGATCAAATTCAACAGATATCGCTCTACACCCACATTCGCTACTATCACAGGTTGGATTGGAGATTTGAATATAACCTCTGATATCTGCTCTCTCAAAGTAAATACTTCATTAGGAGTCACCTTTTAAGAAAACTCCTTAATAATAGGGTGGATTGCTACAAAAAGAGGTGCCTCTCCTGGAGGTGGAATCCTCGAAGCAACAATAATATAAGGAAGAGAAAGTTTAGCTAGGGGTGGTAAATCTTTGACAGTTAGAAAAGGATCTTCCAAAGGCTTTGTGCTTGCCAGATTAGAAGCCTTACTTCCTTTACCTTGGATTAGGATCAAAGCCAAGGGGGTATCTACTCCCTCAGATCTTGTTCCCTCATCTATGTGATGAATTTGAGATAGCCTAAAGGGTGAAGATGGAATATTAGTTTGGTCCCCCATATGATGGTCAAATGGGGATACAAGTGCTTTTCCTTCCACTTCCACTTGCTCAATAGGACCCGACAAGTAAGAGAATTTAACTCTAAGTCAAAGATAATGGTTTAATGAATACTAATAAGACTTTGAATAATAGTACAAGGATGAAATAATGACTTACAATCCAATTGAGTTGGGAGCACAATCCTCATTGCTATTCTCTTCATACATCTGTTAGTGGGAACAATGAACACAATGAAGATTGGGGCATCATCAATGCTATAGGAAGTATTCTCCAGATTGATAAAGGAATAATTTGTTCTCTTTAGTCTTAAAACAGGGACATCCCCTTCATCTTTATCCTCTGCCATTTTTTCAGAGTTTCTTGTTCCAAATCTCCCTTGACCTCGGGGGTAATTTTCCTCTTTTTGAAGAGAAATAAATTATCTTCCTCAATATGAGGAGATTTAATCCAATTTTAAATGGTTAAGTTAGTCCAATGCAAGAGATTATGAAAACTAAAAAAAATCAAATCTTACTTGAAGATAAAGGGTTCGAAGGATGTTTCCCTAATGCCTAGGGATCCAAAAAACCTTTAAATACTCAAACCACCATTTATGAAAGACTAGAACCATCCTAGCATGGAATATATCTCCAGCCATGTGCAAATTTCTTCAAACTCTATGGTATTCATCCATGTCACAAAAGATGGTCGCCATCAAAACTGATGAAACTCTATTGAATACACAAACATTAATATGGCTTGTCATTAGGGCTTTGATGGATTGATGGAAACTAAGTTGCCTTGAAAACTGGGTAGGAACATATACCTATCCATATGAATTTAAAGATGAAGGGGGAGATGAATTAGTGCCATAATAAAATTCGCTAGAAATAAAAAAAAACTACCCTATCAAGTATTGTCATACTCTACCAAAGGGTTGTGTAAAAAGGAAGTTAGCCAAAGCGAAGACTTAAGTGGCTGAAGCAAGGGTGAAAAAAGGAATGAGAGATGCCAATTTAGAGATTCCTAAAAATAGCTACAAGATCTTTAAAGCTCTTGTATGAGGGTTTAGACCAATAGAAGGTGTGACTATAGAAACCCCATACTTAATTTATAAATACTTAATTCGTTAGGGATTTTAGACACTCTTAAGTTATAAGAACTCATAGGAGACCTTCAGATTTATGAGATAGATATGTCCCCTAAAACAATGAAACTTAATTATATATGGGTAGCTTTAAAGACTCAAACTAAGAAAAAGAAAAAGAAAAAGAAAAAGAAAAAGAAAAAGAAAAAGAAAAAGAAAAAGAAAAAGAAAAAGAGAAAGAAAAAGGAGAAAGTATGTGAGTCTGAATCTGTGAGTGAGTGTGATTTCGAGTACTTGGCCTTGTTTGTAATTATTTTTTTAAAAGTTTCTCAAATTATCCAAAAATAATTGTTCCAATATAAAGATTTTTAAAAAAAACAAAAAGAAAGATGATGTCAAGGATGGCGGTGAGAAAGAGGAAAAGATAAGGTGTTATGAGTTCAGGGACAAAGGTCATAAGTCACATGAGTGTCCCATTAGGCTAAAAAGAAAGGTAAAATAGATTGCAAATAAAGCCACTCTTAGCGACATCGACATCGAGTCAGTTGATTCAGGGGGAGAATCACCATATGAACCTTGCGTTGTATTCGTAGCTAGTCACGTTAGCACACCTAGTTTGTCCCTCGACGATGAGGGCACATGTAAATATAAAATCCTCGATAATGTTTCGAGCCATTCTAGTGAGGTGAGGATGAGATTGCAAGTGAGGTAGAAGGGGATCTTCAAAAATCTTTTAGTGATTTATACACCGAGACGTTAAAAACCAAAAAAATGAATAAAGATTTGTCTTTTAGGGTATTAGATTTAGAGAGAAAGGTGAAAGCTTTTAGGGTGTGTGAGGCATTGGAGAGTCAGATTGATAAGATGAAGGTTTCTTTGTGTTAGCAGTTGATCGTCTTAGGTCGAGAAAAGAGTGAATTGAACAACATTATGGTTAGTCTTACAGGAGATCTTCAATCTTCACTAGAGACTCGGGAGAAACTTTAATCCCATGTATCCTAACTCGAAAGAGATATTGAACATGCCCAAGAGATCGAGGTTACTTTAGAGGTCACATATAATAAGTTTGTAAAGATACTCCTTGGTCCCACATTGGATAATGATGAGAGGACAGGAATAGGTTATGACGGTGCATCCACTTCCCATGTTACACCCGAGCAGGATCTCGAGTTTATGTTAGATCCATATAGCCCTCAACCCAACCCACCTTAGCCTTCGATTACATATAGGAAAGCTCGTGGACCCAAGCCCATTTATGTTTGTTTCCACAGTAAGTGAAAAGGTCACCTTAGAGAATTTCTCTTTAAGTTAGGGATAGTTTCTCATAGGTATCTTCTACGATATGCTAGCACATGTGTTCTTGTACGCACTCCCACAGATATTACTCTGCATGCTCCGACACATCAGATGAGAGATTTTGAGAGTTTTCGAGAGCAAGTGGAGTATTTAGTTAAGACTTCACAAGATTTGATAGAGTTTTTTCATAGAATGTCATCTCCTTTGGATAAATCCTTCGGGCTTAATGATTGAGGTTGAGACTTGTTTCTAGCATATGATGCTTTTCATGTTCATATTTGACATGCTTGTTGCTAGAGTGTACTTTCATTGTATTTATATTTTCCATTTTGATATATATTGAAAAAATACAAAAATATTTTTGATATCTTTATTAGAAAAAGTCAAAATGATTTTTTTGATATAATTTTTGAAAAATTCCAAAAGGAGTTTTGTATTTTTTACACCATATGTGGATGAACATTAAAGATGTTCAAGTCACCCATTCATTCCATATCCTTGTGACGATTTTTTAGTGTTTTGAGATGAGAAAACATTTCATTTTTTTTACTTTTAATATGTATAGTCATTAAGATGTGATATGATGACTACTCACTACATGTTTGACTCCTTGTCGCCTTTAATTCACACAAGCACGGATTTATTTGAGTATTACACTTACCATTCACGTGTTGATTGTATTGTTTTCACCTCAATACTACTATTAAAATGAATCAAATGTGAAAAATGGATAATGAAAGTAATACTTATAAGAACCATTACTCGGATTTGAAAAATTAAAAATCATATCTCCGATAATTGGTGTGAAAATCACTCATGATCTTGATTAGTTGAATAGGTTAAGTCGATTTCACTTGAGTTCATAATTTTTACACTTAAGGTAGACTTGAGCTCTTGAGTTAGTGGCGTTTCATTCCTTCGTGCACATATGCTATGTTTGTCTACGTTGATTAACCTATAGAATGTGTTCACATCCCTATATTCTGTTTCCATGATTCGGTTATTTTTGTGTTTCTCCCTGGTGTGTTATTTTGTAAAAAAAAATTAGTTGAAAAAATAGTTTCTGGAGCCTTTGAGATTATCATTGCTTGTTTATTCATTCATAATTTTTTGTGATGATATATTTCTACGCTTGGTGATGTTCCCTATATTTTTCATGATTAGTTTCAACTCCTTGTCTAGTTCAAACAAAATAAAAGGGGGGGAACAAATTACGAGAGAGAGTATGATTTATTGGGAAGATTTTATCTTTATGCATTTTATTTGATATTTGTCAAACTCGATGCATCACGGGGTATTTTCTTTGTTTCATGTGTGTAGGTATTTTGAAAGATCGATCATATTTGGATTACACTCAATGAAGATAAAGTTACCAAGAGAAGACAAAGAAGAAGTGTGTAGATTTGAAGACTTTAGTTTGAAGACAACTCTATCTTGTACCTATCGATTTGAGGGTTTGGGAGGGTATTAGGACATCATATTTGTCTTAAGAGATTTATTTGTAATTTGGATTTTGGTTTTATATATGTACTAGAAGAGCCAAAAAGGGAGATATTTGTAAAAGTATAATTTGCTCATAGCTTAGGCTAAGTATATTTTTTTGCATATACCGCTACCGTTTGACTTAATCCATTACGAAGTCCAAAGATCCAACATCTCCAGCTTTCAAGTATCTCCATACTTTGAAGGCATAATGCTATTTAGAGTTTAAGTTTATTCCTTGAATTTATTTTGGGATGTTCATTTTTATTAAAACTAGAAACTTTCCATTTTATTTAAAACTCAAGGCATTTTTCTTTATTTAAAAATGTTCGAAGTACGAGCATCTCGTTCAAATGTGATTGGCTTTTCATTTTAAGTGGTCGTTTGAAGTTTACTTTGATCGAACATCTCACGAGAGCGTACTGTTTTGCATTGTTTAAAGTTCATTTGAAGCTCGTTCAAACGAGATTAGGGTTTCATTTAATGACCTTGTTGTCATTCTAACGAGGTTCTTTTCTTGTTCAAATGAGTCTGCTTTCTCGTTCGAACGAAATCGCCGCCTCACAATTTGTGTTCGTCTTATAAATACTTATTTCGTGTTTATTTTCGTTGAGACTTTTTCCATAATTGATTCTGCATACCTTTAGCAAAGTTTTCGACTTTTGTGTTTAGAAAATATTTTTGATTCACAAATCACATTCCCAGAATTTATTTGAGTGAATCAAGTTTAAACCCAATAGATTGTATCTAGCATACAACTCTTGTGGAGAGAGTTTCTTCATGGCTAAACTTGTGATTCTCAAGGGAACTCACTATGAACGACAAAGGCTGATCGATGGATACTGAGCATGGAAGGCCGCGTGTGGACTGCTCCTCACTGAGTAGTATTCTTTACAGATATGCAAAGACTATCGCATTATACTTATGGCGGTTATCAAGTAGTCTATAAGTTGACCGTCTTGTAATTTTTCTAAAGTAGTGAATAAAAGGTTTTACCCAAGAGGTTTTTCTTTTCTTAAATTGCCTTGTTTATGTGCATGATTTAATTTTATCCGCTTTATCACCAAATATTTTTTTAAGGTTAATAAGATAAAATTTGGACTTGTGTGTGTTGGAAACTTAATTATAGAAACTATCCATTAAGATCTCCATAGCTCACTCTCACTACTCCACCATCATCCCACCACCATAAAATCAACCTACCCCTTCAAAAATCAATATCAAAATCTTATTGGAGGTCTACTCCTACTCTTTTTTATTTCATTTAATTATTATTGTTCATTTACTTTTCTTCCCCTTTTATACCTTTTAGAATTACTCGATATCACACATCAACAAATATCCTTTTCATTACTAGTATTCACACATTATACTTTAATAAAACGAACAAATACAAAAAAATGAGGGTTCACTCATATACCCCAAAGATGATTTCCTCACTTTTTAAAACTTTTACACTTGAGCATATTTTCTTCAAAACCAACTAAAGAGGAGTCTTAAATTTAGGCTTATGGGAGAAACCCATCCCTTGTAGTATGTTGAACTATGTGGAGTTTGATGCCTATTTTTTCTACGTAGGTGGCCCGAGTCATAATCGAGATTCGAGTCATATTTCGTTCATTATCATAATTTGTTTCAATCTCATATTTAGTAGCATTGCGCATATGTATATGCCTATATATTAGTTTTCCCACCTGATATGAACATTCATTTCCTTATAGTGAACCGAGATTTAATGGTCACTAACATCATATTTTCCTTTTATTCTTTTTCTTTTGTATACTCTATAGGATGACTCCTCCTCGTCTTTCCCGTGACGTGAGTTGGATGATTTATTTTTTCTCACCTATTTCTACATCACACACATTATACATATGAGTCATATCTTGGAGAAAAATAACACCATTATTATAGCGCATAAGAGACCTAAAAGAGCAAAATGGGTGAGAAATTACTTGAAATTGAAGTAACTGCGGTTATTTTACATCCACGACAGACCTAACTTGTAATGGGTGAGAAAAATGGAGTCACTGCAGTTATTTTACTTCCTCAACTGACCTAACTTGTAATTGAAGTAAAGCATTGTATGGTAATTAGGAAGAGAAATTATCGATTGGTGGAGTTGTGTGTAGTCACTCGTACATGTTTTTTGTAGAGAAGGTGCTTATTGAGGTTTTGTGTGGAAATCCTATCCATTCTCCCCCTGATTGATTAGAGGTGAGTGTATAGTTAAATTTTTGGATCGAACGATAGTTAAAGTCTGTTGACAAAAGTGGAGCAACCACAAACTGTTTTGGGTGGCTTTTGACTGTCGAAAGAGTTGCCTCACCACGAACTGATGTTTTATTGACTTACATGAGTGGTCATATTTTCTTATGGTTTCTCTCAGGATGGGAGTCTTGTGTTAGGGAGGATACGGGAAGCTGGCACGTAGTGATGCGCGGTCTTCCAATAATATTGAGGCGATAGATCCAGTGATGTATAGGCTCGTCTTATTCGGATGTCGTTGGTAGAAGCACGATGTGTGATGTGTCATTATTTAGGTGAGACCTTATGACTGATGGAGTATATCACTACGAAGAGAATTGAACAAGCTTTCCGTGAAGCTCGATCTATAGTGATTAATTCTTTAGACAGGTGGGTACCACTAGTGAGTGTATAGTAGAGTAACCCTTATGTTACTTTGTTTGATTTCGGCTACTAGAGGATGTTGTGTTGTTAAAGATCCCGGGCCTTAGTACCGGGTGTATCCAAATTTTGAGGATGGAATTCCTCTAAAAGGGTGGAGTATGTAATACCCCATACTTTTATGGGTATTTAAATTAAATGAGTGGGTGAAATTTAATACTCGGATAACTGATTTGAGAAATTAAGTGAATGGATAATTATTAATTGGCGAGTAACGGATTAATATTACGTGTACTATATTTACTTACAGGAATAAGTAAATGAATTTGGATTATTTTACGTGTACTATAAAGTAGCCACACTGAGCCATTTCGAATCGATTCACAAGGAGGCGAATTGATTCGATTGAAGCAAATCGATTCGGTCCAAGGCGAATCGATTCGGCCTTGTCAGATATGAATTTTTTTTTCTTGGTTTTAAGGATTGATGGAGAATTGTTTTGTGGAGACAAATATTAGGGGGATCCTAAAAAGAGTGTTAGGACTTGTAAATGATTAGATGAGTAATATATGCACCTTGGGCTTGTGGGAATAAAATCCGGGGTAGGAATTTTAGGAGTCTTTGGGATGAATGACAATCGAGAAATTATTTCGACGGGTTTATATATATATATATATATATATATATATATATATATATATATATATATATATATATAAATATATGCCAATTATATATGAGTGAATTCGAATGTGCGAGTAGGATGAAATAAGAATACTGGCTAGACGTGATAAGCTAATATTCTGAAGCAAATAATATGATAATTATATCATAAGTGAGTGAATACTTATGGGATTAAACTAAGTGTGTATACTTATGAATTAATAAAAATTGGTTTATTTGGGATTTACATGCTAGTGTCATGGGATATAAGCATGATAGCCGGATCTTATATATATATACGGGTATAGAGACAGTATATATATGATATAATTATAAATATATCTGTGTATGAATGGTATATTTATGTGAAGCATACTCTTCTAGTACTATCATTGGAAGTTGCGCGATGTGGGTGAATCCCCTGGCTTGAGAAGCGGGGAGAGTATAGTCCCCAAGTCATAACGTCCAGTATTTATAATGTGTGATTTTATCATGAGGGAGACATCTTGGGTATGATTCGTTCTCACTTTCAGGTGAGGATTTATGACCGCTTCCCATACATTGTGATTTGGATTTTAACCAAGGGGGTGGGAGATTCTGATCGTTGGTACCCAGGATAATGTGTGAGAAATCCCCGGAAGATGATAACATTGAAGAGACTTCATCCATTGAGTTATAGCTCTGAGGGATGGTTATTATACTTATATAGTGTGTGATATATAAGTATGGATATACTTGATGTGAATAGTATATATATATATATATATATATATACACACACACACACATACAGACAAAATAAAGAATAAAGTGAGAAGTAAATTGTTACATCCGCTAAAATAAAAATCTGGAATAAAATGTGATACGTATATAAAGATGAGAGTATTATATACGAGACTAATTACACTAAGACGTGAATAGTGTATAATAACTAGTGAAAGTTTTTCACAATGAACGGAGAAATTATAAGTGTTAATTTATAATGCAAAATCTCGTATGAAAGCATAGAATACGCGGGGTATGAGATAAAATATGATTACTTAGAAGTTTTGAGAGATGCTAGTTAGGCTGGGTAACGCAACTAGGGTGTTTAAAATACATGCGTTAGATGTGCATTGTTAGATGAGAGGTGAGGGGTATCTCATGTGAGTGCGACACTAGTTTAAATATGGAGAATATCAAATTTTAAATGCTAAAGTATTTTAAACACTTGCTAAATATTTTTAAAATGCTTTGGGCTCTGACCCTTTGGCAATTAGTTTAAAAACCTTTTAAGTGTCCAGACACAGGGACGCATGGATGATATTATTCCTTTGATTCAGATGATGTTGTAGTAGCTATGGATGCTAGCAAGGATTGTTTAGACGCTTCTTTCCTTGTGATCTAGATAGGAGGTATTACGAGTTATATTCAGGCATGTTGCCCAACTGTTGTCATTTATATTATTTTCCTCTTTTTCGTTTGCGCCTATTCGATATGGTTGTATTAATATTTATCGAGAGTTATCGGTTATTGTTTTATTAATTTCAATTAATGTGTATATTAATTGTGTGGGTGGATTTATTGTGTGTTTAAGTTTAAAAAGATTAGAGAGTTTAAAATTTGACACCGGGACTAATAGGTTATTAGCAATTAATTTGGTTTTCGACAGTGATGCTGAGAATGAACCATATGAGAATCCTATTTTATTTTGATAAAGGATTGATCAATCATGATTAAAATAGTTAGGGTGTCAGACATGTTATCATAGCATTAGGTTCTAGTGTCCTTAGGAATCTGTTCGGACGTACTACGTTTTCAGCGTTGCTTTCTATTCTATATAGAGCCCTATGCTTAGGATTGATGATTCCTATGGCGAGATATCATTCTCCTGCTGTAATGTATAATTATAGTGAATCTTATATGCGTTCGGGTGTGTTCATATGCCGAACAATGAAGGACGACAGGTGAGGGCCATTGGGAGGACATCAGGAGGAGGGGCTAAGTTGAAGTTGTAGAATATTTTGGGGACAATGGCCATAGTTGAGGTCACCCCTATTATTTCTTTGGCAGTTGGGGATGTAAGGACTGCTAGGGTGAAACATATATTTTTTTCCAACTACCACTATAATAGAAAGTGGTGCCAAATTAGACTCACCCAGCGTGGTCAGAATGGGAGAAAGTCTGATGGGTCTTTAAAGAGGGGCATCCATTGGAATTTTAGAAAATACGGAGATTGTGAGTGTAGCTAATGGAGGTAGGATATACAGAAGCTTTGGTATATAGTATATTGTAGGGATTATATTAGCAGTGTTGTAAAGGTAGGAGTCAATCACCACATTTGAAAAGTGAAATATTATGCCAACGGAAGGAACTTAGATACGATTTGACCGCAAGTTCCTTCTGTTCAGAAAGAGAAATGAATGAAATTATGAACTTATCATAGGAGGTGTAAGGACATAATTTAATAAAAGTTTGGGGTAGAATCTAGGAATTTTCTATTTGTCCTAGATCACAGTATGTATGTCTGATACCACTACATTGGGCACGTCAACACGATCATACACGACGTCCTTGATCCGAATCCATGCATCCACCATCTTCACACGTGCATCATGCTACATGAGACGTGCTACTCAACCGTTCCCACTACTCCATGATGCATTAGTGGTAAAATGGTTTATTGGAGTTGTTTATATTCGCATAAATATTTGGGAATTTTTTAGAAAATATTTTTCGAAGTCTGGTTAATTTTTATCACAAAAGCAGAA
The DNA here is from genome assembly GCA_949130495.1 of Sambucus nigra. Classification (NCBI taxonomy): domain Eukaryota; kingdom Viridiplantae; phylum Streptophyta; class Magnoliopsida; order Dipsacales; family Adoxaceae; genus Sambucus; species Sambucus nigra. The sequence continues at coordinate 566,177,650 of OX422210.1, forward strand.
ATTTTTTTAAGTGTAGAAGCGGACTTTTCCTAGTCGTCAAGCTTGTTCGAACGACATCTCTCTATCGTTCAATCGACATGAGGATGTCGCGCGATCTCGTTCGAGAGACACGTGGCCTCGTTCGAGCGAGATGCTTACCTCGTTGGAGCGATGCCGCCGCCTTAATTTTCGTATAAATATCTGTACACTTTCTGCACGTTTTTCCAAGTCTTTTTCTCACACGTTTATGGGATTTACAGCCCAGAAAAAAGACTTCAATTTTTTAAGGTTCCATGTCTTTTTGATTCATAAAACCATTCCCATATATGTGTGTAAATCAATAAACCTTCAAAGGAATGTTTTACTCATTTGGAGTAACTTGTGGAGAAGCCGACTCTTTTCCCTTGCTTCCCATCTGGAGTTCTTACGGGAGATTCCAACCGACGACATCGGAACCGACACCTGAGGGTGTAACACCCCGACCTGGATTTAGATTACCGTTGGAATAACCCAAATCCGAATCGGGATGTTAAAGGGGGGAGGGGGAAAAGTTTACTGTATTATTTAAGAAACATATTTATTTAATTGATTTAAGGACATGATATTCATTTGTCAAATTTTAATTTAAAAAGAATAAACGTTTCATATGCTTAATAAATTCAACTTATGAATTTGTCCATGGAAAAAAATGCAATACCACACTTAATCTATCGAAATAAAGTTCATTGAGTAAGACAACACAATTGTCCAAATCCCTTAATGAAGTTCCAAAATATTAATTAAAGTGCTACAAATATAAATCTTAAACATATTGTGAAACAGTCAACAGAGCGTCTAACGTCGAGTCACACCCTCCACATCCTTACCGAGATCCTTTCCAGTGTCACCAACTGAAGTACCTGGGGTGGGTAAAGTAAGGGGGTGAGCGAATGCCCAGTAAGGTGGGAAATACTAAGCAATAATTCAATAATCAAAATACTATACATATATAATGTCTTCCGGTATTTTGTAAAATAATTTCAAATTCATTAAATGCTAATACAACTACATGCAATGAACTCGGGCTATATGCCCAACTCATACTTAAGTATTTTTCATGTCTCGTGCCAGAGACTTAACTTATTAATCCAACTATGTTGTCATTTAATAAGATCCATTTATTCAAATTCATTAATCCATTCATTTTCCCAATCATTCATGAATATTCCTTTTATTAGTTTGGGATATGCCAACATCCACGATTTCACGGCCTTTCACCATCGGTATCCAGCACACATATGTTACACTGGCTAGGTTGTTTGAGGTCGTTCACCACTAGAGATGTCATGCCCTCCTTAATTATTCTTTCTGGAAACATTCGAATATCATTATCTTTTCATATATTCACATTCTTCCAAATATTCACATTCTTACAATTATTCTCATTATCCCAAGTACTCGCATTAATCTTTCGGTGTTACTTCTTTACTTCATTATTTGCCTTACTTTTAAAATAGCCGAGGAGGCCAAGTAATACTAACATCATACTTTGAACACTAACATCCAATCATCATCGACCCAATTTATTCATTAATGCATTAACACATTTTTAGTACCTTTAAAATGATTTTACTAGCATTTAAAGTAAAGAAACATTATCTTCCACTAGTTTTTCACATAATTACCAAAATTTCCATTACGCCATTTTTACACCAAAAATGCATCCTTTAAATGGGGTTTTAAAGAAAAAACATATCTTTATAAGACCTTACTGTTTTTCTATAATATTTTACTCATTTAATCATAAACTTAATTATTAAAATTTCCATTTTAATGTAGGGTTCAAATATAAGGTTTTAAATGAGTTTTCTACATCATTTTAGTCATTGTCATCACTTTTTAACATCATCAAAATAGGGGTTGAAATTTATCAATCTTTAAAAACATGATGAAATCTATCTATTTCATTTCAAAACATATCATTTATCATGGCTAAAAAATTATTCAAGTATATTCACATGAAATGAGGATTTCTACCTAAGAAATCCATGCATATGCATCCCACACATTCATATTCAAGTAGTATATGATTATAACATTTACTTTTAACAATTTTCATGTTCTAATCATTCATTTATACAAGCATGATATTATGAAACTTAATAAACAAAGATAGTTCATTTTAACACATAAAAGCATGGGTTTGCATAATAGAAATTACAAGAACTAACAATTTATTTTACAAGAAATCATCTTTCATCAACATGGGTGTTTTAAGCTTTTGAATATATAAATTTTGGAAGCGTAAAACCCGACTTGATTTATGAAGAGGAGATAACTTTGAAGAAGAAAACTTCAAGTCCTCCTAGAATGCTCCTAAACTCCACTACTATGCTCCCAAAATCAAGCTTTCAAGCCACACCAAGTTGCCCCACCCCTTGTGTGATGTTTTAATGCAGTTTTGAGCTTCTTTAATGGAGTTTGAGGAGGGAGAGTGTAAGGGTGAGCCACAAAATTTAGAAGTATTTTTGCCCTTGAGGATATAAGAGACAGGAAGAAGATGGAGGAGTTTATATTTTTTTTGGTTTACTAGGTTCCCCCCCACCCTTATTTATATCAATTTTAAGCTTCCCTTTTCAATATTTTGACTAGTTTAAGTCTCTTAGGCTTGAAAATATAAGTGAAACACGTTTTTTCCCAAGTTGGAAAATATAAAAGCCAACCACCCAATAAATGAGTCAACCACCCAATAAATGAGCCAACCACACTTATCGGGCGGAAAAAGTGTGTTCGTGTGAGGACACAATCGTCGTGTGTTTCGCCGCCGCGATACAAATAAAACCTAAGATACAACTACACTTGACAAGCAAGTACAACGATAAGTCGGGTATCGTAAGAAATCCGCAGGGAGTGATTAAATTTTAGATGTTAATTGTTTTAAATACTTCAGGAATAAAAGTGTGAAATAAATAAATGAAAAGGTGATGGGTGGTTGTCGTGAATAAATAAAAAGAATAAGTTATGCTACACAAAAGTAAAGCGAGGATCGGGATCGCATACACGCATTCACGGGATAAACAACTACTAATTAGAATTACGGATCCAAAGAAATTTAATCGAGCATTTACAATTAAGCATAAACATCACGCAATAAGGAATTTAACCCAAAGTTGCGAGATTAAACATTTAACGGAAAATGATCACACGCGGATTAAATTCGGATTATCGCTATAAACACTAACGTTGCGTGACAAATAAAGTTAAACGCATAACAATCCAACTTTAATACACGCAGTTTCAATTAAATGCAATTTTACACGAAACCCTAACTTTCGAGGTCCAAACCCGTAAATGGCGGAAACGCAATCCCGACCCTATTTATCTAAGGGCAATACATGGAAATAAACTAAATTAAACTAATTAAACTAAGAAAGCAAGAATAAACACAATAAACTAATTATGAAAGCATGAAAACTATCTAGAGAGCAAGAATTAAAGGAAAACAAGCTATATTAATGGAAATGGAAGAGAATAGTTCAATCTTACAAAACCACAAGGGTTGTCAATCCAAGAGGAAGAGAAAATGAGCTCTCCAAACCAAAACCCTAACTATTCTAACCTAAAATCGTGTATGTACTGATCTATCTTCTTATTACAACAAAATTGGCTTATATAGTAAGTTGGAATAAAAATAAAGAAGGAAGAAAAGAAGGCAAAATATCTGCAGAAAACAGAGCATCGATCGATCGACCCCTTTGGTCGATCGATCGACCTAGGCAAAAATTCGACAAATAATAATGGTCGATCGATCGACCAAATGGGTCAATCGATCGATCAAGCACGTCAGAATGCAGCAGCCTACTGCATTTCTCTCTTCTCCTTCTCTTCTCCTCTTTTGCTTTCCTTGTTTTTCCTCCGCTGAAATCGCCGTAACTTCTTCGTTATGTATAGGAATCGCGCACCGGTCGCGGACACGGGAAGCTAGCGAGGAGGGATACAACTTCCGTGAGATGTTGGGCCAGGTACACAAGCTGTGAAAAGACTAAAATGCCCTTGCGCGTGCGATTGTGTACGAAACTTCACCGGAATGCGTCCGAACTTCATACTAAGCATCCAAATACCTACAAAATCTCAATTAACCCCTAAAAAACATGTTAACATAGAAATCCGAGGTTGTCTGGTTAACGAGCATAAATATTGGGATTAAGATACCCGAGGGGGCTTATAACGCGTAGGTTAACGGGTGAAATACGCAATATTTTCGTCGTATCACACCCCCTAACTTACACATTGCTAGTCCCTAGCAATGAAATAGGAAACAACAAGAACTACAAGCAAACCAAAAGCAAGAGAAGTACAGAAGTATGGTATAAAAGCATAAGACCACTTTCGAGGGCGATTCGATTGCATTTAGCGTATGCAATAAGCTGTTAAGCCTCTAGGTTACCCTAGTGGACGAGTGTCGTCTCGTGAGGGTTTTCATGGATGAAACCCACAAACATCATGCAGTTTCCTCAAAATATGCCCAACCCAACATGCGACAAACTCAACAACAATGAAAAAGATTTCAAACATGTTATTAGCATATTGAACGAATTCAAACAAAAGTCCGTTGTTATTAACAGGTTGAATGCACCTCGTAGAACTGAAACTTTAAAATTGGGAGGGGGAAGAGCAAATGCAAAATATGATTTGGTAAAAACTTAAATAAACCGGATAAACATAAAGGCAAGCATATATTCAATCCTCACGGGCATTACGCTCATCAAGCGAAATCACTCGGAATAGGAGGTAATACACGGGACATGCGGGCATAAAGAGTAAATGTAAATGGAAACTAGGCCACACACATGTCACAGAAGAAGAATGTTATATATAAAATGAAAAACTATAATCTCAATGAAAGGATACCGCACACTAAAAGAGGCGAAATGTATTTTCACAGATTATCAAAACTATTATGACTTTTAAATTAAATGCACCCTAAGATCACATAGGACTTTATAGGGTTGTAATGTAGGTTTGGGGTTAAGGTACGAAATGAAAGGTATATGTACGGATTCAAAGTGTTTGGAGATGAAAACTTGGAATAATGGGAAGGATGCGGGCAATATCAAAAATGTAAAGTAACTTCCAAACAAGCATTAACTAGAGAGTAATCAAAGCTTATTGAACTATACACAACATATACAACTTTCTCTTTCTTTTCTTTTCTTCTTTTTCTCATGTTTTCTTTTGTTTTCTTTTTCTTTTTTCTTTCTCTTTTTCTTCACTTTTTTCACTACTTTTTTTACTTTTCAAACTCTCATATGCCTAAAATTGCAACCGCAATACAACAACAACATTCAATCCCAAGTAACATTCCAAACAAAGGTATGTAAGGTGTATATATGGCTTAAAACTCCAAATTGGAGTTGGTTATGTGATTTTGGGTAATGAAACGAAAGGCTAATATTTAGGCTCAAAGGGGTTAACGAGGGTAAACATATAAGGGTGAGGTCAAGGCTAATATGGGTGATATATCAAAGAGGGCCTATGATCATTTCACAAAGTTTACGCAATTCTCAAGTCAAAACAATATATGAAAATCATGCTCAAGTAACACATTTAAAGTATAAACTCAATTAATGAACGTTCAAATGAAAGAATAGTGAGATTACCAACAAATTCAACGTTTTCAATGAGAAAAGAATAGTGTATAACACTCACAAACGACGAAAGGTACAAAGCTTACTCGGTGTAAGTATATACAATGCAACAAAAGATTACCGAGTTATAAAAATCTTAAACCAAATCAATATAACAAGGAAAGTGCATATGCTCATGGGATAAAGTTTAATTCAGGAAGTTATTCACAATATCATTGATTTAAGGACTAAAGTCTAATAACTTCTAAAATCGAGAACATGCATCATTGAGTTGTCAATCGGATCGGGCAATTATTGAAACTTATCATCGGAAACAAGGCAAAATGCCCAACAATAGGAGAAAAAAGAAAGAAAATATTTTTGAAATTTTTTAATTTTTAACAAAAAGGCATACTTAGTAACTAAATGTGAGCAAATCCATGGACTACACATGAAATGGATAAAATATCCTACACCCCCTAACTTAAATGTTGCATTGTCCTCAATGCGCATTAAGAACACAACACAAAGAGAGGAAAATAACGGTATTACCCAAAATTGCGTCGTATTTGCGTCGTATCACAAAGAGAGGAAAAGAACGATATTACCCGAGGGGGCTAATAATGCGTAGGTTAACGGGTGAAATACGCAATATTTGCGCCGTATCACACACCACCTAAAATAATTTTTTTGACATAAATCTGTCTAAAATGGGGTCTAACCATTTTTTTAGGATGATGAAGAAGGGAAAGTTGTTCAAAATTAAATTTTACATTTGTCTGCTAAGTTTCAAATTTTTCTGAGCACTTTCATTTTTTTGACGAAAAAATGAATTATATATATATATATATATATATATATATATATATATATTAATTTTTTTTTTACCAAATTGCGTAAAACTTTACCAAGGTGCTTAAATAAACCATATAAACACAAATAAATTCCCTTGTGAGACACGCAAATGTAGATTTTTTGTTAATGGCACATTGACATATAAATAGGTCGAAATACAAGTACGTAATAAAAAGTGCGGTTATTACATTCTCCCCTCCTTAGACTCCGAAATAAATCCTAAGTCACTCAAACAACTGTGGATATTTCTCCCGCATCTCGGCTTCTCACTCCCAAGTAGCGCCTTCAACACCCTGTGATTACTAAAGGACTTTCACCAAAGGGATAACCTTGTTTCGTAGTACCCTATCCTCACGATCCAAAATAGATAAAGGTCGCATCAGAAACGTAGTATCTTCTAGAAACTCAATATTTTACTAGTTGATCACATGATTACGATCGTGCAGATACTTCTTCAACATAGAAACGTGAAACACATTGTGAACATGAGTCAATTGAGGAGGCAATTCCAAACGGTAAGAGACTTCCCAACCCGCTCCAAGATCTCAAAGGGGCCAATATATCGAGGGTCGAGCTTGCCCTTCTCGCCAAACCTCTTTCTATTGGATCGGGCCCTAACTTTCAGTAACACATGGTCACCTACTCAGAACTCTAGAGGTATACGACGATTATCAGCATAATTCTTCTACCTAATCTGGGCCATAACAAGTCTATGTCTAATCAACTCAACCTTCTCAGTCATCTCCCTAATCAAATCGAAACTTGTGAGATGCTTATCGCCAACCTCTACCCAACATACTGGGGAACGACACGGCCTCCCATATAGTGCCTCAAAGGGGGCCATCTCGATGCTTGATTGATAACTGTTATTGTAAGAGAATTCTGCAAGAGGCAAGTTCTCATCCCAACTACCCCGAAGGTATAAATCACACGCTCGTAGTAAATCCTCCAAAATCTGAATAGTATGCTCAGACTGCCCATCCGTCTCAGGGTGATAAGCCGTACTCAAATTCAGATTAGTACCCAATTCCTCCTGAACCTTCCTCCAGAACCGAGAGACAAACTGAGGATCCCTATCTGAAACAATAGTGTGTGGAACACCATTTTGTCGAATAATCTCCCGAATATAAATTCTAGCTAATTTTGCTATGCTATCTGTGCCTCTAATCAGTAGAAAATGTGCTGACTTAGTGAGATGATCTACTACAACCTAAACCGCATCCTGCCCTCGCTCAGATCAAGGTAAAGCAGTAAAAAAATCCATAGTGATATGTTCCCACTTCCACTCGGTAATTGGAAGTGGTTGAAAAAATCCAACTGGCTTCTTCTGTTCGGCCTTCTTCTACTGGCATGTGTAACACCTTGCCATAAACAAAGTCACATCTCATTTCATCCCTGACCACCAGAAATCCCTTCAAAGGTCCTTATACATCTTAGTAGCTCCCGGATCTATACTCAATTGAGAATGGTGAAATTCTGCCAGAATGTCAGCTTGAAGCTCCTCAATTGCTGGGACCATCAACCTACCCTTATGTCAAACACCCCCATCCTAATCAACTGTGAGAGTATCAAATTCCTCGCTGCGCTGAATGCGGTTTCGAAAAATCATGATCTCATCATCACATAATTGAGCATCCAAGATTTTATGATGAATGACTGGCCTAACCATCGGACCCCATAAATACGCCCTATCGTTATTCCGCTGAACATGAAAGTCATAACGCTGAAGTTCGGCATACATCTTTCCACGATAACATTTCATCACTACTAAGGTAGGACCATACTTCCTGCTAAGGGCATCAACCACAATATTGGCCTTTCCCGGATGGTACTCCAATGTAAATTCATAGTCTTTAAGAATCTCGATCCACCTTCATTATCGAAGGTTAAGATCTCGCTGAGTGAAGATGCACCGAAGACTCTTATGATCGGTGAATACCTCAAACTGCTCGCCATATAGGTAATACCGCCAACTCTTTAAATCAAACACCACTACGACTAACTCAAGATCATGAGTTGGGTAGTTCCTCTCATCCATCTTAAGTTATCGAGACGCATAAGCGACCACCCAACCCGCCTGCATAAGAACTGCACCAAGACCAGATCTGGAGGCATCACAGTACACTGTATACCCTTTTCCATGCTCGGGAAGAATAAGAATAGGTGCTAAGGTAAGCCTAAACTTTAACTCTTGGAAGGTATCTTCACACTCATCTGACCACACAAAATGAACATTTTTTTGCGTCAATCGAGTAAGTGGCGATACAACTCAAGAGAAATCTTGAACGAATCTCCTATAGTATCCAACCAAGGCAAGAAAACTCTGAATATCTAATGACCGTAACCTTAGATGAATCAAGCCTGCACCGGACACTACGTGGCCAAGAAATTTGACCTCATCCACCCAGAATTCACATTTGCTAAACTTTGCATATAATCGATTCTCCCTGAGTACCTGAAGTGTAGTATGCAAATTCTCCTCGTGATCAATATTAGAAGCCGAATATATAAGAATATCATCAACGAAGACCACCAAAAATCGTTCCAAGTATGGTTGGTAAATACGATTCATGATGTCCATGAATGTAGCAGGGGCATTTGTCAAGCCGAAAGGCATGACCAAAAACTCGTAATGTCCGTACCTCGTTCGAAAAGTTGTCTTAGGGATATCTTCCCTAACTTGCAATTGGTGATACCCAAATCGGAGATCAATCTTGGAGAACCTACCCGCTCCCCGTAACTGATAAAATAAATCATCAATTCTAGGCATAGGATATTTATTTTTCACCGTCACCCTATTCAGTTGTCGATAATCAATGCCGAGTCTGAGAGTGTTGTCCTTTTTTTTTGCAAAAAGGGTTGGTGCTCCTCAAGGGGACACACTAGGGCATATAAAACCCTTACTAGTGAGATCATCCAACTGAGGTTTTAATTCTTGTAACTCCCTCCGGGCCATCCGATGAGGAGGGATGGAAATAGGTGAAACACCCTGATGAATATCAATAGCAAAATCAATCTCTCGACTCGGGGGTAATCCGGGAAGTTCCTCAAGAAATACATCGGGAAAATACCGCACAATAGGATAATATATAATCACACGTATAGGCTCTTCTCGCGCCAAAATATTGCTTAACCATCCAAAGAAATGTTTTTGATCTCAAGTAGAAGAGAATTTACAAAGATAATTTATGCTCTGCTCATTGCCAAAGCGACAGCGAGACCCATCTGGGAGAGATACTGCCACACTATGCCGATGGCACTCGATAGTGGCGTCAAAACTGGACAGCTAATCCATACCGAGGATAACTTCAAAGCCATCCATATCCATTAATATAAGATCATATTCCAGAATATAGTCTCCAGTTATGATTACATAATTCCGATAGACTTTGCTAAGGACAACACATCAAGCACTGGGCAATCCCACAAATATGGGTGGGCTAAACTCAACTACCTCTAACCCCAAATAGAAATCTAAGGAACTAGATATAAATGAATGAGATGCTCCTTTAGTAGCACTGAAGGTTAAAGGGTTCAGTCATTGAAAATCCTTCAGCATAGAAGCTGCAGTAGTACTTTTTACAGTCCTGCTAAGTTTACCCCTCTCTCGCTGCGAGAGAGTGTCAGCTAACTGACGAACGACCCTTTCCATACGTTGAAGCTCGCTATTCCCAGAAGTAGCATTGTTACGCCCAGATGCCATCCTATAAGAACATGTAATTTAATATACTAGTTTATTTGAGGAAACATAAACAAGGAAGATGTGTTATCACTCCGTCGCACATGTGGATCCTAATGCTCTGATACCAAGTTGTAGCGCCTCGACCCGGATTTAGATTACCGTTGGAATAACCCAAATCCGAATTGGGGTGTTAAAGGGGGGAAGGGTAAAAAATTTACTTTATTATTTAAGAAAAATATTTATTTAATTGATTTACGGACATGATATTCATTTATCAAATTTTAATTTAAAAAGAATAAAAGTTTGATATGCCTAATAAATTCAACTTATGAATTTGTCCATGAAAAAACATGTAATACCACACTTAATCTATCGAAATAAAGTTCACTGAGTAAGACAACACAATAGTCCAAATCCCTTAATGAAGTTCCAAAATATTAATTAAAGTGCTACAAATATAAATCTTAAACATATTATGAAATGGTCAACAAAGCGTCTAACGTCGAGTCACACCCTCGGCATCCTTACTGAGATCCTTTCCAGTGTCACCAACTGAAGTACCTGGGGTGGGAAAAAGTAAGGGGGTGAGCGAATGCCCAGTAGGGTGGGAAATACTAAGTAATAATTTAGTAATCAAAATATTATACATATACAATGTCTTTCGGTATTTTGTAAAATAATTTCCAATTCATAAATGTTAATACAACTACATGCAATGCACTCGAGTTATATGCCCAACTCATACTTAAGTATTTTTCATGTCTCGTGCCAGAGACTCAACTTATTAATCCAACTATGTTGTCATTTGATAAGATCCATTTATTCAAATTCATTAATCCATTCATTTTCCCAATCATTCATGAATATTACTTTTATTACTTTGGAATTTTCCAACATCCACAATTTCACGGCCTTTCACCGTCGGTATCGAGTACATATATGTTACACTGGCCAGGTTGTTTGGGGTCTTTCACCACTAGGGACGTCATGCTCTCCTTAATTATACTTTCCAGCAACATCCGAATATCATTATCTTTTCATATATTCATATTCTTCCAAATATTCACATTCTTACAATTATTCTCATTATCCCAAGTACTTGCATTAATCTTTCGGTGTTACTTATTTACTTCATTATTTGCCTTACTTTTAAAATAGCCGAGGAGGCCAACTAATAATAGCATCATACTTTGAACACGAACATCCAATCATCATTTACCCTATTTATTCATTCATGCATTAACACATTTTTAGTACCTTCAAAATGATTTTACTAGCATTTAAAATAAAGAAACATTATCTTCCACTACTTTTTCACATCATTACCAAAATTGCCATTACGCCATTTTTTACACAAAAAATGCATTCTTTAAATGGGTTTTCAAGGAAAAAACATATCATTATAAGACCTTACTATTTTTCAATAATATTTTACTCATTTAATCATAGACTTAATTATTAAAATTACCATTTTAATGTAGGATTCAAATATAAGGTTTTAAATGAGTTTTCTACACCATTTTAAGTCATTATCATCACTTTTTAACTTCATCAAAATAGGGGTTGAAATTTATCAATCTTTCAAAACATGATGAAATCTATCTATTTCATTTCAAAACATATCATTTATCATGGCTAAAAAATTATTCAAGTTATTCACATGAAATGAGGATTTTTACCTAAGAAATTCATGCATATGCATCCTACACATTCATATTCAAGTAGTATATGAATATAAAATTTTCTTTCAACAACTTTCATGCTCTAATCATTCATTTATACAAGCATGATATTATGAAGTTTAATCAACAAAGCTAGTTCATTTTAACTCATAAAAGCATGGGTTGCCATAATAGAAATTACAAGAACTAGCAATTTTTTTTACAAGAAATCATCTTTCATCAACATGGGTGTTTTAAGCTTTTGAAAATATAAATTTAGGAAGAGTAAAACCCTACTTGATTTATGAAGAGGAAATAACTTTGGAGAAGAAAACTTCAAGTCCTCCTATAATTCTCCTAAACTCCACTCCTATGCTCCCAAAATCAAGCTTTCAAGCCACACCAAGTTGCCCCACCCCTTGTGTGATGTTTTAATGGAGTTTTGAGCTTTTTAATGGAGTTTGAGGAGAGAGAATATGGGTATATGGGTGAGCCATGAAATTTAGAATTATTTTTGCCCTTGAGGATATAAGAGAGAGGAAGAAGATGGAGGAGTTTATATTTTTTTGGTTTACTAGGTTCATGAATCCCCCCACCCTTATTTATATCAATTTTAAGCTTCCTTTTTCAATATTTTGACTCATTTAAGTCTCTTAGGCTTGAAAATATAAGTGAAACACATTTTTTCTCAAGTTGGAAAATATAAAAGCTAACCACCCAATAAATGAGTCAACCACCCAATAAATGAGCCAACCACACCACCTAAAATAATTTTTTTGACATAAATCCGTCTAAAACGGGGCCTAGCCATTTTTTTTAGGATGACAAAGAAGGGAAAGTTGTTCAAAATTAAATTTTACATTTGTCTGCAAAGTTTCAGATTTTTCTGAGCACTTTCATTTTTTTGACGAATATATATATATATATATATATATATATATATATATATATATATATATATATATATATATATATATATATATATATATATATATATTGGTCCAGATTGCGTAAAACATTACCAAAGTGCTTAAATAAACCATATAAACACACATAAATTCCCATGTGAGACATGCAAATGTAGATTTTTTGTTAATGGCACGTTGACATATAAATACGTCGAAATACAAGTACGTAATAAAAAGTGCGGTTATTACAGAGGATATTTCGTATGTCACTCATGTTTTCAGTATAATCCGTGTAAACCGTTCTTTACAAATTATATTGAAAATAAAAAACATTTTGCCCCTTTGGGGGATTTTTCCTCATTTGTGTGTTTGTTCGTGATTGAATAGTCTTGCATGATCATATTCTCTTCAACCACACCTAAATGCATGTTTTTGGATTTAATTGAAAAAAACTGAGTTTAATTAAATAATTTCTTTGTTTGAACAAATGCGCACTCTCAAATTGGTATCAGTGCGAATTACACAATTATACCGTGTAATTTTTTGCAAAATTTTCTAAGATATCAATTATTGAAAAATTGATTTTTGAAAAAGGGCGTGTTCAAAATGGAGAAATTATATAATGAAAAGCTAGTTTTTGATGGGATAATTTATACTTACTAGAAAGACCGTATGAAATCTTCTCTAAAAGCAATAGATGAAAGAGTTTGGGTTTTGGTTTAAAGAGGGTGGACACCTCCCTCCATCACTGTTGATAACGTGATAAATTTAAAATCCGTGACTACATGGACTGAAGAAGAATTTAAATGGTCAGATTTTAACTCTAAGGGTCTTAGTGCTATTTATGGATCCGTCACACCTGACGAGTTTTGACCGATAATGACGTGCACCACGTCAAAAGTGGCATGGGATGTTTTACACCTTACCCATGAAGGAACTAATGTCGTAAAAGAATCAAAAATTGCAAAACTTAACAACTCAATTTGAAACTATCACCATGATTGAATCTGAATGTTTTGATGAATTCTATGCTAGATTATCTGATATTGTAAATACTAGCTTTAATCTGGGTGAACACATTCCTAATGCTAAAGTTGTTAAAAATATTCTTAGATCACTGCCTAAGCGTTTTATCCCTAAAGTCACTGTGCTAAATTATATGGGTAATTTAAACACGCTTAAATTAGAGGAATTAGTAGGAGACTTACAAACGTATGAAATTGATATGTTTCCTAAATCTGTCAAGCCTAAAGATAAGTGATTTTCACTTAATGCCTAGGATAGGAAGAGTGAGGGGTCAACAAGAAAGAGAGTAGAGTCGTCTAGAAAAAAGGAGATAGAAACGTCTGATTCCGAGTGTGACCTTGATTTAGATGATTTGGCCTTGTTTGCAAAAAAATTCAAGAAAATTGTCGAATTCAAGAAAAATGAAAATTTCAAAAATAAAAAGAGTTTTGAGAAAAATAAGTTTGAAAAGAAAAATGAAAAAGATTTTAAAAACCCTCCTAAGAAACACGGTGAGAGATGTTATGAGTGTGACGGTAAGGGTCATAGAGCTTTTGAGTGTGCTACTAGGCTGAAAAGACTTTCCAAAGAAAAGGGCAAAGATGTCCTTAATGATACCCTTAGTGATGACAGTGAGGTCGAGTCGGTGGACTCTAGAGACGAGTCATTGCATGAGTGTAACTTCACTGCATTCATGGCTAGTCATGTGAGTGCCTCTAGTTCTCCTCACGACGATGAGGATGCTACTTCATAGGGACACTTCGATAGTGAGAACGAAGTGAGTGAGGGGGAGGATACTGCAAGTGAGAGTGAGAGTAATCTTCAAAACGCCTATACTGAGTTATATACCGAGTCTTTTAAAATCAAAAATCGTAACAAAGCGTTAGTTATCAGGATAACTGCTTTAGAGGAAGATTTAGAAGAATCTAGAGAGAGAGAGTCCTCCACCTACACTACCTTGGGAGAGAGAGTCTGCCTGTGTTGAGAGAGAAAGTCAGTTTAGAGAAAGAGAGAGACTGTTTGGAGAGAGAGAGAGAGAGAAAGGGGACTTGACTAATCAAGTGGCTAGTCTTACGAGTTAGCTTCATTCCTCCCTGGAGACTCGAAAGAAACTTGAAGCCCTTGTATCCCAGCTTACTCATGATATTGAGAGAGCAGGGGAAGTCATGGTTCAAATCGAGGACAGATCTAGAAAGATGGGAAATATGCTCCTCGGTCCCGTTTTAGGTTTTGGTGATAGCCAGGGAATAGGTTTTGATGGTGCCTCCACGTCCCAAATAGTACCTAGAGTAGTTTCTGAGTCTACTACAACTCTATATGGCCATCGTAAAAAACCATGAAGGAGAGTTCGACCAAGAAAAGCAAACCAAGGTCCGCCTACGACTGTGTTCTTCTGTACGTACTGTAAAAGAAAAGGCCACCTGAGAGAGTATTGTTATAGTTTGGGTCGGACTTCACGTACATATGCTCCACCACATAGTACTGATGATTTTACCTGGCTGAGAGAGCGTGTTGAGTTTTTATCCGCCACATCACAGAGTTTGATGGAGGAATTTCGACGGATGTCTTTATCGTCAGTGAATGCTTCCCGCATCAACAAGGGTAAACAAAAGGTTACCACTTCTTGGGTACCTAAGAAATACAAAAAGTCCCTTATTGTTCATGTCACTCTCAAAGCACATAATACATCACAACGGTATTTTAATAGTGGGTGCTCCAGACATATGACCGGTGATGTCTCATTTTTTACCTACCTATAGGATTATATGGAAGGTAGAGTCACCTTTGGAGATGGGAACAAGTCTAGCATCGTAGGACAAGGTAAAGTAGAGTTACCAGGATTTTCTAAGCTAGAGAATGTTTTATAAGTCAAAGGTTGGAAAGAAAACCTTCTCAGCATTAGCAAGTTGTGCGACACTGACTTTGCCGTAAAGTTTGACCGGGATGCATGTAATGTCTATAATCAAGATGATAAACTTTTAGTACGAGGGGTGAGGAAAGAGGATAATTATTATGGGACTGTGCCCAAATCCTCACTTATCTGCAATAGCGCCACGATCACTCCTATGGATCTGTGGCACCAACGTCTAGGTCATGTGAACGTTAGAGATTTAACGCACTTATCTAAAAAGGACCTAGTACGTGGCTTACCAACACTTGGAAAGCCAACTTCCACGGTTTGTGGACCCTATCAGTTGGGAAAGAAAATTCATATCCCTCACAAAAAGTTGAATTCCATTACCACCTCTCACGTGCTTGAGTTGATACAGATGGATCTTATGGGTCATACTCGTACTGAGAGTCTGGGTCGTAAGAGGTACATCCTAGTGATGGTAGATGATTTCTCCAGATATTCGATTGTAGGTTTTCTGAGAGGGAAATCCGATGCTGTAGAGTTTTTAATGACTAAGTGTCATGTCCTACAAAACTAACACGGAGTCACTAATAATAGGATGCATAGTGACAACGACACTGAATTTACGGAGAAAAAAGTAGATCTTCACTGTGATTGCCTAGGAATCAAACATAATTTTTCTGATGTTAAGACTCCTCAGCAAAATGGGATTGTTGAGAGAAATAATAGGACGATTCAGGAAATGGCTAGATCTATGCTTCTAGGTCGTAAAGCTGCTAGGAGATTTTGGGTAGAGGTAGTGTCTACTGCATACCATACGATGAATAGGGTTTACCTTTGTCCACACACACTTAAAATGCTTTATGAATTGTGAACTGAAAAGAAGCCCAATCTTGCATATTTTCGTGTCTTTGGGAGTAAATGCTACATCCTATGGGATAGAGAGCAATTAGTAAGTTCGACTCCCGAAGCGAAGAAGGAGTATTGCTAGGATATTCATCACATAATAGAGTGTATCGATTTTTTAACCTAAAGAGATCTAAAGTGACGGAGTCAATAAAAGTTACTATGCAAGATGATGAACCTTCGACGTCTATTGACTCCACCCATTTGAGTGAGGATGACACACTCCTTTTGATGATCCCATTGTGCCTCCCACCCAGGGTGGACCCTACTTGTGTTCTAGGGGACACACCTGCTTGGGTTCGCAAGAGTCATGATACTTCCGCCATTATTGGCGATCCCACATTAGGGGTTAAGGCTCATGCTTAACTAGATAATGTTGTTATCCATGTCTGCTACACATCTAAAGTCAAGCCCAAGAATCACAAAGAATCACTCAAGGATGAACACTAGATATCTTCTATGCAGGATGAGTTACTTCAGTTTAAAAAGAACAATGTCTGGGAACTTGTACCCCAACCTAGTGAGATAAATGTGATAGGTACGAGGTGTATTTCAAGAATAAAATGGATGAAAATGGTACCATAATCAGAAATAAGGCTAGGTTGGTCGCTCAAGGCTACACATAGATAGAGGGTGTAGACTTTGGGAAGGCATTTTCTCCTGTTACGAGGCTTGAATCTATCCATTTACTACTCACCATCGTATGTCATCTATGCTTCAAGCTATATCAAATGGATGTCAAGAGTGCCTTTCTAAATGGCATTCTACAGGAGGAGGTTTACGTGGAACAACTAAAAGGGTGTGAAGACCCTAAGCACCCTGAGCACGTCTACTATCCGAGGAAAGCCTTGTATAGTTTTAAGCAAGCACCCCGTGCTTGGTACGAGAGGATTACTTCCTATCTCTTAGATCGTGGCTTCAAGAGAGGGGGAGTTGATATGACGTTGTTCGTCAGGAGAGATAACGATGCTATTTTGGTTTCCCAAGTCTATGTGGACGACATAGTCTTTGGATCCACGTGATCCCAGCATGCTCACAACTTTGAGGAGGAGATGAAAAGTGAGTTTGAGATGAGCATGGTAGGTGAGCTTAATTTCTTCCTTGGTCTCCAGATTTGTTAGCTAGAGGATAGGATGTTCATATCCCAATCCAAGTATGCTAGATACCTAGTGAAGAAATTTGGTTTAGACTCCGCTAAGCATGCACGTACACCCATGAGTACTTTTATCAAGCTTAGTAAGGACACTTCAGGTAAGGACGTAGAGCAAACCTTGTATCAAAGTATGATAGGTAATCTTCTCTACTTGACAGCGAGTCACCCCGACATAGCCTTTAGTGTTGGAGTATGTGTGTGATATTAGGAATCCTCGAAAGAGTCACACTTACTCTCACTAAAACGTATTATCAAAATACGTGAGTATGACTCTCTCCTACAGTATTTGGTATTCTTTTGATACCAATGACCGTTTGCCCGCCTATTCAGATGCTAATTGGGCCAAGGATATAGATGGTTGTAGGAGCACTTCTGGTGGGTGTTTCTACTTTTGTTCTTCTCTTATCTCCTGGCTGAGTAAGAAGCAAAACTCCATCTCTTTGTCCACTGTGGAGGCTGAATACATCACCACCGGGAGCTATTGCACGCAACTCTTGTGGATGAAGCAAATGTTGGAGGATTATGGGATTTCACAGGACACCATGACTATTTCTTGTGACAACACGAGCGTAATACACATATCCTGCAATCCAGTCCATCATTCGTGCATAAATCACATTAGGATACGCGAGCACTTTATACATTAGTTAGTTAAGGAGAAAGTCATATCCTTGAGTTTCGTTCCCATCGACCTTCAGTTAGCTAATATTTTCATAAAACCTTTAGATGCTCTTAGATTAGAGAGTCTTAGGAAGTCTTTGGGGATTTGCATAGTTGACTGAGGGGATGGTCCTTGTCTAGGATATGATGCATTGTCATGTTCATATCATATGATTCCTATTTCTAGTTTGTATCACTTGTATTCTTATTTTTTCTTTTTATATTTTTTTGAAAAATCCAAGAAGATTTATTTTTTATAAAATTTCTAGAAAAGCACAAAAATATTTTTGTATTTTGTTTACACCTTTTTCTTGGATGAGCATTTAAGATATCTGAGTCATTCCTTCCATATCCATTATTCACGTGACTGTTTGATAGTAATTTGAGATGCTACATCATTGCATCCACGTGCTTTTCATTGTTTGGAGTCTTTGAGATGTGATTAGTGATATCTTTCTATATGTTTGGCTTCTTATCTCCTTAATTCTACACATGCATGACTTTATTTGATTATTGTACTTGTCTATCACATATTGACTTAAGTGTTTCTGTCTCAATTATGTCTATACAATGAACCATATGCGATAAAAGTTGACAAAGATTGGAGTGCATGCAAAAACCAGTTGGTGAGATTGTGTGGTATTTTATCAACGGTGAAGGGCTACGAAAGGTACTCATCTATCCTTTGCGATTAAGCCGCCGTTAAATTGGACCTAAAAAATTGAGAAATTTTATTATCCAGGGTCCACAGAGGTTAAAAGAGCCCGAAAATTTTTAAGGCAATAAAAAGAAATACATGCCGGATATGGGCCATTAGGTTTCACCATCAATTCTCCAATGTCTAAGAATTTAGATCACCTCTAAACAAAATATAAATCTGAGGGAGTTTGGTTGGAGAATTTAAACGGGTTTGCACTTCCTTGACAATCCTTAAAAAGCATTAAATAGTTTTGGACATTATTGGTGTGAAAATAACTTTGAGCTTTGATTTGCTGATTTGATGGAGTTAATTTCTTATAATTCCATCTTTTTACACCTAAGAAAGATGTTGAGTTCATTCGTTAGAAATATTCGATATTCATCGTGCACATCTGTTATGTTTGTATGCATTGATTGTCTTATCGAATTTTCTCACACCCCTACATTTTCGCTATCATCGACTTGGTTGTTTTTGTGTTCTTTCATGGTGTGATTCTTTGTTGTATATTTTGTGTGAAAATTTTTGAAAAATTCAAAAATAGTACGTTTATTACCTTGTGGGATTCTCCATTTGCATTTATTTGTGCTTCTCATATCTGTTTATTTGGGGACGTCAAAAAAGGGAAAGAATGAATTATGGGGGAGAATTTTTTGGTTGATTAATGATTTGCTTAAGCTTAATTGATTCGATTTTTGCATATCATTATATTTCAAACTGTTGTGTGTCACGGGTATCTGCTTTATCTCATGTGTGTAGGTACAAAATTGATGATTATTGGATTGCAAACCCTGATGAGAAAAGATGAAGATATGAAAATGTTGAAGTTTGGTTGACGACATGGCAGTTAGTATTCTCATCTTGAGGGTTTAATGGGTATATTATCCTATATGTCATTTGCATTTTGGAGATTGCATAATTCGAATTTTTATGTATGTACCGGCATAAACATAGGGGGAGATTTGTAAGGACATAATTTTATAAATGTCCGAGATAGAATCTAGGAATTTTCTATTTGTCCTAGACCACAGTATGTATGTCTGATACAGCTACATTCGGTACGTCAACACGGTCATCCATGACGGCTTTAATCCGAATCCATGCATCCACCATCTTCACACGTGCATCACGCTACATGCGACGTGCTGCTAAACCATTCCCATTACTCCATGACGCATTATTGGTAAAATGGTTTATTGGAGTTGTTTATATTCGCATAAATATTTGGGAATTTTTCAGAAAATATTTTTCGAAGTCTGGTTAATTTTTATCACAAAGCATAAATTTTTCTAAGTGCAGAAGCGGAATTTTCTTGGTCGTCGAGCTCGTCATAACGATATCTCTCTATCGTTCAAATGACATGAGGATGTCGCGCGATCTCGTTCGAGCGACACGTGGCCTCGTTCAAGCGAGTTGCCTATCTCGTTCGAGGGACGGTGCCGCCTCGATTTTTGTATAAATATATGTACAATTTTTGCACATTTTTCCAAGTCTTTTTTGCACACGTTTTCGCGATTTACAGCCCAGAAAACATACCTCAAGTTTTTAAGGTCTCATGCCTTTTTGATTCACAAAACCATTCCTATATATGTGTGTTAATCTTTAAACCTTCAAAGGAACATTTTACTCATCTAGAGTAACTTGTGGAGAAGCTGACTCTTTTCCATTGCTGCCTATATGGAGTTCTTGTAGGAGATTCCAGCCGACGACATCTGAATCGACATCTGAGTGTATTTTGTATGTCACTCATGTTTTGAGTATAATCTTTGTAAGCCGTTCTTTACAAATTATATTGAAAATAAAAAAGGTTTTTCCCCTTTTGGGGATTTTTCCTCAATTCTGTGTTTGTTCCTGATTGAATATTCTTGCATGATCATATTGTCTTCAATCACACCTAGATGCATGTTTTAGGATCTAATTGAAAAAAACTCAGTTTAATTAAATAATTTCTTTGTTTGAACAAAAGCGCACTCTCAGGAGGGTCAGACATAGGCCCATATGTGAAAAAGAATTTATCTGTCTAGCGGAATTTATACCCGATGAGGTAGGTACAATGGAGAAAAGAGTCCTTAAGTGGGTGGTGGACTCATGAGAGGAGTCGCCAACACTCAAAGAAAATTATGCGTGGACGATCAATGCAGATGGAGACAATGTCGTGTTTTGACAATGAAGATATTAACACTTTTATGTGAAGGGAGATAAAAGAGTTTAAAGATTTGGTCAGGGAGTAAGACTGGATGTACGGTGCTAGCAAAACACTGTAGGGTGAGACCCATCAGGGGACCCATTTAAATGATTCAGATAGCTGAGTTCTTACAGAGTGACGGTGGATTCGGTCAGGGCTTTTAAATCCAATAGTGTGTTCTTTAGGGCCAGCGGAACCAAGGGAACAATGATGGTGGCCATTGGGGTTGAGGCTACAAGGGTCCGAGAGAAGGACAACCCTAATACGGTCAGTGTGGACAGGAATAGGGGATTATATAGAGAGATATTTTTATGTGGAGAGTAGGACCACATGCATTGATTTTACCCGAAGCGAGTAAGGACAAGAGTATGGTGCCTAGTAGGGGCAATGCTTAAGATAGTTTTTGGTTCAGTTTGAATAAGGGTGTTATGTATGGGAACCAATTGATATGCCAGTGTGATTGGCAAGATATAGGTATGCTTTATGTGAGACAAGCGAGTCACAATATTTTGATTAGCGCTAGATTCGTGTGTGAGACGATTTTAGTGGTTATATCGATACATTATTATGTGTATGTATTTTCTGTGGTATAGCGGGGTTATCTTTAGTTTCATCCACAGGGGAGTGGGTGTAGACATTAGTAATATATTTTATTGAAATTACTCATTTTAGTGATGTGTTATACGAGTATAATATTATTCTAAGTATAGATTAGTTAGAAATTATTACAACGATAATGGGCTGTTAGTGCAAGGCTGTCGTGTTCACTATTCTAGGGCAGGATGTGTTATTTTGGCAATACTTCACCTATAAGAGGGACGATCTCTGATTTATATTATATTATGATAGATACTTCAGAGAGTATAATTGTCTCGAGATATTTGATCCCGGTGTGTAGGGACTTTATTGATATCATTCAGGGTATATTGGGTTTACTGTTAAGCGGAGAGCCTAAGCTAGTTACTATGTTTAGCGCTCAGGACATGGTGATAGGGAGAGCGCAGTGTTATATCACTCATTTAGAGCCGTGGGAGTTGAGATTTATATTTATAAGTCCAGGGCCAGGATTTTTGAGAGTCCCGGTTATATGTTTGATGTTTATGGAATTACCGCTAATGCTGAGTGATAGTGCAAAGGGTAAAGTTCCTTGTTTGAATGTTATTACGGGATGAGATATGCATGGACCTCGATAAACATCATGAGTAGAGAGACGTTAATGGATGTTAGGGAATCAGTTTTGACTGTTAATCAATGAATGTGTGGAGAAGACACTTTGAGCCGAGAACTCTTATACGCTATAAGGCATGATAAGCCGGTAGTGCTGTGACAAATCACTAAAATTTTCTCACCATGAGTTAAAGAGTGGGACAATGTCGAGAAGGATTAAATTATGATTTATGGGGTGGTTGAGAATACCCAAGTTCTTGAGAATGTGTTACTGTGAGACGTTTGTTATGCTATGCCAATATGCATGGATAATAGGGTGTATGGGCACCCTGGTTAGCAGATTTCAAAATCGTTCGAGTTAAAGGGACGTGGGAATAAATGTGTGGAATATATGCCTGTGGGGCAGTTATAAACAAAGCTGTAATGGTAGGAAGGATTAAACATCGTGTGAGAAAGATGATGATCCAAGTATATATGTGCAATGAGAGTAGCAAATTTGAGACGGGTTGACAGGTTGTGGGAAGCCATTTGAAAATTTAACTATTATGGGAAAGTAGCGGAGTCCTAATCAGTCAAATGTTGAGAGTGGCTTTCACATAAATATAATGCTAATGTCTATAAGGTAAAAAGGGCCCAGAAGTGCACATTATGGCGAAAAGTTCACGGGCCGAGACTTTTGGTATACCCTGAGGAAGAAGGGGAGTATAAAATACCACTTAATGTGAGACGTTATAAGTGGAAGTCGGTGTTGAGCGGGACATAGTGAATTTTTCTACAGGTACACCACTCATAGATGGAAATAGATTGGTTCGAGATGATCAATAAAAAATTTTGTGTCAAGTCGACGATTGTAGTGACGTAATGAGCAAACAGGCTGGTAAATATCATTGATGGGTTGCCAACATCAGGATAAGATCACGACTTCCTTCGAATGTGTGGAACAAATTGATCGAGATGAAGTAATTGTTATTCTTTTAGGGTGAGTCACACTATTAGAAGGTGTTCCCAAACCTTTCTTTGAAAAGAAAGATTGCACCAGTGCAAGCTGCCGCCCAATACTGTTGTGAATCAGGATTAGATTCTTGAACCCCACCTCTGATAGGGATTTTCAGGAAGTAGTGGGGATGACATTTTGTTTTGGTCAAGTCGTGTCACCTATGGCCCGATGAGTAGACAAGAGGTAATTGACGACTAGTAAAACGGTATAATGTGATTCTGGAGTCACTGTGGTTATTTTACTTCTGCAACTGACCTAACTTGTAATTGAAGTAAAGCATAATACAATAATTGGGTGGAGAAATTACCGATTAGTGGAGTTGTGTATAGTCACTCGTACATGTTTGTCGTAGACAAAGTGCTTATTGAGGTTTTGTGTAGGAAAGTGTGACCATTCTACCTATGATTGATTAGAGGTGAGTGGATAATTAAATTTTTGGATCAGACGAGATTTATAGTCTGTTGACAAAAGTGGAGTAACCACAAACTATATGGGGTGGATTTTGACTGTCAAAAGAGTTACGTCACCACAAACTGATGTTTAAGGATTAACATGAGTGGTCAGATGTTCTTATGGTTTCTCTTAGGATCGGAGTTTTGTGTTGGGGAGGATACGGGAAGCTAGCACTTAGTGATGTGTGACCTTTCAATAATATTGAGGCAATAGAGCCAGTGATGTATAGGCTCGTCTTATTCGGATGTCGTTGGTAGAAGCACAATGTGTGATGTGCCATTATTGAGGTGATACCTAATGACTGATGGAGTATATCAGTATAAAGAGAATTGAACAATCTTGCTTGAACAAGCTTTCCGTGAAGCTGGAGCTATAGTAATTAAGTCTTTAGACATGTCGGTACCACTAGTGAGTGTATAGTAGAGTAGCCCTTATATTACTTTGAGTTTGATTTCGACTGCTAGAGGATGTTGTGTTGTTTAAGATCCTGAGCCTTAGTACCGGATGTATCCAAATTTCGAGGAAGAAATTCCCCTAAAAGTGGGGAGTATGTAATACCCCGCACCTTTATGGGTATTTAAATTACATGAGTGGGTGAAATTTAATACTTAGAGAAATGATTTGAGAAATTAAGTGAATGGATAATTATTAATTGGCGAGTGACGGATTAATATTTACATGTACTATATTTACTTACGGGAATAAGTAAATAAAGTTGGATTATTTTATATCATGTTGTGGTTGGGCAAAGCGATAAGAAATAATATTTTATTCGAAAAACACGTGTAGAGTTGTATTGGATTTAAAAGGTGAATTTTTGATAAGTGACTCGAATGGGTATTTTGAGTGAACGGTTGGTCCCGGATGGGCCGAAATAGTCGAAATAGAGTACCCGAGTGTAGTGTTTGGATTCTGGGGACTTTTTGGACCAGTAGAGACTCACATTTGTGTATACGAGTCAATTTTGGGTTTAATAAGTGGAGAACCCTTATTTTTCTCTTATAAGGCCATGAGAGAAAGGGTAAAGAAAGAAAGAAATAAAGAAAAAAGAGAAAGAAGAGAAAGAAAGAAGAAAAGGGAGAAGAAGAGGGAAACTCTGGCCAAGCTCCGGCGGATACTTGCAGGAGGTCGTCGGATTTATCCAACAAGGCAAGTGTTTAACCTGCTTTAATTATTCATGTGTGTTTATAATTCATATTATGATTGGTGAAGAAAAATATGTATTTGGAATTTGGTATTCTTGCATAAAAATGGTATTTTCGAAAATGATTTCATATAAATTGATGTGTTAATAACTCCATATGAAATCTAAGCTTAAGTCCATGTTATTGGTGTAATGTTTGATGAGAAATTGGAAGAATTGAAAATTGTGGTATAATTAAGCAAAAGGGTTGGAATTCTTAATTAGATTGGTGAATCCCATAAATTAATTGTTGTGTTGGGTAAAAATAAGTGGGGAGATGAGCATAATGATGGTTGATGATGTTTGAGACCATAAATCCTGGGTTGGATGAGTGTTGGAGTGATTTTTGGAGTTGAAGAAGAAGATGAACTCGAAAAAAGTAGCCAAACTGAACCATTTCAAATCAATTCGTAAGGAGGCGAATTCATTCGGCTGAAACGAATCGATTCGATCGAAATTCGACACTGTCAGAGATGAATTGTTTTCTTGGTTTTAAGGATTGAATGAGAAATGTTTTGTGGAGATAAATATTAGGGCATCCTAAAAAGAGTGTTAGGATTTGTAAATGATTAGATGAGTAATATATGAACCTTGGGCCTGTGGGAATAAATTCGGGGTAGGAATTTTAGGAGTCTTTGGGATGAATGACAATCGAGAAATTATTTCGACGGGTTTATATATATATGACAATTATATATGAGTGAATCCGAATATGCGAGTAGGATGAAATAAGAATACTAGCTAGACGTGATGAGATAATATTCGGAAGAAATTAATGTGATAATTTTATCATAAGTGGGTGAATAGTTACGGGATTAAAATAAGTGTGTATACTTGTGAATGAATACAAATTGGTTTATTCGGGATTTACAGGCTAGTGTCATGGGAAATAGGCATGATAAACGGATCTAATATATATATATATATATATATATATAGAGAGAGAGAGAGAGAGTATTTATATGATATGATTATAAATATATGTGTATGAATGGTATATTTATGTGAAGCATACCCCTTTAGTGCTATCATGGGAAGTTGCGTGATGTGGGTGAATTCCCTAGCTTGAGGAGTAAAGAGAGTATAGTCCCCAGGTCATAGCGTCGATTATTTATATTGTGTGATTTTATCATGGGTGAAACGTCTTGGGTATGATTCGTTCTTACTTTTAGGTGAGGAACTATGACCACTTCCCATTCATTGTGATTTGAATTTTTACCAAGGCAGTGTGAGATTTCTACCTTTGGTACCCAGGATGAGGTGTGAGAAATCCTTGGAAGGTGATATCATTGTAGAGACTGCATTTATTGAGTTATAGCTCTGAGGGATGGTTATTATACTTATATAGTGTGTGATATATAAGTATGGATATAGTTAATGTGTATAGTATATTGTGTGTGTGTGTGTGTGTGTGTGTGTGTGTATATATATATATATGCATAGAGACAAAATAAAAAATAAAGTGAGAAGTAAATTGTTACATCCGAGAAAATAAAAATCCGGAATAAAATGTGATACGTATATAAAGATGAGAACATTACATACGAGACTAATAATATTAAGATGTGAATAGTGTATAGTAACTAGTGAAAGTTTTTCATAATGAACAGATAAATTATAAGTGAGAATTTATAATGAAAAAGCTCGTGCGAAAGCATAGAACATTATATACGCGGGGTACGAGATAGCGTATGATTACTTAGAAATTTTGAGAGATGCTAGTTAGGCTAGGTAGCGTAACTATGGTGTTTAAAATACATGCGTTAGGTGTGAACTTTAGATGAGAGGTGAGGGGTATCTCATGTAAGTGAGACACCAGTTTAAATATGGAGAATATCATATTTTAAATGTTAAAGTATTTTAAACACTTGCTAAATATTTTTAAAATGCTTTGGGATCTGACCTGCTGGCAAATATTTAAAAAACCTTTTAGGTGTCCAGACACAGGGATGCCTGGATGATATTATTCCTTCGAGTCAGACGATGCTACAACAGCTGTGGATGCCAGCAAGAATTGCTTAGACGCTTCTTTCCTTGTGATCTAGATAGGAGGTATTGTGAGTTATATTTGGGCATGTTACCCAACTTTTGTCATTTATATCATTTTTCGCTTTTCATTTGCGCCTATTCAATATGGTTGTATTAATGTTTTATCGAGAGTCATCGGTTATTGTTTACTTAATTTCAATTAATGTGTATATTAACTGTGTGGATGGATTTATTGTGCGTTTAATTTTAAAAAGATTACAGAGTTTAAAATTTTACCCAGGCTTAATAAATTATTAGCAATTAATTTTGTTTTCAACGGTGATGCTGAGAATGAACCATTTGAGAATACTGTTTTATTTTGATAAAAGATTGGCGGGGTATCCCAACTTCAAAATGGATGCTAGTCCTGCAGGGTGCGATTAATCTAACTGATATAATTGCCACCTTCCATTGGTCTAGTGCATTCGACGTATATTGAACGGTTCCCCCACATCATACCGCTTGACCAAACTCACGAAGGGAGCTATATAGCAGGGAACTCATTCATGTACTTCGAGTAAATTGAATTCTCTTTCACAAGAGGTATATCGTGAGGCAATTCACGTACACTCAAGTATATCAAATATTTTTTCCACACATACCAAAGAATGATTGCCCTTATAGGCAAGAGGTATATCGTGGAAGTCATGAAAAAGGGGGAACCTTTCCACCAACCCACAAAATTCATCAACCTCATAGGATTATGCATTAGTACACTCAAACCTAGTCTGTCGATTTCAACGTGAAACGCTGCTAAATTTTTGGGTCGCCTTACCGCTTGAATTTTGCGTTCCCTCGCCCATTTTTTAAAAATAAGACCATTTCCCGAGTTTGGAAACAAGTCAAATCGTGCCTTGCATTATGTACCCTATCTTATCCCAGACTCGGGTCATGTCTGACATTTCACTTACATCCTAGGCGGAACATAATACAAGTGAAACCTAATAATAATAACCATAATTGGAATTTCCATTTTCTCCCTTTTTCATAAAAACCTAAAACATTTTCTCATTTTTCCAAAAAACATACCCAAAACATCATTTTTTTCCTTTAATAAAAGAATAAAAACCCTTTTCCCTTTCAGGTGAGATCGCATAGCTCAGCCTTGGCCTGGATACCTATTGGCCCAGATCCTCCATCAAACCACCCTAGACCTCGCCCGCTTCTTCCACTGTATCTAAAAATTCGAGTGATCCCCCCGAATAATATTCAGAGAGAACGTTGACCATAATGCAAATGTCTAGCTAGATTTAATGACAGTCCTTGCTCAGCTTAGTTCTAAGATTGACAATCTCCAGGCAGAGGTCTAAAAAATGCGATAACATCGGGTTCAGACTCTCGAGAGTCCCAAGCCTAATATCATATTCCCCATGTTATGGGTCCACAAGATTCAAAATAGATGTGAGTTTCGAAAGAATACTAGCATGACCCACGTGCCCCACTTACTAATGGGCCACCTCCAGCTCAGCTGTCGATGCAGAATCTTGCCTAACCAGGGGTTAATCTTTTAATGCTTGTTCGTATTGATCCCAAAGATGAAAAGTTGAACAAGATCAGAGAAGAACTCAGGTTGCTATCTAAGAAGTTTGACGAAGTTAAAATCTCGGGGAACTTTATGGATTACACCACATGTCTCCTTATCCCAAACCTCGGTTACCAGAAAGGTTCAAAATGCTCAACATCAAGAAATTCGATAGATTTAATGGAAGTTATTTCTCAGCTCCTTAATAGCTAGATTTAATGGCAGTCCTTGCTCAACTCAATTCCAAGATTGACAATCTCCAGGCAGAGGTCTAAGAAATGAGATAACACCGAGTTCAGACTCTCGAGGCTCCCAAGCCTGATATCATCTTCCTCGTGCTATGGATCCACAAGATCTAGAATCGATGTGGGTTTCGAAAGAATACTAGCATGCCCCACATACTAACGGGCCACCACCAGCTCAATTGTCGGTACATAATCTTGCCCAACCAGGGTTAATCTTTTAGTGCCTGTTCCTATCGATTCCAAAGATGAAAGTTGAACAAGATCAGAGAAGAACTCAAGTTGCTATCTAAAAAGTTTGACGAAGTCAAAATCTTAGGGAACTATGTAAATTACACCCTTATGTCTCCTTATCCCAAAGCTCGATTACCAAAATGGTTCAAAATGCTCAACATCAAGAAATTAGGGGGTAGAGAACCTCTAATCGTGACCTGCATTGCTACCACCAAGCCATGACTCTTCTTTAATCATGAGAAAAGATAATAACAGAGATGTTCCAATAAACTCTTAAAGAAAGTTCCCTTTAATGGTTCCTGTCACTTGAGGAATCCAGAATCTAGAATTAGGAAGAAGTGGCCCGAGAATTCATAACTCGATATAAGTAAAATGAAGAGTTAGAGGTTACTCGTCGAGACTTGGAACAACTAAAGAAAAACCCTGGTGAATCAATTAGCAGTTTTATTGAAAGATGGAGGGAGAAAGTCGCCCCTATGACAAATTGGCCATCAAAAGAAGAGAATGTAAGCATTATGAAAAAAAACTTGATATCCCATATTATAACTTCAATGGGAGGCCAGTACTACCCCCATTTTAGATCCCTCCGGGAGGCAGGGGTAGAAATCGAAGAAGGGGTCACATATAAACAAATGAATCTCAACCGAAGAGGCTAATCGAGCAATTCACTCCTCAAACGTATGATAAGATGACTAATACCGTAGTCTCAACCATCAACAACATATCTCAAACTATCACCTCACAGACATCAAAATTCTTATCGAATTTCATGTCCCTTTTTTAAAAGTTTATCAAGCCCTTCTAGTCCAAAAGCTCATCAAACCTTTGGAACCCCGACCATTACCAGATCCCCTTCCTCGAAATTTCAAGCATGATTCCTAGTATGACTTCCACCAAATCACTAAGCACACCCCTAATCAGTGTTTTCATCTAAAAAATGTCATCAAGAGACTCATAGACAAAGGGACCATCACCCCTTCAGCTAATCCAAAGCTCAATATCACTCATAACTCTCTCCTGTCAGGTCAAACTTGGGTGAATACTATCCTCTTAAAAGAATATTTGGAATTCGACCCTTCCACCAGAACCAAGCCCCCAAAAATACCCAATTCAACCATCAGGCTACATAAACCTTTCAAGGTCTATCCTTCCTTCCTCCTACATCCAAAAAATCTCGTCGATGAAGCTCTATACTCGCCAGACCCTGCATAGACGTCGGTACCCATTCAAAAGGGGGAGGAATGGAACTGCCTGTAGTCTTAGATCAACTTCATTAATTCGGGATGAAATTTCCCTAGAATATGACCCTTAGAGAAAACAACTGTGAGAAGATCAGTGCCATATTTATGGAACCTTGAAAGTGGGCTCGACAATCCGATAAATGGTTTGTAACAATAAAAAAATCAGTTTGGAAGACATTGTTTAGGTTATGTCTGATGTGTTTGTCCAATATTAGGAAATATGTATTTCCCCCGAGATGCTAATGGTCTTAAAACTCCAATGGAATCTATCCCCCTCCTTCCAACATGTCCCTACTGAATGGAAAGACTTGTATAAAAAATCCATGATGATTGTAGAATGCATTGACTTTTCATGGAAGGATGACATTATTGCCACTGGATGGGGTGATAATTTTACAGCTCGAACGATGAATTGAACGGTGAAAAAACAAACTCAGTTGCCTCTTTATGCGAAATAATTTCTTTCGAGAAAGTTCTAGATGGGATCGATAAGGTATCCATCGCGCCCTCGGTAGTGAAGACATCGAGTTTCTATTTTTCCATGCCTCACTAAATCACATGACCCGATTTGAGTGGCACTACAAAGATCCAATCCTCCCACCCGTAGGTATAAAAAAAAAGGAAAAATAAGTCGCTGAATAACACCCGATGCCAAAAATGACAATCGAAGAAAGTAGGTGTAACACTCCATACTTTTGGGGAAAATTAAATTTCGTAAGTAGGCGTAATGTGGAGATTAAGGGAAATTCTGTGAATAGTAATTTAGGGATTTATGAACATTTTATTATTTTTGGTGTGTGTTTCATTTACTTTTGAGACTAAGTAAATGAGTTGGAGTATTTTAATTACAAGTCGCAGTTGGATAAAGCGACAACGGTTAACAATTTAATCGGAAAACCCGATTTGAGAGACGTTGGGTTTAATTAGTACATCGTAGTTAAATGACTCGGATGGAGATTCCGAGTGCGTGGTTGTTTTTAGAATGGTCGAGATAGTCAGAATAAAGTATCCAGGGGTAGTGTTTAAGCTCCGGGAACTTTTAGACAAATAGGGACTCGAAATTGAGTAAACGAGTTATTTTGGATTTTAAGGGGATAAAACCTTTTTCTCCCCTATATAAGGAAAGAGAGGGTGGGAGAAAATAAAGAAAGATAGGTAAGATAAGAGGGGAGATAAAAGAAGAGGAAGAGGGAGATTCCGACCAAACTCCGTGGGATTTGACTCGAGGTCGTTAGATTTTATCCACGAGGCAAGTGTTTACTTGCTTTCTTTATTTTAAGCATAAATCTCATATATTAGTTGGTAATGATAAACCGTAAAGATTTTCAGGATGGATTTTTGTGAATCAAAACGGGTTTTCGGAAGTTAAACGAGTAAACCCCGAATAATTTCCAATTCGAGAAACTTAGGAATTTATTGAAATCGATTGTTGGTTATGGGTTCTAGGATGTTTAAAAACCTTTTTATATGTGTATATGCAGTTGATTGAGGTCGGAGGAGGCTAGGATAGGTGATAAAATCTTAGGGTAAGCTTTAATGTCCAAAACAGCTTCTCAAAGAAGAAGTTGTCTGGGGTGATCGATCGATCGATGGCCCAGGGTCGATCGATCGATGGTCCAGGATTTTTGGCAATTTTGGTCAGGGTTAATTAGATGGAATTAATTATAGTTTATTTAATTGAGGATATAAAGATTCAATTAGGGAATTAACAACTTGCCATTGGAGAATATTTATAGGGGCTAGGAGGGTGCTAAAATGGTGTGGCACTAAAAGTGTGTTTTCGGGGAAAATAAAGAGTTTGGGGAATTTAAAGGTTTAGGGTTCCTAAATTAGAGGGGGGTACCTCTAAATTAATTTTTGAGTTGTATGTAAGCTATGAGTTCATGGAAAATAGAATCCATGACTTATTTAATTACTGATGTTCGGGACGAGTAACACCCGAGGGCGTATTTTAGCGAGCGACTATATATAAATAATTGTGCGGGTAGAAAAAGTAATTATATATGTAATTAGTGAGTTAATACTGTGAGGTGACTAGGATGGAATATGAGTTATAGGCTAAAGATAAGTTAAGGGTATACGTATTAAATGGTTATGGTTTGGGATATTTGGAGAGTATATAAATCCTTAACAGCGATTAAGGTACGAGGTATAACTATGTAAGAGGATAATTATGGGATTAGTATTTTAAGTATGAGAATCCTTATATACTTTTGAGATTGGCAATTATATCCATGTATACTGTTGATACCAAAATTAATATGCTGATGTGGACGAATAATACGAAGACACATGTCAATCTACGTGGCACAATAGCAGCGAGGAAGATCATTTCCCGACCAGCCATGTTTCTTTCCGAGCAACAAGAATACACCGAGGAACTCTATCACACCGAGGAACTCTATCACATCGAGGAACTCCAACGCACCGAGGTACTCTAACTACTCCGAGGAACTCTTGATCAACAAGCAACTAAGGCGGTCCGAACTGCATCTCGGCCGTATCATTAATTATCAGACGGACAACTGTTCAACTATTCAATATATTCTTGACGCACACGCTGCATTAAATGTATTACCCTTTCACATGTATATCATTTAATGTACCGAACCTTTCATGTACAGCCTCAAGGCTATAAATACCTTGTATCTCCCTCATTCAAAGGGACCGGAATTTCTTGAGAGATCTTGTAATCAAGAATTCCACAAACACTCAGCAATAACATAACAGTGGACGTAGGCTTTATTCCTAGCCGAACCACTTTAAAAATCTTTGTCTTATTTATTTATCTGTGATTGAAAAATTAGAGCGATCTAGTTTTTTACATCAACAGATTGGCGCCGTCTGTGGGAAACGACTGTTATTATCGTTTTTCATAAAAATTTATCACCAATGGCTGATAATCCAGAATCCAGTAATCGAAATATTGGAAATACTGGAAATCTTCCAAATCCATCTGCATCCCCAGATCTGGCTGGGATTATGACGAATCTGGCTCAAGGACAAACCGCCATGCAAGAATCCATGAGGCAACTCATTCAAACTCTTCAGGGCGGTGCACCTACCTATTCAGGGCAAAGAAGTGATCATAGGCAATCGCAATCTAGACGCACTGGGTCATATCGCAATGAGGAGTCTAATGATTTTTCTTATCAACCTGGGCGAACTTCATCAATACGGGCTTCGGATACAGATCAACGTATCACTCTCTCTCCGGAGAGAACTAGCGCTTTGGAGAGGTTAAGTAGAGTATCTCCTTTCAGTCGGTTAGGACCAAGGAGGAACATGAATCCACCTAGGGCTCCATCAAGAAGTTTTCGACCGCCACCAGGTTTAAGAGAAGGATCTGCGCAATCGCGACCAACCACTCGTCGAGATAAATCTCAGGAAGCTACGTCAGAGCAATCAGTTGCTCGGACTAAACGGCCTGAGGAAGGGAATGAAGCATGGAAAGGTTCCATTCAACGATTGGAGGATAGATTGGGAGAAATGTCTAAGGCAAGAAATCCCTTACAGAGAACTTTTGTTCAAGGAACACCCTTTGTGCAAGCCATTGTGGATTTCCCCACGCCGTCGAAATTCAAAGCACCCGTAGTGACTCCCAAGTACGATGGAAAGACAGATCCCGTACTTCATATAGAACAATACCAAGCTGCTGCAGATATCTACGCTGTCCCCGACGAGATGAGGTGTAGAGCATTCTCGGGAACTCTTACTGGATCTGCACAGATATGGTACAATAATCTTCCTCGGGGTAAGATTTCGACTTTTGTTCAGTTAGCCGAGTTGTTTATTGGCAATTTTTGTTTTGGAGCAAAGCCGGTAAAGCGAGTAGCACACTTGCTAAGTGTTAGACAGAAATCAGGTGAAAGTACTAGAGATTACATAACTCGTTTCAATAACGAAAAGTTGGAAGTCATAGATTATGAAGAAAAGACAGCAATCACTGCTTTGATGAGTGGTTTGCTGCCTAACAAGCTGTATTAAACTTTGGCTAAAGATCCACCTAAAAATATGTCGGAGTTGATGGCAAAGGCGGCCAAAATCATGAATGCCGAGGAGGCTATGGCTGCGAAGAAGAATATGGATAAAGAAGTTAAAGTGGAGGTCGACAATTCTAAGAAGAAAGATCAGAAAAGTAATGGTGGTGACAAATATCCCAAGAATAACAGGATGAAGTTGGAAGCCCTAAAGAAGTATGATAATTATACTCCATTGAAAGTGGGTATTAATCATGTTTTGGAAGAAATCAGGAATAACGAGGAAATCAAATGGCCAGAGAAACTGAAGACAGATCCCGACATAAGGAATAAGACCAAATATTGCGAATTTCACAAAGATCATGGCCATATGACCAAAAATTGTATAGCCCTTCAGAACGAGATTGAAACACTCATCCGAAGAGGAAAATTATCAAAGTACGTAGATCGCAGGAGTGAGAGGAAGAATGATGATAGAACTAGAGAGAGATCTAGATCTCCTCGTCGTGCAGAGGAGAAAAAGAGGAAGGACCATGAAGAGGATCCGGATGATGACCCCGATCTTCCCAAGAAGCCAAGGAAACCTGAACGAGAGGTATTTTCCATACGTTTTGGGTCATTTGATTGTAATGTTATTACAGGAGGAGATGCAGGAGGAGGAGACCTTACTGCAGAAAGAAAAGCTTATCTCGGAGAGGCTCAAGCTTGTTCATACATTCAGCGAATAAACCTGGCCGAGGATGATCGTCCGAGGAAAGTAAACAAAGAGAAGCTAGTGATTGGTTTTTCAAAAAACGACCTGGCAGGTGTTCTCTACCCTCATGATGATCCGCTGGTGATCAAAATGAGGATGAAGGATGTGGTCATTTCAAGGGTGTTAGTAGACAATGGTAGTTCAGCAGACATCATGTATTATTCATGCTTTGATAGCTTGAATTTAAAATTATCTCAGTTAGAACCTTATCACAGACCCCTTCTGGGTTTTGCTGGCGAGAAAGTTTTTCCACTTGGGACGATCAAGTTGGATATACTCATTGGAACTTGGCCTGCTTGTCGAACGGAAAGAATACGCTTTTTTGTAATGGATAAGAATGTGCAGTCCGCCTACAACATCATCATGGGAAGAGTTGGATTGAAGAAGTTCGAAGCAGTTCCATCTACAGTTCATCAATGTTTGAAATTCCCAACGAATTTTGGAGTAGGAATTATGAAAGGTGATCAAAAAGTAGCTCGGGAATGCTATTATTCGTCGGCCGAGCAAGAGGAACTTGAAGAGTTACAGAAAAAGACTACTACTTACCAAGTGGAGGAAAGCACAGAAATTGAAACTCTTGACCCTAGGGATGAATCTCAACTCGTAAAAGGACAGGTTATGGAATCTACAGAAATTGTTATCATGGACGACGAGCATCCTGAACGAATAACTCAGATAGGGTCGTCGTTGGATATTTCAATAAAACAGGAGTTGATAACTTTCTTGAGAAATAGGAAGAATACTTTTGCTTGGAGTCATGAAGACATGCCAGGAATAGATCCAAACTTCTTATGTCATGAACTCAATGTGAATAAGGAGATCAAACCTGTGAAGCAAAAAAGAAGGGTGTTTAGTCCCGAGAAGAACCAGGCCATACAAGAAGAGGTCGAGAAACTCCAGAAAGCCCAATTTATTGAAGACGTGAAATATCCAGATTGGTTGGCGAATGTGGTGATGGTAAAGAAGAAGAACAACAAGTGGAGAATGTGTGTTGATTTTACTGATCTCAACAAAGCATGTCCAAAAGATCATTTTCCATTGCCCAGAATTGATCAACTAGTGGATGCTACTTCGGGACACGAGCTACTCAGCTTCATGGATGCTTATTCTGGCTACAACCAAATCAAAATGAAGCCTGAAGACAGGGAAAGTACTTCTTTTATTACCCCAAGGGGAACTTATTGTTATAATGTTATGCCTTTTGGTTTAAAAAATGCAGGTGCAACATATCAGCGGTTGATGAACAAGGTATTCACCGAACAAATCAGCCGCAATATGGAGGTCTATGTCGACGACATGCTCACCAAAAGCAAGAGAGCTGCAGATCATTTGGTTGACTTGAGTCAAACTTTTGATCAACTGGATAAATACCAGATGAAGCTTAACCCGACGAAATGTACCTTTGGAGTACGAGAAGGAATGTTCCTCGGATACATCGTCAACCAACGAGGTATTGAGGCAAATCCAGAAAAGATCAAAGCTCTTTTAGGGCTGCGATCCCCGACGACGAAGAAAGAAGTGCAAAGTCTTACCGGACGAGTTGCAGCACTCAACAGATTTGTATCCCGAGCAACTGATAAATGCCTCCCATTCTTCAAAACGCTACGAAAAAGTTTTGAGTGGACTGATGAATGTGAGAAAGCCTTTCAAGATCTGAAGAAGTATTTGGGAGCCCCACCATTGTTGTCTAGGCCAATAAATGGAGAGAAGCTGTACTTGTATTTGGCAGTATCAGAAAATGCAGTTAGCTCAGCGTTGATCAGATTGGAGAATGGAGTCCAGAAGCCAATTTATTATACAAGCAAGGCCTTCCGAGGTGCGGAAATCAGATACCCAAAGCTGGAAAAATTGGCACTGGCATTAATTGAAGCAAGTAGAAGAATGAGACCATACTTCCAGGCCCATACCATCATTGTGTATACCGACATGCCGTTAAGACAAGCCCTTCACAAGCCAGAAAAATCAGGAAGATTGATGTATTGGGCAATAGAACTCGGTGAATATGATATTGTGTATGAACCCAGATCATCGTTGAAAGGGCAAGCCGTGGCAGATTTTATAGCAGAGTTCACATACCCTGATACCCCCGAGGAGCAAAAGATGCTTGCTGACCTACCTGTGGACGATACAGGATCGACAGACACAGATCCAAACCAACCAAGGTTGGTAAAAGGACCTGTGGATGTAGAAAAATCATCATATTTAAATCCCGACCAACTCCGGTTGGTGGAAGGGCACGAACAAATGATCGACGAGGAACGAAGGATACCCGGGGATGATGAAAGAAAACAGATGATATTTCACCGAGGAACTCTAACAGATAAGAAATTTGAAGACGAGTTACATACATGGAGATTATATGTAGATGGATCATCTTGCACGGCTGGTTGTGGAGCAGGGATTGTTTTAAATTCTCCAGATGATATGGACATGGAGTACGCCTTGAGATTCCAATTCAAAGCTTCCAATAATGAAGCTGAATATGAGGCTATGATAGCAGGTTTTCATTTGGCGAAAGTTATGGAGGCACGTCAAGTAATTGTTTTCAGTGATTCTCAGTTAATTGTAAATCAAATAATGGGAATATATGCAGTGAAGGGAGAGTTAATGGTGAAGTACCATGCAAAAGTGATGGAATTGTTGAAAGAATTTGATGCTATTCAATTGGTGAGGATACCGAGAATGGAGAATGCCAGAGCAGACGCATTAGCCCGACTAGCGTCAGCTACGCGCACCGAGCTGCGAAGAACAATACCAATTGAAGTATTAGAAAGTCGGAGCATAGAAGAAGATCTGACGATGAAGATTATTACCCTTGATTTAGGACCATCTTGGATGGATCCTATCAGAGCATACATTGAAGAAGGAGTACTACCGGAGGACAAACTAGCTGCCAAGAAATTAAAGTATAAAGTTGCTCGGTATGTGTTAACTAATGGTGTTTTGTATAGACGAGGAATTATGGCAGGTTTGCAGAGATGTGTGCATCCATCAGAAGTCAAAGAATTGATTGAAGAAATCCATGAAGGATCTTGTGGAGCTCATGTAGCAGGTCGGACCCTACTGCAAAGGGTGATGACACAGGGATACTATTGGCCGACGATGAGAGCTGATTGTATAGCTTATGCTAAGAAGTGTGACAAGTGCCAACGTTTTTCTTCCATCCGAAGAACTCCACAGGCATTGTTGACACCCATAACATCACCTTGGCCATTTGCCATGTGGGGGATTGATCTGGTTGGACCACTGCCGACGACCCGAGGAAGGTTCAAGTATCTCGTTGTGGCAGTAGACTATTTTACTAAGTGGGTGGAAGCTGAACCACTAATTGATATGACGTATGAGAAGGTGTATCAGTTCATATGGAAGAATATCATTTGTCGATATGGTCTCCCCCACGCTTTCATCACAGACCATGGAAGACAATTTGATAATGAAGAATTTGCTGCCTATTGTCATCAGTCAAACGTCTTGAAGTTTCATTCAGCACCAGGCCATCCCCAAAGCAATGGGCAGACTGAAGTGACGAACAGAACATTACTAAATGGGTTGAAGAAGAGGTTAAGTGAGGCTAAAGCAAATTGGATTAATGAGCTACAGTCAGTTTTGTGGGCTTACCGAACAACTCCCCGAGAAGCAACAGGAGAATCACCATATATGCTAGCATTTGGAAGTGAGGCTGTGATACCTGCCGAGTTGGGCCTACCAACACATAGGGTGTTAAATTTCAATTCTCCGATCAGTGATTTGATGAGAAGGATGGATTTAGATATGCTCGAGGAAGTCAGAGAAGAGGCAGCCATTAGGAATGCTGCTTATCAACAACGAACAGCTCTGTTTTACAACAAGAGGGTAAAGAAATGTGATTTAAAAGAAGGGGATTATGTGCTAAAGAAGGTCATTCAGAAGCAGAATAAACTAGAAGCAAACTGGCATGGACCTTACCGAGTTACAGAGGTTGTTCGACCAGGAACTTACAGAATAGCAACTCTAGAAGGAGAAGAATTTAAAAATGCATGGAATGCTGAACACCTGCGCAAGTATTATCAATGATGTCCAATGTAAAGCATTTCTCTCATTATGAATAAAACGAAGATGTTTCACCAGTTTTCCTTTTGATGAAAGTTTTTCGGGGAATACTAGTGTAATACACTATACAACAAAAGTGCTCTAAGGAGCCAACAAATACAGCTCTTCGGAGCAAAAGTGCTCTAAGGAGCCAACAAATACAGCTCTTCGGAGCAAAAGTGCTCTAAGGAGCCAACCTCCTTTGGTTAGGAGGACAGCTCTTCGGAGCAAAAGTGCTCTAAGGAGCCAACCTCCTTTGGTTAGGAGGACAGCTCTATTGAGCAAAAAGTGCTATAAGTAGCCAACCTCCTTTGGTTAGGAGGACATGCTCTACGGAGTCAAAAAAATGCTCTAAGGAGCCAAAAGCTTTAAGGAGCCAAAAAGTGTACACCAGCAGGATCAACCACGGTTGGTAAGATAAAAATATACTCTCATATTACAACTTATGTTGGTCGGGAGGTAATATTGTTGCAATGAGTTCTTTGAAGAACAAAATGTTTAAAAAATACACCAAGTATAGTTGATCGGGGATAAAAACCCAATAACTGTAGTTGGTCGGCTTGGACAACTTATTGATCTTAGTTGGTCGGACGCAATTTTATAATCAAACCAAGTATAGTTCGTCGGAGCTGTATTTGGTCGACAAACATTATTCATCCACCTTGGTTGGTTGGAAACAGTTTGAACATTTTTCTCATTACTTTATTATTAAGTGATCGAGAAACATTACTAATACTTGTAACCTTTTATTAAGTTGCTTATTGAACAATAATACTGTTAGCTTTTTAATAGATACATAGATACATATGTACAAATATAAATGTGCTTGATAAAACAAAATTGGAAAACAGAAAATGAAAATCTTTTCATTAATCTGGAATAAATTACAAATTACAAAATTGTTACATGGACATTACTATTCTATTGGTTTTTTGCCCTGTGCTTTAGAAACAGGTTCCTCGCCGGCAGGAGGGTCTTCTAGGCAAAGGGGAGAATTGATGAAATTAACATCTCTGAGCATTCTGACGTTCATAACAGAAGGTGTATCCAAAAGATGCTCAGGACGAGATAATTCAGCTTGGGAGTGAAGGCTATAATCACCAAGATATTTCGAAATTAGACTGCGAGGAATGGAGCGAGCTGGAATCCATGCCATATCCAATTTGAAAGGTGGTACAGGCAGGTCTAATAACGATGGAGCATGATAGTCCCATAAAAAATGCCCTTGCTCCAACTTTAATACACCCAATGCATTTAACCATCCTTGCTTGTAACCTTCATTATTAGCATGTTCAATGCGAGCATCCAGATGAACGAGAGCTTCATTGTATCCTGCCATCCAGAATTCTCTTGGCTGTTTATGGAATTGGAAGGTTAATCTATCCAATTGTTCATGAAGGCTTTTGGCAAAGAGATCTTTGTTATGCAAGGCAGATTTCGTTGATGCCAGCTGATCTTCCAGAGACAGATTTTTATTGGACATTTCAGTCAGAGCACGGTCTTTTACTTTCAATTGGAATGCTTGAGTTTCCAGAGTAGACTGAGTGCGAGCTTCCTCAACATTTTGGCTGACTCTTCCTCGCCCCCGAGAACCTCTTCCTCGTCCCCGAGCAGTTCCAGAAATAGCAGATCTTCTTAAGTCCTCCAGCTCTTGCCTCAGTTTGGCATTTTCGACTTCTAAGAACGAGAAGCCTTCATCAGTGACTGGTATTAATGCAGTAGAGGATGAAGCAGCAGATTCATACTGAGCTAATTTCTTCTGCAAATTGTTATTTTCTTGCTCCAAGATCTCAGCGATTTGTCTACAGGCTTCAATTTCACCTTTTAGGGTCCTCTCCCTGACGTCATACCCAGCAATGATCTTCTTGTGGCATGTTTCTGA
Source organism: Sambucus nigra (assembly GCA_949130495.1). Classification (NCBI taxonomy): domain Eukaryota; kingdom Viridiplantae; phylum Streptophyta; class Magnoliopsida; order Dipsacales; family Adoxaceae; genus Sambucus; species Sambucus nigra. The sequence continues at coordinate 566,218,553 of OX422210.1, forward strand.
AGAGAGCTGCTGGTATCTATTTTCATAATCTTCATGTAATAAAGCCATTGATTCGTTATGTTGATTTTGAAGATCCTTTAAGGAATCATGAAGCTCTTCAATCAACTCATAGTAAGCGACATTGTTGGCCACTGCTCGGTCGAGTAAAGCTTTCAAGTATTGATAAGCTTCAATAGCCTGCTCTGAAGCACCGTGACCAAGGATATCAACAATTTCCGATGTACTAAGATCTGTATGACCAGCCTTATAATATTGATGGCATTGCTGCATCAGCTCAGTATCATGAGAAGAGATCAATTCCATTCTAGCAACAAACTAATGACAAGAAAAAGACAACAATCAACAAAAACAAGTTATCAACAACAGAGATGAGCAAAGATATATTTTATTAGATCATCAAAAAGTTACATCGTTCGATTACAAGGAAATACAGAAAGGCTGCCGAACAACTTCACACCTTTTCCTTGTCCCCCAAGACTTTCTCGGGAGGCTGGGACGAGGAGCTCGGTTGCTCGGTGATAACTACAGCTTGATCGGTAGAAGTCTTCTCGGGAGGAGGAGGCATGGAGGAAATGTCCTCGGTGGCAGATGGTTGAGAGGCAGAAATTTGATCGCCCATAGCCATGGAAGATTCATCTGAAGCAGGTTCATCTTCTTCTTCTTCCACAATTGGTGGAGGAGGACCAGGGAGATGCCGTTGGAATAGCTCAGAATCATCTTGGACTTTTATCTCTTGCAGAGCAGCTACCCAACCATCATAGAAGTATTTCAACTCCCCATATTGGACTTGGGACGTCATTGCAGCTATCCCTCTCTCCCATCCTTTCTCCCAACCAACACTGAAATGTTTCTTGATTGCAACTTTTCTCCTCGATTTCTCCAAGGAGAGCTTCACCTCCAGTTCCTCTTTCTGAACCTTAATATCTCGCAGAGTAGATATTTCTTCTTCTGCCTTCTTCAATTTATCATCAGATTCCTGATGTTTAACTTCCAAATCTTTAATTTTCTCCTCCAAATTCTTGGAGGTTTCAGCCATCTTCATCTTATCAGCCTCAGCCACGGCCAATTTTTTCTCCCAAACAATTTTCTCCTCGATGTACTGTTGGTGAGATTCCTTCACAGATTGGGTTAAACCCAACAAAGCATCGTCAACATCAGACGAGGAAGTGGAAGCTTTAATAACTTGATCTTTCTTCACGATGGTATTGAAGCAGTTCACCAGCTGAAAGATAAGAAAAACAATAGAGTCAACACAAATACAAGAATTCAAGAAAAAGAAAGAAAGATCAAAGGTATGAGAAATTTACTGAAGAAAGATGACGAGCAGCTAGGGATGTCAGTGTATCCCTAGGAATTTTTTCATCAACCCCGAGAACCTCGGGTATAACTGAGTTCGTTGAAGAACTCGGAAGAAGGATGTTTGAAACACTACTACCACCAGCGGGTAGAGAAGATGCAGTTCCAGCAAGATTAACTGAGGATTATTTCCTCAATCTCTTCAAAGGACGGTCAGCAGCATCAACCAAGGAAGAAGTCTTGGTCGGAGAGATGACAATTACATCAGCAGGAGCATTTTTCTTGCTCGGGGCCACTGGGGGCTTCTCGGCAATTTTGGAGGAACCAACATCTACTTTTTTAGTCCCCTCCGGGACATCAATTTTGCCTTTCTGGGCTCCAACAGCAGAAGAAGTGTCACCAAATAGAGCAGGAGGAGCTCTTTTCTTGCCCATTTTCTGAGATAGGGGGATATGAGAATCTGAAGATGAACTTTCTGGTGTTGAAGCTGGTTCAACAGGGCGAGCAGTATAAGAGGTTATATAACTCTTATACTGTAGTAAATATGAAGCAGATCTAATATGCTCGTCAGCAATGGTCTTATGCAAATTCCAGATAAGTTTCAAATGCTTGATATTCACTTCTGACTCTTTTGGAGTTTTTCTTTTGCTGTCAACTGCAAACAAATACATAATAGAATATCAGTCATACATTTTGTCAAACAGGATGAAAGCATAATTTCATAAGTAAAATAAAATAAACCTATCCCATTGCCGTATGGGGGGCATCTGGGACCGTTGTATACTTCATTCCCAGATAAAGGCGCATGTTGCCAATTTTTTATGACCAACCCATGCTCAAAATAATCCCTATTTGAGTCAGGGAGATTAACTACAAGAGCCCTATTCAAATACCTAGTTTTCAAATAATAAATATTATCTAGAACGGCCCATTTATAACAAAACATAATTTCAGGGATCCCAATACGAGTCCCATGAGTTAAATTTAATTTATGCACCCCGTTAATTATTCTCCATGAATTGGGGGCTATTTTTGCAGGAACAAGATAAAAATATTGACAAAACTCAAGGCATAATGGGTTTGGTGGAAAGGAAAAACCGCATTCAGCAACAAAAAGACTGGGGAACCAATGTCCCTCAGCCAATCGAAAGTAATCTAAAGGCTCAGAAAGAACCTCTAGAGTTACCCACGAAGGAATGGAAAAATCAGAACGGAATTTCTCAACAGATTCCACAATATAAACCATATTGAATAAAAGAGATACAGAAGAAAGAAAGAAGATCTTACAGAAAGAAAGGAGATGTGTTGACAACGAACGGAAACAAAGATGAACGCACAAGAGAAGAAGAGAAGAGAAAGCTTGAATGCAGAGAATGAAAAACGTAGACGACGGTATGGTTACCAAAGAAGTTTAAATACTTTGCATTGGGAAGCGGCGAAAGAAATGATTACCAAAAAGAAATTACTAAACTTCCGGCGGCTAAAAGGACAAAATTTGCACGAATATCAAAGCGCTTATCAAAAAGGCGGAAACTACGAAATAAGAAGGAAAATTTGAATACAATGTTCCTAAAACCCGGGAAGTACATTTAATATTGCCATATACCAAGAAAGAATGTTCCATACTCTTCAAAGTTCAAAATATGAAACATTGGGGGCTTCTGTTGATACCAAAATTAATATGCTGATGTGGACGAATAATACGAAGACACATGTCAATCTACGTGGCACAATAGCAGCGAGGAAGATCATTTCCCGACCAGCCATGTTTCTTTCCGAGCAACAAGAATACACCGAGGAACTCTATCACACCGAGGAACTCTATCACACCGAGGAACTCCAACGCACCGAGGTACTCTAACTACTCCGAGGAACTCTTGATCAACAAGCAACTAAGGCGGTCCGAACTGCATCTCGGCCGTATCATTAATTATCAGACGGACAACTGTTCAACTATTCAATATATTCTTGACACACACGCTGCATTAAATGTATTACCCTTTCACATGTATATCATTTAATGTACCGAACCTTTCATGTACAGCCTCAAGGCTATAAATACCTTGTATCTCCCTCATTCAAAGGGACCGGAATTTCTTGAGAGATCTTGTAATCAAGAATTCCACAAACACTCAGCAATAACATAACAGTGGACGTAGGCTTTATTCCTAGCCGAACCACTTTAAAAATCTTTGTCTTATTTATTTATCGGTGATTGAAAAATTAGAGCGATCTAGTTTTTTACATCAACATATACATTTGAGGAGTGAGGATTGTATACGTATATATATATATATATATATATATATATATATACGATGTGATTATAGTATATACTATATACGATATGAATACATATATATCTGTGTGTGATAGGTATATGTGTATTTTAGAGGCTGATTCCACGGGCTTTCCTTTGGCGTAGGGTTGGAACAGCCATATTATATAGTTTTCTCTAGTGCGATCCAGGGAGGTAACACATGTGGGTGAATCCCCTGAGGGGCAGGGAGAGTATATCCCCAGGTCATCTCGTCCCGTGTTTGAGTGTGATGTGTGTACTCCACTTGCAGGGGGAACATGATCGCCTTCACCGTTGTGGATATTTTACCATGACCATTGAGTAAGTCTGACTTGGTACCGTGGTACAGTGAGTAAACCTGGAGTTAGATCGACACTATGAGACTGCATCCTCGAGTTATAGCTCGTTGGGATGGTTATTATACTTGTGCGTATAGTACATTACTTGTGTATGAGAACAAGAATATATATATCTCTAACTAGAGTAAAGAGATAAAAATGAATATAGATTAAATCTCATTCCGGTAGATTCTATTCGGACATATATTGTGATATGTATATGAGAGTGAGTGTGATAATGTATATAAGTATATGAGTATGTATGTATATATATGTGTGTGTGTGTGTGTGTTATGTACTGGGGGCATAATGAATCTCGACGATCGACATTGCCAAGTAGTAGTGTATCGAGGGGGTTCCTTGTTTGGATTTCGCTTCGCGAGACACCCCATGCACGAACATGACACAGTGTTGAGACTGGGGAGAAGTTTAGCCCCTTAGTACTCGGGTTACTTAGGACTTTCAAACTTTGGGGGTGACGAATTTAATTAGGCAGGGTAGCTTGACTAGGTTGTTTAGAGGGATACGATAGGTGTGCACCATTAGAAGAGGGGTGAAGGGTATCTCATGGGAGTGCGATACCAATTTAAATATGAGATAAAACATATTTTCATAAATAAAGAATTTATCCACTTGCAAAATATTTTCACCACTCGGGCTCTGACCTGTTTATCTATTTCCCCCCTCTTGTTATATTATATATATATATATTGTAGGGACATAAATTTTCAATTGAGTCCATGTATTGTTTTGACTTAATTCCGTGAACAAAAATGTGTTTGTAATATGTCATAGGGAGAATTTTATTTTGTCACGATCCCACTTGGTCTATGAAGTATTGAAGAAATTGAAGACGTTGCGGCAAAGCTTCAAAGAAATAATCATGACGATGTTTATTTGGTGCAAGTTTAATCGTCTTCAAAGTTAATTTCATTCCAAGATCACTCGGGTATGAATGCGTATAAATAATGGTACTCGGAATTATTTTATAAAAGATAAGGATGTAATTTTTATATAGAAAAATCTTTTTAAATGTTTTAAAAGTGTTTTAATGGTTTAAACTTTGTTTTATGATGATAAGCTCAAAATAGAGTTTGACTAATTTGTATCTCTTTGATAAGAAACGTTTTTATCCGAAACTCAAAGAAAGTCAAACTTCTTCGAGGTCGCTCGAACGACATTGAATCTCGTTCGAACGAGATACAATGTCGCGCAAACGACATGCTTAAGTCGTTCGAACGACACATTTTTCGAGGCAGTGTTTAAATCCTATTTAAACAGTGTTTGCATCATAATTTCAGAAGTGTGCTTTCTGGAAAACATATTTACGAACCAGAGCCTTGTTTGCACATGTTTTTTAAGGTTTAAAAGTCTTAAACACAGCCTTAGAGTTTGCAAAGATCCGAGTTATTATTCTTATATGTTTACGTGATCTTGCTGCACCAAAGTTGTTTGTTCTACACATTGAACACAAAGGGTTTTGCGGTGAAGAAGCGACGGACATCGTGTTCGACATCGAAGACGTATCAAAGCCATATCGGAGGACACCGAGACATACATGGACGCGTGTGTTGTGGACAGAGATTGTAGAACACGAAATTTCTGCGTGGGCGCTATTGAAGAACAGTTGAAGATCAGAAGGAGCGTCAAGACCCGTGGGGATCGAGTCTTAGTGTAAGGCTAATCTGTCTTTGTAAAACCTTTATTCATAGTGATTGTCTGGCTTGGGTCGTCCGAGGTTTTTTTCCCATTTTGAATTTTTTCCTCGTACATCCGGCGTTGTGAGTACTCTTTACTTTGCTTTACTTGCCTTAATCACTAGATGCATGTTTAGGATTAATCAAGATAAAATTGGTTTAAAGTAAGAATTGGGATTTCACAACTTGGTTGGTGCATAATTAAAAGTTGGATCTTTTTCTAAGAAAAATTGGTCTTGTTGAAACACACACACATTGGGCACTCTTCATATATAGGTTTCTAGACATAGGGATGCCTGGATGATGATTCTTTCGAGTCAGACGTCTGCTGCAGCAGCCGTGGATGCATGAAGGTTTACTGTAGACGCTTCTATACTTGTAATCTAGATAGGAGGTACTATATAAATATTCGGGCTAATAACCCAATCGCATTTATTTATTATATTACCGCCTTTTAGTGCGGCCATTCATTTTGGTTGTGTAATGTTAAATCGAGTGTTCGGTTATTTTATTTCATTCAGTTCTATTTATAATTGTTGTGGATTTTTTTATATTAAATGATTTGGTTAACAAGATTAGTTAGATAAAATTTTGACGCTTGCCTAATAAGTTATTAGTAATTAATTTGGTTTTCGACAGTGATGCTGAGAATGAACCATATGAGACTCCTGTTTTAATTTGGTACATGAGTGATTGCCCAATATTTAATTAGGTGGGGTGTCACAGTAGGGTCCTTGACCAACTCAAGAACACCTACGCCAATATCACTATGTGGGGCCATTTTATGTCCTCCCAACTCTAGAAAAATGCTCTGATAAAACTCCTCACAGGATCCACAGTCCTACCCACTACAACTCCTAAATAAGCTATTAATATGGTATGATCTCTGACTACAACAAGGCTTATCACTTACTACGAGGAGGAAATTCTCAAGATCGATCATAACCATAATTACGCCCTCAATATCTCAGTCGAAGTTATGGGAAAAATAATTCCACTCAAGACTTAGGATAACGAGTTTGTTCTAAACATTTGTCCGTTGAGGACTCTTAACTGCCAAGGAATAAAGGTTAGTGACCTCACTCTAACTCCTACCGATGTGCGTGCCTATAATAATATTCGTCGAGGTTATGGGCTCCATAAAACTCACACTAGGGGTTGGTATTATTTTCTAACAAATTGAGTTCCAAGCCATCGATATACCTCCCAACGTCAATTTTCTCCTCGGTCGCCCTTGGATCTACAATATCCAAGGTGTGTCTTCTTCCCTTCACTAGAAAATGAAATTCTTCGTCAATGACTAGGTCATCACAATTCTTGAGGATGAAGGCAACTCTAACGGTACCAACACAAGCAACCCAGTGCTAAAAATCCAACATGGGGTAATGACATATTCGTCTTAGGCTTTAAGATTGATCCACTTCCGATCCTAACTGGGGGTAATTTCAAAGATCGAGTATGTTTAGAGCATAACCCAAATGGTAGTGTAAATGTGATTCAGATGTTCAAAAATATGCACTTCATGTCCGGAAGAGGGTTGTATCACCGTCAACAAGGGATCCTTGAGATGATAGTTTTAAAAGAAGCCTTTCCCCTTGCGATTTAGGCTACCAACCTTCACCAACTGAACTCAGAGCACTCTCCCACACATACCAAAAGTGAATCTTGGGAAAAGGAAATATGATTTTAGGAGATTCCCTGAATGAGAGATTTATTAAGGAGGGTAAATCCTTCCCCTTCGGCGGATTCCCCAAGCCGTGGTATGAACCCATAAAGAAAAATATGAAAATAGGGCGATAGATCTTCTTTAAAGACGAGGTTATCTGGGATGAATAACAGAAGCATGAGGTGGAGCCTCTGATCATTAAATCTCTGTAAAGCACCGAGAACTTCAAGGGTAGTGATACAGATTAACCATTAAACCTACATACACTGGGACTAGATCTCTTCGTGATCCATATGGGGGATGAGCCATCTGATTCATCCAAAAAGATCACCACTTCTGATAAACCACTCCTTAACTGGCATGCAATCCTTATCTGTCCCTCACAAGTTAATTTGAATCTTGATGTCCATCTCTCCAAGAAATACCTGAATCTACTATATTTTCTTCTATCTATGATGTAATTGTGAATGATGCCTATTTTGATGAGGTGGTCAACGTTGCATTTCCTAGAAATGCTTTCAATGAAATGAATGATGATTATAGTATCTTGTTGTCACTTATATTAATTGCTTTGATTTTAATTAAATGACTGATGAAGATAATTTCATAAATGAATAATTCTTAACTGGTCTCAATAAGGAAAAAAAACTAAACAATATAACTACATTCAAACTAATTATGATGGGACTATTATTATCAATATCAATTCTAGTAGCCATTCGCGATAAATTGGGATATGGCCTACCATCCACGAGCATGAGCGGGCACAATTCAAAGATCTACTGAAGGAGTTCATGGATGTCTTCGCATGGTCCCACGATAACATGCTTGGTATTAAACTAGAAATCCCATAGCACGAGATTCCTACATTCCCAAAAATCAAGACAATAAAGAAGTTAACAAAGCTTCATACATAATGGTCTTTCAAAGTCAAAGACGAAGCAGTGAAGTAGTTGAATGTAGGCTTTATTTGCACGCTCGAATACCCAACATGGATTGCAAACATCATTTTTCTACCGAAATTAGGAGGAAAAATATGCATGTGCATCGACCATTGAGATTTGAATAAAGCATCCCCGAAGGATGATTATCCTTTGACCAACATTGACATGATTATCGATAACATTGACATGATTAAATCATTTGTCAATGGTTTTGTCGGATTCAATAAAATAAATATGCATCAAAACCATTTGGAAAATACTGCCTTCATCACCATATGGGGAACTTTTTACTACACAACCATGTTGTTCGATCTCAAGACTGCCAAGACTTCTTACTAAAGGTCCACTATGACCATTCTGCATGATCTTATTCACAAGGGGGTTAAAGTCTATATTGATGATATGATCATCAAGTCTAAAAGTCGGGAAAGTGACATTCCTGCCCCAAGAAATTCTTTGAATGACTATGATAATATATATTGTTATAACCTGAAATAAGAGTATGACGTTGACCAATAAGAGTGTGACACCTGTCATTATTTTTATATTCTAATGGGCCCTACCCCTTGATATTATAGTGGTTTGCTAATTATCCCCACTGGTCGGTAGTATGGCCGACCACCTTCAGGAAGTCCAACCACTAATGGAATAAAATATGCACATGTGAGAATATCTACAATCACTAATGCACATGCACATAAAGCTAACCTCCATAATGCCTCATGCTTACTTGTCATCATTAATGTAAAAAGAGCGTAAATGCGTGATATATATAAAGGCATCGCACCTCCTTTTCTTTCCTCCACTGTAAATAGTCAACTATATCCCTGACATAAGGATATGTGAAAAACATATAATCAACCCTAGAGAGGTTCTTAAGAGCTTGTATTCAATCCTAATACCTAGTGACTTTGTAACCGTGAATATAAGAAACTTATTAGGATGAACCGCATAAAATATATTATGTCCCTTTCTTTATCTCTCACCTCTATCTAGTTCATAACAAGTTCTTCTATATCCTTGGTAGATTATTAATGGTATCACCCAGCTAAGACACATAATTGTCACCATACCAATTTTAGACACCAACAAATTGGCATTATCTGTGGGAATCAACAACTATTGTTGTTTCCTACTATTTTTAATCCTAAAATACTTTTTGCCCTCCTTTCTCAATAATTTCCTTATAAGTTCTGGAAAATGGCAGATAATCTATAAAGTAGTCACGCAACAGAAACCATCCTACCCTCCGCCCCTAAAGTATTAGGAGATCTCTAAGGAATTTTGATGAGCATAGCCAAAGGTCAAGAGGCCATGCAAAAAATCATAAACAAATTAACTTAGACCCTCCAGGCCAGTCAGAGCAGGTCCATAGTAGGCTCCATTATGCCGTTTGGACGGGAACACTCTAATAAGAGGGGAGAAATATTATCGCATGCCCCATATTGAGACATACATCTCATATACTCAGCAGGAATTAATGTTGAGAAGAGCATATCTAGGTATTCTAGATCAACTGATGACCGAACATATCGCTCCGGTGCCACCTCATCCCTGAGGTCCACTGATTATTATGACGGGAAATTATTCTCCAAGGAAAGATCGAGCGTGTTGGAGAGGCTAAGTAGAGGGTCCACATTTGATTTCTTAGGCTCCCGAGTGGTGAGGGGATATCATCATAGAGAGCCTAAAGGATCCAATTACTGTTGAAAAGGATTTGTTAGGTCAAGGACTAGCGTACGAGGGTCAGTACACCCCGAGTAGACTTCCCAGGAAAAGAGCTCAGCTCAGAATAATGACTGAGCTTTTAAAGCTACCTCGACCAAGACCAATCCATCCGATCAACCATGAAAAGTCTTAATCCAACTATTGAAAGGTCATTTAGGATAAATAATGAAGTAAACAAATCCCTTACACATAAGTTTCATAAGGTATCACCCTTTACACCTATAATTGTGGATTATCCTGCACCTTCCAACTTTAATCCACCCATGGTAACTCAAATATAATATGGAAAAATAGATCTAGTACTTCACGTGGAACAATAAAAATTAACCGCACTGACATCTATTCTGTCCTCGATGAGATGCGTTGCTGAGCATTTTCTTGCAATATTACTAGATCAACATATATTATGTAAAATAATCTACTGTGAGGACAGATCTTCAACTTTCAACAACTGGATGATTTTTTCGTCAGTAACTTTGGAGCCGAATCAGCCAAGGGATTAGCTCATCTACTAAGTGTTCACCAGTGAATTAGAGGGACCACTCACGAGTTCATCACCCAGTTCAATAACAAAAGGCAAGAGGTCGTCGATTATGATGAGAAGATGACGATCATTGCATTGATGAATGACTTACTTCTTGAAAAAATATATTATACTGTATCCAAAAAGCCTCCTAAGATTATGACCAAATTATTGACTAAAATTGGTAAAATCATGAATGCCTAGGAGGCCATGGCTACGAAACAATCTGATAACACCAAGGTCGATGGAATTAGGAGCTCCAAGAAGAAAGAGTAGAAAGATAAAAAGGTAAAAAAACCAAAAGTATGATGAATATACTTCTCTTACTGTTGGTGTGAACAATATTCTTGAAGAAATATGGGGAATCATGGATATGAAATAGCCCGAGAAGTTGAAATCTCCCTCATACTGAAGAGATAAAAACAAGTGTTACAAGTTTCATAAATATCACGGCCATAACAAAGACAACTGCATAGCACCGAAGAACGAAATAGAGAACCTATTTTGAAGAGGAAAGATGTTAAAATTCGTGGATAAATGAGGCCGAGAAGATCCCTCAGACGAACGGGAATCGAGAAGATGATAAGAATCTCTTTGTAGAAGGGGAGATGATAACAAAAGATGCAGAGAAGATGATGCTGAGGATGATCTATATCTATCAAGAAGACCCAAGGAACCTGTACACGAGGTGAAAATAATCTCTTTTGTATCTAACTTTATTACAGGTGGTGACACCAGTAGAGGAGAGGCAATAGCTGAGAGAAAAGACTACCTTAATGAAGCTAAAGCCCATTCTTACATTTGATAGATGAACCTGTCTAGCTATGTGGACAATTGCCCGAGGAGAATAAATAAAAATCGATTGGTGATAGGGTTCTCCAAAGATGACCTATCAGGAGTGCTCTATCCTCATGAAGACCCCTTGGTAGTCACGATGTTGGTTCACGAAGGAAGGGTGGCTAGAGGGTTGATCGATAAATGTAGTTCAATCGACATTTTAGTATACAACTGATTTAAAAGGTTGGGACTGTGAGATATTAAGCTTGAGACCTATCATACTCCCTTCATTAGTTTTTAGGGGAAAAGTGTATCCTCCAAGAATTATTAACCTAAAAGTCATAATTGGTACCTGGTCGACCTGTCGAACTAAGAATATCTATTTCTTAGTCCTTAATAAGAACATCAATTGAGTGTATAACATTATCCTTAGTAGGGACGAATTGAATGTTTTTGAAGATGTCCCTTTAACCGTACATCGCTCTCTAAATTTCCCCATGCACTATGGGGTCAGCGTAGTTGAACGGATTAAATTGAAGCTAGGGAATACTGCTACACTTTAGCAAACCAGGATAGACAAAAGAAACTCAACACTACTTACCAGATAAAAACCATACATCGACGCAAGGAAGAAGAATTGATCAACTAACAGGCTGTGGAAGAAGTAGAGTCAATTATCTTGGATGATGAACACTTAGAGAAGACAATACATATTAGCTCGTCGCTAAAGCCTACTATCAGGAAGGAGTTGGTGGATTTTCTCAGATAGTAGAAGAATGTATTATCTTAGAGTCATAAGGATATGCTAAGTATTGATCTAGAATTCGTGTGTCACGTAATTAACATAGTTAAGGATGCAAAGTCCATCAAACAAAATGATGGGTCCTTAGTATAGAAAATAACATGGCCATACGAGAGGAAGTGGGGAAGTTACAGAAAGTTCATTGAAGACATCATGTACCCCGAGTGGTTGTCCAATATAATTATGGTTAGAAATAAGAATGATGAATAACGCATGTGTGTTGACTTCACATACTTGAACAAATCCTGCTCGAAGGACTATTATCCTTTATTAAGGATTGATCAATTAGTCGACGCTAATGCCAGGCATAAACTACTCACTTTCGTGGATGCATATTTAGGCAATAACGAGATTATAATGAAGCCAGAAGACAAGGATAAAACTTCATTCATCACTAGTCGAGGTACCTACTACTACAATGTTATGCCTTTTGGGATAAAAAATGGAGGAGCAACATACCAAAGGTTGGTGAATAAAGTCTTCGAGGAACAAATTGGTAAGAACATGGAAGTGTACATAGAAAAAATGCTCATCAAGAGCAAGAGATCCGTCAATCATATCAAGGACTTGGGTTAGACATTCAAAACCTCAGAAAATGTCCGTTCGACGTGTCGGAAGGAATGTTCCTCAGCTTCATAGTAAATCAAATAGGTATTGAGGTAACCCAGATAATATCCAAGAAATATTTAAATGTAATCCTTGACAAACAATAAAGATGTATAGAAGCTAACAAGAAGGGTAGTAACGCTCAATATATTTATGTCATGAGCCATTGACAGGTGCTTTCCTTTCTTTAAGGTGCTAAAGAAGTCATTCGAATGGAACGGGGAATGTGAAAATGCTTTCTTGGGGTTGAAGAAATATGTTGGATCACAACCCTTTCTCTCAAGGCCTCTCATGGGAGATAGAGAAACTCAACTTATACTTTGTTATATCCGAGTTAGTAGTTAGCTTGGCGTTGGCCCGACTAGAAAATAGGGTACATAAACCAGTCTACTATACGAGAAAATTATACCGAGAAGTAAAAATTTGTTATCCAAGAATAAACAAGTTAGATCTGTCCCTAATTGAAGCTTCCAAAAGAATAAAGCAATTTTTATAAGCTCATACCATTTTTGTCTATACAGACCTACTCTTACGACAAACCATTCATAAACTTGTGAAATCGGGTAGACTAATGGATTGGGCTATAGAATTAGGAGAGTATGCGTATAATACGAACCTTGAACAACTATAAAGGCCAAGTAGTGGCTGATTTCAAAGTAGAATTCACTTATGAGGGAAAACCTACATAGAAAACTTCAAAGGAAAAGAGCTCAACTAATAAGCAAATCGAGCAGACTTCTTCAAAAAAGAGCTTAAATGATTAACTTACCGAGAAAATTTCTCTGGAAGATAGCTCCATGACTAGCATAAACGACTAGAATGAAGATATATTAGATTCTTTAGCTTAGCGAGAAAAAATTGCTTGCTACTTGGAATAAAGGAAAAATGTGTTGAACTATGGGATTCTGACAGAGGGAGATTTCAAAGAAAACCCTCTTATTTAAAAAATGTATGTAAATGGCCTATCATGTTCCTCTAGCTATGGGGATGATATGATAATCAACACCCCAGATAATATTGACATTGAGTATGCCCTCATATTCCAGTTTAAGGCCTCTAATAACGAGCCAAAATATGAAGCACTCATAGCCAGGGTTGACATAACACTACCTCTAACTGTAGAGCAAATATAAGCACACAGTTATTCCTAATTAATTATAAATCAAATGTTAGGCATCTATGGAGTCAGAGGGAAGTTCATATTTGAATACCTATCTAAAGAGATGATAAAAAAACTCAGCGATCAAGGTGCTCAGGATCCTTAGAGATGATAACGCTCAAGAAGACGTACTTTCTCGACTTGCTTTAATAACCAAAACGAATTTAAGGAGGATCATCCTAGTAGTGATCCTCCTAGATCGGAGCATTGATGAAGAAAACCTCTTCATGATTAAATTAAAATTGGATCTATCTTGAATGGATCTGATAAGTAATTACCTAGAAAAAGGCATGTAACTGATCCTAAGGAGGTTAGGAGGCTTCGATACAAAGCAACAAGGCATGTTATGGAAGGAGGGATCCTATATAGAAGAGGATTAATTATTTATTACTTAGATGTATCCACCTGGACAAGGTACAAAACTTGATAATGGAGATATATGAAGGTTCCTGTGGGGCACACTCAGTGGGGATATAATTTGTAAAATGAGTAGCCATACAAGGTTATTACTGTCCCACCATGAAAGAAAATTGCACCGACTATGCACGACGATGCCAAAAGTGCTATAAATATGCTATGATCCACAAAACACCGGTAACTTCACTCGCATTGATCACATCCTCCTATCCCTTTGACATATGGGGCATTGACTTATTCGACCCTCTATCGAAGACAAGGGTAATGTTCAAATACTTAGTCATTGCAGTGGATTACTTCCCCAAATGGGTAGAGGTTGAACCTCTGGTGGAAATTCCTTATGGTAAGGTCTTACATTTCATATATAAAAACATCATTTTCTGTTATGGAATGCTATATGCCTTCATCACCGACAATGGAATGCAATTTGATAACCAAGAATTTGAAGACTACAGTGTCCACTCTAAAATCCAAAAACTACATGTCGTTCCTGGCCACGCACAATGCAACGGGCAGACAGAAGTGATGAACAAGACTCGTCTTGCCAGAATAATTAAGAGATTAGATGATGCAAAAGGAAATTGGAACAATAACTACAAAGTGTACTCTATGCTTATAGGACTACGCCGTGGACAACCACCGACAAAACTCCTTACATATTATCCTTTGGGACAGAAGCAATGGTTCCAATATAAATTGGTCAGCCCAGTCACAGGGTGCTTAATTTTGACTTTTTAAAAAGTGATCTCATGAGGAGGTTAGACTTAGACCTGGTCTAAGAAGTCAGAGAGCACGCAACACTTCGTATGGAAACTTATCAGTAGAGAACTACGCGATTCTAAAAGATAAGGGTAAAGTCGAGCAACCTTAAGGAAGGATACTACATGCTGAATAAGGTACTCTATAAATGATAAGTTAGAGCCCAATTGGTATGGTCCACCATGTTTCTGTAGTCGACCGACAAGGAACTTATCGTTTTGAAACCTAGAAGTAGATCTATTTAAAAACCCTTGGAATGCCGAAGTACTATAAAAAAATTGGATGCAATGTAACTTCTTTTTAATTTCTTATAACTCATTTTCATTACTCAATAAATATGGTTAGTTTACAGTAAATATATTTTCCCCTTTTAATGTTTTTTTTCCAAAGTGGGAGATGTGTTAAATTCAAAGCAGTCTCAAATAACAATAAAAATCAAAACTTCACATATGACTTCGTCTTCCAACGGGTCATGAACGAGAGGCCTAACTTTATGTATGATCCCATAAGGTCAAGAACAAGAAGTCATAAATACAAAAATTCATGTATGACCCTACAAGGTCAAGAACGAGAAGTTTTACCAGACCAAATTACGAATTAATACTAACACATTTGGTCCCCACTGGTAAGTAATGTCGACACTTGGTCAATATAAAATGATCCATTTAAATTAACTCAAAAATTTCACATTATTAGAACCTAAGGCAGGATAACCTAGGTTCGTCCAAAGTGGTGACTAGCAAGGTCGATTATTCAACAACCGCACCCATATAATAGTAAGATTAAATTGCTAGTAGTCCATACTTAAATAATTAAGAACCGCTGAATTAAGCCAGGAAACCAAAGGTTAAAGTTTTTAATTATAAATCACATAGAATTATTACAAGTCCAGCAAAATAAAAGACCAACAAGATATGAGGTATCTAAGCCTTATCTAATGGATGGTTTCTTGGTGCTTGCTCAACTCTAGCAGGTGGTACATACATGGAATTAGGGATGACTGTAGTGTTAAGATATCTAAGCCTTGATTAGCTAGTAGGACTTTCCCTATACATCAGATGCAATGGTCTGCAAACTATAATCCCCAAGGTATTTTCTGATAAAGATCATCAAAATAGCGTTCGGAGTGATCCAAGAGGCATACAACTTGAACCGAGGATTAGGATGATCTAAACAACTAGGGTCATGCCAATACCATAGCTTATCTTCCTTCGATAATTTTACTACAGTAATAACATTGAGATAACCATAGTTACAATAATTTTTGTAGGCCTGATCAAGTTCTTCACTCATGTGTGCAAGAGCCTCATCTTAATCCATACATATATTATGGGGTTGTTTATGAAAGTGATAGGTAAGGAGATCAACCTTTTCACTTAACCTCTGATGGTTGCCGACTGATTATTTATAAGTGCTACTTGGTCGGACAAAGTCTTATTGGTTTTCTCTTCCTCCACTGAATGAGGAGCCATAACCACTTGTCGAGAAGACTGACCTACACCCTTGGACTTTCTTAACTTATCTAATTCCTTCATCAAGCGGGAATTCTCTTATTCCAAAAAGAGTCATCTTCATTTTGATCGTTCGTAGCTGAATTTTTTAGGCCCTCCAACTCATTGCGTAATAAGTTGTTCTCTTGTTAAAGAAAACTTTCCCCCTCTCGAGCACTTTTTAGATCTAATTCTAAACATACTTCTTCTTGGTGTACGCTGAAGATAAAGCTTGTAATTTATGATCAAACCCACTATCATTCCATAACGTAGCAAAAATTTTCTCATAATGGTTAGACAGACTAGTAATAGTGTCTTTATGGTCTCATTGGAGATTAAAAATCATTTCATAGTACGAGGCATTAGACGCCACTGCTTGATGGAAGAGTCGGCACATGCCGAGATAAGATTCTTCAGATTGATTTAGTACATCCAAGCCTAGAAACTCCTCCAACTCTTCCTCATCCACTTCTTCATGACCAACACTGAACAACTCCTTACTCCTCTAATAAAGCTCACTTTTGATAGCGACTAAATTCCTGATGTCAAACTGAAAGTGATATGATGTTACATAACACTTAAATAAAAGGGGAAGTTGCGCCAAATTATTCAAGATTGTAACAAAAAAGGTAAAAATTTATTTTATTATAAACATGAAAATATTACAACTGAGTAATTATAGTAACGCATCAAAAGTTAACAAAATAAAAGGAAAGAATACATCAAATCGCAATAACTATCATATCTTATCTCAGACCTTCTCCTTATCGACTGCAACATCACCCTCTGTCTGGTTAGCCATCACCATCCAACCCTTGGACACTAAAGACTCCTCTACCTCTTTCTTATCACCAAACTCCTCCTCTATTTGAGGAGTACCTAGGTTACGCTGGAGGAAAAGTTCTGACCCTTTTTTCAATGCCGACCTAAGTGATGGAAGCATCTTATCCTTCCTTAAAAGAAACATTCTTCAGTTATTCAACCTAAATAATAGCAATAGAGAACGCTTTATCCTATCCCCTGGTGAAGGCATCCTTCTTATTTTTCTTGGACTTATCCTTGATATCAACAACCTACACTTTTACCCAGTCGACATCCTTCCTAGCCTCCTCAGGCTCCCTCTTAGTAGTGGTCGCTACTTACTCTGCCAGAGTCTTCATCTCCTTGATGGTATCTCCCATATTCTTCTTATCATCCTCATGAGTGCGACTAGATGCCTCCAAGGACTTGCACAGCCCCAAGAAAGCTGCCTCCACATTAGAGGAAGACTCCTTCAACTTGTCATTTCTCCTCAGGAGCTGGTTATAATTAATCAAGAATTGTAAAATCAAGATTTAATGGAAAACAATTAGCAACGAATGGTAAAAGTAAGATAAACAAGAAAATAATAGAAGCTTCCTATAAGGGTTAGATTATGGTTGGTCCGATCAACCAGCCTTTAATGTGGAAGGGATGATGCAGTTTCTTTATAGGTAGGAAAAACTCCTACCCCAATTAAGACCCAAGCAAGCTCAGGATTCACCGTAATGGACTGAGTGATACTTTTACCCTTATCGATGGGATCCTTTCCTACCAACTCTAAAGTGGGAACCGGACCTCTCCTCAACCTCTTGTACTATGGCTCTTAATTTTTGCCCTGGGATATCTCCATATTGATGGTTGTCTGGATCCCCCTACTTCGAGCTTCTTTCCCGCGGAAGGGGGAGACTTAAAGCCATCCAAGAGGTTTGGAATTTTTCTTATCACTATTTTTCTAGATGAAATTTTGCTCAGAACCAGAGATATGTCCAAAGATTTAAAAGATAACAAAGTACTCTTCGCTAAAGAATTCCCTTCTACTTGAGGGGAGGACTCAAACTCTGCACCTGAAGATGAAGTAACATGATTTTCTAGGTTGATGGGGGTTGTTGGTATGCTCTTTGTTGGGAAAGCAACAAAAGGGGTGATGGAACTATGATAATTGAGCATAACGAAAGCTGAGCGAAGATAATCTTCATCAATCCTTTGTTTTATGGACCAAACAATACTTAAGTCAACAAAGTTAACTTCAAAAACACGGGGAATATTCTTTTTCTTTTTCTCTGCAAAATAAAAAGACATAAATATACAGTCAGCTATAAAATCTAAGACAACTAAAAAAGAAGATATTTAATCTATGTGTGTATGTGTCGACCTATGCCTTGACCCTCTTGTTTACAATGGGGACCAGTGTAAACCTCACCCTCAGGAAGAAGGGAAAATTGCCAATCCTTCACTACAATCTTTGATCCCAATAATCCTTATTGAAAATAAGAAAGTTCACGACAAGATCTCTGTTTGAATACCTCATCTTCAAATAATAAATATTTTCATATGTGCTACCCCAACTATAACATACATCAGTTCTTTTGGTCCTATGTTTGTCCTATACCGCTCATTAATGCGGTATACCCCATTAATGACTCTCCAAGAATTTGAGGTCACTTAAGTAGGGACTACATAAAAATACTAACAAACCTCCAAAAATAATCGGTTAGGAGGAAAATTAACCCCACACTCAATAATAAATATTATGAGAATCCATTGGCCTCTTATAGGCCATAAAGGTCACATGGATCGGTCAATAACTTAGTTTTTACCCATGGAGGATTCTATGGGTGGTCTTAAAGAGCTCCAACAAACTCTCATCTATCGTGTGCACGATTTTTTCAGTAAGGAAGAAATAAATGCAAAGAGGGAGATATTCTTATAGTGAAAAAGACATTATGGAAGTACAAATCTTATAAATGGCAAAAAAAGTTGGAAAGAGAAGAAAGAGATTTGAAATTCGGGGTGAAGTGAACGAAAGAAGGAAGTAACATTTTATAGAACTCAGTGATGTCTCCCGAGATACAGAGAATGGGTATGATTAAACATACCTATCGTTTCGAATTTTGATGGAGGTTCAATACCCAATGAACAATATTTCCATCGTACCCCTGGAAGGTTTATGATTTTGGCCACTATTTACAAAATTTCCTCTGACTAAAGGAACGAAGCCCAAAATTTTGAACTCTTATAGATCGACTGTCAATAATATAGGCCAACGTGACAAAACCACCCTAGGAGGCTCACGACCAAAACTTTCATGAATCTAACTAATACCTTGTGGTTAATACACCATTATTTTCCTCCACCAATCACTACTCACTCCGATAAAGAATGAAATAATGGGTCCTTTTGTTTTAACCTAAAATAAGAGTATGACATGGATCAATGAGAGTGTGACACATGTCATCATCATATATTCTAATGGTCCCTACCCCATGATATTAGCGTGATCAACTGATTATCCCCCACTGGTTGGTAGTATGGCCGACCACCTTCAGTAAGGCCAACCACCAACATAATAAAACATGCACACATCGGAATATCTACATTCACTAATGTACATGCACATGAATCTAACCCCCACATTGGCTCATGATTAGTTATCATCATTAATGTAAAAAATGTGTAAATGTGTGATATATAAAGACACTCCACCTCCCCTTCTTCTCTCTATTATAAATAACCCACTATATCCCTCAACTAGGGATATGTGAATAATGATATACACTCAACCCTAGAGAGATTCTTAAGAGCTTGTATTCAACCCTAATACAGTGACTTTGTACCCGTGAATGTAGGTACCTCATTGGGTTGAACCACATAAAAATATTATGTCCCTTTCTTTGTCTCTCATCTTTTCTATATCTGTGGTAGATTATTATTAGTATCACCCAGCTAAGACACATAGTTATCACCATATTAATTTTAGACACCAATATATATATATATATATATATATATATATGTGTGTGTGTGTGTGTGTGTGAGCGACTCAGTCCACAAAATTGCATGTTCGATGTCACAAAAGTCAAGCTCCTCGACTTCATGGTCAGTGAAAAAGGGATCGAAGCAGACCCTGTCATACTCGGCACAATTCTTAAAATGCCACTGCCTCGGACGAAAAAAGAAGTTCGCGGCTTCTTGGTTAGATTACAATCCATCGGTCGATTCATTAGCCAACTGACCTTCATCTACAAGCCCATTTTTAAACTCTTTCGAAAAATTCAACCAAAGGCTGGCATGTCAAGGAGCTTTCTATCAGGTTAAGTGGTAACTTACCTGACCTCCAATTCTCATACCTTCGCAGCAAGGTCTCGCAATCGTCCTAGAAATCACTGTTATCGGCACCGTAGCAGGGGCTATGCTAGCCCAATACATTGAAGAATCACGTAAGTTGATATCCACCGACTACTCTAGTCAAAAGCTTTCAAAGTATGAGGTGAACTATGAGGCATTGCAAAAAGCATGTGTCACTTTGGTTTGGGTCACAGAGAAGCTCTGACATTACATGCTTGCGTTAAATATCAAATTTGTATCCCGAATGGATCCGACAAATAATTGTTGGATAATCCTGCCTTGTCTATTCACATGGCCCGACGATTGATTTGTTGGCCTAATTTGACATCACGTATGTTACACAGAAATCCATAAAGGAAGAGCCATTTCTGACTACCTTGCCGACAATCCCATGGAGGGAGCTAAGGTTTGCATTTATAAATTCTCAGATGAAGACATTATCCATGCCTCTCACCAAGAGCTCAGATGGAAGACGTTCTTTGACGGAGCTACAACAAGAAAGGATATAGTATTGGGATACTCCTTATCACTCTTGATGAATCTCACACTCCTATTGCCACTAAATTAGACTTTCCTTGTACCAACAACATGAAGGAATATGAAGCATGTAATATAGGTCTCAAAATATCCCTCAAAGATGTAGGTCTCAAAATCTCCCTCAAAGAAGAATCAAGCGCATTGATGTCTATAGAGATTCAACTTTCATCGTGGGAAAAATTCTCAAAAAATGCGAAGTCAAAGACGAGAAGCTCCTACCATTCCATACTCACCTCGAAGAGATCGCCTCCCACTTTGAAGATGTTATCTTGTAATACCTTCCTCATTTGAGAAATAGCCTGGTCGATGCATTGGAAACCTTGGCCTCTATGGTTGACCTGTCCGAGGGGATAAAAATGGCCTCTTTTCTAGTCTAGAAATAAATAACACCCACTCACTTCTATCACATTGAGATCATAACAGAAAATGATACAAACATAGTTGGATTATGGTATTATGATATTTCATGCCTGCTCAAGCATGGTAGGTATCCTTAGGATGCTGACAAGAAAGTTCGTACAACCCTTCGTAGGTTGGCTCTTAGTACATTATCCGTGACAAGGCATTCTTTGAAATAAATTATAATGAAACCCACTTTCATTGATAGGAGGGGATAGGGTAAAAACGTGACGTGGAATATCCAACGCTTAAGCCCAAAAGTCATGACATTGTAACAATATGTACCTCGGATGGTGATGAACGAGGTTTTCTATCGATCTTTCAGTTTCATCTTAATAGGGTTGTATCCAAAATAGGCATCCATAAAATTGAGGAATTTGTGTCTCGCAGTAGCATCAACCAACTAGTCAATCTTAGGCAAGGGATAATGGTCTTTTGGAAAAACATTTTTAAGGTCACTGAAGCCTACGAGCATATGCCAGTTATCATTATTCTTTCTAACCATGACAACATTCGAGAGCCATTCTAGATAATTCATATCCTCGATGAACTTTTCCTTCTGCAATTTATCCACTTCTTTCTGGATTGTCACGTTCTTCTCCTAGATGAACACACAACATTTTTGTTTCACCAACTTAGCATCATTCATTATGATAAGCTCATGGTAAATGACCTCTGTATCTATGCCTTTCATGTCTTCATGGATCCAGGTGAAGAGATTATTTCTCCTTCTTAGAATTTAGTTAGTTCTTACTTGAGAAGTCGATCTGGGTTATCCACGCCGGGTGTTTGTCATCCAGCCTCACCCACTTTATTTACTCAATTACTTGACCTTTGACCAACTTATCTTCATATTAATGATCTACCGTCTTGATCTGATAAGTGGTGGTAGTCAATATCTTTCGCTTTTCCTGCTCTACCGACGTGTAATAACACTCTTGAGTATTTACTTGATTCCCCTTCACCATCCCAACTCCAAAATTAGTGGGGAACTTGAGGCACTAGTGAACAGTAGATGAAATAGCTTCAAACTTCTTAATTCGACCCTTCCCAAAATAATATTGTAGGACGAATGTACATTCTCTTCTAGAACAAAAAATGAATCATTTTGTTCATCATGTTTCCCACTCGCTAACCATAACTTTCAGTTCCATAGTTTCTAAGGGGAACACCTTCCCCCATGAAAATCCTATGAAAGGTTTATGATATGCCTCTAACTTCCTGTCTCTCAACCTCAGATTCTTGAGACATTTATAAAATAGGACATCGACTGAGATTCCATTATCAACTAGGATTCTTGTAACTATGCTATTATGCACGACCATGGTGATGATGGGGGGGGGTCATCATATTGGTAAAGCACACCAGACAAATAATCTTTAAAGAAACCAACTATAATACGTTATCTGTTTACCTTTTTTGGATGAGATGATATGGCCCATTTAAGTTAGATGTCTTATATGAGCACAAGCCTTCGCTTCATTTAGGTAGGCTTATCTTTCTTCCGGTCCATCTTCTCCACCAGTATCCCCAAACCCTATGTAGTTACACCCAAATGAGATCATCTTAACCTCGTGTACCGGTTCCTTGTACTTTTTGGATAAGTTAGGATCTTCCTTTGAGTCATTATCACGCCCCCTTTTCTTTTCGGCTACCTTTATCAACAAACTTAGTCAGTTTGCCTCGCCTAATAAGAATCTCAATCTCATTCTTCAAATCTAGGTAATTATCTTTTATGTGATCTTGATCCTTATGGAACTCGCAATATTTGGTTTTATCTCTCGTGTCAAGAGGAGATTCTAGTTTTCTCATCCACTTCAAATCATTACACCCTCGTATCTCCTTGGGGATATGGTGCACCCCCATAGTCAACGGGGTATATTCATCAAACTTCCTCTATTTGTCAACCTTTGTACTGTCCCTGAACTCCTCCTTCTTCTCTGAGCTTTTGTAGGTGTCGTCCTTAGAATGGATAGACTCCTACGCTGCCATGGCTTCCTCAGTGATTAGGCATAAATTCTTCACATTTATCCCCTTAATTTTGGTATTTTTATGATCTCGTGCGGTGTCAATAGCTTGGATTTGTCTCATATTTATGCTAGTAACCCCTTTTGGCAAGTATTTCATATTTTGTGGATCTCTTATGTGTTTTACAAGTATTTCATGCAAGTTAGTGCGAAAGAGAGCTCAAAATAGTGAAAGAAATCAAGAAACGGGGATTTGAAGGGTATTTTCATCATTTTACAGCCTTAGTTCAGAGGTGGGGCCAACTACAAAGTTGAAGAGATTTCAATTACAAGAACATTGGAAAAAAATGGCACCTCAATCGATGATACGGTGAAGAAATTATAAATTTTTGAAGATGAGAAAAGTTAAGAAGAAAATCTTTGCATAAATTTTAAGGGCGATCCGGACCTTTTATTTTAAAAGGATCCGGACCGCATTTAGTCACACTCAAAATCCGTTACAAAATTAGTCACACTTTCTAAGTGTGACAAATTGCCAGATACGGAATTTTTATTTTGTCCTTATCTTTTAGCCAAAAGAGCTTTATGTTTTGGGGACTCTTCTAAATGACCTCTAGCCTATGTATTTAGTCATTATGACTCTTTTTATTCAGATTTCATTCATGTAAAAGATCAATAACAAGGAGGAATATCTAGGAGAAGAATTTACATATTTTGCACCTTTAATTCAAGCGCTTTTCCGATATTTCTTCAACCTTTGATTTCTTCTTCCATGGTCTTGTTCTTTAATCTTGGTAACCTTTATTTCCAGTAACTTTATTATTATTTCTCATGTTTAATCTCTCCTTCCACGCAATTATGAGTTCATGCAACGTAGATAACGTATTTTTCACTTATTTCACCATGTTTGGCTAGATTTTTAAGGGTTGGGATGCATGAACCCAACCCGATGTGGTTTTCATGGGTGTAAAATTAGTTCTCTAAATTTAATAATTCATTATATCATGTAGTATGGTGATCACAACCGTTGTAGGACTTTTTGATATCGTTTTCCCTGGGTAACTAGGATGCCTAATAGTGCAATGCGCACGTAGCTAATACGACACTGCTTTACTCATATCTTGATTATATATGGTGCGGGCTACGATCCCTCATATATGTAATGCTTGGGAGTACTAAATACCGGGTTTGATCAATTAATTCATGTACGACTAGTTTTGTACTAGGCAACATACTAGGAGTTGGGGGATTGTGTCCCTACCTTAATTTTCCAATTAGTTTTAGTTAACTTCTTTATTTTCCCCCTTTTTCCTTTCTCACCCCATCATCATATTTTACACTTTATTTTTGAAGTAATAAATCAATTAAAATCTATCAAACATTCCCTGTGGATTCGATACCCAGACTTGCCTCTATACTCCTTAAGAGTGTAGTTAAAGTTTAGGTTTTTTTTATATTGTGGTCGGAAGCCGATAACAACGATTAGCGTATTTACACGGACGCTCGGCTTCCACCTCGATCACTCAGCATTCAAAATCTTTCTCGCCTTGGCCAATAACTCAGTCATTGTGTTCTATGGATCCTTTTCCAATGTCCAGAATAACTTTCTAGGTTGTAGGCCACTCGTGAGTGCCATAATTGCCATCTTCTCTTCATAGTTAATGACCTCCAGCTTATCGATGGAATCAGGAAATATACTCCCTTGTTTTTTCATTTGTTCTCTGGCGAACGCTTAACAAATAGGACACACTTTTTCCCGGCTTTGAATCGATACATAAGTTGTTGACGAAAAGGTTGGCCAACTATCAAAAGTTTGAGATTTAACCCCTTGGCAATCCATTGTACCAAATTTGGGCTGAACCAATAATCATGATGGAGAGTGCTTGGCAACGCATCCTGGTACTACTCTATGTGCAACACAGGATCTGAAATTCCATCATACTTGGGAGTGATAACGAGTTGTTTGAATTTTACAAGCATTGTATAATGCACAATTGATGACATGAAGGGGGACCTTATATTAAACCTCTTTGCAGAGGTTTTTTATCCTTCATGATCTATCCAAACTATAGTCTAGGCATTAGATTGACTCCTTCATCCTTATCAGACTTAATCGACACCATCTTTCTTGATCGTTCTCGGCTTTCAGCTGAGATCTCTTCCTGATAAGTCTTCTTAGTTTTGGTCGACCTACGAACGCTCAGCTTAGAACTGTTCTGAAGTTAAACCCTTTTAGTTTCACTCTTCCTTAAATCCTCTATTTTCTCTTCGAGACCTCGGCATTAATGGGTTCTTTCGACTGTCAGGCCCAATTGGTCAAATGGGGACCCTCTACTCAGCCTTCCCAAAACACTTCGGCGCTCAAGAGAGTAATTATGGTTGTCATTGTATCCACCTATTTTGATAGTAAACGTTACTCTTAGTTTGTAGGATCGATCATCTCATTCAAATCCAGTGCATCTGGGACTGCTAGCCTCTCCGTGTGAACCCCAATCTAGTCATCTAATATTTTCTACCACCCTCTCATGGTACATCTATCTTTTATCTCTACGCGGGGCCAGTGGAGGCATCTCTTGCCTCTAATTTGGGTTTTCAACAACTGTTGGGCTAGCAGGGTTCTCTTCGAGCCTCCTCTGCCCAGTTAGGATGCTTTGTGTCAACTTCCTGATGCTTTCTAGCATATTGTCTTTGCCTCTAGCCAAGTGTTGTAATATTACCTCTAAGTCATTCACGCCTAAAGACATGGAAATCCAAGTTTACTCAGTAGCCCTACTAATTTCTGTATTTTCACCCATTTTCATAATATTTGTGGAAAAAATGGAGTATTTCAACCCTAAAACAATCCAATAACAAGATTTACAGTGAGAAGGTGATCTAGGGGATAAAATGGGAAGGGGATGAATGATGTACTGGAGTTTGTGAGAAAATATCGATAGAAAGCAACAACAGGCTTGTCAAAAATTTCCCATAGACGCTGCCAATATGTTGACACCTAAAATTGGTGTATGGATTTGTATCTTAGGTAAATAGACTAACATTATATTCAAACATATAAAGAGATATTAATAGAAGAAGTTCTTATCTAAAGTCAGTTAAATAGAGATAAGATGAGAGAAAGAAGATGGAGACCATGTTTACGTGGGTTGTCCCAATGTGGTGCCTGCATCCACATGTGAAGTAGTGATTTGTATAAGTTTCAATGGGTAAATTACATAAAAGATTGGATGATTAAAAGTTATGTCGATAACTCTAGAAATGGGTAACATAATAATAGGAATTAATCTCTCAATCCCTCTAAGAGGGATTGTCTCTCATATTTATATGCATTGTGAGTGGGAAGAGAGAGAAAGAGAGAGTGTTGTGGAGACCAAAAGAATGTAGGGTAACAAGAGACATGCCTTTATAGATTAGACAGGTAGACCTTTACATGGTTTAGGTGGAGGATGGGATGGCACACATTTCCCATCAACAGTGGGGGAATAATAAATCGTAAATCCTTCATACATGTCTACTTATTTTTGCTGACGTTAATCCCACTACCTGTAGGCCTCCAGTACACGGTGTTAATTAAAACTGTGAATATCCATAGACCGGGTGAGCTAAAGTCATTGCCTATAATATTGGGGCTGAGCAAAATGCACTGGATGAACAGGTCACCATCTGAGCCGACCTCTTTCAGGTCTTGAAAAAGACCAGTTGTCGCTATATAATTGGTTCTATAATCACCCAATATATATGGTATAACAAAAATAAATAGACGAGCTGCCTACCTCACCTACTGTCCATCGATCTCACTGATTTGTTTAGATAATAAGGAGTACATCAACACTAATATTTGGACCTACTCTCCAGAAATGATTCATCCAATATATCCTCCGGCGACCCGAACCACTACCTCAGATACGTGTAAAATTCGGTCCACTATGATTTTGTGACCCTCACACTCTAACCCAATCAATTGATGAGCATCGGGGGGTGTAAATATCATCTCCCTGATACCCAAGTGAAATTTATGGGTGGTGTTCCATCATCTCTCGTCCAAGTCAAATAACACCTCTCAAGAACACAGTTTCTCATCCAAAGCCCTAACTAGATGGCCAAATCAAGCAACCTCCACAATCAATTGCACCACCTTGGGGAGTTTTTCCCACACCTTCTATCCTTGTCGAGCCACGAGATCGAATACTTGATGATGAAATATCTACCTTCACATGAGACAAAATCCTTTAGCAACCCAAGGATAAAAGAGATAGGAAACAGAAAAATGAAAATAAAATGGAATCTCTCACATAACCATTTGGTTTATTCACCTTCGTAGAACGATGATTCATCGGATCCTGCACTAGAACCCTATCATCAAGAATAGGTTTGTAACCATTATAGGTGTTCTCACTCCCCAGTATCATCTCCTCAGCATCATGCCACACCAAGTCGGCCTAGTCGTTAGTATCCATCCAAGCATTTTTTTGCTGCACCTTCCATAAATTCTTTTGAAGAAATACGCTCAAAAATGATTACTAGAGAGAAAGGAAGAGATTTACATGAACGAAGTTGTGAAAATGAAAAGTGTCTCCCCTTTTTATAAGGAATCAGGGGGAATGTCGATCGATAGTCCCATGGTCCTGCCTATTTGATGTAACTCTTCACCTCCCTCGAGAATCCTGAAAGTCCATGCCTTATGCCGATGGGCACACCTCTCCCGATCAGTTCCATCAAATTTTATCATAAAAATTCCATAAATCACCAAGAAAATTCACAAAAATACTCGAAAACTCCCCCGAGAATTAAGTATAAGGGGTTCCATCACTCACAGAGCCCTTATCACTTCCATACTCCCCACACAGTAAGAAAACGTCACCTATCAACAAAACTCTTTAGATCCACTGAATTGACCTTGGTTCGCTGAATCGACCTCATCCCTTTGAATCTGTCACTTTCACTCTTTAGGCCTGTAGAATTTACCTCCACCTTCTGAATCAGTTGCTTTCACTCTTTTGGCATGCAAAATTAACCTAGGTCCACAAAATCGATCTCAACCCTCCGAATATATCGCTTTCACTCTTTAGATATGCAGATTTGACTAAGGACCGAAGAACTAACCTTGACTCTATAATTCAACCACTTTCACTCTTTAGATTTGCACCATTGGTCTCAGCCCTCTGAATAGATCACCTCAACTCTTTAGGTTCGCGGAATCGTCCTCAACCCTCTAAATCGGTCACCTCAACACTTTAGGTTTGAAGAATTAGTCTCGACCCTCTGAATCGGTTACCTCAACTCTTTAGGTTTTCAAGATCAATCTAGACCCTTTGACTTGGTCGCATAAACTCTTTAAGCCCACATAATCGGCTTCGACACTCTAAATTGATCGTTACCGTCCTTAAAATACCCAGAAAAGTCCCCGACCTTAGGCCCTATATGACAAGCCTCTACCTCTGAAAACCTTTTGACCTTACATTAGGTGTCTATCTTTCGGCGTCCTTCGCTTATTATAAGATTTCCCTTTGGGGATCTTTGTAAACACCCCATCTTATTATCATCCAACTACCTACTTAGGCCCCTAACATTTCTCCCTCTCACCTTAAGACCCCAGGTCTTACTCTAAACCTTGACCTAAAGGCTTCTAGATGCTCCTAAGAATTCTTTTTACTTTGTCCAACCCTCCAACCTGAGCATAGCTCATTGCATTTTCATAGGGCCCTGAATCCCCTTTTCAATGGTCCATATCGTGCACGAATCGACATTATGGTTCGCGTATACTCACTTTTTTACTCTAAACCATAATCACGAGGCCATTGGATGCTTTCGATCCTCTATTGACCTCAGTTAACTCTCAACCTCGAGTGAAGATCATTGCACCTTCATATGGCCCGGAATCCCCTTTCCAACGGTCCATATTGTGCATGAATCAACCTTATACTTTGCACATACTTGCCTTTTTACGAAAAGAACCCTCATTTAGAGTCCATCAGGCACTTCTAAACCCCGTTTGACTTTAGTCAACTTTTGAACCTGGTTGTGTCCCAATAGACTTTCATAACACTCTAAATCCCCTTTCAAACGAACCTGGTTGTACATAATTAGTACTGACGATTTGCATTTTATGTCCATTTTTTCGAAACCCTTTGGGAGTTACTGTAGGCACTCGATAACCTCTACCTATAAGCATAGGTGTAATTTACTTCACCAGCAAGCTAGGGGCATGCCGATAGGCAGTCTAGGTATTATGCCGATCGACATACCATTTAACCCTAATTTTTTACTATTTAAGTAGGTCATGACCTCATTCCCAAGGACCCCCCTTTTCCTCTATCAGAATATTCCCTTCCTCAAAATCAGAGTGCCCCTATTTTAATAAAATCCAACTTTACAACATTCCCTTTATTTTTCTTACCTCACCTTTCTACCACCTTTTTCCACTTGCCTCATCCTTACTTCACCGTTTTTTCACCATCATAAAATCAGCCCACGAAGGAATAAGTGCCTAAAACCTTCCCGTTTCGTAACTTAGTCCCTAGACCCTCAACTCATTTAGTTTCGTATGCATGAGTTTTGATGTCATTCTTTCGGGGACGGATACATTATTCTACCTATTTAAATCAAAATAGGTCGGTGATTCCATTTTGTTTTTATTTTTTCCCCTTTTAACGACGGCTGATTTATTTCAATGGTAGCTCGTGATGATCGCCCGAGTGGCAGAAAGAAGACTTCCATTTTTTAATCCCCGCACGATCAAGAGGGTCATTCCCCCACTTCTCTCCCATCAGGGCAAGCCTGTGCCGAAGGAATCTTGGATGCTAAAGTGACAATGGCTGATGTGGGAATCAAAGGCTACATGACCAATCTCTGGGAAGTAGTCATGAAGCCATATTGGCAAAATCGATAATTCTCCCTCCTAAGTGTTATTGAATATATCTTCCATAGACTCAGATCAAGCCCTATAAAGAGAATCTAAAACATAAGGTGACAGAGCTAACTCTTTGCCTTAAGAGAGATGATATGCTAAGAAATAGTACTCCAAAAAAAAGGAGGAAACAATGATACTCTTGTTGTGTGACTTGGCTATTATTTTTCATGTGTGACTTAATAAAGGTGGAATATGCAAGTTTTGGGCAAGTTTTGGGCAAGAATTTGGCAAAGCACAAGGGGGTTGTGTCACACCCTGCTTTTTGGTATGAATGCAAAAGATAGTATATATAAAGCAATGAATTAAAGTTAAGGTGGGAAACAAAAATTTATTCTTAATGAAAATAGTACACATAGTGTATTACCACCACAGGAATGAATTACATTTATTTGACACGAACTATAAAGTAAAAAAATTGAAAAGTGCCACTCCCATCTGGCTTATTCTCTGCCTACACAGTCACGTATGCAAACAGGTAGCTAATATTTGTCTCTAAAGGGGAAGATATAATATCCCATTTTTCCTAGGCCGTCTGGAGGAAAAAAGAGTTAGCACAAATATGCTAAGCAGACTTTACCAATTCTATAACAAATATATATGTAGATAAGGGGTGGAGTGTGTATAGAATTAAGTGTTTGCATAGCAATATAAAAAAGAATTAAAGATGATAATTCCATACTTATCAGTTTAATAAGGTTTACATAAGAAAATCAAGGAACTTTGAACTGATAATCCCATACTTACCAGCTCACTAGGATGCATATAAATAAGTAATCCATAAGTAAAACAAAGTAATAAATAATCCAAAACCTTTGGATAATAATGGGCTAGGCACACAATTAAAGCGGCACTCATACGTATGTAGCAATAAAACTGTCTCTCAACATCGGAGACCATAGACCAAGTAGAAATATTTCGTGGGATAACATGACAATCAACTCCTTTGTTATTACTGATGCTTTCTTAATAAGAATAATGCGCAAAAGTGCGTGGTAAATTGATTTGTTACGAATAATTGTTATGATATCAGTTATTAGGTGAGAATGGTTTAAATTTGATCCGAATGATCATAATTAAAATACCAGTTGATATGAAAATATATGAGTATGGTAATTTATACACATACTTGGAATCAAGTTTGGCTATCATTGAATGACATCAATAGCAGTTATCAATTACACAAAGTTTACTATTGAAGAGGTAAGAGAAAAGTACTTGTTATTTCGAACTGCTTTAAGGATAAAAAAAGGATATCATGAGGAGATGGTGCCTGATTCTCTGTATACAATGTTTGGGTATATAAGCATTTGATGGAATTGGGTTTGGTTTGGTCAGTTTATACAAAATACTGTATTTTTTTAAAGTTTCAGGGCTTTAATTGTGAATAACTTGGGACTTTAAAATCTTCGACCTAAGTTTATATTTGAACTTTGGTATAAGAGACTTTTTGTCTTAAAATACTCTGAAGTATTTATAGGCACTGTTTGGGGTTCAAATTCTGGTGTATTTAGCATGAAATTGATGCATTTTTTATTATCTGAATATGTCGATAGGAACCACAAATGGTTCTTATCTTCTGTAATAACAAAATACACATACTTCCAATCTGAAGATAAAAGGGAATATGAATCCTACTAGAAAATACAATAGGATCGCCCTTGGAAAATTATTAAAAATCCTTTAACGAGGACTTTAACAACAAGTGATACATTTGTTACAATATTTTCTATATTTGTAATTAAATCAATTACATGTTGAAACATAGTATTAATTTTTTCCATCACATTTATATCTGTCTTTCGAAGTTTTATTTTCTTAATTCTATATTTTGTAGTTATATTTCCAATTTGAGTATTGGATCTATCATTTCATCTTTTAACTTCCCAATGCAATTCGAAAACGAAAATCTAATGCATTGAGATTTCACATTGAAATTTTGCATAACATATCATTTTGCACTGCGAAATCGCAATGCGAAATCTCACTGCGGAATTCCATTAGAAATAATTCTGAAATATGAGTTCCAAAATGCTAAAACATATTGTACACTGGTTTCCATTATTTGTTATAGCTGTAAATAAATTTCCCTTGTGTTTACTTTTCAAAAATGTACCATCTAGAAATATCATTGGATGACAAGATTTAAAACTAGTGATGCTTGCACCAAAATAAGCCAAAAAATCTTTAAATCTCTTTGTTAACTAATTCCAACTTAAGATAATAACACTTTCAAGATTTTTTGTCCTGACAACATCAGCGTACCACCCATGTTAATAATATGGAAGGTAACCATCATCATAAAATTGCGCCCTTGCCTTTTCAACACCTGAATTACATCGCTAGGTTTAGTCAAAGGTTTTGAATGTTTTTTTATCCATATTCAAATTTGAAACTAGCATCGATCCTACCCTACCATTCTTTCCAGTTGGCACAACATAACCACACATATGATTGCCATTGAATGCCTTGTAGAAAAAAAACCATAACATTGTTCAATGGAAGCGTGAATTTGCCATTTACAACCAGTGTCGTATTTCATTAAACACTACACAGTCCTTCTAGTATGTTCATTCTTTAAATAATCAAACTCAAAACCATCTTTATTAGTGTACTTGCACAAATAAATCATGAATTGAATTGCACCACCTTTAAATATGTGACCATCTCCTGTAGGTAAATTATCCCATCCAGATGACATTAATATTCTATTCCGCAATGCATTACTGTTGGACTGCATATCTCTATCAATTTCAATACAGTGTAATTCATCATCAGATGAATTATAATCTTCATCAAATTTAGACCCAGAGTCGCTCCTTTCAAGACTCAATGTTATATCAACAATACTCAAACCATTACACACAAACACACGCACACACATATATAATCTCTCACACATATAACATACACACACACACACACGCATATATATATATATATATATATATATATATATATATATCCAAGCATGTTCTCATTATCAATCTCATCATCTAGCATACAACATGGATTACCTGAGACTTCATAACTCATATAAAATGATGTTGATCTCAACCTTTTCATTTCACATGTATTTTTTCAACAAAATTCTCTTATGAACATGATGTAAAATCACGATGACAACACTCAATTTACCATGTTTGACAAAACATGTAACATAATTGTTTTCCATAATTAAATTTTTAATCAAGGTTGAATTATCAATTCTCAAATAATGAGATTTCTAAAAGACTCGTGATATTTGAAAAGAAAGAAGAGTTACGTATATAAGAAGATTTTATGTGACCTAAAGATTCCCAAAAATTACGAAAGTAATCTTTTACATTCCATAATTCAACTGATCATTGAATTCAAAATGATATTGGACTTGTGGCTTGTCATTGAAATCACATGCATTTTGCATTTTATCAACCAATTTCCATGCAAAGGATATTTTTGGCAAATTACATACTAAAAAATGTGCTAGGGGACTTAGACTAAATATATTTTAAGACGGGGCTAATAGTTCTACACATTTAATGCCGAGGATGGATCGTTTAATCTCATTATTTAATTATCTTCCTTTTCAATTGAATTTAATTAAAATGGTTCCATCATATATGCCAAGGTATATCTCCCAAGTATAACACCAAATAAGAATAAGACATTTTGAAGTCTAATATTTACATAAGTACGGTACCTGACAAATAAAATCAAAGGGACTACTCTCGAGTCCACAAGTATACGAAGGCCTATACCTATCGTCTTTGTGGATAACTTGTGCACACTAAGTATAGTTATAGGTTCTCTCGAACCTATAACCTTAAAATCTATTTGTAATGGATAATCATTATGCATCACCAACTTGACACATGGCTTCCATACCCAAGGCTATAACCTAAAGCTCCCTTGTATATTTCCCACATGAAATACACGTACGTCAACCATAGCATCTGTGTAAAGGACCAGTGTAAAGCCCGTATCTATCACTGGGGTACCCGCACAATGAACATCATATGTGCCTCATCAAAATCCCTCCCAATACATTCCCCACGAGCCTCACACATTTTATGCTTACACATAAGATCATAAAATAGCAGTCATAATTTCTCACAGATTACTAAGTCATAAATCTTAATTCTTAAGCTAATCAATCTCTTTTAATTAAGAATTAATGTCCCAAACTGATCAAAACTCGATCAAATGAAATTTCAGTTCTCGTTCATATGAGATTCACTATGTCATTCGAACGTCATGCTGAAGTCGTTTGGATGAAAAGTACCCCCTCATTCTAACAAGTTAGAAACTCAGTCGAACGAACACTCAAATCTCATTTAAATGATATACTAATCTCGTTCGAATGAGATGAGCAGGATTAACAATAAAAATGCCTATTTATTAACTTATAAGTTACACACCGCCAATCCCAACCTCATTTTAGAAATAAGTTACATACTAACATTATTAACTTATATATATGGGTTTTACATATATTTAACATGAAATTGAAGATTAAGTCCCATATTTGACAATTATGAACTCTAGTTCTATAATTTGTCTAATTAAGATCATATTAGTTCAATACTTAGATTAAACATAGGTAGTTTTAAAAATGATGGGATTGTCCAAATGAGGAAACCTTCAATACCAAATGCTTGACCATTTCATAGTTGCTCATAATATTCTCAGGAATTTTAAAATATTTAATTAATGAATTACTGTGTATTAAGTCCAATTTAAATTTTGAATTATAAAACACATATAACACATGTAGAAGTTTAAAGAAATAGTGATATCACATGTCACCGCTGGCAAATATAATAATTTTACAATTTAATATAATGCACATAAAAAATACGGGGTATTACAAACGCGCACAATAATATGAGTCGCATAAATGCGCGTGGTTTTATGGACTTTTATCAAGATTAATAACTTATTGATCTAATTTAATAATTAAATGTGAGGCTTATCGTTAAGATCCTCCTACATGATGCAATCAAATGTACCGCCCCATTTTCCCGCTCTCTACTCTTAAGGTATGCTTCCTTAATCTATCAAAAAATATTCTTCGAATAATTTTTTTCTCTCTCACAAATCACACTACACCAAAACACACATTTAGTAACAGGCTATTTTTGACATTACTAATAGTATTATGCCATTACTATTTCTCACAATATATTACTATTACTACTATGAGATAAGTGATACTAATATTATTTCATTATCTTAAAAGTATTTTTTTATAAAAGGGGTAAATTTTCTGTCAACACGAAGAAATGTCCCGACTATACACACTAATCTCCAATGAGTAATGATACACACACACCAAATTTACCCCAAAATTACCGAAATTGTGCTTTAAGGGGTTGTGCCCTGGCGGGACCCACGCCATAGTACAATACTCTTAAAGCACATTCGGTAATTTTTCTGTACCCAATTTCGGTGCATACATCATTTTTCATCTCGAGTAATGATACACACACACACCAAATTTACCCCAAAATTACCGAAATTGTGCTTTAAGGGGTTGTGCCCTTACGGGATCCACGCCATAGTACAATACTCTTATCGCGACCTAGGGTTTGGAACTACCCATCGCTATCACATAGGGTTTGGAACAGACGTGACTTAGGTTTGGAAGACTCGCCAAATATCAATCTGGGTTCCTTTGTTTCTGAATCAGAAGTTAATAGTTAAATAAAAATAATTTTACTCCCATAATGTTGCAGCGATCTTATTTGAAAACTATTATCTTTTCATTATGTTATGTTGATCGCATGTTTTATTCAACTTCTGCAGGCAAACATGAAGAAGATGTCTGCAATTTCTGTCTTGATTATGACCCGATAACTCTCCAATTTTCATGTTCTATGATGCTTATTGTTATCCACTCCTCAAAATTTTGGTTTCACCCACATATATCCATAAGTTCATTTTATTCTTATAGGTTATTGAATTTGATAAATTGGGCTGCATTTTAGAAATAAAGCGAGACAATCTGCTCTATTCACTGCTCGTTATATAACCAGGTATATGGACAGTTGGGATCAGGGGCAAAATCAGAATATAAACATGGAGGGGTCGAACCAACTAAGTCAGTGAGATTAAACTTAAAACTGGATGAGACTCGTTAGTGGATGGAACCGACGTTGGTCGACTCAGTCTGGGTGGCAAGATAATATAGGTTATGGGTTTTAATCGTGATTCATAATTAGTATTATGCGGTATGTTTAAATCATTTGGGGGTGATAATTTTTTACACATATTATCACGACTCAGAGTCGACCCTAAATTAACATGTTAAAACTGAATATATTTCGCGCAGCCCCAAATGAAACGATCTCCAGCACAAATAATAAAATGTTGGGTTACCGTAACAAACAATTCACCCATAAATAACACAAATTAATGCGTCTTGACTCCAAAAAAATTTTGAATTATTTTTTTTTAAATTTGGTATTGTACAAATTCTTTTATAACTAGTTAAAATTTACACAACTTTGTTAGTATTAAAGTCACTGAATTTTTTATATATAAAAGACTCAAGTGGTGTGCTTTTTTTAGAGAGAAAATAATTTTGGTATGAAAT
Source organism: Sambucus nigra (assembly GCA_949130495.1). Taxonomy (NCBI): domain Eukaryota; kingdom Viridiplantae; phylum Streptophyta; class Magnoliopsida; order Dipsacales; family Adoxaceae; genus Sambucus; species Sambucus nigra. The sequence continues at coordinate 566,255,584 of OX422210.1, forward strand.
TATTTGTTCATAGGGTGTGTGTGTTACGCATAAAATGATACTTTAAAAAAAATATTTAGGTCAGTGTGAGGTCATTTGACATGATTAAATTAAAGCATCACTTAGTGATGAACTAATACTCAACACGAACCCAAAATGATATGACCTAAGACACCTAAATTATCACTGTTAAATTTAATCAACTTTAAGATTATTAATATATTCATAATTAATAGTTAAGTAAGACAAAGAATGAAGGGAATAAAAAAAGTAAACTGGATAAGAAGCTTGATAACTAGAGTACATTTTTGGTGGATGCTAAAGCATATATTTCTTGGGGTGGTTTGGTGACCCTGATTAACCTAAGTAATTTTTTTAGTATATAAGCAGTGGATACCTCCAAATTACAGGGGGGAGATGGATCCTTCTGGCCATAAAGTAGTGTCGTCACTGGTTGGATGCACTAAAAATTTTCTTATAATAAGAGATTCAATTTTACATTTCATCCGATATAACTTTTGCTCAACTCTTGTTAAAAAAATTAGAGAAATGTCTTTTATAAATATTCTTATTGTTCCGAATTAACTTGTTCGTAGCTTTAGATTAATAGAGTTTGATTAAATCTGTCGCATAGCTTAACAAATCAATTATGTATGTTACAAATCTATTTGATTAGACCAAATTTATAGCCTTTTAGTATATGTTTCTTTTATACGTGAATTTATTGTATTATATTCCATTTATGTAGGTTTGTAAAGTTGTTCTCAATTTCTTAACCGCGTCATCCTTATACATTTAAGAGTTAACACCTTCGATGGTGAGATTTATTTTGTGTTTGTATTTATCACTGTTCTAAAAAACCCGCCTACGCTCCGCCTAGGCTTGAGGCTTGGGAGAAACGCCCCGCCTTAAGATTTTGACGCCTTATGCTTGGTAAAATCCTTAAGGCGTATTTTTTCTCTAAAAACAACAATGCTTTAGTGAAACGATATCGCCTTTTAAAGATTTTTTTGCAAATCGGACCATTATCTCATCCAAAATAATCAAGTAGTATTTTTATTTGCAAATATTCAGACATATTTTTATGATATGTACAATTTTAGTATTTTAATAGCCTTGTTATGGTTAAAAAAATATTAAAATATATTAAAAAGACCTAAACGCTTTTTCACGCTTTTTTACGCCAAGGCCCGCCTAGGCTTCTAAGGCTTAAGGCTTGGCCTCCACGCCTCGATCACGCCCCGCGTTTTTTAGAACCTTGGTATTTGTTGATGAACTTTTCTATACGCGTCTTTATGTTATACCCTTAAAGGTTGTCTAATTTGTTTTTATTTCTGCTTTGGCATATATATATATTTTACTCCTGTTTCATAGATCGGTGTTGTTGAGTTTTAATGAAGATCACTGCGGTTTGTAATTGATTTTAATGATTTGCCTGGATTGTTGCCTTGGAGGGCCAATATTCATTTGTTACCAATATTAGCAAGACGAAGACATTGGGAATGGTTTGTTTGGGTTGGCATTATAAGTTGTCTTTCCATTACAAAGTATAATTTGTGCATTACTGTTTCACGTTACGCATAATCGTCTGTAGATGGTTTTGCAATTGATAAGATTCATATTTTCTCATTATTTTTATTAACTTTAGTTTTAGGTTAACATAAGGCCTATCACAAGGAGACCTTTTTATGAATGAGAGATGAGATGATGATGAGTGAAATTGATGATGCAAACAACGAAGATGATGATTGTGCAACTGATGATGAGGAGGATGAAGATCATGATGCGTGAACACTATCACACTATCTTCTTATTCTTTCTACTAGTTGTTATTTTTGTGTATTTTCTAGATAAAAACTTCATTTTTGCGTATTTAAATAGAATGATAATTGAGAACATTCACAACTATGGGAACATAATAGATTGGTGGGCATTTTTACATGAAAAATAGTACTGGTTAAGATAATTACCTTTTTGTATTTGTTGTACAATATTTTATTTGAAAGTAATGCAACGAATATTTCAATTTCAACCTAATGGTTATGTTCTTAGTGTTGTTTATCAATTGAGTTGTAGGAGATATGTAATACAACCCAGTTGTATATCTTAAACTAAAATAAAAAAAATGTTGAAAGCGTGGGATAACATGGCCATCACCGATAACCAAAATTCTCGTACACAGGGAAAGCTCTGGAGGCTATATCCATTTTTGGTATCCTCCTCAATCCATAACCCTCATACTGATAACCAAACCCAAAAAGGGCATTGGATCCAATGCTTATTCTTCTGATAGGATTTCTTCGGTTGTAAGATATCTTCTTCCTGCGAGGCGAAGATTCCACTTTGATCCAATTAATAACCTTTACCTTCCATGTACGTGCTCTTTCCTCTTTTTATTTTCTTTTTGTTGACTATGAATGGATAATTCACTCATTTGAGTAGCACAATGGAATTCATCTTGTCAAGTGGCAATAAAGAGTTAACGGAGACGACTTGACTAAATTTTCAAGCTAGAGGACAAGGTCTTCGAAAGGGGAATGAAATGTTTGCTAGTTTTAGAATTTACTTACTACCAAATAAGCACCATCAAATCTGAGTTCACTAGACTAACTAATTTGGGACAAAGAATATTAGTTAATTATGCAATTTAGAATTGAATTTTTTATTTTAACTTTTGTTGCTAAGTGTTGAATTTTTAATCCATACTTGTGCCTAATGCCAATCCATGTCAAATGTATATTAATTGAACATGAAGTTTTTTGTTGACTACTAGTGTGCATTTCTTCTAATATATTGTTAAGATTATAATCGTTAATATTTTGATGATGAAAATGTGATGATAGCGAAGACTGCGTTCTTGATTTAGAGAATTAATGCATTTTGAATACCAAGTCAAATTTAGTGGAGTTTACATAAGTAGTCATTACTTTTTCAACTTTGTGTTTTATGAAATTCTTAGGAGATATCCTAAGCAAGGTTCTAAAAAACGTGGGGCGTGATCGAGGCGTGGAGGCCAAGCCTTAAGCCTTATAAGCCTGGGCGGGCCTTAGGCGTAAAAAGGCGTTTAGGCCTTTTTAATATATTTTAATATTCTTTAACCATAACAAGGCTATTAAATTACTAAAATTGTACATATCATAAAAATATGTCTGAATATTTGCAAATTAAAATACTATTTGATTATTTTGGATGAGATAATGGTCCGGTTCATAAAATAATTCTTTAAAAGGCGATATTGTTTCACTAAAGCATTGTTGTTTTTAAAAAAAAGTTCACCTTACGAGTTTTACCAAGAATAAGACGTAAAAATCTTAAGGTGGGGAGTTTCTCCCAAGCCTCAAGCCTAGGCAGGTTTTTTAGAACAGTGATCCTAAGCTATCGTGGGAGGAAATTATTAGGAGAGATCTTAAGGCTTTAAGCTTGAATGATAATATTTCTTATAATAGACTAGAATGGAAAAGAAGAATCCATGTGGCCGACCCTACATGATAGGATTAAGGAGAGGATGATGATGGGGGTGGGGGGGATAATAGCAGGTTCTCTACTTATGGGATCGATTTCAGATGAGCCATAGGAAATATCTAGCACGCCATGGTCTAATCTTAAGACAAACTTTTGCTTTATATGCTTTTTTGGTTATTCTATTTTGAAGAGGTGTTATAAATTACAATGGGATAGAAACTCATATGATCATTAATGTATTATAGTTTCCTCCTTATTCATTTCTATTGCATATTGGTCCTATTTTATGAATGCAGTGTTGAAAATGCATTACCACAACTTAAAGTGTGTTTGGGTCCATCAAATAGGAATCGAATACCTTTAGTAATATTATGCGTAGTGTGTGAACTTTTGAATTAGTGTGTTTTAGTCACATGCTTTATTTTATTTCTTTGGATAATATGAGAAACATGATTGTTTGTTCTTTATGGGAAATTATTTATTTACTTTTTTGTCACATTAGAGTCTATGCATGTTCGATGCATAATTTTTTAGACTTGTGTTTCTCTAGAAACCAATGAGACTATTTAGGAATATTCATCTGACATCCTTTGATATCGTATTCACTAATTTTCAATTTCAAGTACTCAATTGTTTGATATATATATGTTGTGTCTAGTTGGTGAGAAAACTGATTTTGTAGAAAGTAAATTTATTTCACTCTTTCCACTGGGTGATCCCTTAGTTTTTGTATAATTGGGGACATTAATATTGATATTGCAAAGATGGCATATTAGGTGATATGAGATAAAGAAAATAAAATAAATGATCTAAAGTTCTATTGTCATTCCCTTGATTTTCATGTTCACCAACACACATGTTATAGTAAATATATTAATATATTTATATTTATAATTTATGTTTCCATTTGTATTTATGTTGTACAGAAAAATGGGTTACGCATCAGAAGAAGAAACTGATATAAGTGAATCGGAGTTGGATGAATATAGTGAGATATGTTACTATGAGTTGAAGAATGGTGATGGGGTGAAAATTTCAAAGGAACTATATAGATGAGTCAAATTGATAACTTAAATGGATGATATGCATCGAGTTTATAATGAAGGTATGTACGTTATTCACAATGAAATAAGATTATGCTGTAGTATATATGACATGAAAGTATTATTGTTTAGTTGCTAAAAGTTGTCAACCTTTGTTTTAACATACTCATAACAATGTTTATTTTCTTAACTATGGTGCTTAGAGATACAAATGATGTAGCAGTAGATCGACATCTTGCAACTATCTTCAAGCTTTATGGAATGTTAACTAAGGAGTTGGAAGCCTAAAGGAAAGAGCTGGAGAAGTGGGAGAAAGAATTGGAGGAAAGGGATTCCCATAATGAAACTAAGGAGGAATATATATTTTGAGAAGAAAATGTTATGAAATTTTGGTTATATACATTAGTATTTCCCTTTAATGTTATAAATCTTAGCAATATTACATGTTTATAACATGACACGAGAACTTATGGTCATTTCTTTTCCTTTTTTTTTCAATTTATATTATATTTTTTGGATCACTAATGCTACGCAACCCAAAACATGCCCCAAAACATCCCAATTTTTATTATATTTTCAATATATTATAACCAGTAGTCCCACCATACCTGATTTGAGATGCCAAGTAATCTTACGTTTAATAGAATTTAGAGCAAGGAAAACATGTTTGGTCACCCCCCGAAAAATCCCACTTACTGACCAGTATAATTAGGTCAAGAGAAAAAGCACCATCCTTTACCTTCTCCCTGTAACGAATAGAATTAGAATTTATCAATACAAAATAAAAACACGCGTGAGTCAAGAGAAAAAGTAGCATCCTTAGATAATCTATTCGATTTGAATTTTATCAACCTTTCCTAGACAAACTACTCGATTGGAAGGTGAATAATTTTAAGAGAACTCAATAGTGAAACAATTTGGATGTTAAAATGTACTAAAGTTGTTGTTTAAAATGAGTAGAATTAGATGTACTAAATTTTAACAACTACACGAATTAAGAGAGTTTTGTGAGATTTTTCAAATAGTTCTAAGAGACCTCATTAGTGAAACAATTATATGTAAGAGACTGCATTAGTGAAACAATTCGGATGTTAAAATGTACAAAAGTTATTGTTTAAAAGGAGTATAATTAAATGTAATAAATTTTAACAATTACATGGATTAAGAGAGTTTAGTGAGAATATTCTCTTCTCTCTTCTCTCTCTTCTCGCGTGGAGGCGTCACCACAACCGAAACCACCTGATCGTAATTCTTTCAAAAGCTTTGCTTCCATCCTTTCTGACCAATCATTACAAATTGACCTTTCTTCCAAACCAAAAACTTTGTACAAAGGTGAACCTTCGGTTGAGTTTTCTATTGATGAAATAGTCAGCCTCTCTTCTCCTTATAGATTCTCACTTATTGGGAGATTCACTCATGGTCAGCCTTCCATGGAGTTCATTCATAAGGCTTTTCATGGGTTTTCTTTAAAAGCATATTTTTTTATAGACTTATTGGATGAGCAACGTATTTTAATTAAATTATTCCATGAGGAAGACTTTATGCGTATTTGGCTATGCAATCAACTGTTTATTTTCAAAGCCCCGTTAAAGATCATGAAGTGGACTCCTGATTTTATACCAGGATATGGTTGTCGTATCTTTCTAGTTTGGGTAACTTGCCTCATCTTCTAGTCCATCTGTTTGCAAAAACTGCTCTTTTTTCTATTTATCCAAGGATTGGTACACCTTTGAAATTGGATGAGTCGACTGCTAATGTTGTGCATCCTAGTCAGGCTCATATTTGCATTGAGGTTGATATTCTCAAATATCTCCCATATCGTATCTGGATTGTCAATGGTAAAAATAGTTTTTGGCAACATATTGTGTATAAAAATATACCAAAATTTTGTGGGGAGTGTATGAAAACTGGTCACTCTTCAGCTGAATTCGCAGATAAAGAATTAGGGTTTGTGACTAACCCTAATAATGATCAGCTAAACTCTGGCATCTTGCTGGATGTTAATATTTTTTATTACCCTATTACTGTTCAGCCAGGTGTTCTCCCAAGAAAGTAAGAATGAATTGGCAAAAGAAACGATTGTCTCAACCAGGTGTTGTTATCAAAGACGCAATTCCAAAAAATACTCCTTCAGTTAGGGAGTGGTCCCATATTCAAGGAAACACTTTGGGGTCCAAGAAATCACTCCACATGGCCTAACCTCTATATCCGATACCGGTACTCTTATTTACGCTGCTTTGAAAGAAAAAGAAAAGGTTTCAATAATTGAGGAGGACTGTTCTACACATAATTCGGATGAGGAAATCCCAACCCACAGCCCATTTTCTATTTTAGAGGTTTCTGACATTGAATAAGGTGAAGTCATTACAAAATTCAAACTCACATCCGATGATATGCATCCACACTCTCCTTCTAAGTCAGATTCTTCACTTCACCCATAACCCTCCAAAGATTCCATACAGTTCCTACTTTCATCTTGGAACTCTACTGATGACATTCCCTCCATTTATAATCAGTCTTTATCTACTAAAGAGCTTCATGATTTTTCCATGCAACTCTAGAAAAAAATTCTTGGATTGATAAAAGTCCTAGTGAGCCAAAATATTCTGATGGGCCCTCTCAAGTTTTTGTGAAAGGGAGGAAAAAGAAAAAGCAGGCCAGTAAGATTTCTTCTTCCTCTATATTAACCAGGTCTCACTCTAAATCCTCTCAAGATCAATCTCTAAACCATCTAAATGTTTATCATCCTCTTTTGGAATATAAGAGGTATAAGTAATAACTTATCTGTTAGAAGGCTCAAAAGAATCATCAATAAATATAATAGATGGATGATAGCTATTAAGGAACCTAAAATTGATGATGAAATTATTCAATCTCTAGCTAGAAGAATTGGATTTGTAGATGGAATTTCCAGCTGTTCCAATAAAATATGGATTCTTTGGAAGATTAACTATAATGTTAATGTTCTTAGAGATATGGATCAAATCTTAACAATATCAGTTCATATTCCTAATTCTCCTATCCTTTATGTTGTCTCATGTGTGTATGCTAAATGTAACATAGATGATAGAAGAAGTCTTTGGGAGGAAAATTAACACACTTGCTACCTTGGGGTTTCAATAATGGATTATTGGGGAGATTTTAACATTGTTTCTAAGTAAGATGAGAAGCTGGGAGGTAATATTATTGATCAAAAGGCCATTTTAGAATTCAATTCTTCCATGATTAATGCAGATTTGCACGAAGTGACTTTTTCATGAGCTAATTTTACTTGGTGCAATAATAGAGATGGGGAATCCAGAATTTCGGCCCGTCTTGATAGGTTGCTTGGTAACGAAGGGTGGTTTAACAACCAATTTTCTTCGTATGTTGAACATTTGCATCGTACTAATTCTGACCATGCTCCGTTAGTGCTTAAATTAATTTCTAAAAATGATTTGGTTCCACAACCATTCCATTTTTAAAATATGTGGATCTCCCACCATTCTTTTTTGGTCACAGTAGAAAAAGCTTGAAATATTGAACTTATGGGGTCTTTTATGGCTAGTTTTGCTCATAAACTAAAAAAATGTGAAACAGTCTCTTAAATTTTGGAATACAAATGTTTTCACTAACATTTTTGCTAGAGTTCAAAAAGCCGAAGATGATGTGATTCTCAAGGAAACGATGTTTGATGATGATAATTCTCCCCCTAATAGTTAAGCCTTACACTTAGCCCAAGCTAAGTTTAAAAGAGAGCTCAAAATCGAAGAAATTTTATGGAAACAAAAATCTAGGCTTAAATGGGTTAAAGAAGGTGACCTTAATTCTAAATTTTTTCATTCGGTGATAAAAAAGAAACAAAATAAGCTTTTTATTCACCATATCCAAAATTCAGCTGGAGATATTTTTATCAACTCCTTTAGAGGTGGAGAACGAAATTGTTTCGCACTTTCAAAATTTACTTGGGACGCAATCGGCTTGTGTTGATGACTATTCAATTTAGGATAATATTCCTAAATTAATTGATGTGGAGGACAATCTCTTCTTATCCAAAGTCCCAGAAGAAGCTGAAATCAAAGAAGTTATTTCTCCATGGATCGAGATAGTGCGGCGGGCCCGGATGTATTTAATGGTTTTTTCTACCAAACTTGTTGGAATATCATTGCCAAAGGCATTATTAGAGTAATACAATCTTTTTTTGTTGGTAATGATATACCAAAAAGTTGGTACTCTACTAATATTGTTGTTATTCCTAAGGTTGATAATCCTAAAAATTGTTCAAACTTGAGGCCTATAAGTTTGTGCAATTTTTCGAATATAATCATATCCAAAATATTATCTAATCGTGTTGGTGTTGTGCTTCCTAAGTTAATTTCAGATTGCCAAGCAGGTTTTATTAAAGGAAGATCAATTTTGGATAATATACTTCTTGCGTAAGAGATGATGACCCAACTCAAGAAAAAAACTATAGGATCTAATATTATCATCAAACTGGATATGAAAAAAGCATATGACAGGATTTCATGGATATTCATAACTAAAGTGGTCCGGGCTTTTGGTTTTTCTGAAAATTGGATCGACATGATCAGGAGAGTACTCTCAAATTATTGGTACTCAATTATTTTTAATGGTAAAACCTGCAAATATTTTAAATCTGGTAGGAGGGTGCGTCAAGGGGACCCTCCATCACCTGCCCTCTTTGTTCTTGCTGCTGAAGTTTTGAATCGTGGTATCCATAATCTTATGATACAAGGAAGAATTGACCTATTCCTATAGGTTTCCCTCTGGTTTCATCACTGTCCTTCACAGACGATATTGTGTTTTTTTTAAATAGTAATGCAAAATCTGTTGCATCATTATCTCGGGTTCGTCTCAGCATATGGAAGAAGCTCCGTCCAGCTAGTCAATTCTTCTAAAAGAAGGATCATTTTCTCAGTTGTTTGCCCTAGAAAAAGACGATCTTCAATCCTTAATAAAACAGGTTTCAAGTTGGTCAATCTCCTAATTCACTATTTGGGAGTTCCGCTATATACAGACAGGAAAAAAAACCAATTTTAAACTCTATTTTGAATAAATCAGTGGACAGAATTAAGCTTTGGAATCCTGCATCCATATCTCAAGAAGGAAGGTTGACACTCAATAAAGTCGTTCTCCATTCTATGGGGTTGCATATGATCGCTGCTTTACAGCCGACTAAAAAAAATTTTAAGGACTTTAATTTGATTTGTTCAAACTTCTTCTACGAATCAACGGATGATATCCACAAACACCATTGGGTTGCTTGGGAGGTTATTTCTCATCCAAAATCAGAAGGAGGCCTTGTTCTAAGGGGTCTTAATTACATATGCAATGCTTTTGCTTGTAAAATTTGGGTTTGATTTTTTTAGAATAATTATTTATGGGCTAGATTCATGCACTGCAAATACAAAAAATTTGCTTCGCTCAACTTCAAAGGGCTACCGTCTTTTTCCAGTGTTACATGGAAGCCGATGCAAATGGTGGGAGATATTTTTTAGGATAATGAGGCGTCGTCTAATCAAAGCTGGATCACACATGGATTCTCTATTTCTAAAGCGTGGGATGTTATTAGCGAAAAGCATTACAATCAATTCTCATTTTCCATGATATGGGATGTTAGAGTTCTCCCAAAAATTTCAACTTTTATGTGGCGTATTTTGCATAAAGTTATCCCTTTTTATTCTAATATCAAAAGTTTATTGATCCCATAATGTAGATGTTGTGCCTTATCCCAAGAAGAATATGGTGATCATTTATTTCTAACTAGTGATATTGCACGGAAGGTTTGGAATCACTTCGATAAATTGATGGGTGTCAGAAATCAGAGTTTCTCTCTTAAATAAAAAATAATGAGCTGGTGGTTTAAGTGTCGAGGCAAGAATATTCAATACATTCTTTGCAAGATTCTCCCCTCTTATATTTATTGGCGAATTTGGTGCTCAATATGTCATGCTACTTTTGATAATTCAGTTAAATGAATGCTAATATTATCATCCGAGCCAGCCATCAAGACATTTTTATGATTTTCAAACCTTTTCCTTTTAAAGATCCCATTTCTAGATTTTTTCAATCTTATATTTATGATTTTGAGATTTCTCATATTTGATTGTAAGCCACCAAAGGAAGGCTTTTCCCCCCTTTATCTTCAATAAATTTATCTCTTTGATTAAAAAAAATTGAAACAATTATAATGTTAAAATGCACTAAAGTTACTGTTTAAAAGGAGTAGGATAAAATCCACTAAAGTTTAACAACTACATGGATTAAGTAAGAGAGTTCCGTGAGATTTTTCAACAATTTTATACACTACAGATATACATTTAAAGTTTTCAATTCAAGGTTCCTAAAGTAAATGCCAAATGCATCAGCACAAGCTTTTATGATCCAAAACCGATGCTATACTTTCATCTTATTATGTTATTTCATTCTCTTAGTATACAATCTTTTTTAGCAGCAAATCATTTTTAATGTCTTAAACATTATTTTTTCCATTATTTCATTTTTGGATGAGGCATATAATCGTTGAATAGTTATAAGAGAACTCATTGGTAAAATAATTATGATGTTAAAATGTACTAAACCTATTGTTTGAAAGGGGTAGACTAAATCTGCTCAAATTTAACAAATACATGGATTAAGAGAGTTTGGTGAGATTCTTCAATGTTTATATATATATATATATATATATATATATATTTAAAGTTTTCAATGCAAGGTTCCTAAAGTAAACGCCAACTGCATCAGCACAAGCGTTTATGATCCGAAACCGATAATATACTTTCATCTTATTACGCTATTTTACTGCCTTAGTATATAATATTTTTTTAGCATAAAATCATTTTTTATATCTTAAACATTAATTTGTCCATTATTTCATTTCTGGATGAGCCATATAATGGTTGGTGTTCGAAAGTGATTATGAGAGACATATTTAGAGCAGGGATAGTTTTGTTCAAAATAAAACGAATACGGATTAGACTCTATGTCGGGCGGATAAATCGAGTTTCTCAACAAGATCTTATTTACTATTCATTTTTAGGGATTATTTGAGGGAAATCTGATGCTTCAATCTGTTTGGACTTTTTAGACTATGGTTTTATACAATTACTCAATAAAAACGAGGTGCTTTATCCTATATTTAAATTTCGGTTTTCCATTTTTATTTGTTAGTTCAATTACTTATTAATTTACTTTTAATGCACGTTTTTAGTTCATTTATCTCAGTTTAAGATACAAGATATGGTGGGGATTGACTTTATATCTCCTATCTCATAGTTTACATTAGCAAGAAGGTTGGTTTTCTTCCAAATACAAATAAGACACTGTCAAAATTTATATTAAATTATATTTTCTTATTGATATTTCATCTTCTTCGTTATATTTTCAATTGATAACAGGTTGGTATCAATTGATATTTCAAGGGGGGGGGGGGGGGGGGGGGGGGGGGGGGGGGGGGGGG